>OX578272.1:234131237-234858737 GCA_951217065.1 Baccha elongata | reverse complement strand
CACTTCTTCTGAGCCTCCTTTTGGCCCGTTTGTTTAGGTCGGCGGTGGTGGTGGTGTGCTTGCTCAATTATTTATTATCCATGACAGTAAATTCTTGCCTGTCCATATGACAATAAATCAAAAATTTTGAATTCAATGAAAATCACTGAACAAAACTTTTTTTTTTTTTTAACATGAGCATTTAGTATTTTTATTTTTAAACTTGTTTGGTTCATTTTTGGAGATTTGAAGGAACCCACACGATCTAACAGCGCATTGCTCTTCATTATGATGGACGAAATTCGTGTGCGAAATTTTTTTTGACTCTAATTTTGAAAAAGAAGAAAAATATTTTCTTGGATATTTCAGTTACTTTGGTGGTTAAAAGTGAAAGGCTCAACGATGAAGGTGGATTTACCTTTCCCTTCGAAAAAAAAGGATGTCGGTAACGAAGTGTTTTTTTTATTTTTTTTTTTTTTGCAGACAATGGAGAAAATAATTTCCATATAATGAACTCTTAACCCTTACTCAATTTGTTTTGACACTTTGATGTGCAAATTATTTTTAAAATATTGTGTCTTCTGATTCATTTGCGGTACTTAATCAATTTTTTTTTTAAATGTTTGTCAAAAATATAATGTAGTTATTAATTGTGTACAGTATTTCGGAAATAGTCAATCGTTTTTGGAGGAATCAATTATGGTTTTACTTAAATGGAATAATAATATATTGAATTTATCTTAACTAAATTTATTTCAATGGGTTTTAAAAAACAAAAATCACATGTATTAATATTTCCTGTGGCCTATTTCAAAAAATTTCAATTACAATCACAAATTTGTACTTTGAAACTACAGTTACAAATTTGCGAACTGATTTTTTGTTTCACAAACTACAAACATAATCCCAACAAATTTGCGAGCGAAATTGTAGTTGTTATTTACAAAAGCAAAATAAGTCCGTTTGACCGGTTAATTCCAGACATGTAAACAACAATTCTTTCTCAGAAATTTGTTAGTCCGCCGATTGATAACATCAAACGCTATGGATAAGCAAAATGAAATTTTTCTTTCAAGTTTAATTCGAGAAAGAGAGAAATAATATTTGGAAAATTTCAAATGTTATTACAAATTATGCCAAGATAATTGAGTGGCAAAAACTATATGACAACGTGAGATCTCATGGTATTTCAATTGGAAAAGATTGGAAATAACTGCGAGATGTTGTATTGCTGCATCAGTGTCAGTAAAAAGTTTTTGTTTGACTCATTTGCAATCCGTGGTCCAATTTGTCTTATTATTTCCTCAGCCTTAACACGTTTTAAGCAAAACTTTTCGTTGAAAGCAAACGAATCACAAATTTCATAGTTTATTCGAGGTGGATAAATTTTTCTTCGTCTATGTTACAACAAATCATCGCCCTAGTATTGAAGTGCAGTAAACGCCATTTTTACATTTTTGAGAAATCGGATTTAAAGGTTTGGCAGTCTAGTGTGGAAAAACTGACCGAAGGATTTTTATACAGTATCTGTTTGTAAACCCTCTTTTAATAGTTGTTATCAGAAACCTTCCACATGTTTTAGTTTTCAAAATATTTACATTTTTGTTCAAAATGAGTTTGACGTATACGCCACCAAAATCAACAGTTTCTTTTTGGTCCATACACGTACGTCAAAACAATCGAAAACATACGGCATTTCAATACTAAAAACGTAATATAAACTCCTTGAGAAATTTGACGTATGTGCCAACCATTTTTCGTTAACGTCAAATATATCACCAGTTAGAAGCGATAGGAACAAACAGATAACAGATTTAAAAAGAGCGCACCCGAAAACATAAGACTGCATACCCAGTTCAAAAAACGCAATTTGGCGTTTACGGCACTTCAATACTAGGGCGACAAAATGTTGACTTACATCACTATCGGTGCTACTATGCCTACGGCGTAAAGACATTTTATTATCAAAAAAAATAAAGATTTCTTTTGCAAATTACAAATTGTTAAGAAATCTACACACGATCCTTCTTCTGTAAGAAATTTCCAACAACTGAACAAATTTGTAAAGTTTTTTTAATTGTTGAAATACAAACCTAGAAAAAAAATGAGTTCTAACAAATTTTTACTTGTATACAACAAAAAAAAAAATATAGTTTTGGTGAAACGAAAATAATAAAAATTATACAAATTTCCCTTTGTAAACTACAACTACAGTTTTGTAACACAAAAATTTTGTGAAACATAATAATTTTATTTTTCTACAAATTTGTCAAAAAAGTATTTGTAAATTGTAATTTGTAAGTTGGTGAAATAGGTCTAATCTACAAATTACAAAATTATTACAGAAAATGTAAATTGGATATACCCAAACTCGCTCTTACTCAAATCTTATAATGACAGTGAGTGAGGTTGTAGTAATGTCGACAAACCTCCTTACTATTCAATTTAAATGGTAACTACTTAGAAAGTATTCGATTCGTGAAAAAAAAAGTTTTGAGATAACACTTAAACATGACAGTATGATGAAAGCAAAGTCGAGGGTCTGAAAATTCTGTGTGTGTGTCTTGTTGTCATTAAACAACTTTCAGAAAATTTGAACCATACTTCCTTAAGAACAGCTTTACCTGCCATATAGGTTTTTTTTTTTTGACTTTCTCTTTAACGAATCAGCGGATCTTTAACAAATTTTATTTCTATAGAAATGGCGTATTTAATTTTTTTATACTTTTTCTAAAAAAAACAACAAGTATTAATTTTACAGCTTTTTTTGTAATCTTCTTCTTCTTCTTCTTCTTCTTTTCTGACGATATTATGATCTCGAGTGGGATCACAACTTTCACACTCCACCGCTTCTCTACTGATCTGCTTGTGGGGTTCGTCGGGTTGACCTCAGAAAGTGTCGGCAAGCTTCCCGGTTAAGGATTGTTCCATGTCTGAGGCCAACTGAATGCTGGTGTCGTTGCATTTGTTTTCTACATTTGTTTTCTTCCGCGATTGTACTGGAACGTTGTATGATAATGCTTTTTGGACGGGGTTCTCAGCGTTTTTCATAAGTACATGACAGTACCAGCTGAGTTTGTCGTGCTGCATTTTTTGAACGATGGTTTCTTTGACGTGGAGGCCTTTCCGGATCTTTCTACTCCGTATTCGATGAAGCTTTGTCACTCCTGCTGTCATGCGAAGCATCTTCATCTCCGTCATTGCCGTCATTTTGCTTTCATACCACTGGTACATCATAGTCCAACACTGCAGTGTAGAGCTTTCCTTTCAGCTTAGGGGGCATTTTTCGGTCACAGAAGATGGCAGAGTTCTCACGCCACTTCATCCACCCTACGCTTACGCGATGGTTGACGTCGTCATCACAAGTTCCTTTCTTATTGATCATAGATCCAAGGTATATGAACTTTTCGCACTTGGGAAGCACAGTTCCGTTCAAATAAATATCCGGAATAGGCCTGAGTGGATCAGAAAATGGGCAGCAAATGTATTCGGTCTTTTTGACGCTTATGCGATACCCATTTCCCTCCAGAACGTCCACCCATACGTCCAGTGCTCGTTGCAAGGATGAAGGATCTTGACTTATGATGACTCAATCGTCAGCAAAGAATAACTGAGACATTTTCGGGTCCCTCACCTTATCTTCAATTATATAATCAAGCACTGTTATATAGAGAAATGGGCTCAAGACGCTTCCTTGCTGTACACCAACTTCGATTGGAACATATTTGGTGACTCCTGCAGTGCATCGAACCTTTGTTTTGACTTGCTCGTACATATCCATGATCATCTACTCGTAGATTTCTGAAACTCTACGTTGCCTTAGGGCCACCCATATCAGATCCCGTGGTTGTCAATCGAACGCCTTTTCAACGAACACAGCATGAAAATCGTTCGAGGAATCGCGATGTTTTTCCATTCTGATTCTTACACTCTGGATTGCATCTGTGGTTGATTTGCCCGAGACAAACCCGCACTGGTCATCAGATAGCCTTATTATTTTTTTGCAGGCGGCCATCCAACACCCGCTCAACGATCTTCATGGTATGTGACATCAGCTTGATTGATCGGTAATTGTCGCAGTTCCTCATATCACCCTTTCCCTTGTAAATTGGGAGAAGATAACTTTCCCTCCATTGATTAGGCATTTGGTTACCTCTGATAATTTTTAATAAAAAAAAAAAACATTGTCAGGGGACTGATATTTTGCTATATGGGAACTGATTAAAAAACAATTATATCTTATAAATTATAACTTATTCAAATCAAAATATGACTTTTTGTTTCATTGGCAGAAACAACTTATCAATATCAGAATGATTTATCGTGATAAGGTAGCATTATCTTGAACCTACCTGACTCTGAAAGTGCTTATAAAATAGTTTTTTATAGCTTTAATATCACCGTTTAAAAGTTATGTTTAATTATCGATTTAAGATTGCATAGCAAAACCCTTGGCAAAACCATATAAAATGCATCATCTCCTAAAAATTTTTCAAACCTTTGGATAGAATTATAGTCCCGCTTCTTATAAAACTGGGGTCTGAGCCGAAGGGACTGAGTTTTTTAATTTTTTTAACAAAAAACATAAAAACGTTTAATTTGAAAGAAACAGAAAATATTTTAACGGTTTTTCTTAGCCTTCATATAGTACTAACAAATATGCCTACTTATATACAAAATATATATGGAAGTACTCATCAGGGGACTGATAAATGTATTTTTTAAATGTGACATAGCAAACAGACACGAGATGTAAACCCAATTTTTTTTAACGCTACTCGATACTTGATATATTCCCTGAGATGGGACTTAGATCTGTATATAAGTTATCGATATTTTTGACGTTTTCCATTTTTCAATGGACGGATTAGAAATGCGAAGGACAAAGTTTAGTGACTTTTTTTCGCAATAAAATGCATTCCTAAATAAAATTTATCTTTTATAACAATTCTGTGTTATTTGAGATTACAATGATAGTTTATTTTAGTGTGGGAACTGAAAAAGAAGAACAGAAATGATTTTTTGATGTTAAAACTGTATTCTCACATACCAGGGAACTGCGAATTAGACCCTTTGAAGAATTTTTTGAGCAAAAAAAACAAATGCAATTTGCACATTTTTATTTCGCTTATAGATTTCGATCAGGTTTATATTTATATAAGAAAAAATCAGAATGAATGAATGCAACGGTTTCAAATTATTGTCGCGGACATCGAAAATTCCATCATTTGTAATATCACCCACATGTATGTTAAAATATTTGTATTTATATTTCAGTAATGGTGAAACCACGATAAGAATAGTTTTTGACTATTTAGTTAGCCAAATTCAAAGACTTAAAGATTTGGAGATATTTTGTCTAAATCGATAGAATTGTGTGCCGGGACCTACTTTACAAAGTATAAATTTATGCAAGTGTTTTTTTCACAATTTTTTGTTTTCAGAATTGTGCTTGTAAAATCCAAATAAAATCCATTTTCTGTTTCAACAAAAATTGCTATTTTGAGCTTGCAAGTAGATTCTTGTGATGGTGATGACGATTATAATTCTGAATTGAAGGAAAAGTGTGTATATTGTCCAATAGACGAAGAACTGGTTGCAGTGGTTTCGAACCAACTCTGTACAAGGAAATGTTTTTCTGGAAATGGTTCGATTGTAGTTTTAAAGCAAAATCTGGACAGCTCAGAAATATTAGCCCAAATTAAAAAATTATTACTTTTCATTATTATTATAATTTTTTTTTTTTTTTGATAAAAAACCATTAAAAAATTGGTAACAAAGTTCACCCCTAATAATGCAATTTAAAACAAAAACTAATTTAAAGAAGAAAACAATTTATTTTTTATTTTTAATTTTATATATAATTTTTCAAAAAGTATAAACCTATAGAGAAAACAAAGTAAACACACCTTTCAAATCAAATTCTTGAATTTCCAAGCAAATCAGTTGCTTGAAAAACATTTTTTTTTCATGATAAGACAAAATTTTAGAGAACGGCCCCTCCTTACTTAAATGCGGGGAGATAGACACCCCTTGCGGTATGATTTTTGTCTTGTACTGACCTTATCTACTCGCTCTAACCGTATGTTGCATCGTATGAAAATTACCCCGTTTAATTGAATAATTTTATAAATAGTTTTTCTGCTACTGAGTAACAGCATTGGCGCAAAATAATAGTCCATTTAACTCGAAGCTAAATCAAATTTAGTTTGACACTAGTCTAAAATTAAATTTTTGGCAAGTATAGACAAGTTAAACTACACTTTATCTTTAAAGACTTGCATCAAAATTAAAATCATGAAAACCCTATTTTAATTTTGATAGTGTCACACTTGCTTCTCTCTGACTTCTGTCAATTTGTCATTTTCTATAAACCAAAAAAAAAAAAATTTGCAAAATGTTTTCGGAGAACGAAGATTTTGAATTGTTTGACGACATGAAACTGAAATTGTATACCCTTTATTTCGTAAAGCGGCATTACAGCATTCTTTGCAAAGATCAACTTTTTAACGATATATATTTCTAAGTTCTTAAAAAAAATAAATGAATTTTAATTTCAAAGAGGGAGAAAATTGAAATTAAACAGAAAATAGGGAATTTTACCATCGTGTCAAAAGAAAAAATGACAGCTCACACTACGCGGATGACAAATTGAAATATGTATCGCGCTTTTTTCAAACTGTCAAACTCATAATCTTGTTAAAGTATTTTATAAATAATCTCCTTTTTTCCTGTGAAATTTGAGATTTCCGTGATAAATAATATACTATTCACAATTTTCGAGCACAACATTAAAATGTCCGCTCTTGTTTTCAATTAAAATGTCACCAATGATACAAAAAATGTTCAGCTGTCACCCGCGTACTGCTGATTTTGACACTGCTCTGCGAACGAGAAAGAGATATATCGTTGTTACCTAAAAAGCCCTATTATCATTTTATTGACACACTCCGGGCTGATAACATTTGACGACAGATAGAAAGGTGTGTTTGCTTTGTTTTCTCAGCGAACTGTCACTGTTTAAGGCGTGTTCCGCACAAATAAGTAGAGAAATGTTTTAAACCCCACACTAGTTGTCAGTACTTCAGAAAGAGTCTATAATTCCTTTAAAGTTAGAGAACTGATTCAAAGTTGAAATTAAGTTAAGAAGTGTGGCGTTAATTCCTTAAACTACTTAGGCTGACTATTTTGCACCATTGAGTTTATACACATAGAGGAATTAAGATTGTTTCAAACTCAACGAAGTATGTATATGTCGCTAAATGAGCATATCGAGTAATTATTATTGCCTTAATTCCCTGTAATAAAAAACACTCAAATCGAACAGAACAAAATTCTTCTGCATACATTTGTATTTGTTTTTCTTTATTTCTCTTGCCTTTTTTTAACTCTAGAATAATAATTGCTAAAAAAAACAATTCGATAATAACGACATATCCTACGAGCAGTATTTGAAACTTACCCATGAATTCTCTATGTGTATATTAACTCAGTGGTAGTAGTAAACAATTTAAATAAATAAGTATTCCACTTGGACTTCTGACATTTTGTGTGTTGCTTTTTGGTACATTCTCCATTACGTATGCAAAAAGTCAAAAAAATCATGTTTAACCCCCAGTGTCTTCCAGTCTGCTTTCTGACTGTCTGGATTTTGCTTTTCCATCTCCAACATAACTTTTTCCCCAAAAAATTTCCTTTTACCGAGTGGGTCCGGAATTCCTACAACCAGGGGCCTGTTTCATAGATCATATATAACATACATTTCATACAACATACATTTTCATCATACATCATACAACACATACACTTTTCTGTTTCATAGATTTCATTGAAAGTGTTGTATGATAATTTGTTTTATTGCATGAAATATATGATTTGATTTTCACATTTTCGTTGTTATTCAATGTGAGGTTACGATAAGTTTAATTAAAAAATTATGAAATATTTGAAATTTGTTTTGACCAACTTAGATTATAATTGTGGATTTTGGATGAAATCTTATTCTTCCTTCGGCTTATTTGGTCATTAGTAGTGACAATGAAACAAAGTTAACATTGATTTTCCCAACGTTTCGACAGAGATTTCTGTCCTCTTCAGGGGATCTTTATGAACACATAATGAAATAAGATATAATTAGAACATGTAAGCACACAGTGGTTTAATAATTATACAAATTACGTTACTTTAAAACAGATGAAAAAAATAAAATAAACAATCAAACATTTAAAAAAAAACAAAATTATTTAAAATTTAAATAATTAAATAAAAAAAAAAACAATTGATTTAAATGAAAAAAAAAAACAAACGATTTTTATATAAAGCACTTCGACTGACGAAGTATTGTCGAATGAATGTTATATTTTGTTGTTGCAGCAAACTAGAGAGCAGTAGACGAATGAAATGTTGTGAGTGTCTTGTTTCCTATTCATGTTATTTTTCGTGTTCAGAATGTGAAGTGTTTCCAAAGTATACCTTTTTGAGGCGTGTTTCTCAGATTGAAGGATTTTTACACATTCGAAATCGGGTTTATGGCCTTTTTCAATGCTATGTGTAGAGAGGGCTGTTTTTTCAGAGCTGTTAGATTTTAAATCTGATTTATGGTTGGCCATTCGTTGTTTTAAAAACTGTTTGGTAGTTCCCACATAACAATTTTATAAAATTGTAAATTATAAGAAATAAAATTGAAATTTATATCAGAATTATAATAATAATAATAAAATAAGCATATAAATTGCTTTATGATGGAGAAAATGTGAATTTTCTTGAATTTAATCACCCTTATTGCGATAGGCGTTCAACGCCATATAAAAACACGACAAAATGATTTTACATTACGTAAGGCGTTCAACGACACTAGGCGTTTTTTGTTTTGTGGAATACATTTTATAAGTGACATTTGTCGTAATGGAGGTTTTTTTTGTATTACGATAGTCGTTTTTAAATCAAAAACGTCTTTAAAAATGCCAAATTTTGTCGTTCAAGAATTTGCAAACGACAGAGCCAAAAATACTCCCAAAATGTAAGTTTTAAGTTTTTGTTTTTGTTTTTATAGCTGTAACAAGTTTCTAATTGGTCTCACGGAACAAAAAGAACGATGAATTCGCTAAAAATTTAACAAAAGGGAGTTTTTGAAGTTGAAGTTTTAGGTCTCAAAATATCGCCATATACCAATTATTATTTCTTGATAACTGCTCTAGATTTTGATGAAATTTGACATGAGTAATGTAGTACTAAAACCCTTTCAGATCGTTAAAGCCGGTATTCTTAGAAAATAGTTTTAAAGGTAAATGCTAACGGTTTTTTTTAATTTTGAGTTTTTCTTTAAGCACTCAACATATCTTAATGAAATTTTATTTCTAAAGAGACGTATTTTATTTTTTTTTTAAGCTGGATGTATGTACGATTTTATATGTATATTTTTTTAATTTTTTAAATTAAATTAAATTATTTCATGTAAAATAATTGAGTGACAAATTACAACATCCAAGAGAACCATCGAATGAACCAATTGTGCCTTTTTATAATAACCTCTTAGGTAATTTGTCACAAGAGCAAATTAGTGCGACACAGACGTGCTTGTCATCGTCACAGCTGCTATGTTATCAATATGCTCATTTACAAAAAAATATGTTTCAAAAATAATTTTGAATAAAAAACCGAGCTATCCTGAGAATACAAACTTCTTATGAAAATTAAAACATTAGAAAATTGTTAAGTTTTTGTGTCTGTATTGTCATTTTTTAATTATAAAAAGAAAAAATGTTCAAAACTGATAGAATATAAATCTTCGATTCAAAATTTTCTATTTAATTTGTTGTGTCAAAATCAGCTCTCTCAATGGATCGTATGTGGAATCTAAGAGCGACAAGAAAAATGGCGTTTATGATACGCAATACCGTTTCGAAAGCGACAATACTAAAATAACGACAATTGGCGTTTAAGTAAAACGCCTATCGCAATAAGGGTGAATATATTTGTCAGAAGACGATTTCGACTTTGCTTGTTTTCACAAACATTCAAAAACAGTCCAATTATCTCTGACAAAAACACAATCAAATTCATTGTATCCAGTCTCTGATGCTTACAATGTAAACACAAGATCCACGATGAATAACAAAAAAAATAATAATTAAAATCCAATTAAAGAATGTTTTATTTATATATTTGCATGAACCAGCACATCGTATTTGCTCGATCAACTTCAATCAATCACAAAAAACCGATAAGGATATAGCTCCGCAGACGGAGCCAATATATATCTAGATTGAGAGGATGCAAATTTGTTCATTTCGTTCGTCGTCCTTTGTTATGCTAGATGGCTTGGCCCATGACAAAATTCCTCACCAAAAGATCTCCTGCTGATGGAAAGCCTTAATTTAATTTACATTTTAACATTCAAAACACAAGTTGATCCTTAAAAATCAAAATATCCCTCCATGCATTATGCAAAACCAATCCTAAGAACACAAATAAAACCCTTTGTTAGTTGAAAAACGCCAAAGGCAGAAGACCCACGCCATACAAAACTGATTCTGTATAAGAGCCCTTCGTTATACCAAAGACGAGGTTATAAGTCTGATGCGAGGAGCACTATTGGTAATGGCTATGTGGTCATAGCATTGTTAGACATGTAAATCCACTAATTTGGCTACAACCCACATCGAGAGCAACGAAATTCTGCGGCCAAACAATGTCATCTGGGCCGTGTAACAACGAGTTAAGCAGCAACCTGTATGGCTGCAACCATCCGTATGTCCCTCATCCTGTTTTGCATAAAATAATTCGCCGAGATTCTTGTTTTGGTACCCCGAAGAATTGGCCATGCTATATGCATATTCTTCATGAGTGATCTTGACCAGGTTGGTTGAAGATCAAGGTCTTTTGGCCGGGGTAAGCGAAATATTATTATGGTCGAGAGAGGTTTATATTTTAGTTGTTTGTCGTTTTGGTTTTTTTTTTTTTTCCCAAAGAGTCGTTGTCTTGGTCGTTGTCGTCGTCGTCGTCGGTCGGTCGGTATGCAGATTCGGTTGCGACAGGTTCAGTGGATGCTCACGGGAGGATAGAATGGATAACTGGCCATAAATAGGAATAACAATCAAAAAGAGAACTCGCATGCGGGCAAGTATAATATAGAGTTATACGGTGTATCAACAGTTTAAGCCATGCCCAGGCAGTCGAAAAACTTGGTCCATGGTATAAAGCAGTAGACAGTCAGACAGACAGATAGCGCAGTAGCCGGAGGAGTTTCACGTTCGTTATATTCACCTGTTAAACGAGATTGTTTTGCGGTGATAAGTCATCACCTGGGATGGGCATCACTGCGGGTGAGGAGTAAATCGAAAGCACGGTTCTGCTGGCCTTTAAAGGAACTTCCATTTTTGTTTGCTTCTCTTTTTTTTTATTTTTAAGTTCACAAGAAGAGTATGAAGGAATTTGTAATTACTTTTTTGCTAAATCGGATAGGATTCGTTGCATTGCTGCCTTTAATTTGTCGGTTCTGATTTATTTTTTTGTTTGATTGTGTGTCCTTAGGGGTTGGAGTTATCCTTATTTTAAATCTGATTATTGCGTTTGAAAGTTCTTATTAAAATTTTACAAATTAATTGTTGTTGAGTTTGCTTTCTATGAAGATCCTGATTCTTAATAAATTGTGAAGTTTTTAAATACATTTTATTATGCGGGCTTTAAGAACTAAAAGGAGTGTTTCCACTAAGGCACTTTATCTTTTCATCAAGACGGCAGTGGAGGAATATCCCAGATGAAATCAACGGTGGCGTCTACAGTTCCATGTCAGGTTGAACTACTTAGTGAACACCTTATACCGGCTACTAGAACATATTCGAAGCTGAGGCCTATAAGGAGCTGTTTATCCGGCTCCAAGCTCTTGGAGCTATATAAGAGTCTAGTCCTTCAGGATGGGTGTTATGTGTCGGGGTAACATCCCTACCACGGAAAACCTACCAAAACACCAACAAGCCTCGGATAGGGATAATCTTAATTTTTACGACCCCAGCAAACGAAACAAGGACAACGAATTTCGTATCTGTATGTGGAATGTACTGTCGTTGTAAGGATGAAGTTTGACATCTACCAAAGACCTCGCTATAAGGAACAAAGTCGACGGCTATTAAGGTGCGGTTCAAAGCAAAATTTAAGAACATAATCGCTTATCTGTGTCCACGCCCCCCACGAAAAGAAGGATGAACCAACCAAGGACGAGTTCTATGTCCTTCTAGAGAGCACGTACGATATGTGCTTTAAATGTGACTTAAATGCCAGGTTCGGAAATCTTTAGTTCAACTGTCGAAGAACACCACCTGCGTGATGACACTTCCGTCAATTAATACAGGATGGTAGACTTCACGGTGGGACGAAATGTCATCATATCGAGCATCCATTTCCCACACCTTGATTACACAAAAATATTGGCGAAGCAGTAATCAAAAAACCGTCAAACAAGGATGCCAGATATGCTTCCAGGATCTTGGATGTTCGAGCATTCCGTGGGGCAAACATTTTATTACTACTATTACTTGGTAGTAGAAGGGGGAAACGCGAGAAGCGAGCGGTCGAGTCTATTGGGGTTTGTACGTTGTACCGGCAGAAGTGATGTTAGAAAATTCTACCAAAGGGTGAAAAGATCAACCCAAGGCTTTAAGGCCAGAACAGAAGCCTGTTGAGATGAGAGGAGAAATTGATATGGTAGTAGATACACAGTCAGTGCTGAAGATATGGAAACAACATTTTTATAGACTGCTAAACGAAAGATAGCCAACATTCCGCTGCAGGGCGAATTATTCCATCTAACTTGGATGATAATAACCAACATTTTCGTCAATCCCACCTAAATGAAGTACGCTTAGCGATTACCAAGCTAAAATCGATTAAAACTGCTGGTGAAGACGGCGTACCAGCTGAATAATATTGTTTAAAACTGCAGGAGATGTGTTGGTAAGGAGCATATATACATCAACTCATCGTAAAATTTGGTCAGAAGAAAAGTATGCCCGATGAATGGAACCAGTCTCCTAAACGTCGCTTAAAAATCTTGTCGGCTATCCGTGTAAAACCCGTTGTAAACGATCTGATTGGCAGTGTGGTTTAAGGCCAGGAAAGTCGGGTTGCAATTATAAAATCCTTTTCTTAAAATCTCGCAATTACGAAAACCCGCAAACTAAAATCTCGAAAACTAAAATCTCGCATTAAAAAAAGTATTGTCAGTTTACGACGTAATAACAGTGAGAATGCTATGGGGGGCATGTTGCCCCACTGCAACTCCCCTGCTTGGCCTCATTATAGGAATTGAGGTGGGTGCGAGTTTGGGTGTATGTATTTGGAATCAACGCCAACATCATCATCATCATCATCGGCTCGACAACCGGGGTCCGGTCCTGGCCTCCTTCAACAAGTCTCTCCACCTATCCAGGTCTCGAGCCGACGCCATCCAGTTGCGCACTCCAAGGCTCCGGATGTCCTGGTCTACGCCATCTCTCCAGCGCAAGCATGGTCTACCACGCTGTCGTCTGCCATAGAATGTACCACAAAGAACTTTCCGAGCAAGCTCCTCTTCGCTCTAGGTGCCCTGCCCACCGGAGTCTACCGAGCCTAATTTTTGTCACGATATCTGCTTCAAGGTAGATTGCGTACAATTCATGATTGTACCGTCTCCGGAATCGTCCTTCCTCACATATGGGGCCAACAATTCTCCTTAAGACTTTTCTCTCGAACGCGGCTAAGAGGTCAGAGTACCTTTTGCTAAGCACCCAAGTCTCGGATCCATATGTGAGTACTGGCAGGACCATGGTCCTGTACAGCAATAGTTTTGAAGTTATGGTGAGATTTCTGGATTTGAAGAGCTTTGACAGACTGTAGTAGGCTCTGTTGGATTTGAGAAGCCGCCCGCGTATTTCTTCTTCTATATTGTTATCGGCTGCTACTTTTGACCCAAGGTATTTAAAGAATTGCACCACTTCAAATTCGTGCTCCGCTACCTTGATTGTTTGACCAACTGTTCCTCTCGCATTCGACGCCACCATGTACTTTGTTTTACCTTCACTAATGTGCAGCCCCAGATTTTGTGCCGCCTGCTCGATCTGGATGAAGGAATCGTGTACAGCTTGCTCGGTTCTTCCGATGATGTCGATGTGGTCTGCGTAAGCCAGTATCTGGCTGGACCTGTTGACGATGGTCCCTCTTGTTGCCGTGCCAGAGTCACGGATTGCTTTCTCCAACGCCAAGTTGAAGAGGAGGAAGGCCAAACCATCCCCTTCTCGGAGTTCATTAAAGATGTTGATTAGTCTGGATAGCAATCCGGCTATTTTTACTTGGCTTGTTACATTGGTCATGGTCAACCTACATAGTCGTGTCAATTTTTTTGGGATGCCGAATTCTCTTATGGCTTTGTAAAGTTGTACCCTGGCTATGCTATCATAGGCGGCCTTAAAGTCTATAAACAGGTGGTATGTTGGGATGTTAAATTCTAGACATTTTTCCATCGCCTGCCTAAGGGTAAAGATCTGATCAGTTGTTGATTTGCCTGGAATGAAACCACACTGATATTGTCCAATGATGGTTTTAGCGTATGGGGTTATCCGGTCTTGTAGGATAGAGGAGAGTATCTTATAGGCGGTACTCAACAACGTGATACCTCTATAGTTGCTGCACGTTGTGACATCTCCTTTCTTATGTATGGGGCATATTATACCTTTTCGCCAGTCTTCTGGCATTTTTTCATGCTCCCACACGTGCACTTTAATACCATGAATTGCCTGACGTAGAGCTGGCCCACCGTGTTGAAATAATTCGGCTGGTATACCATCAGCTCCCGGAGCTTTGTTTTTCTTTAGCCGGTCTATAGCCTTCTCAACCTCTTCTATGCTTGGTGACGGCAACATAGGGTATTCGTCTTGAAGCCGTGGAGCCTCCATTTCTGCAGTGAGTTGACCATTTAGCAATTCATTAAAGTACACTTCCCATCGCTCCAGTATGCTTTGTGGATCGGTGATCAGATTTCCCTCTCCGTCCTTGCAGTATGTGCAGCGTGGTGTGTACTGCGTCATGTTTCGGACGGATTGGTAGAACTTCCGCGCCTAGTGCGGACCTCGCTCTCGGCTTTTTTCTATTTCACAGATTAAGTTCTTCTCCCAGGCTGATTTTTTCTGTCTGTGAAGCCGTTTTTCTATTCTTCTGAGCTCTTTATATTCTTCTTCGCGTGCCCGCGTTCTATGAGATTGTTGAATTGCTCGGTACGCAACATTCTTACGTTCAGTCGCTAGCTTGCATTCATCATCAAACCAGTCGTTCCGATTTCTACGACTGCTGCCTAAGATGGAAATGGCAGTTCTAATGACAGTATTCTTAAGGCGTGTCCACTTCTCATCTACGCCCAGCATACTGGCCCCAGGACTTACTCTCCCTAAATCAAGCGATTCTAGGGCGAGTCCTAACGCATTACCAAAGGAGTTACTGGCATTTTCATTGCGCAGGGCAGCCGTGTTGATTTGAACTTGATCGGCGGATGCAATACGTCTTCGCAAGGCAATCCGCCCTCGGAAGACCATACCAACAAGATAGTGATCCGAGTCGATATTGGCGCCTCGGTACGTTCGTACCGTCATCAAGTTCGAGTAGTGGTGACGGTCTATCAACACGTGGTCTATTTGGTTACGAGTGACTATATCAGGTGATACCCAGGTAGCTTTGTAGATATCTTTTCGCGGGAACGCCAACAGGCATTAATTAATTCCCAAAGTGGCAATTAAACCTACGTTTTAATTTGTTGAGATTGGTAAGGGTGGGCGTGCGGGTGTTATTTCCCAACTGTTGAGATTGTGTAAGGGGGGCATGCTGTCGCCTGCAATCCCCCTGCCTGGCCAATTATAGGATTTTGGGGTGGTTTTGAGTTTGGGTGGGTGCAAGTAGCACGGGTCTTCATCCTTTTTTGTGGGGGTCTTATTGAAAAGGAATTAATGCCCGCGGGTATTATTTCTTTTCAAAGTGGGATTTAAGACTCACGGGCCTTAATTTCGCGGCCCTATTTAAAAATAAACACCTTTAGAAATGGGAATTTAGACCCGCGGACCTTAATTCCACGACCATTTATTTCATTCCACCCCATATAAGCGCAATGTTTGAAGTTGTTAAGTAGAAATTTGTTAATAGGTCAATTTCACGGCCAACGCGTTCAACAATATTATTAGCCGGCATGATCATGCGAATTGACACCAATCCATTATTTCCTGTTGGCATTATTAACTACTTTGGACGAGCTCGAGGCTGACATTGGATACGTTATTGCTTGAATAGTATCGAATATATATTGGTATGAATCACCAAAAATGAAACCGACTGCGACCCAACCTATATGCTTTAGCTCTTCGGTGCTGGTTACCTATAAAAAAAATCACCCTGTATTTATATGCATATATAAGTAAATTAAACTAGGTTCCGTATTTTCTGTAAAATCGTATGCTGAAAAGTTAATTTGAATAGAAAACAACTAAAACTAAAAGAAATGCTGAATCACAATAGAGTAACTGATACCAACATACTTTCTTTAGGTTCATAGAAAGTATAAGATAAGTCTTAATATATTTAACGTAGGTATAAGACAGAACTTCAGCAATCTACTTCAATCCAACCTGTGAAATGAGCTTCTCACTATACCATGACTATCGTCATAAATTTTCCCTTTTCAAGTCTCGAACTCAAGTCAACCCAAACAGATAAACAAAACAATACCACCATTACCAGTGGCTCTCATATTTCACCACCTCTTTGCCTTTCGGTAAAATGCAAGCACTTTATACTACTATAAGATGAAGTAAAAGAAAATAAAAATAAGCCTGACTTACATCTAACACCCGCATAGGGGAAATAAATAAAAAAAAAAAAATACATTGCACGAGACGCCCGCCCTCTACAACTGCACAACACACGAATCCATTTGGCGCCACTTCATTCATTTCCATCTCAGCCGAAAGTTTATGGCTGACACCAATCAACTCTCTGTCGTATAGGTATCTACGTACTTATACGATCCTGTGGATGCATAGACCTCGTGTATCGCGTTCTTCGTATATCCCTTATAAGAGCCTCCTCCTCACCTTCTAAGCCTAATATTGAAATTTATCACTATTCGTTGGATGTTGGTTAGAGCTTCACACTTTCATGTTGTCCCGATTATACACTCAGTCTTTAGAAGCAGGGATAAGAACTTCAAGCTTGGAAATATATTGGCGACCAACTTTTTACCTGTGAATTTAAAATTAAAAAAAAAAAAAATTACTTTAGCAAGTCCTACGCACAATATTGTCTCTGTGAGCCAAGGGACAACGACAAAAAAGGTAAGGTTCACTTTTAATTTGATTTGGAATTGTTAACTTAGTTTTTATGCCCTTATTCGAATATAGGGTAAATTAGATTTTACCAGCACCAATAAAAAAAAATAAAACTGCACGATTGGGTTGCACGAACTTGATCTTGTGGTGCTTGACTGGGTCGCATGAAATTTTTCTTGTAGCAAGTTACGACCTTAACAAAAATAAATTTAATAATTTTTTTTAAAATTAGAATCATCGGTTTTTCAAAAATGAAGAAAAACTTTCAAAAATTACTTTTTTTTTTAATTTTTTTTTTTGCAGTATTATTTTGGCTTAGCAGTTGTTTGATAATACCAAATTTCTTCAAAATTGGTGCAGCCGTTCAAAAATTAGTCATTGTAATAAAAAACGGTTCTATGGCTGGTACCGTTAATACGCTGATTCCAAAAAAAAAATTCCTGTGAAAGACATCACCTTGAGCAAGAAATCACTCGTATAAAATTTTATCAAAATTGATCATATTTTTTTCGAGAAAATTAGAATTATCTGTTTTTTTGAAAAAAAATCTTTTTCAAAAATTAATTTTTTTTTCAATTTTTTTTTTGCAGTATTATTTTTGCTTAGCAATTGTTTGATAGCATAAAATGTCTTTAAAATCGGTTCAGTCGTTCAAAAGATAGTCGGAGTAATAAAAAACGGTTCTATGGCAGGTACCGTTAATAAGCTGATTCTTATAGTACCTATAATTGCAAGTAAAAATTCATAAATAATAAATAATCAGTAAAGAAAAAAAGTGTTTTTGTGTGTCATCACTACGAAATCACTTGTTATCCACTTGTTTGTTATATACTCTCGAGGGTACAAATTTTCTGTGAGAAGAGTATTCGAAACACATTTGGCATGCTTGTTAATGACTTAGCTCGTCGGTGGGTTGGGTTCTTGTGATCGAAAGGACTCTCGGAATAACAAATAAATTCATGCCAAAACTTAAACATAGACATGCTATGGATTTTCTGATTAATCAGACAAAGACAACGGACGGATATTGCAAGACCATGATTATGATTATGTAAAAAAACGCCTTGGCAACACGCGTACTCATAATATTGTGTTACCCCTTTGTTGACTTGCTAGAGACTTACCTCGCTTGACCTACAAACATCCTAATCAATCCCCAATGTAATATTTAAAATCCTTTCATGTTGAAAATTCTTAATTAATTTTATTTACATAATATTCAAAACAATAATTCATTTAAAGTGTTTAAAATGTAATTTTAAAAAGATATTTATACTAAAGTACCACGATTATAATATGTATTAAGATTAAGAATAAAATTATAAGAAAAAGGAATATTAGTCAAAATGGAAATTCTTATGGCTAAACTAAAGGTGAATGAATTATAAATTTATATAAATTATATAGAGTCTAAGATGAAAAATTATCAATCAAGTTATTGATAAGAATGTAAATTATAAGTTAATTAAAGTTATTGTTTAAAGATAGGTTAGCTAAAAGAAATTATGAAGTAATTTAAAGGAAAATAACTGCTGGTGTGTAAGCTGGTGTGTTTTATAAACAACAAAGGGTGGAACAAAACTTACTTGGATCCTAGCGATAGTGTGCACACTGTCGTCCTTTTTTGCCAAAACTACAATTTAATTTTATACAATTTAATTTTATATTATTTAAGATGTTTTGAAATTAGTTTTATCAGTTTAATTAACTATATATAATATGAAACGCGAAACACAAAAAAGAAAATGAATTATTTATACACGATATATATGTAGATAACGATAAAATGTCTTCTTTCCTTCACGTATAAGTCGATAAAAAAAACGTTAAAATGTATGCTACAATGGCAACACGGTATCAAGAGAATTATATCCGATGGAATTTGGATGGAAGCGAAATTAAGTCACAATGAAAACCAAAACACATTAACACAACACTGAATTCTACAACGAGTTCGTATGACTCGGACAAGCTTTAATGTCCTGTACTGGTCTCGATATAAAGTGCAGCGACTTTTGTCCTTGGAAAACTTCCAAAAACGTCTTAAAACTCACGTTCTCGGGGATAATACATCCAAACTAGACACAAAAATGTTAATTGGGCAAATGCATACATCAAACACCGTTGAATAGCGTATACTTACGATAAAATAAATGTCCTTAATTCGTCAATTATTATACATTTGTTGGCTAATTTACCAACGCGAAATGAAAATTAAACAATTTCCCTGAATTTTAATTGTTCTTTTCAGCGTTGAAAATTTTGTTTTCTAATAATATATATTTTCTTCTTAAAAGGGACTTATTTTCTTCGATTTTGTTTTTGAATGAAAACAATCTCTAAGCAGAAAATATATTTCGACGATTCAATGCTTAGTCGATTGATTTGACAAAGTACAATTTTTAATTAGTGTGTTTGGTTTGAAGTTTGTATTTTTTTTTTCATTTTATTTGCGAATAATTTGAATCACCTACTGAGTTGGGAAGCTAGATTTTTCAACAAGTAGCTACATATCCCATTCATAACACACTTTTGTTGGCACTTGAATATTTATATTGCATGATTAGTACCATACGTACTAAGTTATTACGTCAGATGGCTACTCTATCACTGCGGAGACCCATGTTGACCACTGTGCAGTTTTTCCAAACTTCGTTCAATTTCTCATCACTTTTAACTGTGGTTTAAATTATCTTACAAAATAAACAATAAAACAGTAACAACTTGGCCGATTTGAAATTTTGTTTTCTAGGTAATTCACAAAACCATCTTAAATAAAATAATGCACGACTGGGTAGCACGAACTTGTTCTTGTAGCAATCTATAAGATTGGGAAAATTTAATATGATGTTGAAAACCTAAATGCTATCATGTGTTGAATGCTTACATTATAGAGTAACTATACTTAATTTTAAATTAAAACATCACCTACACCAAGTTTAATCAAAATCTTTGAGCCGTTTTTGAGAAAATTTAAAAAAAAAAACCGTTATATTGGGGGATACTCTCCAAGTAACAATTTCTGATTAAAAGTCGGTTATTTATATAATTATTTATTTAAAATTTTTCGTTTTACTTTTTACTCATTAGAATGATGCAATTCTTGTTACAGATTTTTTGTACCAAAAAATTCAGGGACAATTTTCGTAATAAAACCTGCAAAAGCAGCTGATGGGGATTCAAAGACGCCTGAGTTTCTGCCTTAAGACTTTCCAAAGATGTTTTCTGGTCCTGTACATCTTTTTCAATTTTGTCCAGTTTCTATCTATTTTACAGAGACTCTAAAGATTAAAAGGTTAAATGTGTGCATAAATAAGCTATTGCTTGGCATTTTTGTTACCGAATTATTGTCAACATGAATACATCATGGTTATGGGGTTATGACATTCCAGCAAGAAGATCCTCTGTTAAATTAATTATAAGCGAAACAGTCACCTATGACATTTAATTCTAATTAATCTTACCGTTTTCATTCAGAATTTGTTGATTAGCACTCATTTTTTTTTAGTTCACCTCACAAACACTTGTTTTAACTATGATCGATCACTTCAAAAGTACAAAAAATACTAATATTCCTCGCTTAATTAAGTTTCAACCAATCCGAACGGCATGGTGTAAGAAAGTGGTTATTTTATATGTTATGACCAAAGCTTCTTATCTTATATTTAGATTGGGGTCAAAATATAACTCAACCATAACTTGATTGTTATAGATTGGTTAATTTTTAGCCAAGAACTAACTAACTTATTTGTTAAAATCCGTTAAAAAAGTTAAATTTCGGTCAAAATATAACTCAACAAAACCTTGATTGCTTTAATTCAAGGCTGCCCAACCTTAGGCTCGCGGGCCAAAATATGTCCCGCGAAGAAATTTTTAATGGCCTGCGAGATATATCTCAACCGTAACATTTTTTCTTTAGTTTTAATGCGCCGCACAAAAAAAAAAACAATTGTCATCCAGGCTTAACAAGAGTAACTAATATTTCTGTACCTCCAAAAATTCCCCAGGAACTGTTAAATTCGAAAATTTTCCGTTTTTGTACAATTTAATCGCAGACAAAAACTTAACTGTAGTAGCTAAGGAAAATGATCTCGTCATTGTCACAATCCACTATAAAAAAAGGAATTCTTTTTGGCAAGTCAATACTTATAGTTTCGTGGTACAGGTCCCAGGACTTTCAAAATAGAAAGCAAAATTTACAAATTGCCCTTGATCCATTCACAATTAGTTTGACTGAAATAATCAGTTATCCTGTCAATATTCATTTTCAAGTCATTGCCCTAAAAAACCTCCACTCAAACAAAATTTTCAGAAAAAATTGCTTCAAAGCCACAACTTTTTCAAAAGGATATGGAGATTTCTGCAAATTTATGGCAAAAGAAGAGTTTTCTGCAATAACTTATATGCAGTTTTGGATCGACGTATGTATGTTCGTAAAAAAGTTTTTTTCGAATCTGAATTTTATTAAAAATATGTACCGCACAATCTGGCACCTTACATACATATGCAGATGAGTTAATAAAATAAAAACAATGAAATCACATTCATGCATCTATTACTCGAATTCAAATTGTTAATCAGCATTTACTACATATATATCACATAATATATAAATTTTGGCAGAGATGCTATTTATTGTTTTACTTTGCTGAATGAAATTCAAATAAAAACATTTGTTTTCTTTGCATAAAATATGGTTAAAATTACAAGTGTCCCACCATTTATTTTTAACCGTCAATTTGGCCCATGGTTGGGCAGCTTTGCTTTAATTTGTTATTAAATATCAGGGATGGCATCTAATTTAAGAAAGGGAGTAGAAAGTAGTAAACAAAATTGATGTAAAAATGCCGTCAGCTCAGATAGTATAAGTTTTCAAAATATTTTATCTTATAACATATCCCGGTTTAAATAATAAATTATTATATGTAAATTTCTTTAAATATGTACAAAGTTTTAAAATTTTTTTCTTATACGAAACACATGTAGTCCAAGATCATTTTAACAAGTTTAGTAAATACTTTAAGGGATTTAAAATACACTGGATACCAACAAAAGGCCGCGCAAGTGGAGGAAGTCTCTTTGGTATTAAAAACTCTATTTTGGAAAACTACGATTTCATGGATCGTGTGGACATACTATTGTTAAATATTTACTGCAGAGTAATATGTTTATAGTACCTTTTTATATCAACTGCAATCATTGGATCGAAGATGCTGAACAATTGAATAACCTATTATTTCACTTGTCGAATAAAAGTTTAATGGTAATTGGCGATTTTAATGCAAGGATAGGAAATATGAAGACAACAACTACGACACAAGATAGGAACCGCTGGAAATTCTTCAAGTTACCTCTTAAAACACCAAATTATGCTATTTATTTAGAAACAGATTTACCCAAACTTTACACTGTATGAAATTAGAAATGAGGACGGGTGGATGGCGAAGTGGCGAAGTCTTGGAGAAATTTACGGAGAAGATTTAAGCATAACTTCTAGTAATCGGGATTTATTAAAAGTTCGGTTGTATCGTGTAATTGAGAAGTTTGAAGACACGCAAAGGGCTTTGCTGATAGCCGAGGCGCAACAATCAGAAAACAGAATTTTATATGCACAACTCAACTATAATTTAATGGCTGAAAACTATTTCTCTGACCTTCATAGTTACAAAGATATCTCACTTATTTTCAAAACTAGATGTGAAGTCCTTGGTCTAAACGGTGCACCCTACACTGGAAGTTTTGATCAATTCTGTTCACTGTGCAACCTTCATAAAATCGAAAGAAGACTGTTTTCACGTAATTGGAGTTTGTCCAATTTGTGCAGCGCAAAGAAAAAAATATCTAAACAAGAAAATGTAAACAATGCATGAAGTTGTAAGTTGTCTAAACGGACCAAATTGTAAAAATCTTAGTTTCTTTTTGAAGAGTGCTTATAAATATAGAATGCTATTAATAACAGAATATGAATAGTAAAATTTAATTATAAAAATACCTATGATGTTAAATTAATTTATTAACAAAGTAAAATTTTAAATATTATAATTGTATTGCAACGCCATAGCTTATAAATTCATTTACGCTATGTTACTATTATTCATAAATATTATTCAATAAAATGAAACATTACTTACTTACTTACTTACTTACTTAATTGCTTATTTTTTAGCCAAATGCTAACCTTACTATAAAAGAAGGGTTACAAAATAACAAACATTTTACCTTAAGTTTTAAATGGGATTTTTCCAAACCAATTTTGTACCTCGTACAAACCAAAGCGTAATATCGGTTTTATTCATCATCATTATCATCATCGGCTCGACAACCGAAGTCCGGTCTTTAACAAGCCTCTCCACCTATCCCGGTCTCGAGGCGACGCCACCCAGGTTTTATTATTACTAAAATATAACTTTGAGAACAACAACAACCTATATCTAACCAATTTATAACTAAGGTCATATAAAGTTTTTTTTATAACCGTGGTTTTTAATAACTTCGGTTATAAATTGTTACTTGGGGTTATAACCGGACTAAAACAAACATTGCGATTTCTCCTCTAGAGAATCACAAAAACATACTCCACATAAAGTTGGAAGTTTAAACCGAGAGCCAAGTTTTAATAGAGTTTAAAATTTTAAACCAACTTCAAACCGAGTTCAAACCAAGCTTAAACCGAGCTTAGACCAAGTTTAAACAAAGTTTAAACGAATCTTAAAGCGAGTTAAGACCAAGTTTAAACCAAGTTTAATTGTATATTCATTTGAAACAAAAATCAACTTTTTTGGCGTAAGAAACGTCAAACCTAATCAATTCCGGACCCCCTTGCATTTAAGACTATTTACGTACTTTCAGCAACTGTAAATAAACAATAAGTCATAAAAAATAACGCATAGGGTATTGTTTAAAACAACTGAAACAAACATTCAGAGTCTCTTTATAGTTTGCTCGCCCCCTTTGTTTAGATGAAAACTACCATCGTCTCATATTGTCTCGCACTTTAATTTCATTTTATTGCCTATTCACGTTCTCCCCATTGGACTGATTTTATTTTGCAAAACAACACATATCAACAACAGCAAGAAAGTACCTAAATTTAAGTATATGAACATTTGTGGCGATTTTTCTCCACCCACAACAAACGAGATACACTCATGATGACTTTTGTTTTGTATTATGTACGATGAAGGGACTTTTCCTTCCACTGTTGCTCTTGGTATATTTCTTCATACCCTCAACGTCTCCGATTCGAAAATGGTCCATCTCATCTAGTGTCATAAAAGACAAAGCATATTTATATTTCCTGCGGCAACAATGTAACCAACTTTCGCCCAAGAGACAAGTTTCTGACAAGTTATATACGAGGATAAATCAACATAACAGGCACGCGCCACTTTGCTCGACAGACGCCCATTTTTAATGTATTCCGGAACTCGGAAGCACAAGTTCCAGAGTTATAGGACCATCAACAGCAGCTTTAGCCACTTTAATGATTTGCAATTCATTCGTTATCTTATTTTGAATCACTACAATATTTGTCTAACCGGAAAAAGGACGTAGAAGCACTTGCATGCGAATGGCAGTTTGTTACGAATCGGTAACAATGTGTCACGTGACGAGAGAATAGTGATGCTGGTTGTCCCATTGTGAGGATATTCCCATCATCCCTTGGACGAGGGTCATTATAAGTATCTATCTATCTGTACATTATGGGTTTGGATGCATTGCATATGCTTTTTTGAAAGCCACTGAGTGGATGAGCATATTGCGAACGTTGAACAATTAATTTCCAAGGACCCTATACATATTCTGTGGCACACTTATCGCTTTAAGTGGATGTCTGTGAGTTCGATTAAAAATATTCTTCATCCCTTCTGTAACACTATGATAACCGACTATGGAATGGGAATATTACCATAGGAAGGGATGATCCCTGAGATATACAGTCTTTGTATAGTGCAGGTTCAGGGATAACAAAGTTTCTCACGGGTAATTTATGGTGGATTGGATATAGTAACGATGGCGTTACGATAAGTGTACACACCAGCTCTTGAAGGGTGGATATTTTGTGGTTGGAAAAAATACCATGCAAATAGTAAATAAGTGTCTGAGAAACGTTGAAACGTTTTTAGAGTTGGAATACGTTCGTTATAGAGTGGCGGTTTTTGAAGTACGCTTTTGTAACTGACATCTTTTATCTCGGTAACATTTTTTTGAAGAGCGATTCCAATGAAATTCAATTAAATTGTTTGATTAATTGAACTGGAACACGACATGACGAATCAACTCGATCTTTGAGAAACTCTTATCGACGCAAAAGCTGTCAATTAGATGCAGTATGTTTTTAATGACGGTTGTTAGATTCCCGGACGATGGGAATTTTTTCAGGCCTTCCACAGAGATAATTAATTGAGCCCTGGTATACTTACCATGCGCTTTTAATCGTAATGTTTATAAAAACCTTGCAACAAATATTAATAAACTACGTCCACTTCTGTTTTGATGATGATTTCAATTGATGATTGGTTTTGTTAAATCTGGACTGAAGGAAGGATTAGGCTATTGTTGTAGATGTTATAAACCTCCGAAAAAGAGATCCTATATGGTACAACTCTAAGGCTGGTTATGTGTAGAAGGGAGATATGTAGATAAGTTGATATTAAAATTCTTTCTATTTTTCTTTTTAAGTCACTTTTTTAGAAAATTGCCCCTCCCGGTGAAAAGGGGGGTAATAGACGCCCCCTCCCTATGCAATTTTTTTTCTACCAGAATACGAATTTTCAAAATCTTTTTTGTTTATTTTACGAATTTTGAGCTAATTTGCCTGGACTACTTATATACGAAAACGATTTCTGCAGCCGGTGGGTAGATTTGGCAAAAATCATCATCACGAAATTTGGCAAATGAATACTTCCGTCTAATCCTTGGTTGAGGTCGATGCGCTGCTTCTCTTGAGCATGCCTTAGGTTAACTGGGGTTAGCTATTTTACCACTTGATATAGCTTTTGTTTTTTTTATTTTCACCTCATTTGATTGATACAAGTACTTGGCATAAGCTTCCTCCATCGTTTTTGACGATCGTAAGGTTCCACAATATTCATTTAAGAAAATGGTACTAATAATGGCGCAAAATTATAGTCAGCCTAAGTTTAAGGAATTAACGCCACACTTCTTAACTTAATTTTAACATTGAAACAGTTCTCTAACTTTAAAGTAATTATAGACTCTTTCTGAAGTACTGACAACTAGCGTGGGGTTTAAAACATTTCTCTAACTTATTTGTGCGGAACACGCTTTAAACAGTGATAGTTCGATGAGAAAACAAAGCAAACACACCTTTCTATCTGTCGTCAAATGTCATCAGCCCGGAGTGTGTCAATAAAATGATAATAGGGCTTTTTAGATAACAACGATATATCTCTTTCTCGTTCGCAGAGCAGTGTCAAAATCAGCAGTACGCGGGTGACAGCTGAACATTTTTTGTATCATTGGTGACATTTTGATTGAAAACAAGAGCGGACATTTTAATGTTGTGCTCGAAAATTGTGAATAGTGTATTATTTATCTTTTATGTCACGGAAATCTCAAATTTTACAGGAAAAAAGGAGATTATTTATAAAATACTTTTACAAGATTATGAGTTTGACAGTTTGAAAAAAGCGCGATACATATTTCAATCTGTCATCCGCGTAGTGTGAGCTGTCATTTTTTCTTTTGACAAGATGGTAAAATTCCCTATTTTCTGTTTAATTTCAATTTTCTCCCTCTTTGAAATTAAAACTAATTTAATTTTTTTAAGAACTTAGAAATATATATCGTTAAAAAGTTGATCTTTGCAAAGAATGCCGTAATGCAGCTTTACGAAATAAATGGTATAAAGATAAAGTGTAGTTTACTTGTCTTTAATTGCTAAAAATGAAATTTTAGACTAGTGTCAAACTAAATTTGATTTAGCTTCGAGTTAAATGGACTATAATTTTGCGCCAATCTCTTTAACTTCTGTCTTTTCTGAACGTTGAATTGCGCCAAGATAATCAATAGAGATTCCTTTGACTTGAAAAACGTAAATTTTGTTTAAAAACAGAAGTGGAGGAATTTTATCTGCTTCAGCTTTTTAAGTTGAATTTATTTTTCTTAAAGCCTCGAAAAAATCTTGGTCTGATACAAAAAACCAAAATCTGTAGTTTGAATTGAACTTAAATACGTTTCGGCAATAATTAACAATAACTTCGAAATTATAATTTGAATGGATTTGCGAATTGACGACTAAATTTGTCAAATACCATATTGCCGTTTGAAGAAAAAGATCTTTTTACTTTGGAAACAGAAATTCAAAACGAATGTTAGCCTTTTAAATGATTTTGTTTGCCACGTGTTCAGCTGCAACATCTTGTCTCCGAATAGAAATCCAGATTGAATAATATCTGTATGTTATGTATTCAGAGGTAAGTATACCTCTTCTATGCTTCATTTAGGGGCATTTGCTCAAATGATAGTTAAGCATCTATGTTCTACATAACTTTTTCCTTTGCATAAACTGTCACTTAAGGATTTGCTTAGAACAAATTAAATGCTTAAGTATCGTTTGAGCAAACGGGTCTTCATCATCATCATCGGCTCGACAACCGCGGTCCGGTCCTGGCCTCCTTCAAAAAGTCTCTTCACCTATCCCGGTCTCGAGCCGACGCCATCCAGTTGCGCACCCCAAGGCTCCGGGCGTCGTGGTCTACGCCATCTCTCCAGCGCAAGCATGGTCTACCACGCTGTCGTCTGCCATAGAATGTACCACAAAGAACTTTACGAGCAGGTTCCTCTTCGCTCATGCGAGCTAGGTGCCCTGCACACCGAAGTCTACCGAGCCTAATTTTTGTCACTATATCTGCTTCAAGGTAGATTGCGTACAATTCATGATTGTACCGTCTCCGGAATCGTCCTTCCTCACATATGGGGCCAACAATTCTCCTTAAGACTTTTCTCTCGAACGCGGCTAAGAGGTCAGAGTGCCTTTTGCTAAGCACCCAAGTCTCGGATCCATATGTGAGTACTGGCAGGACGGGTCCAGTACAGCAGTAGTTTTGAAGTTATGGTGAGATTTCTGGATTTGAAGAGCTTTGACAGACTGTAGTAGGCTCTGTTGGTTTGAGAAGTTATCGGCTGCTACTATTGACCCAAGGTATTTAAAGGATTGCACCACTTCAAATTCGTGCTCCGCTACCTTGATTGTTTGACCAACTGTTCCTCTCGCATTCGACGCCACCATGTACTTTGTTTTACCTTCACTAATGTGCAGCCCCAGATTTTGTGCCGCCTGCTCGATCTGTATGAAGGAATCGTGTACAGCTTGCTCGGTTCTTCCGATGATGTCGATTTCGTCTGCGTAAGCCAGTATCTGGCTGGACCTGTTGATGATGGTCCCTCTTGTTGCCGTGCCAGAATCACGGATTGCTTTCTCCAACGCCAGGTTGAAGAGGAGGCAGGCCAAACCATCCCCTTGTCGGAGTCCATTAAAGATGTTGATTGGTCTGGATAGCAATCCGGCTATTTTTACTTGGCTTGTTACGTTGGTCATGGTCAACCTACATAGTCGTGTCAATTTATTTGGGATGCCGAATTCTCTCATGGCTTTGTAAAGTTCTACCCTGGCTATGCTATCATAGGCGGCCTTAAAGTCTTTAAACAGGTGGTATGTTGGGATGTTAAATTCTAGACATTTTTCCATCGCCTGCCTAAGGGTAAAGATCTGATCAGTTGTTGATTTGCCTGGAATGAAACCACACTGATATTGTCCGATGATGGTTTTAGCGTATGGGGTTATCCGGTCTTGTAGGATAGAGGAGAGTATCTTATAGGCGGTACTGAACAACGTGATACCTCTATAGTTGGTGCACGTTGTGACATCTCCTTTCTTATGTATGGGGCATATTATACCTTTTCGCCAGTCTTCTGGCATTTCTTCATGCTCCACACGTGCACTATAATATCATGAATTGCCTGACGTAGAGCTGGCCCACCGTGTTGAAATAATTCGGCTGGTATACCATCTGCTCCCGGGGCTTTGTTTTTCTTTAGCCGGTCTATAGCCTTTCTAAGCTGCCTAAGATGGAGTTGGCAGTAATAATGACACTATTCTTAAGGCGGGTCTTACTATTCTAAAAATTAGTCTGTAGAAGTGTAGATGTATTTACAATAGTTATAGCATCTTTCAGTAAAGTGATACAATCTGACCGAAAGTGTGATAGTAAAAAACTTTTATACGAACCAAAACTTATATAGTATCCAATGAAAATTCGGAATTCCTTTATATGTATTTTATATGCTATATTTCTAAATCTTCATCCTTTAAAAAAAAAAAAAAACTTAATACTACCCAGAATATTAAATTTTCGGACACAAAAACAATATATAAATTAATCTAGGTTAAGTTTGGTGCAACACACTTTTCTGTGATAGGACACCATATGACTCTTATTTGTACTCATACTTCATTTTCGGATATATTGCTATTTTGGCCAAATCAAATTGTTGTTTTCCGGTATTTGAATCTGAAAAAAAAAAAAAAAAAAAAAATTGTTAACACAATCACCAAACAGCTTCTAACACAACGCCAAGTGGCCTGAACCGTGAATCAACCTTCTACCTTTCCCCATTGCCGCGTATAGATACATACAGCACTACGTGCCACACAAGTTAGTTTTGGACTTGTCCTCTAGCACTCAACGAACGATTCAGCTTAAGTTCACGAAACTGGCGGAACAAATACTCGTGATTCTTGATAAGAATCAGAACCAAGTTCAATTCAATTGGCATCGAATTTTTTTATTTTTCTTTCTTCTTAGTGTTATTTTGAGTCCCTTTCTATGTTGCCTCTGTGTTTTCTTGTCCCGATGGAGGTGGTTTGCCCTTGTCTATGCAGATTTTTGTCTCATCCACTGTCCCAGTTTTGGATGAAAAAATCCAACAAATTCTATCTGCTCGAAAGGAATTGAAAGAATTATGTTGCAGCAATTTGTTTCATCTCCCGAAGGATTTCCTCGCTTACCAATGATGATGATGATGATGATGATGATGAATTCCATTCTAGTGTGAACAATTTTTCCAGCATCTCACTTCCTAATCAGGTGCAAGATGTCATACCTGACAACAACGTTGGAATTCCATTCGATGTGGCAATACGACGAGGCGGTGGGCCATTCTCTCTAATTGGCTTCGATAGATTCTTAGATCTTCAAGGAGTCAAGAACACCTGAATGCTGCACTGGTGGCTGTGCCGCAAACAGATGGTCTTTGCGGGAGAGGCTATATGAACTCTCATGGGACCATATCGCACGTCCCCATATTCGACGACAAACAACATGGTGTTCCTGGCTAACGTAAGTCAGTGACGTGGAGAAGAGCTTCCATTCAATGTGGTGACCATGACCATGGCCATCGGCTATTTGGCCAAGTGCGGACAATAACGACAACTTAGCTGGAAAATTATCAGATGATTTGTTAAAGCAGTTCGCTAATGGTCATTTAGGTGATATTTTCCGCACTAGTGGGTATCCACATGTGTGCCCTCGCCGATATAATCCTGGTTATTAATTTTTTTTTCAAGAGTGCTAGTGCAACTAAACGTTCCTATTTATACCTAGCTGGTTGACAATTGCTTGGGTGCTATAGAGATGATCATTGACAAGCAAAACACGACCAATTAGGTGGTTTATGGGTAAACAAAGTGTTTGTTTCCGCTTAAACAATAGATAGATAGTAACTGGTATTTGTATAGCTTATGCGAACACTATGTTTTTATATGCTTGTTAATGAGTAAATATATATGAAGATGTGATTGAACATAAATAAAGGCTATTTGCATTTTTCTAATGTTTATTAAACGTACGCCGTTCGGATTCGGTGGTGATTTGTTGGATCTTTTAATCCTTAAGAACTAATAACGCGTACAAAAATGTCGCTTAGGAGTGTCGTTAAACAATGATTGGTTCTTCTTCTGATTTTAAGTCCGGAATCAACTTTCTAATAATATTAATTAATAAAACTCAAAACAGTAATCAAAATCAAAAAAAAGCACGAACACGGTTATTCCAAAACTTTTTGAGTCCATTATTTGTGATGTTCTGTCTTTCAACTGCAGCTCTATTATAATTGACAATCAGCATGGTTTTGTTAAAAAAAAGTCAACTTTTACAAACTTATTCCATTTTACATCTTTCTGTCTGGATGCATTTGAAGATCGTAAACAAGTTGATTGTGTATTTACTGATTTTAGTAAAGCTTTTGATAAGCTCTCTCACAAAATATTAATTAATAAATTTGATAAATTAGGATTTAATAAAAGTTTTATTATGTGATGTGAATATCTTCTTATCGGAATAATAGAAGTTATTATATTAATTTTTGTAATGTGTTGTCTGACCAATTTTAGCTCTGGTATACCTCAAGGTAGCCATTTAGGTCCTTTACTATTCATTCTATTTATTAATGACCTGACTTCTGTTTTACATGATTCTTCTGTTCTCATCTATGCGGATGATATAAATTTTTTTTAAAAGATATTTTCAATAGATGATTGTTTACTACTTCAACAAGATCTTAATAGGTTTAGGGATTGGTGCAATACAAAACATCTGATGCTGAATATTGACAAATGTAAAACTGTGTGCTTTACACGCAAAACACTTGGTTTAACTTTAGTTACATGTTAGATTCCACTCTTTGTAAGTTGTCAGATTTCTCCGATCTAGGAATTATTATTGACTCCAAACTGACATTTTCTCTCCATTACAACTCATTTATTGGAAAAGCTAACAAAATGTTGTGAGACCAGTGCTTGAGTATGGGTGCATTATATGGGCACCGTACTACTCAGTTCATAATAATAGACTTGAGGCTGTCCAAAGAAGGTTTATTCGCTTTTGCCTTCGTTTTCTTCCCTCGTCCCAAAGAACGGATCTACCTCCATACACAAAGACTTAAGCTAATAAATCTTCCTTTGCTCCTTAAACATAGACAATATCTACAACTATGTTACATTGTTGGAATAATCAACGGTTCTATAATATCATCATTCGCTTTGAATCGCTTAAACTTTAGTTACATATAGCCTAGCTAGCATAAGAGCACAGATTCCTTTATCATCTTTGTTCAGAAGATCATACTATGGGCTCAATAGTCCTTTAAATCAATTGATTTCAATTTTCAACAAATATTACTTTTTATTTGCATCAACTTATGACAATTTAAAATGTATTAAATTTAAAGCAACATTTTTCAACATAACATAATAATTGTATTAAAATATTTCTAGATGTTAAGTTTGTCTAACGTTAGTATTTAACAAAATAAATAAATAAATGAAGTCATACAGTTAATATAGCAATCTTCAAAAACTACCAATGTGAAGAAGAGATCTGTTAAACAATTACTTCCGCAAAAAATTACCCTTGCCGGGACAAAAACCCGTAAAATGGGTGAATATTTGAAATAGGATACCACCATCAAATACCTCTAATAGATGTTTGTTAAAATCATACAAATATATGGCTCTTTCGAACGCATTAGGAAATCAAAAGAAGCCAAAGACGTCATATCACAGATTCCAGTACCATCCTATAACGAGTAGGAAAATTTCTTCAAGAGATTCATCAACGAGAACTGAATATATTCAACAGCAATTATGTCACCATACAGTATGTAGAGTTATCTTTAGGTTTTCAACATCTTTTGATCCCCAAATCCTAGAAGAAGTAGAAACACATATCAACCATATACCTTGCTGCGTAACTCAGATAAAAACTTTCAGCGATCGCAAAGGGAAGCGAAAATAGTAAGCTATTTAAAAGAAACAAAAAACTTCTAGGAGCATGGTCACTAACTACAGGCTGGTATCCCTTTTCAAAAATGTAAATAAGAACTTGGAAGTACTGGTAGGTTGGTACTCAGACAACTTTAATTTTTACCATACAAATTGCTTCATAAAAGTGCCATAAAAATGGTACTCCCATTTCGTTCAGCATTCATACCAAGTTCGGAATTTTTTTTTTTTTTTGGCACCAACAAATCTTTATTAAATCTTTTCCTTCATCTTCGCATCTTCTTGAGTTTCATGCCACTGGACAACATACAAAATACTATAATATCCAAATTTTTAGAAATATTAAGTCTCCTAGATTTTTTGAATTTACTTAAAATGTATTTTATAGAATTCAGTAAAGTTGCTTATTTTCCAAGTCCTTTTGATTACTTAGTTGCCAAGGACTTATTTCCTGCACAATATAAAAAATGCCTTCTTGATTCATGAATGTATAGACAGTTACAAGAACAACCATGTATTCACATACAAAGTTCCCAGGCTGAACAGCACCATTACCTACTACGCTAATTTTTGTATATATTTTTTTTATGCTATTCATTCATACAGAGAGTTTCAACAATTATTGCCAGGTATTAACCCAGGCACTACTGAGTTTGAACAAGGAAAATGGAAAAATTAAAATACATTCCCCCAAACTTAAGGGAACTCTTTTGAAAATCTCTACATACGCAAAGTATTTTCGAATTGCCCTGGTATCCAAACTTTCTATAAATTCAAAAAAATCTTTACGACACAATGGGAAATGCGACCACTGGTCATACAGTAGATGTATAGAGCCAACATTCCCCTCATACATCATTCTCACTTCTGGATCGATTGCAGTAGAAACACCTATATTCGGCTTAATTGACAACCTGAGTAAGTTACAGAGATTATCCTGCATTGGAGCTGCGAGGGTAATAAGTTCTACACCGAAATCAAGGTAAGAAATTAAGCTCAAAAAACCGCAGACAAAGCACCGCATATAGATTTTAACACTATTAAAATTCCATACCGATAAGAATTGGAATCCAATCAATTATCAAAGTAAGCTTTCCTTTTAAACATACTTACATTACTTTAGATGACACTCACAGTCCAGGATGGACTTCAGCCTCAACCAACAAGTCTCTCCAGCCAGCTCTGTTCCTAGCTAGCCGCTTCCAATTTCGCACCGCAAGTTGGCTGAGCTCGTTTTCCATTTATGTGCGCCATCTACTGGGGGGGTCTTCCAATGCTGCGTATAACATCCGGATTGGACTCGAAGGCTCGTCGGGCTGGTGCGTTTACGCTCCACGGGACCCAGCCATCTCAGCCGCTGTATTTTCAGCTTCTTGACCAGGTTAATATCGCTGTATAGCCCGTATAGCTCGTCGTTGAATCTTCAGGACCAAATTTCACTCGCAGAATCTTTTTCTCCAAGCACCCAAGTTACTTTTCATCCGAGCTCTTGAACGCCCATTCTTCCGCCCCATACAGCAGGACTCCTTTTAAACATGGATGTGTGAAAATTGGAGGAAAGTACAAGAGCCGGGGTTTTCTGTGATACTCTTATTATAAAAGAAACATTAAAACTCTCAAATGAATGTAGACAAAGTCTCTCTCGAAATATAATAATAGCAATATTGAAATTATTGAAAAATACGAAATAGAGATGGAACTGGGTGGAATTGGGTCAGCTTCAAATAAGAACAGACGTTGAAAAAAAACAGAAAGTCTAGATTTTGTCTCTATCACATGATTAAAAAAAGATAGTGAGAGCAACGTTGAAACGAAGATCTTCTGCAGGATCTGTAAGGATCTAAAAGAAGCAGAGACCCTCTGATTTGTGGTGTACAATAGATTTGTTGGAAAACTGGACGCCATAAGGAGGTCCCCTTGGCAAGCATGATAACATTTATAAGGACCTCATGACGGTTAGCTTTAGATTCAGTCCGAAAAAACGAACCCACTATGTTAACAAACAACAGCTTTTTATGAGGATCACTTTAGACCAAATATCATATTGGTGGACATTGAAGTTTAAACTGAAGTATTTTTTTCAAATGAAAATCTTGCACATATTTTTTTCCGACTACAATTTTACCGAAAGGTGTGCCCAGACCAAAGAAACTTTCCAAAAACATTTTTTTAAATAGAAAAATATTTCTTAAATGTTTTTTATGAAATTTATTTATCAAATGTTTCTACAGTATTTTTCCGTTTTTTGTTTTGATGGGAAACTTTCAGTGTTTTATAAGTCATACTTGAAGGAAGTTCAGAGTTTATTGCTTGTAAAATCTAAATATGTCAAATGGATGACAAGCACAAAACATTTGTAAAGCATTTGACAAATGTTTCTTTTGGTATGGACGCTTCAAGAAACATTTTTGAAATGTTTCTGAAACGTTTCGTACTTATTTTTCATTTTGTCATTCAAGGTGCGTGTTCAGACAAACGAAAAGTTTCAGAAATATTTCAAATACATTTAAAAAAATATTCAGAAACATTAAATGTTTCTTGAATGTTTCTGAAATGATTTTTTGGGTCTGGACTGATTTTATAGAGTCTGTCGTCTATAGACGCTTTATTAACATTTATGCGATGTTTCTGTAATGATTTTTTTCGCGATGGGGCACTTTCAATGTTTCAGGAGTAAGACTTGCATATTGATGAAGCATGGGAACGGCTCATCCGTTCAATTAAAATAAGCGTTGAGTTTATTCTTAATGGTATTTCCCTCGTGAGGATGTTCTTCGAAATGCTTTGAGAGAAGCTCACATTCCAGTGAATCCAGAAGATCTGAAACCTCTGATTCCGAATTCTATATGTTGTTTGGAGAGGAAGACAGAGACATTACAGCTCCTGGAGCATTTTCTGAAAGAGATAAGTGTAGCAAGCTGTATACTCGCCATCGCCACAAATATTACAAGGCGCTGGTACAACGAATATCTTTCCGAAATAACTAATCGTTCAAAATGGCACAAGCTGACGAAACCAAAAGAAATCAATAGTTTCATCGAGCCAACAGAATAAGTTTTTATTGTTGTGAAAATTCAAAAACGTCATCGTGGATAACAAAATGAAAAACATGAAATATTTCAGAAACATTTTAGAAATGTTTCTTTTATTGTAGATGCTTGATGAAACATTCCTGAAATGTTTCCTGTTTCCCATTTCGTTATCACGTGACATTTTTAGATTTTAATAACAATCAAATCATTTTCACAACAGTCAAACCTTTCTTTGAGTGTCACTTGTGATATACATTAAAAAAAAATTATCGCGAAGGGGAAACAGAAAAAAATTTCAGAAACAATTTAGAATATTTTATCAAGCGTCGAGACCAAAAAAGCATTTTAGAACAATAATTAAAGAAACATTTCAGAAATATTTCAAAAATGTTTCTTTAATTGTCAACACGTGTGCTATTACACCATGATTCTGGAGTCATGACTCTTTTTCAAATTACGTTAGAGCAAAAGAGCAAAAGATGGTCTTTCCAATAATTTCTCTCTTTTGTTTTAACGTGTTTTGAATCCGAATGGTACGAATAAAAAATACCGATTTTCAGCACTTTTATCACGTTTGTGTACCTTTTTATTGCTTTTACATTAATAGGAATTAAAAAGGAAGCAAAACAGGCCACCCAGGTACTGTTGAATTTGGAAACTTTGGACTCAGGCGCCTGCCAGATGACTGGAAATACCCTAAGCGGAGCAACGAAGTTGCGTGAGCAGGACTGACTACAGAAAGGATTTTGATGAAAAAATATTGACTACCATAAATACTACCTCAGATAACAAGTTAAATACATGAAAAATAACCGGTAAAAACGATACCTACATAAAATTATGAAACATTTTTGCAATTAATTTATATTGAAAAATTCAGTTTTAAATTGCCATACCAAAAAAAAGGGGAGCGGTTCGGAAGCCCGTTTTTTATAATCCCGCAAAAAAAAATTTAAAATCCCGATTCTAAAGTACCGCTTTTTTAAAATCCCGCTTTTAATAATCCTGTTTAAACAGAATTCCGTTTCTCGTTAGCCCGCTTTTTAAAATCCCGTTTGATCCCGCTTAGTCCGTTTTGTATTTTGATAAATTTACTGAATGTTGTACACATAAATATTACCTAGCAGTTCCCCAATTTGAGAAGCTGGGCTGAGCAATAAAGTTGTTTGTGGTTTGTGTGAACATTTTTTTTTTATTAATATAAACTTCAACAGATAACGGCTAACTGTTTTTCTAGTTGCATTTTCTGCAAAAACTGGTTGGTTAAGCAAGAGAAATATTTAGTGTTTGATAAAGCGGCAAACGTAGGTACATGTGCAAGATTATGTCACCCCATCATCATCACTCATCAGCATTGGGCTGTAAAATAAACTCAATCCCGCTTTTGGAATCAACACAAGGTGTTTTATTTTATAAATCGCTGCGATTTTTAAAATAAAACACCTTGTGTTGATTCCAAAAGCGGGCTTATAAAAACGGGAATTTAATAAACGGGATGGTAAAAAACATTATTTTAAAAGCGGGATTTTATAAAAACGGGATTTTTAAAAACAGTATTTTAAAAAACGGGATTTTAAAGACAGGATTTTAAAAAACAGGATTCTGAAAAACGGGCTCCCGAACCCTACATAAAAAAAGTAGTTTGTCGGTCGGGATTTCGTCAGTCGGGATTTTGGCAGTCGGCATTTTGGCAGTCAGGATTTCGGCAGTCGGGATTTTGGCAGTCGGGATTTTGGCAGTCGGGGTTCTCAGTCGGGATTTTGTCCAGTCGGGATTTTGGCAGTCGGGATTTCGTCAGTCGGAATTTTGGCAGTCGGGATTTTGGCTGCCGGAATTTTGGCAGTCGGGATTTTGGCAGTCGGGATTCTCAGTCGGGATTTTGTCCAGTCGGGATTTTGGCAGTCGGGATTCTCAGTCGGGATTTCGTACCCAACCCATAAAATTAATATTCAGGAATTTGTATAGCAAGAAATTCAAAATATACCATAAATGTCAATATAGAGCTAAAAGATTATACCCTTACATGCAATACCAAACACCTAGACCCCACATTAGTTTGCTCAGCTCTATCGCCATATCATTTTTGTAGTTGTTATATCATTCTCGTTAATATATCTTTACTTCAAAGATAATCTCTAAATTTATAATATTTATCATCGCAATAAATTAATTCCACCAACATAATCATTAAAATAAACAAAACGCACTCATATGCCTGAAGAATGTGACAATAACGTTAACACTTCAAGTCAAAGCCACACCAGCAAACCAAACCATATACAAAATTAATGACACCCCAGACTAAAGCTAACTTTCAACTATTTTCAGGATACCCGTCCCATATGTCATTCTCAATCATACATTATCACTAAATTGGACTTTATATACAGAGATACGAGGAGGAAAAAAAAAACAGTCTCAGTTCATAACCATCAAGCATCACTTTTGGCCATTTGTGCATGAGGTGCAAAATCGTTAACGCCCGATTCGCGCAATCACCCTCCAGAGCCAATAACTTGTTAATCTTAAGATATAGATGACTTTGTTGGTTCAACAAAGTGTGTTCTCCCTTGCACTCAAGCATCTACCGGACCTGTTGGAAGTCCTGCCTGGTTTTGGACATTTAAAGTAACTTCTTATTCAAGTATATCGAAACTGCTCCTAGAGGCAGTGATTTTATTTTTCAAATTGGCAAACAAGCAAAAGCATGATCGGCGGGACAACAACTTAAATAGGCAGATCTGGACTTCATATGTCGTCGTATAGTTTGAATTCGACAAAAAAATAAGTAAAATATAGCGCCGCTGCTGCCGCCAAGCCTATAAGACTTGATAACAGGAATTATTATTTAATGGATACTCGCGCGACTAGCATATCAATCGACATTTGGCTATAAAAGTGTGGCCATTGATTAATTTTATCGGCAAATTTTAAATGATTTATTAAGATCTAAGATAAATCATTTAGCAGCGATTGCTAGCGCGCGACGCAAATGAATATCAAATGCAATCTCTGCGAGTATAATATTATTATTGTAGTGGTGTTGTTAATGGTGGACATAAAAGGAACAGGCTAATAGTAATGCGGTGTATCATATATATGAAAGGAACAAGTTTAATGATGTCATAATATTATTCAGCTGAGCATGAATTAATTCTTTGGGTAGATTTCCAAACCACGATGCTTTTAATAAATGAAGTGCTATGAGGAAGTATATTTCTATTTATTAGCATTATCTTCTGTTTGATACTTCATCGCATATAAATGTTTCGCTAAAGATAGCAACCTCAATTCGTTTCTGGATGCACACCTTTTTTGTATGGATGTGGAATTAAAGTAGTAGATGTGGTATGATAAAGTTTTTTTTTTTACACTATCAGATCCTGTTCATAAGGAGCTTAGAGCAAGCTTCAGCTTATGAACAAAAATTTGCCAACACATTATATGTGTTCCACTGGCTCATCACTTAGTGCTGGTGTTAGTTGTTAGTAATGTTAAACAAATCACTACAATAACACAAGCACTATAATACAATAAAACATATAATTTAACAATACAAAATACATAAAACATGAACTAAAAGCGTGGAGCACTGGTTTTAAGTACATTTTTATTTTATTGTCATTACTTACTTACTTACTTATGCTGGCTTAACTAGAGTGTTGTCCTCCTAGGCCTCCTTTAATATGCCCCTCCAGCCATCTCGATCCCTAGCCTGCCGTCTCCAATTTTGCACTCCAAGTAGTCGGAGATCTCCCTCTACCTGGTCGCTCCATCGAAGATGAGGTCTACCTTGGCTTCTGACTCCCTCTGGTTTGGCGTTGAAGACTTTACGTGCTGGAGCGTTGATCTCCATTCGCTCTGCATGGCCAAGCCATCTTAGTCGTTGTTGACGAATCTTTCTGGCTAGGCTTATGTCGCTGTACAGCCCTTATAGTGCGTTGTTGTATCTTCTTCGCCAAATGTTGCTTTCTCTGTTTACGCAGACAGGACCATAAATCGTACGCAGAACTTTTCTCTCGAAAACTCCAAGTGACTTTTCATCCGAGTGGGAGAAGGTCCATGCTTCTGCACCATACAGCAGGACCGGGATGATGAGTTTTCTGTATAGTGTCTCCTTGGTTTTTCTCGATAGGGCTTTATTCCTCATTTGCTTGCGGTGGTGGGATTGGACTTTCGTTGATGAGAGCATATACTTCGTCTTATCCTCGTTTATTTTCAGTTGACTCCATAGACGTGAATGCGCCGTTTACTGCTCTTTTTGTTCGTCCTATCACGTCAATATCGTCCGCAAACACAAGTAGTTGTGTCGATTTATTAAGATGGTGCCCGATGTACTGGTCTGGGTATTCCGTATTACATTTTTGAGCACAATATTAAAACAGCTGCATGACAGTGCATCTCCTTGTGTTAACCCTCTGGTGGTGTCGAAGGTTTCAGTAGAGTCCCTACCAATTTTGACGGAGCAGCGAGCATTTTCTAACGTCATTCTGATTAGTCGTATCAGTTTGGCAGGAATTCTAAAGTTGAACATGGCACGATAAAGTTCAGTTCTGTCAACGCTGTCGTAGGCGGCCTTAAAATCGACGAACAGGTGGTGAGTATCGATGTTAAATTCTTGGGTTTTCTCCAGGATCTGGCGTAAAGTGAAGATTTGGTCGGTCGTAGATTTTCCAGGTCTGAAACCGCATTGGTAAGGACCTATTAGATCATCAGCAAACGGCTTCAGACGTTCACACAAAACGCTGGACAGGATCTTATAAGCGATGTTTAAAAGGCTTATGCCTCTATAGCTGGCGCACAGTAGGCGGTCTCCTTTTTTGTGGATCGGGCTGATGGTGCTGAGATTCCACTCATCGGGCATACTTTCCTCCGACCATCTTTTGCAGATGAGTTGGTGTATGCTCCTGACCATGTCATCTCCAGCGAATTTAAAAAGTTCCGCTTGTAGACCATCGGATCCAGCTGTTTTTCTCCTTTTTAGTCTGTCGATGGCTACTTTGATTTCATTTTGGCCGGGCGGATCTATCTCATGGTTGTCATCCAGATTAACAAGTACAAGTTGGTTCTGGGCGGGATCCTGTCTGTCATCGCCATTTAACAACTGGTTAAAGTAGTCTCTCCAGATGGCTAACATCGCCTGTGTTTCTACTATGATGTTTCCATCCTCATCTTTGCAGGGGCCGGGGCGACTTGTGAAACCTGATGTTGATTGCTTCACTCTTCTATAGAAGTTTCTCACCTCTTTCCTGCAAAAACATCTCTGCATCTCTTCGACTTCACGTTGTTGGTGTTCTTTTTTCTTTCTCCTAAGTAGGCGTTTTTCGCTCTAGTATCTCTCTGGAGCTATGACTTGTATGCCTCCGTTTTTGCTTTGTTTGCCTGAGCACATTCGGAGTCGAACCATGGGTTTCTGGGGGGAGGCTGTGAGAAACCCAATACCTCTGATGCAGCACTCTTTATGGCTTGTTGACATAGCTGCCATTGGTCTTCCGGGTTCATATCAACAGTCGAAGGATTTCTCGCAAGCTCATGAGATATGTGGTCGGCATAGGCAGCGGCGGTCTCTTCCGATTGAAGTCGTCCAACATTAAATTTCCTCGGCGTAGTTGACGTTCGCCTAAGAGCCTCCATGGATATCCGTACTCTAAATTTGGCACCAACTAGGTAGTGGTCCGAGTCGATGTTGGCTGCTCGGAATGTACGGACATTCAGAATGCTAGAGGAGTGTCTTCCGTCAATCGCAATATGGTCGATTTGGTTGCAAGTTCGAACATCTGGAGATAGCCATGTGCCCTTGTGGATGTCGGGACGTGGGAATCGTGTGCTGCTCACTACCATGTTTTTTCCCGCTTCAAAGTCATTAAAATCAATAATTTTAGAATTTAAATTCAAAAGCCTGCACATGCGGGTAAGGGGCTCATTCATACCGTAATTAGTCCGATGGTGAGGACAATGTAGGAGCTCAAGGCTACGCAGATGGTGAGCACCCCCACGATAATTGAGTCCAACACAAGTAAGTAGATTAGAGGTGCATCTAATGCGCCCGAAAGAAGTTGGTGGATAAAAACTATATCGTTAGTTACACGCCTCTGTAACAAGGACTGAATGTGTAGAAGCTGAATTCGGTGTTTATAAGGTGGAAGGTTATAAGGATCTGTCCAGGGAAGACGAACAAAATTATGCTGAACTGACTCTATCCTAGATCTATGAACATCATAGGACGGAGTCCATACCTGCGATGCGTATTCCAGATGCGGACGAACGAAACAATTTTATAAAGATAGGGTAACATAAGGGTCTAGAAACTCTTTGGACCATCTTTTTACAAAACCTAACATTGAGTAAGCCTTTTTAACAAGAGAGTTGATGTGCTTTGTGAAATCGAGTTTTAAATTGAAGGCGATTCCAAGATCTTTAAAACTAACAACACGGCACAATATATGTTGTGAAATATTATAGTCAAATGTGATTGGTACTCGTTTCTTTGAAAAAGTCATAGTTTGACATTTCGCTGGGTTAAGGTTTAATCCATTCTTGCTGCACCAAGTACAAAAGCTATCAATGTCGGCTTGCAGATTCACACGATCACCGCTTGAGCATATAGATTTAAAAATCTTCATATCGTCAGCAAAAACCAGAATTTCACTATTGCGAATACATGATGTTACATCATTAATAGCAAGTATAAAAAGAATGGGACCTAAATGACTTCCTTGCGGTACTCCAGAGTTGGCAGTAAAAGGGTTTGAAAATGTTTTTCTGAATTTCACCTGGTAGGACCTATTTTGAAGATAAGAATATATCCAATCAATAAATCCAGCAGAAAGAGACAAGATTAGATGTGAGGTGATTACGAACAGCAATCAAAACACCACCATCAACTTCTTTGGGCTTATCTACATGACGATCTCTTTTGAAAATATTGAACTCTTCGTCAAGAATTTCCTTGTCTAAAAAGGTGTCATGCTTAAATGCCTGAGAGTTTTTGAAAATTTCAGCAGTTTTACTGCGAATCCCTCTCTTTTGGTAGAGAGGGATAACCTATTTAGTTTTTTGAAGCAGGGATTTCCGAAGATTTTCGATTAACTCTTTGTTTAGAACGCACCAAAAATTCCTTAACAAAAGTATCGGTAGGCCAATCATTTCTATTGATAATGATGATTTGATGTCCACCAGATGTTGGAGTATATCACTGGATTGAAGGTTGGGGTCCAGTTGGGACACAAATACTAATTTTGGCCTAGGTACTGATTCAATTTTTTTCGGTGCTACAGAAGTTACCACGGAAACAGAACTATTAGTAGGAATTCAAGTTCGGAGTTTAGTGCATAAAATTTATAATGCCACTGTCCATTAATGAAACTTGCCACGAAGAAACTGTTAATTTTCGGTACATACTGTACTGACTGCTTCTGAATTTATCAAAAACGCTGTGAAATAATTAGATTTCCTATATACTATCGTCGATAGGCAAGTTTAATTTTTTTTTTCAGTATTGATCTATCTTTGACGATAATGCACTATCCCCTATAGGTACGGTGACCATCCGTCCTCTTTTTGAGAGGACAGTCATTTCTTTCGGTACCATGTCCTCTCTTCTTTTTTTGTCCTGCCTTTGTCCTCATTTTACTAAATTGTCCTCCCAATGTCCTATTTTTTCCCTTTCAAACCGCTTTTTAAGTTTAAGTACTTTCTTCATTAATAAATTACTTTCACAATCTCTGAGTAAGAATTTTCTCTTAAGCGATGCATGTAGCTCGAAAACGGTTGAAAATTGAAAAAAAAATACATAACAAAATTTGTAGTAAGTTTTATGAGCTGTAATTTAATCTCTTAGAACTTAGAACCCATAGTTTTTTTTGCTATAAGCGAAAACCAACTAAGAAGAATGTTATGACCCTTCCATTTCCCCGGTTCACCTTCTATAGACCTCAGGTCTTTTAGTATGTTAACTTCTTAGCAGGCTGGATAATATTTCCAAGGAATGGTTTATCTCCCTTCTAACTCACGACCTTTCATTACAGTATGTATGCAGTGTGCGATGCGGTTTCCGCCCTCTGTCTCAAAAACAATTAAGGGCATGAAAAAAATATTTTTGACGAAATTTGTCGCAAATTGTATTCTTTACAACTAGAACAACAACGCAAACAAAAGGATTGGGTGTAAGAAGGTAGGAATGGTGGCTATTCAGCTAGAATAAAACCCAATTAGCGCTTGGTGCTCCGTTTTGATATGGGTGTAAGTCACTAGGCCGTGATTATTCGGAGCTGTCAGTATTGCCACTAACCTTTACAGACAACTGTAGCAGCACTACAATTAAGTAGCAACGGCAACACTGGAATCAAGGTCGCAGGGGTGCAGCATGCCCCCCATAATAATCTGAACTATTGGAAAATAACACCCGCGGATTTAATTGCCATTTTGGAAAGGAATTAATGCCTGTGGGCGTTGTTCACCTTTAAAGTGGGAAATGGGCTTTAATTCTGAAGCCCTTATTTCACTCCGCGCACGAGTGAGATCTTAATAGTTTTTTCTTCCTTGCGGTATCTTTTCGTTTGTCTCTTATTTCTGAGACGGCAACTCAGGTGATACAGAATCCAATAGATCCAACGTTCGTCTTTAGTTCACAGCACAAAAAATAAAAGACACAACTCTTCTGTGCGTACCAGGAAAAGCGGGAACAAGTCGATTTTCTTTAATTTTCCATTCAATTAGCATGCTCTCACTTATTTTTCCGCGGAATTATGGCCCGTGGGTTCTAATTCCCACTTTGAAAGGAAACAACACCCACGGGTATTATTTCCTTTTTAAAGTGGTTATAAAACCCGCCACAAAAAAGCATGAAGACCCGTGGTACTTGCACCCACCCAAACTAGATGATCTATTTCTGAAAAAAAAATTCGGGGTTAAAAGTACCAGAAAAAAATCTTTGCCTACCAAACCAAAAATTTTTAAGAAATTTAAAGAGCTGAATCTTTCTCGTTTGAAATAAAGAGGCATGACGGAAGTAACGCAGCTTTTAGAGTTTAATAGAATAAAAGGGCAAATTGGTTTGTTTTCCTTTCTAGTTAATTGTTTATGGTGTCGTATGTTTGGTTAGCAAAATGTTAAATAGCTATCAAATTGAATCAGTTTTCCTGGTTTTAGAATCTCTTTTTTCTATAAGAAGCTTCACTGGTACTCAACAGTTTCCATAGTTGTTTCTGTTTTTTCTTATTTGACGATTATTTTTAAATTGACAAAAGCTAAAAGTTTATTTTTTTTATTGAGTTAAACTATATTCCTGAATATTAATATCAAGTCCCAGCTGAATCCAATGAACTCATTCTCTCTCTTCACGACCTAAAATGTTGCTCTACTAAAAAAATAAGTTATATCTCAAATTCCCTTGTAAACTTCGTCACTGTTGACCTAGTTCTTCTGTCGATATTCTTTGATTTAATTTATATGTGAAGATACAATATCCGTTTGTCGATAACAATAATAATGTTTAAGGTATACGAGCCAAATATACTATACATTGGCCTAAAATTACGAGTCACGATTCCCATGTTCCTGGGCAAACGAACACTTTTTCCTTTGTTGGACGCACTTGGAATACCTGCGCGCTTCGCCACATGCCACCAAATGGTTGAATTTCATTTTGAATATCTGTCGACTTATTTATTTTTGTTTGTTATATTATGTTGACCGTGGCATGCAGATTTATTTGAACCCTTGAAATTGAATTTTCTCCCAAACAAATAAAAAGGCTCGTTGAATTTGGTTTTGGACATATTTTTTGGCGAATCATTTGTGTGGATACATTTTTTTCAATGGAAATAAAAGGGCGAATTCGGATAGAGACCCGCTGATGACTTTGGAGAGAGAAGGTTAAATATGAATGTTTATATTTTTTTGGTAAGTGACATTACGTGTTGTCCACTTGCTTTTCGGATCCAAAAAATGAGCACGCGAATTGTTGTTTCAAGAGCGAAAATTTATTACTGATTGTCATCTTTAAGGATGTCGCTTATACGATATTATCATATCACGAAAATGAAGAAATATGCCAATGGAAAAAAAATTCAGAAATATTACAGTTTATTATTATGGGAAAAACCTTATTTTATATCGGAGTTATATGATATCGCTGAGCTTTACATATAAAAGGTATATCACAATATATAGTATTACAATATTGTCATGACTCGAAATTTGGATAATTGGAAGTATCTAACATCGTATTTATTTATTTTTATTAATTAACTTAAGAGAAAGGGAATATTCAATTTTTATTCAATATACAAATTTTAAATTAAAAAATGTAGTATTTTATTTATTTTATATTTTATTTCAAAATTAAATAGTATTGTTTTGTTATTGCCTGTATCAAAATTCAGCTTTCAAGTAGTGTAAGTGGGGCTAGTTGGACAATTTTTTTTTTTTTTTTTTTTGAAGTCTGATATAATGAGAAACCATTAACAATTTTACAGTAGGTATATAATATATTTGGAAATTATTTGGAATTGTTTTCAACAATTAGGCAAGTCCAAGTGGTTCAACATGACTTATTGATGGGGAATTATGGACCAGGACATGGGGTTAATAGGGTCAAAATCTAAAAAAATCCTAAAATATTTATTTCAGAAAATAATTATAATAATTTATCGACAACATTTTTCTAAAGTTTATTAAAATTTTGAATTCAAAAATATATGGATATTCTGGTTTCAAAATTTTATTTTTCAATTAAAAACTCTGCTTTGCAAAATTCTGCCTTTCAAAACTCTTGCTGTTAAAAGAAAAAAAAATTGCTCTACAAATATTTTAATTTTTATATTATTTTTGCAGAATTTTGAAAGCAAAGTTTTGACATAAGAATTTTGACCCCATCAGAATTTTCATGCTGCCCCCTGCAACCCCCCTGCCTGGGCAGGGACATAAGTCCAAAATCGAATTTTGTAATTATGTCCCACCAAAGTGGGACAAAAAAAGAACAGACTCCTGGCCTGGTCCACTATAGGATTTGAGGTGGGCGAGAGTTTGGGTGGATGCATGTTTGGAATTGAGAAAATTGAAGGTTCTATGCAAATTTTGAACTTTTGTCTTACTTAAAAAAAATATTTTGAACTTGGTGGGATATAATTTCGAAATTCAATTTTGTACTTAGCCACTAAAATGGGACATTAGTCCAGAAAAATAATTTTGGTCTTATGTCCCGAAGAGTTATATCCCTGCACCCTTTTTATCTACAACAGCGTTTTTGGGTCAGTATCGGAACCGGAGAAACAGAATTACTGGTCTTGGTCTACTACTCCTTTTTCGCGATTGTAACAGTATGAAATTGCTTTTGCGACTGGGGTTATCAGCGTCTCTCTTATGTGCATGACACTATGAAAGTACCAGCTGAGTGCTCGTATGTTTTTAACGATGGTGTTTTTTGATGTTTTTTTTATCTTTTGTCTTCTAATTAAATCAATACCTGTCATTCCTACTGTCATGCGAAGCATTTTCACCTCAGCAACCGTTAATTCAATCTCAAGCTTCTGATACATTCTTCAACATTATGTGACCGTTTTTCGATCAAGTAAGATGACAGAGTTCTCACGCCACTTAGTCCTACTGTCATGCGAAGAAATTTCACCTCAGCAACCGTTAATTCAATCTCTAGCTTCTGGTACATTCTTCAACATTATGTGACCGTTTTTCGATCAAGTAAGATGACAGAGTTCTCACGCCACTTAGTTAGTGTGTCGGACTATCACGCCGAAGGTCTGGGTTCAAGCCCTGAGTAAACCTAATGTTTTTTTCATTGGCACTGCCTCTTGTGAGGAAGTGACAAATCCTCCAAGAGTATCGTTGCCATGAAAAGATCGTCTCACCTCATAGTTGTTCGGATTCAATGAACAATTGTAGGTACACACTCCAATGCTGTAGAACTAACAAGCACACAAAATGATTGGTTAATAGTGTAAATCACTAGGCTGCGCCGTAGCTCCCTGAAGCAAAAAAAAAAGTATTAAGTGCTCGATTACTCCATCGTCAACAAGGAATTAGTTGTTAACTTTCGGGTCCATCACCTTATTTTCAAATACTCAAGTATAGACAATCTAGAACTGTAATACAAAGAAAAGAACTCAAGACGCTTCCTTGGTGTACACCAACTTCAATTGACAAACTTTCGGAGACGCCTGCAATGCATCTGAATTTTGTTCTGATTTGATCCTACGTATCCATGATTATCCTCACGTATATTTCCGGAACTCTTCATTCCCTTATCGCCACCCATATTAGTTCTCATGTTTGTCAAAACCAACATACAGAGTATGATAATAAAGGGTTTTTCAATAAGAGGTGTTATTTTGATATTCAAATACCCAATCAGCAAAGACACGACGTTGTTGATGATCAGCCGGCTTGAGCTTTATAAGCCTTAAGACCCAAGTCTTTATGCAAAATACGGTGTAATGACGTTTGTGGAATGCCTTATTCCAAAGAACGACGAGGAATGGACAAACCTGGGTTTTCTTCAACACTTTGGGCTACAACAGCAATATTCTCAGTTGTTCTTGAGCGACGTGAACGGGTTTTATTCTTTACATCACTAACTTGTCCCAACAGCTCGAATTTGTCCACCAATTTCTGTATTGCGGTCCGAAAAGGTGCTTCACGACGACCCAAAAATGTTTTAGTTTTACGAACCGTCTCTGCCAAATTTTCACCATTTTTATAGTGAATTTCAATGCGTTGTTGAAGATTTGTTGCGGTAAATTTTACCACAACAAGTTTCACCTCCCTTTTTGCTAACCACCCTTAACAATTCTTACTGCCGCCTCAAAATTCTGGAAGAGTTTAGTAGAAACCTGGACCATCAGCCAGTGACCTGCTCTTCTAGCATTTTGGGAAAGCAAATTTAACAGGTCTTACCAAAGTGTGCGAAAGGATTCCACACCAACGAACTGTGCGACGGTTGGCCCACATATTGGTTGAACAATATCGTCAAGGCATGAAGACGATACCCATGCCCAACAATGTGTGTATAAAGTCACACCAACTTTAACATAGTATGGCCGAGGGTCCACCATAAAGTACATATTAACGATAGAAAAAAATCACTCCAAGAATATCTAAATAACTTTTATTTTAATTATAGGCTTGGCTACCGACTTCCTTCAACACCACATAAGTAGTCTTTCCTCAACCAAAACTAGCGCGTGTAGATACTCGGTAATGCGAGGAATTCCACACGATTTTTCCAGAAAGTCTTGGCTGGAATGGGTTGGTAAGTGAAGAGCTGAACTCACTCATTGAGCTACTGGGTGATCGCATCACCTTTTTAAAGAGATCGCGTGCGATGAAAGATACCTGGCTTCTCGGTCGCACACCCCAATCTTATGGATGGAGGAAGTTGCGGGACCGAGACAGATCGATCACCACGCAAAAGATCCGAGAGGATTGCCTAAGAGCAGGTAGCCGGGAGGGTCAAGCTCGCCATGATGATGGCCTCTTTTTAGATTGCGGCCAAAGCGATTAGAAGACTAAGAAAAATTGTGTGAAGAATTTTTTTTGAAAGAGACGTAATTTTTGGTACGAGCGTTTTTGTAAAATTTTATTGAGTTGAAGATTTTTGGTGTTCTGCTGTGAGGAAACAAAAATTTGTTGAGGAAGGACTGTGATAGCTGTTGGGGAAGTCGTAAAGCTAAGTGAAGTGTTTTCTTTGTTTTAAGAATATTGCTTATTGGTGTTCTTCAATATTTTTTTCTTATTCGTCCTTTTGACCTTTGTTAATTTCCCGATATTACGGGACGCGTTTACCGCTTTTGATTTTTTTTGTCTTATCTTCGAGTGATTTCTTTTATCGGTTTTGTGATTATATTCATATTCTTTTCTTTTTTTTTGCTTGCACTACATTTATCGAGAATTGAACTTCTGTCAATCTCAATAATTCCATTTGTATCTTTCTCTTTTATAAAAGATCCTGGTTTTTAATCCCGGCTTCGGCCAAGGTTTTCCAGGCAATAAAACATAATTTTAATTTCCCATCTGGAAAACAAAACCTTTCTTTTATTTCATAACTTTGTTTTGAAGAATAATTTTTCAGCTCTTGGTTTTGGTAAACTTCCATTAAAAAGTTTCCTGGCGCCCACTTTAAACAATACGACTTGGAGAAATTCATCTCGTCGTATTTCGATATCATTTTGATATCAGTTTTATCTCAATTTTATTAATTACCTCGAGTAATAAAATATTCACTAATCGAAACCCCCCTTAGGCTGAGCTACCGTGCTGGCAATACTTTTATTGCTACCTGTGGTGAATTCTTTCACCTGTTGACATATCGACTGACATTTCTCGTAAAGTGTCTTAATAATTTTCGCGGCACATCGGCAGTGTGCAATTTTGATTTTGTTTAATTAAAATAGTTTAAACGTAAAGAATTTAATTCGCGTTCGATCTTCGACAATATTGGATTCGAAAATCCAATATTGTTTAAAAATAATTGTGAGTATAGTCAGTCCGTCGGGTCGATATAAAGGTGGAAAATTTCACAACAGAGTGTATCGTTCCATTTTTATTAATGGCGTAGTTTCTACTTGTCAAATGTCAAAAAATGACAGCTTCAAAAGTTACAACTACCGATATAGCGGATTATTCAAAATAACACCTTATAAGGATTGTCACGCTGTTTTTAATGTTGGCATGGTCGCAGTTCCTGATGAAATACCTGTTTCCGTAAATGTTTTTTTTATGTTTTCGCCACTGGTTGATATGCTCCTGTTTTCCTTTGATCGATTTTACCACGCACTTTCGCAGTATAAAAATATTTTAACTCCATCTCTATAGTCACTCTTATAAACAATTCCTTGTTAAATTGACAAGTAAAAATTATTTTCCATTGGATTTGTTAATCGATGGTAAATCGTTTTGCTGTTGTGCCTACCATAATCCAAAGGACATCATGACAAAAAAAAAAATATAACTCAACTGCAGACATATGAAAAAACAAACAACCATCCAACATTACGAGACTTTTCGGCCAATAAATTGTTTGAACCAAGTGCACTGCCGCTAAAAAAAAACCCTCAAAACATAAAAAAAAAATACTCCGAAAAAACTTGCGCATTTCTCGTCGCGATTCACAATATCTGTTAGCTGATTCTTCACATTCTGTGCTCCTTTCAGTTCTGTGGTCAAGAAAGTCAGCGGTATGTTCTTTTCCCTCCTTCATTTTTTTGTCAATTGTCTAAGTCATAAATAAGATGCAGAATTCGCGTGGTGATGCCTAAAAGAACTGTCCTGTCTTTCTTAAAAAATAACGGTTTAACCAAAAATATTTGTGAGTTGGTACTGTTGCATTGGAAATCCGTTAAATCAGCGAAAAACCGTAACAGGACGACGAACAATCGAAATAAAAAGTTCATTTCTTCGTGCATTATATACGTTGACCTTCTTTTTCCCATCGAAGTGGCCAATTTCAATTCGGATGCCATTGCCTGTTGACAATACCACTTCGAATTTCACAAGTGCAGCTGTTGATTGCCCAAAAGAGATCGCGCACTTGAAAAATTACTTAATTACACTCCGAATTAAAGTTTGTGAATGTTAAGCATTCGCTTGGTGTCACTTTGGTTCGAAGTCTGATGGTCCACCTGTGTATACATCCGCTGCGTGAACAAGTTCAGATGAATGGAACTGCTGCGACTGGTCGAAGAAGAAGAAGTGGCGCAGATATTTTATCGCCTCAAGAAATGCAATGAGATCGTGTGTTGATTTATGGCGTTGTAATTGCATTCTTACTGCCACCGAATGCTGATTTTGTGCGATTCTGTTCGGAGATTTACTTAATCAACCGGATAAAGGGGGTTATTCTGGGGGACAGTCTTCCTTTCATTTTTGATTGGTGTTGCGTGATAAAGTTTTAAATCAGAAAAAAAAAAGATAGTATCGGATTTCAAGTAAAGCAAGTGGCATGAAATTGGAGAAACTCAAAGGGAAAGGTTGTTTTTGGTGACATCGGTAAGGTGAAAATGTTAATAGGGGATATTTGTTAAATAAAGTTTTTTACAACATTTAAGGGCCATCACTTAGTGACCTCTTTTATCGACACCAGGTAAATTGTAAATGTTTTATTTTAATGAACAACAAAGTTTTTCGCACTTATATGTCACCGGATAAAGCAATCCAAATTATAAATGTCAAGTAATTCAATTGATTCGATATTCTGTTTTCTTAGGGTGGGGATTCATGTTGTCATTCAAGTCGAGTTCCGGAAATGTATATTGGTGCTGATGGTGGATATGTATGAGCATATCAAACCAAAGGATGCACAGCAGCAGGCAAATCAGAGAAGGAACTCTAAGTTGGTCTTACACCAAGGAAGCGTCTTGAGTCATTTGCTCTTTCAGATAGTCAACTTGACAATTATAGGTGACGGACCCGAAAGTGATCGAATCACTTATGATGATTCGGCAATCACCCTTTTAATCTTTTTAGCGAGCATTTCATGTATTGGTGAATTATTTGAACTGAAATGAGTATATTGAATAAGCGCCAAATATTGAATAAGCGCCAAATAGACATTTTCTGATCCACCAAAGACTATTTCGGACATCAACATATTCAGACGGTGCCAATTGCGAAAAGTAGTGGATTAAAAGATCTATGTATAGCGTCTTGTGATAACGACATCAATAATCCACGTAAGCGTAGGGTAAATGAAGTGGTACTCTGCCATTTTATGTGACAAAAAAGTGTCCCCTAAGTTTAAAAAAAAAGATCTTCACTGATGCCGTTGTTCATCCAGTGCTTACGGTTCACAATGTTGGACAATGTACAACTGGTTTGAGAGCGAATTGAGTGCAATTATTGTTATGAAAATACTTTGCATGACAACAGGAGTTAAAAAAGATCAATCCAATTAGAAGGAAGGGAAACCATATAGAATCGATCACGTCAAAAATTCCATCGTTCGTTATTTACAGCACGACAAACTCAGGACAGTCATGTACTATAAGGAGAGACGCTGAGAACTCCATTCAATAGATACTATCATTAAACGTTCTGTTATATTCGGGAAACAAAAGCAGGGGCTCTCAGAAATAACGCCAGAATTTTTTTGTTTGGAAAAAACGCCTGAAAATTCTTTAGAAAAATGTCTAACGTTTTTTTCCAGGCAAAAAAGCAACATTTTTCTGACAATATTTCTGAAATTTAGAAAAACGACCAAAAATCTTGTTTTGAAAAATGGATGAAACGAATTTCGGGCGTTTTTTTCTTTCTTGTTTTGGGTAAATAACAGGAAAACTGTATTTTTAATCAATTGTTGTAATAAATCAAAAGTTATGTTAGACATTCAGATTGTACAATATGACCATATTATATCAATGCGGGGGGAGGCAGCGGGTGTTTCAAGAATCGCCCCGTGAGCCCGCATGCCGCCCACTGCTCCCAGCCTTTCCCCGAATTAAGTAAGTCCTTTTAGGTCCAACGGCCTTTGGCGAGAACGAACGCTGACCGCTGCCCGCTACCTCCCCTGCACGACAGCGCTTCCAACATTCCAACCAGAACGAATTTCTGGCGTTTTTTCTAAAACAAAGTTCTATCGTAATTTCCTCTGGCGTCATTTGATGGAGTTACAGGCAGGCTTATAAGAACTGCTGGAAAAAAACAAATATTACAACAACAGCATTCAGTTGACCTAATTTGGCGACTTTTCTCGAGAAACAAAATGCAAATCACAGTTATTTTGACTTTTTAAGGACCAATATTACCTTCAACAATTGTCCATTTTTTCCGAAATTTGACAATTTTAAATTTCCTTTATTGACTGGACTAAGAGTTCACAACAGCAACGAAAAGTAGGGAAAGAATTGGAAACTGAATTCAAAAACTAACGGAAGCAAATATCACATTAAAATATAAACATTTACATCGATACAAATTAACACTCACACTCCTTTACGATTGTTAATTAAATTACCAATTGATAACATTTAAATTATTGAAATTGTATGTTTTATTTTTTAAACTATGAAATGTTCGGTGAAAATAAATCTGACATTTGTGATAGAAAATCAAAATTATCAGTGAAAAATTAAAAATTAAATAAGTTTTAAAGTACTATAAATTGACAATCGTTCCAGCTGACGAAATCTCCATGTTTTCCTTGGCTGCCATTCGCAGATATGGTTAAAATTTTTTGTGTAAATCATGTATTTCGAATGTGTTTTTTGCATGAGGGTTTATAAAATGCACTTTTTTGCATTGTTTTGAACATTGTATATACTTTTCTATAGTAAAGGGTTATCCAATAAGAGGTGTTGTTTTGAATAGCCTGCTATATCGGTAGTTGTCACTTTTGAAGCTGTCATTTTTTGACATTTGACAAGTAGAAACTACGCCATTAATAAAAATGGAACGATACACGCTTCAACAACGCATTGAAATTATTAAAATTCACTATAAAAATGGTGAAAAATTGGCAGAGACGGTTCGTAAAACTAAAACATTTTTGGGTCGTCGTGAAGCACCTTGTCGGACCGCAATACAGAAATTGGTGGACAAATTCGAGCTGTTGGGACAAGTTAGTGATGTGAAGAATAAAACCCGTGCACGTCGCTCAAGAACAACTGAGAATATTGCTGTTGTAGCCCAAAGTGTTGAAGAAAACCCAGGTTTGTCCCATTCCTCGTCGTTCTTTGGAATTAGGCATTCCACAAACGTCATTACACCGTATTTTGCATAAAGACTTGGGTCTTAAGGCTTATAAAGTTCAGTTAACACAAGAACTCAAGCCGGCTGATCATCAACAACGTCGTGTCTTTGCTGATTGGGTCCTTGAATATCAAAATAACACCTCTTATTGAAAAACCCTTTACAATGGATTTGAATGAAAAAGTAAATTTTTTTTTTGAAAAACGTCCTATGTTTTTCTCATTCTTTTTTTAAATAGTTTAAAAGAAGAACCAAGAAAATTGGTTGAAAACTACGCAAAAAAATATGAGCTCCATTTTTAAATATTAGACGCGTATATGTATGTATGTAGTTATAGAAATGAATTGTAAAATGTAAAATGTATAAACCGATAACAAATAAATTAAACATGCACTTTATTAAATATAAGTCGTGTTTTGTTGGTAATTTTAAGTTAGTCAGCACTGGAAAGAAATAAAACGCTATATTTACTTTTGTATCCACTTTTTTATTTTATTGCAAAGTTGGTATTCTTGACTATATGCCAAGCCGAAGTTTCAAATAATTTTATGGATGTGTCTGCAAAGTATGCCGAGTTGGTCAACTTGTACCCCACCTTCCACTACAAACAATTAAAAACCGGATAAATAATCATAATTTAGCTTGAATATTACCAAATTAAATTTCAAATTATATAATTTTATTTAAAAAATCTGCTTTAACCAATTTTTATTTGTTTTTAAGCGAAAAGTTCAAAATCATCAAATTTTTTTTGCAACTTTCGTAGGTTGAAAGCTTTTTACTTCTTCCGCGGGACTAAAGGAAAACACATTGAACACAACCATTAATAATTATTGTATATGGAGTCCATGTCTTAAGCTGTCATAGGTGCCACCAACCTTTAAGCAAAAAATGTATTGACATTATATTTCGCGCCAAAAATGTCCATTCATTCCAAGATTTTATCTTCACTTTTATGTTCACTTTAATTACTGACCAATTTATCGTCACTTTTCGTATCCCATACAAAATTTTGATAAAGTGACTAAACACTTACCAATAAAACACGCCTATTAAATTTAAATTGTATTTAAAATTGACTGAGTACAAATCTCATCGCAGAGAAGAACTAGGGCACAATTGTCCTAAAGATTGCAGTACATATATTACTAAACTTATACATTCCATTCAATCTATGCATACCATCGTATGGACAGGCACTGAAAGAATGGGAAAAGTTTGTTAGAGTAGTATACCTGTAATGTGCATATGTATAACAGTTTATAATACATCTATACGAACTACCTTTATTCTTAATAAATAGAGCAGTCTGCTCTCATCACACAAAGTATAAAGATCGTCTTTTATTAATAAAGTTAAGAAACTGACTTTCTATCACTGTTATGATGTATTCCCAAAGTTGTCACCCAAGTAGTCAACAACGCATTTCGGGAATCGAGTCCTATCTCATGACGAATCAGTTTATCGTTGCTTAGTGGAGGGGTTACTAAGTATGCTACTCCGTCAAATCCAATTAGCTCCAATGTATGTCTTGTTTGGATCCAACGAGATGCATCCTCCAATGTCTGCGATCTTAACCAGTAAATTAAACTTTTATTTTGATATTTATATTAAAAACTGTAAAAAAATATTCTCAATCTATAACATTTCATTATTCTTGGAAAACTAAAACACTATCAGCCGTATTTATAATAAAATCTCAAAGGGAACTTAACTTTAAATCACATTTAAGTGATACTTAAATAAAAATCGGTATTTATAATCATTTTTCTTATTTAAACGACGTCCATTAAGTTTAACTTAACTTAAATGACAATTTACCTCCTTTAAAGGTAAATTAAAATTGTATAGGGGTATTCATGATCTGAAAAGCGTAAAATTTTGTAATCCCCCTTACAGCATCACTCAGTAAACATTCCCATCCTCTGCTTCTGCGCAATTCCTATACATTGTAGGAATGTACCATTTGAAGTGCACAGGCGCTCATACTCAAAGTAAATTTTCCAGATTATAAAGTTTGTATTAAAATGCATACAGTCTCCTTAAATTCTTTCTATAAATTCTGATTGACGAAAATGAAAGCACATTTGATTTTAGTTTATGATTGGTCAATCAGGAAATGAGCAAACCTTAAAAATAAAATACATAAAATACAAGTAAAAAACTGCACTGTTGAAAAAACAGATATTTTTTTTTTCAATTCAACATGAATTTGTCGTAATTGATTCATGGAACGATATAAAGTGCTACACCTACAACTTTTCCCGAATCATTTTTTCCAAAAAGTTCATCAAAATAAAGGTCTCCAACAAAACCCAGCTTTGTCGTCATTTTACATTTTTTATATAATTTTCCTGGGCTATTTAGGAGCATATACCTATTTTTATTGTATAAATATATTATGTTAGAGAACAATTAGGTGCATTTCTGCAGTTGTTTCACAAATTTTAAAACCTGTGGTTGATATAGGAAAAAGAGGTACAGATATATTTACTCATGTTTTTTTAACGATCTTGAATACCCCTATTTATTTTGACGTATCAAATAGATAAGGCATTTCGCTTATGTCGATTTTGTAAACAAAAAACAAATAAATAAACAAATTAAGATTAACACATGCTATATTTCACTTGAAAATCATTTAAATGAACTGAAATGTGACTAACATAATAGTTTTGAGATTTAAATTTAAGAAAATGAATATTTGTCTGCAGTCAAAAAACAGCTGATTTGTGGATTCTATTCTGTGCCATGACACAAACGTCACTTACTTAAGTATCAATACAAAATGTATTATATATAAGAAATTTTAAAAGGTTGCTCAAATGTAACTTAAATATTTAAGCAAAATTAACTAAATGACGTCTGAGACCTGGGGTGGAATCGCGTAAGATGATAGTTGATTGTCACATTTTTGATCATTGCTTGTGATCAAATTGATTTTTCTTTCTGCGTAAGGTGATCACATCCAACAATTCAACTCAATTCAACTTTGTTCAATTTGTCAGTGACATTTGTGAAAAACATTGTTGCCTTAGGCATATTTTCAAGTAAATTCATTGAAATTGTTAATTTTTTAGTGAATAAATGCAATAAATCTAGTTTTAACCATTTATTTTCGATTGTTGTATACTCATATGGTAAAAGAAATATTGTTTTTGATGATTTGGTGACTAACATTGAAAAAAAGTTGAAAATTTTATAATAATTTGTATGCATGTGGTAACTCTTGTCACATTGCCACAAAAATGAAAATGAAACGTCAATTTCATGAGAAGATGACTATCACAATATTTTGGTGATTGGTTTTTAGCTATCACTGTGATGATCACCTTACGCAGACAGAAAGTGTAGATTTTGAGTGTCACATATCACAAATCAACTTAGCCGATTACACCCCTGTATTAAGAAATTCTAATAAATACGGCTGTATAAATCCAACATAGGTAGGTACTCATCTAATCAACACAATATATACCATAACTACACAATGTTCTAACAACAAGAAACCACAAGGAACAATTCGAAAAATTCCCATGTTCTCAAATGCCCTAAACAATCCAAATAACCCATCCGCGCATCCCATTATCACATTCCGAACAAAACGCACATTCAAAAGACCAATGAAATAAATCGGCCCGTTTACCGCCCGCCACCGGCCACAGCCATCATTTATTTAAAAAAAAAAAAAAAATAAGAACCTTCTTACCAGCAGAACAATGCTCTTTTGCGGGATCAACTCAATCGACTCTATACGAATGTATATACGAAGTCTACACGAAGCTCTATAGAGAATCTCAAGAAGACCACTTGTGACGGATTCTTCATCGATCACCAGATTGAGCAGGGCGCGCACACCAATCAATGCTCTGGGAATGGAATCCACCTGTTTGTTCGTGCACTGGATCGTGGTCAGCGTAAATTGCCAGCTCCAAAGAGTGATGGTGCATTGCATTCCAATAAAGGACGCCGCAAGCGTTCCAATATATTCTTCTGATGGACGGGAGATCTTGAAGTTTTTCTGCGCTCATGCAGTGCAGACAGAAGACACTGGTAAAACAGTGGATATACGGCGGGAATTTCTTAACCGTGCTCCTCAAGCATATATAATGGGATCGTAATAACACTTTGTTGGAACAATAACATACCTGCCAATCATGGATGAAGCGTTCGAGATGGACGCGCTATTTGTTTAATTGGTTAAAAAAAAAAAAGTTAAGAAGCTCTTCAGAATGTGAGTGGTGGAAGAAGACGTGAAGAATGAAGAAGAACCCAACGATGTTGATCACCATTCTTGGCAACAACGATATGGACCGTGCAATGTTAAGTACAATTGTAGGAGAACAATCAAGGTGATCCACATGATCGAAAACGAAGGTGGCATAGAATGAAAGAAGCCACCAAGAAGGCCATGAGGTCGTATAGAACAAAAGAACCTCTGATCCCGCGTTATACAGAAATTTCAAATGCAAATAGGTGAATTTCACGAGTGAGTTTATTTTTAATTGTTATTAATCTAGAAAGTCGAATTATTTCTTCGTGATAATACCAATCACATAACTATATAAGCACATCATTTTTCGGCGTTCATAAATTTTTAAAATTATGAAGTACTTTAATATTTTTTTCTTTAAAACTTGGTCGCATTGCATTGCTTTTCGCCCACCTATGTATACGACTCGAATACCATTTGCCAGTCCCCTTGAATTTTCGTTCTCGTATTTTTGAATACGTTGGAATATTACGCTGCGGAAATGTGCCGATACGACATGCAACTCTCTGCAACTCATTTGCAACGCTTCATCATTTTAAACATTTATCTCAGCTTTCATGTTCATGTAAAGGGTGTTTTTTTTCGAGGTATAAAACTTTAAGTTGGCATTACTTTTCAAGACGGCGACCGATTTAACAGCTGTCAAGTAATTTATTCTCAGTTTGGGTTGGCAATTCATCATGAATAAGCTCACGCCTGAACAACGCTTGCAAATTGTGTCGAATGGACCCAAAACGATAAGTGAATTTTGTTTAGCGATGAAACGCACTGCTGGTTGAATGGCTACGTCAACAAACAAAACTGCCTCATTTGGAGTGAAGCTAATCCTCAAGTGTGTGTCGAAACACCGTTACATCCAGAAAAACTGACTGTTTGGTGCGCTTTATGGGCTGGTGGAATCATTGGTCCGTATTTCTTCAAAAACGATGATGGCCACAACGTTACAGTCAATGGTGATCAATATAGAGCCATGATTATTACTAACTTTTTCATTCCTGAATTGAACAATCATGATGTCCAGGAGCTGTGGTTCCAACAAAAAGACACGTTTGGTGACCGCCTAAAATTTAACGTTTTGGACCTCCATGATCTTGTGATTTAACACCGCTAAACTATTTTCTGTGAGGTTATGTAAAGTCATTGGTCTATGCAGGTAAGCCCCAAATGCTTGACCATTTGGAAGACAACATTCGCCGTGTTATTGCCGATAGACGGCCACAAATGTTGGAAAAAGTCATCGAAAATTGGACGTCCAGATTGGGCTACATCCGAGCCAGCCGTGGCAGTCATATGCCAGAAATCATATTTAAAATGTAATGCCACAAGATTATCCTTCGAATAAATAAAAAATCATGTCAATCGAATATTTCATCGTTGTTTTATTGCAATTTAAAGTTCTATGCCTCAAAAAAAAAACACCCTTTATTATTTCCTCAAATGGGTAAGCTAGTTGAACTCAAGATCGACACCTACGATGTAAATTAAATTTCGGTGATTTTGACAATGAATTTGGTTTTGGTTTTTAAAAGCGGAAAAAATATTAAAAGAATCAATACCGGTGGACTGATTTATCTAAATTTTATATTATTTGCATTGATATTTCGATCATCCTTTCACGGAAAATTAAAATAATTGGAGTGTTATGATGTTTTGTTTTATAATTGTTGATCCGATAGGCATCAATTTCTATACTTGCAATTATATGTAAGTACTATAGGTAAGGCAAGTCATGCAAAAAAAAGGACTGAGATAACAATGAAACATGACATAACGATGATAGAGAAGACAAAAAAAGTGGGTCCGGCAATTCTGTCTGTCTGTCTGTAGTTATACATCGACACCTGCAGCCTAAACCGTTGGGACGATTTTCTTTAAACTTGGTAAGAAGTATTCTTTGAGTACCTAATATCCTCTGATTTTTTTTTTATTTTTGACATAAGTGTAAAAATAACGGTACCTACCATATCAGCTTAACCGAGAGTTCCATTTTTCTCAAAAAAATTGAATCGATTTCGAAATATAAGAGTGATTTCTTGCCAAAGGTGATGTCTTTCAGTGGAAACTTTTTTTCAGAATCAGTTCATTAACGGTATACCTGCCATTGAACGGCACTTTTTTGATGTCAATTTTCTTCTAAACTGCACCGATTTTGACAAAATTTCATATCCTAAGAGTACTGGTTAATTTGATTAATACAGCAATCATACATTTTATGGAAAAAAGTTTTTTGAATTCCATTTTTCTCGAAAAGAATACGATCAATTTTCACAAAATTTTATATAAGTGATTTGTTATTGGCAACGATGATGTCTTTCATCTTAATTTTTTTTTTCTGAATCAGATTATTAACGGTACCTGCCACAGAACCGTTTTTTATTACTACGACTATCTTTTGAACGACTGCACCGATTTTTTTCAAGTTGTCAACACGAAAGTAACTTGCTACAAGAGCAAGTTTGTACGACCAGTCGAGTCCTTTATTAAATTAACACTCTCTAGAATATGTATGCTTTAGTTTCCCTGAAAATTTCATCGAAATATGTTCAGCTGTTTTGCAATTTTTTCAACGTTTGCCTTACCTTATTTTGATAGTTTCGAAACTTCGAATCTATATGATGTTGGCTCTTAACGGGGTTCTAAGGTTATCTTCTTTGTAAATAACACTTATGGTATCTATTAGTTCATTGTACATACATATCCTTGATCATCCGCTCATAGATTTCTGAAAGCACGGGTTCCATCCATGGCCCATCCATCGAATATCAATTTTCGTGGTTGCCTATCACAAATTCCATCGCTAATTTACGATGTTATTTTCCATTCTCTTAGAGTCTTATTATCTGCATAACATCATTTGTGATTTGGTCAACAATTTTGCCCCAGACACCCTTGCACTGCTCAATGGTCAAGAGACAACATATTATAGAACATTCTGCAACCGGCAATTGTGTGATGATATAGCTCGATCACCTCTATTATAGGGGTGGAATCGGCTAAGGTGATTTGTGATAAGTGACACTCAAAATCTACACTTTCTGTCTGCGTAAGGTGATCTTCACAATGATAGCTAAAAACTAATCACCAAAATATTGTGATAGTCATCTTCTCATGAAATTGACGTTTCATTTTCATTTTTGTGGCAATGTGACTAGAGTTACCACACGCATACAAAACATTACAAAGTTTTCAATTTATTTTAATTTTATTCTCAAAAAACATCAAAAACAATATTTCTTTTACCATATGAATATACAAAAACAGAAAATAAATGGTTAAATTTAGAATTATTGCATTTCTTCACTAAAAAATTAACAACTTCAATGAATTTATTTGAAAATATGACTACGGCAATAATGTTTTTCACAAATGTCACTGACAAATTGAACAAAGTTGAATTGAGTTGAATTGTTAGATGTGTTCACCTTACGCAGAAGGAAAAATCAATTTGATTACAAGTGATTATCACAAATGTGACAATCAACTATCATATTACGCGATTCCACCCCAGGTTTGGAGAATTGGGATGATATAACCCTGAGAGAGTTTAAGTAACTTTTCCTCAACAGACTAAATTGAACATGGCATAATGTGTCTTATCTTGATTTAGCCAATATTATTATTTTGTGTCAGCCTTTGCGTGCAAAATCTTATATCTGACGTGTTGTTGGAATATCCAAATATTCCCATAACTTGCTTGGAGTTCATAAGCAACCTCTAAAGTCTTTGAAAAACGGCATATATGTATGACGCCAGATACTGGAGAATCCTAAGAAAGATACAATATCAAAAAAAAAAATTATCAAGCTAAACCAGTTGAAGGATAATCAAAAATAAACAATGGAAGAATTTTGAAAAACTTGTTAACCTTGAAACAGAAACGATATAAATTGACGCAAGCCATTGAAAGGACATAATTGTAAGGTTTTTCAAAAATAAGAGCACTTGTTAAAAAAAAAGGTTTTAAATATATCATTTCCACAAACATTCTCTTTGAATCCATACTTCATATTTCTTTGTTTAATAGGTTTTTTTGTTTCTTGTGCCAATAATTATATGTCTACATTTAACAAGACTGAAGAAATTCTCCTAAAATTCATAATCAAGCTGATTCAAGCAAATGCCACATAATAAATACGCTGCGAAGAGGACGCATTTTGATATGCGTGCATACGTGTTTCTGTTTATATATATGTAGCTATGTAATCGCCTCTTCTAAGTTCAAGTATCCGCATCTCATTCTTATAAGCTAAAGAGCCTCTTGAATCTTTCATGGGCTTTAGTTACGCTTTGACGAGACACCAGACGTTCATTATACCAGGGCGGGTGGAAATTTTTATTTGTGGTGTGCACACACCGCGATATCGAGGAGGCTATTGTTTGTTTAAGACCTCATCGTCAAATTGGAGGTCTCCTCTTGAATCTCGTTAAAGTGTATTATGAGATCATTAGGGAGGCAGACTCTGTTGAATGGAATTGGGTGGATAAGGCGTGGGTTCTTCATTATGCGATTCCATATAGCATGGTTTATACGCATACAGGTTCATGTGTGTTATGTTGAAGTACTTTTATAAGTTGTCCAGATCATCAGGTGATTGCGCACGATTGTGAAGATGGAGATATGGCGGTGCTTAAGTATCCTACACCTGTTACGATTTAAAATAAAGTTTCATTGTCATAATAAGAAAAAAAAATAACAAAAGGGCTTTCTTTGTACAAAGATAAATATATAACGAAAAAATATCTAGCATTAAATGAAATTAGGTTTTATGGAGCTTTACAAACAGGTGAACATAATATTATTATTCGTAAGACCATACTGACCAAATGAATAAATGAGTTCAATGTTTGTTTAATGGAAGACGCGGGGATATAACCAGTATCTGGATGTATAAGCTTTTGTATGTGAAAGTCTATAATTTAATTAGGAAATATTTCATAAAGCGAAGTTCCACTTCAAGATTGCATGTGAGGCTTAATATACCAAACATTTTTTAAAAAATATATACAGGATACACTGGGGTCAACTGGGTCGCATTTGGGACCAAATTATACACCACAGCTCATTATTGAAAGAATAACTAGATATGTTATGTTTTGCTTCAATCGAACAAATTCAATTTGTCGTTGATCTAGGCAAAAGGAGTACAAGTCGACTTACCTTTGGTATAAAGATAAACCATTCAGACGAATGAACTTCAACTGAGAAAGCAAAAGTAAAGCACATTAAAAATTATTTTCCCACTTTTTTTTTTCTTCTTCTATTTCGGACCCCAGAAGCTATCTTTGAACATATCGTTTTCGCCCCAGAAGGTGCTTGTGCGTGTGCGTGTGCAGGTGTATCAAGTTTTATATGGGGTTTCCACTAGGAGGCCGTGTACGTCTATCCGTAGTCTTCTTTCAACGACGATCATCGTCTTCACTGTATTTGCTCTTTTATACCAGCTATGGTCGACTCGAACCCCTCTTGTCGAAGCACCCGATTTTTTTTTAGTTTTTGAAAATGCAAGGCACACGACTCAAACCATTAGCTAAAATGTAGTTTGCACTCGAAATATTGTTTAGATCGTTTCCTTCCTACAATTCAATTTAATTTAAAAGTATGTTGTAGAAGCTTTTCATAAGCTCTCCATACAAATCGGTATATTCAGATCTCAAGCCTTTTTTTTATGTATCGAGGAGTCACAATATCTCTTGCATAAAGTTGACTTGCACTATATGGAAGGTCAAACTTCTCTTAATCCCTTGGGTGAACCACAAGTGGGATTCCCAATTTCATCATAAGATAAAAACAAAATTATAACTTTTCCGCGAAATACATTACTATCATCCCGCTGGGATTTCTGAAAAGATATTCCCAATCCTTTTGTAGAAATTTAGGACCGACCACAAGTGCTAACAATATTTTACCATCGACTTTTTATTTATAAACAAAATAAAATATCTCCAACATACTACAAGTTGAATGTCCATTGAAATTCACTTCTGCCAAACTTCATTCCTTCTAAGGCTGGAAGCCGTCAAAAACAATTAACCTCTTACAAACGAACTCCTTGCTTAAGTACAAAAGAACAGATTTCTTAAAACATTATTTTCCGCCAACGACCAACGACAACAATGACGACAAGGCAAAAATATTCATTGGATCTCTACCAGCACCACAAAATGTTTTCAATTCAAGTGCGGCACAGGAATGTTGACAAAACTCCGGAACCCAAAAATAAATCGATCCAACATCTCTCAGTGGGTTCGGTTAAAATGTACAGTCCTTACAAGGTTTCTGGGGGAGCATACAGCTCGGCTCATGTATATTATATTATAGCCAGAGCACAAGGGACAAAATATCGATTCGATAACACAAATCAAGTTGAACAGGTTGTTTCATGAGTGATCCTTTTGCACAAATGGACCAAAGCACACTTTTATGTAGACGGACATATCTCCAACAATGTGTGTGCATTGATATTGTTGATGCAAATCGTTATGAGTCCCGAATGCTGCCACCACTGGAATCAGATTGTTGAAGGAATGCTCTAAGTTAGCGATGCCAATTTATTGTGAAAGATTTATTTTTGATAGATTGAGTGTTTATTTTTGTTTTAATTGAGTTGTCAAGAATTTTCTTATAAAAAGTCAACCATATAATAACTATTTGCAGCTAAATTTTAACGAAATAAATAACCAATATCATCTTGCTCCTAGAAATGGCGCCCAACGTGGGGCGCGATATATGGAATGTTAATCAAAATGAACTGCAAAATATAGAAACAAATATATAATGTATGAGCTGAAATTTAGACGATAGAATCTGAAGGAAAATTGCCAACACCCGTATTTTAAGGGAACGCTGTTTGTGTATGCAGCCGTGCACCACAACTAAGCCATTCATAGACGTCAACTTTCGTGAATCTTGTATCGGGACTTGAGCTTGGTCGAGTACAAGATCTAGCTGATCCAACAACTCAAAATTGATGATCATAGACAAACACCGTTTGTTCGCTGACTGGACTTCGGAGCATTTCGAAGAGGACCCCTTTTTGACTCAAAAATCAGCTTGACCGACGATTTCTGGATCAATGTCTGCCAAAAGCAAACAAAATTTCCGAAATTATAACCACTCCAGCCGACATAAAATCATCTGGTGCAAAGTATGCACAAACAGTTCCCGTTTGGTTCACATTTAGGTCGACGGCAACAGCGGTCGGTACTTTTTCAAAAATGATGCTGGTGGAGGTCGTCAACGGTGAGCACTTAATTTAAGTAATTACCAATTTTTGCTTGGGTCGAATTAAAGGATACGGAAATTTGATTTTATCAGGACCTTGTTACATGCTATTCTTGAGTAGAGATTCGGCATGATCGATTAGGAATTTAATCGCAAACAGATGTGGCTTAAACTGAACACCGAGATTATATCACTTTTTTCCGTTCTAGTTTCTCTCGATAACTTTTCTAAAACAAAAACCAATGTCAAAACTAATTATGCCATAGCCAAACTTCAAATGGATTTACACGGAACTATTTAAAAAATGAAACTCTCGTGCCACCGGTTTTCTGCAGGAAAATTATCTATTTCTCATAATCCGATTTTAATAAAATTACTTGCTAAGCCTTACCAGCTTAATCGTGCAAGTGCGGCTCAGATGAATATTATTTTTTATATATAATAATTCTTCAGTGATTTTGGCGCACAGTGAATTTCAAAGCAGCTTAGCGGTCCTACGCCAATTAATGGACGTTCCCTTAATTCTTTAATAGTTTTCTCAAAGGGACTGTATCAATAAACTATAGAAAATGCACCTGAAAATTTCGTGGATGAGCCTTCAACGTCGATCAGATGACGTGCCGTGCAATTTACTGGCCATTCCACTTTTGTCTCTAGAGCACATTTTTTTGAACGTTCGACGAACAGTTTTAATTTTTCTCTATTAATTTTTGTATAAAAAATTTAATTAACTAAAATTTTAATAAATTGGCAACACTGTCTTCTTGCTCTGATTTATATGAACGATCATTGACATATTTTTTTTGTTCTGAAGGCAGTGTTTTATGAGCCACAATCTATCCTGGGTTGGGTCTCTATTCAGCGTTTTGCTTTTACATAACCTAAAACATATCGCAACACGCATATTACCATCCGAACAGCTCCGCATGTATCTATTCCTCCTCTTTGGATATTAACTGGAGTTTCAATCCTAGGAACCGCGAACAAACCAAGTGATGTGGTGGATGTGTGTCGTTTTGTTGTCATCGTGGTCCGATGTTGTCTTTGGTCCTAGTTGAGCAAGCAGCCAATCGGCCGTATTGAGTCGCCGTGCAGTGCGCACCGACAAAAGGTTCCAATATAATGTTAATTTGGTTCTATGTGTGTCCGGACAAATATGAGTAATAAAATTTTGACATGCAAGAGAAATGTCACAACATAATTTTCGATCTATGAATCACACACACGAAGGGATATTTTGTTGCTGAATTGCTCTGTGCTGATGTTGTTGTTATGGTTGTTGCTATAGGAAGTGATCTGGTTTGAGCTTAAGTTAACGTCTATCTTCGTCGTCGTCGTCGTCGTCGTTGGTCCGTTCATTTAAAGATTTTTCTGGATCATATTCAAATAGACGGACGGGGACTCGAATGGTGTTTGAGAGAAGTTTGGTGTCTAAATGGATACGGCACATGGTGAGTTTTGAATATCGCGGGTCGGTGTGGTCTGAATCGTTTGCGGGAATTAACGAAAAAAAAAGTACAAAATTGGTACACGCAGTTAGAGGCTGGTCTCCGACTTCACTTAGTATGTTGGCAATGTTTTGTACATTTTTAGTGATTCCAGCACATGGTTGTAACAAATTGAAGAACATTGGATATTGGTCGATGAATGGACTTGGGCTATGCACTCGAGGCACATTTGAATTTTTGGAAGGTTAAAAGAAGGGTAGACATGGTTGTGGAGCCATGAAGTCGATAAAAACATTACCGTTTTAACTTGGTGTTCTTGGGTTTTTATCAGTGCCTGTCGTTAGGGGAATGTTTGAACGATGGTATAGTCATAGCAGGTCTTAAACCACTCTAAAAATGAACGATGAACTTGTCCATGAATTAAGTGCTCAAACAAAACTTATTTCTTTAAGATGATGGGTCACCACACGAGTAGTGCCCTGTGGCGAAGTGGTAAGTGTCGGACTATGACGCCGGAGGTATGGGTTCGAGCTCAGCTTCGCGAACACCAAATGATTTTTTCAAGGACACTGCCTCTTACGAGGAAGTAAAAAATCTTGAGTGTCATTGTCCTAAAAAGTGCATCTCGCCTAAGTCAGCCCCCTTCAATCCTTTGGAACTAATAGCGCACAGAAAAAGGATTGGTTGAGAGTAGGCCGAGGTTCTCCGGAGCTGTTAGTACCACTTTAAAAAAATAAAATTTAATTACTTTCCTTATTTTCTCCATATCGGATAGACGGAGTTTTCGCACTTGGAAAGCACTGTTCCGTTCCAATAAATGTTCGGAATTGGCCTGAGTGGATCAGATAATTGGAAGCATAGATATTCTGATATGCGATTACGATACCTATTTTTCTCCAAAGCACTCATCCATAGATTCAGTGCTTGTTGTAAGGTTGAAGGATCTTCACCTTTGAGTTATGACTTATGGCGAAGAATAACTTATGGCGAAGAATAACTTATACGAAGAATAACTTATGGTCCATCACCTTATCTTCAAGTAGATAATCTAGTACTTCAATAGAGACAAAAAAACTCAAAATACGCCTCCCTGGTGTTCACCGAACCCGTACTGGTCATCAGATACCCGGTATTCGTTTTCGCAAACGGCAATCCAATACCCGCTTAGTCCCGCGTATGTGTAACACCCTTACACTTTTAAATTGGTAAAAGGTAACTTTTCCTCCATTGAGTAGACATTCGATCATCATCATCATCATCATTGGCTCGACATCTGGGGTCCGGTCCTGGCCTTCTTCAACAAGTCTCTCCACCTATTCCGGTCTCGAGCCGACAAGACTCCGGGCGTCCTGGTCTACGCCATTTCTCCAGCGCAAGCAAGGTCTACCACGCTGTCGTCTGCCATAGAATGTAACACAAAGAACTTTCCGAGCAGGTTCCTCTTCGCATTCGATCACCGCTGATAAATTTGGATATGAGAACCGTTAGCCATCTAAGCTCTTCATTCTTTTTCCAGAATTTAGATTATGCTCCATCATCTGGCCAAATTTTTGCTTTTTAGAATTTTTCACAAATGTTTCATCATCAACATTCTAAAGCTTGCCGATGTTTTCTGAGGCTAACCTGGCGAACCCAATATTCAGATTCCAAAATCATCCAAGATCGAGTTTACCTAATAACATCAGGATTCCTCTCTTAGTTATATCCACTTCACAAAATTTGTATAAATTCAATAAAAATAATGGATTTGTTTACCGAAAATTAAATATCTCATTTGATATCCTTATGATCTGGTTTGACCACCTTATAGAAAATTTTATTTGTAAACCAACTAATCAACTAACCAACAGAATCCACTGAGTCACTAATATCAAATACAAATAAAACTTAATATAAATCACGATTACCTTAAGATAATTGATCTGAAAGGTTATCTTCAGTGAAATCCCAATCGTTTCTTATTCCAAAACAAACTGAACTTCAATATTAACATAACTAACCACCCAAAATGCTTTCAAATCGCATGTGAGACTGTGAAAGTATCCAACACTTCAACTATAATAATTTCAAAACCAAAACCGAACGCCCTGCAGTTTGTTGCGGTGTCTTATCAGTTTAATCACATTTTTATTGGACAGGAGCACATTTCCCTATTTGCAAAAAAAAAAAAAAAAAGAATAATCTACAATTTGCGAGTGACACTGGCGCATGGCTATACAGAAATCAAATAGCTCTACATTTACCACACACGCAATGTATTCGAACCTCCGAACCACCTTCTGCGTCCGTGTCTATTCCTGGCTTCGATATATCTAATCCAAGTCCATAACCATGTGCGCAAACGCAGCATCTCACATCTCAAAGCCGTGGCCAGGAGAGTGAGACTGCAGTTAATTTATCTAAATTGAATTAATAAACCATGTTCAACATTGTGTGGTCTTATTAATTTATTCATGCGGCTCTGTTATGTCCAGGTATATATGGTTGTGCGCCTAATCTGCGGTGTGCGGGAGAGATACATTTATATCCAACGGAACGATCTCTAATGACGTGATTTCCGTAGGTGAGCTTCTATCATGCGGTGGTGCGACTGCTGCTGCTGCGCACTGGACAAATGATTGCTGCAAATGCATGCGGAATTGCATGCAAACGATATGCTGGCATCAGGTAAGAGTTTTTCTTGGATTCTCACTGTTATCTTAAAGGGGCCAATCCAAATTCATGCTAAGGGTTCTTACATTGGATGCGGAGCGTACTTCATATACAGGTCTCTCACATGAAAAAATTATCGCACGCACGTACTTTATACTTTCCAAAGGACGGTTTTATATATTATGTATAGTTATTATAGACACTGATAACCATAGATTCATTGCAGCCTGGGTCCTGCGATATTTTAAAATGTGACTGTCATCAAAGCTACGGCTCTGGCTTCATTGGACGAAGTCAGCGAATGTCGGCCAACATTTTTTTAGCAGGAAAATGTTCGTTTGGGATTTCAACTGGCTCTACTATCAAAGCTACGGAACTGATTTGTTATAAAAAATTTTTACGAGGCTCTTCTGCACAAACCATTCTAGCCAAAGAATTTTGGGAAAACACACAGAACAGGAAATATTCGTCGTATATTTTCATAAGTGGCGTTTTAGGTATGTTGCTCGAAATCCGAAAACTGGCTGGAAGGGTTCGTCTGGGATCTTTCTTGACTTTCAAAGTTCTGGTCCATAATTCCTTGCAGAGCTTAACTAAGTTAGTCCTTTGGTACGGAGTCAGAGAATGTTGGCCGAACAAGGAAATTGGATGTAATGGTTCGTACCTAATCACTCTGAATGTTATTTTCAAAGCTACGGTCCTGACTAATAGTTTTGATTCCGCTATGTGGGACTTTTAGTGCGGACTCCAAAATTTCACCAAAATTTCACCTAACGTTACGGTACTGACTCAAATAGTTCTTCCGGAATCAATTCTGAAGCGATTCCCAAAGCTACAACGCTGGTTTTTGGTAAAACTCTATAAGAGAGGCTTTTAACTTGGAGGTAAAAAAATTTGCCTAAAAGTGCTAGAAAGGTCCGTCTAGGACTTTCTTCTGGGATCACTTTTGAAGCGAATTTCAGTCAACGGACCTGGTTACTGGTAGAACTTCCCCAAGATGGTCTTTTCGTACGAAGTTGAAGAATGTTAGCTTAATACTTAAAACTGAATATATTCATGCGGGATATCTCTTGAAACGATTCTCCTAGCTACCGCTCTGGCAAAACTTTCACAAGTGATGCGAAGTCACGATATTTGGTGGAAGTGTACCTGTTCGTTCGGGATTTCTCTTTTACGGATCTTTAAATTACGGTTCTGGTTCATTTTAGAACTTCCTTAAGTGGGTCCTTCGATACAGAGTCAGGAAACGTTGTGCAAAGAACGATATTGGCTGGAAACGTTCGACCCGAATATCTATTGTTTGAGATCTCTTGATGCGACTCTCAAAGCTACTACCTGGTTCCTAAAAGGTCCCTAAAAGGGACTTTAGCAACGAAATCAGAATATTGAACCCAAAGAAACTAAGCTGAATTGTTCGATTTGTCCCTGCTCCCCTGAAACAAAGTTACAGAATTTAGTTGAAAAATAGGACTGACTGGAAAGGTTCGTTTGGAACTTTTATGAAAACTTATAAAACTGGGATTAGGTGTTAATGTTCCATTTCAGAAAATAAATTCTGTCAAAACTGTAAAAGTTCATCCGGGATCTCTCTTGATGCAACTCTCATGCAGGTTATGCTTCTGGTCCCTGACAGAACTTCCCTAAAATCCTAAAAGGGGCTTAAAGTACGGGATCAGACAATATTGAACAAAATAAGCTAACTGGCTAGAAGGGTTCGTCCGGGATTACTTTTGACGCCACTCTAAAAGAAAGCGCCCTGGTGTTTGATAGAACTTTCCTAAGAGAGACTTTATATATGGAGTTAGTCAGATTCACCCAAAGATAAAGAACCGGTTGAAATGGTTCGTCTGGGACCTCTCTTGATTACTAACTACTCTCAAAACTTTGGCGCTTTCTCCTGATTTAACTTCCCTGAAAGAGATTGAATGAAGTACGTAGTCAAAGAATTTTGCCCAAATGACACGGAATCGGCTAGCATCGTCTAGTATCTCTCACGGTCAAAGTTACGGCCATAGATTCCTGGTATAAGAACTAAGAGGGCTTTTAGGAATGGAGTCAAATTTCCATTAAAGCGACTCTCAAACCTAAAATCCTGAGTTTTGGTAGAGAGGGTAAAGAGTTTGGAGTTAGAGAATATTAGCCAATGACAGGTATATCTCTCAGTAATCCTTAAAAAATTAAGCGAATAGTTAAGTTAGTTCGAACTCAGGTAATTCTGGCCAAAAAACAAGAACTGTAAATTTTCATCCAAAATTACTTCTGACGCGACTGCTTAAGCTACGGACCTGATTCCTTTTAGAAATTTTCTTAGGGAGCTCAAAATATCGTGTCAGAAAATATTGAACAAAATAGCTCATTGGCTGGAAGGGTTCGTCTGGGATCTCTATTTATGAGACTTTCAGTCTACGGCCCTGGTTCCTTGTAAGGAATTTACTTTAAAAAAAAAATCCAAAGCCGGTGCAAAACATAACTTACTGCAAAGTGTTTTTAATAGAAATTTTCATGCAGGTAAAGCACCTTAGTTCATAATTTAAATTTCTGTCTATCAAACAATGTTGCCATTTTATTTATGATACTATCAAAGTGCTTATAAGCCATTATTATGGACACGCAATGTTTCATGACATAAATTGTGACATTTTTTTTTTATTTTTTTTGCAACAAAAAATATGTTTCCGATATAATTAATGGTCAATGATGAAGCAGACAGCAGTGTGGCGGCAATTTGTGGTTATTTTATTTTGTTAAAGCAAAAAAATCAGGATTTCTTTCTAGCATCTAACATCCACTCTGCCTCCAATGTACAGTCTGAAAGGTGGTTATTATTATAAGGCTTTTTTGGACCTGCAGTGCGCGGTTATCGCTTCTCATAGAAAAGTCATCGTACTCTATCATTTGATTTTTAATGTGCTACCGAATGCCAATAGAGGTTATGATTGATCGTGGGCCGTTTAAAGTCGTTGAGATAAAGCGATTTGTCGTCACCACATTGATCGAGATGTTGAATAGGTTTGTATATTTGTATGGGGTTAAGTGTGGTTGATAAGATGACTGCGCCGATCTATAGTGACGTTTAATAAATTAAATTAAATGGAAAAATTGAAGTTATGCGGTTAAATATAAAGTGGGAACAGTTAAATGGTATAGTTAAGAGGACGATAAGAAAGGAGTTAGGTAAGTCAGGTTGTGAAAAAGTTTTGCTTTTAATATGAGAAAAAATTATGATATGTCCAGCTAACTTGACAGCGAAATATTGTTTTTTATTCAAAGGAATTTTTATAGATTTAAAGGGGAACATTGGTATTTATGAAATTACGAAATTTTTGATTTTTCTGACTTTTTCAGCCGATCAATCTTTATAAAATAAAAAAAGGGAAACCAAAAAAAACATAACGAAGATGTTTGAGCGATACAAATTTTTCTGTTATAGTCCCTTGGAAGCATTTGTAATTCTCTATTATGGAATATATTCGGGAGATCTATACAAGTAAGTTTTGGACTATATTCAGCTAATAAACAACTTCAGCCAAATCAAAGGAAGACAAAAAATTATTGTATCGTCGTCGTCGACTCGCAAGAGGCCAGTGCCACTGAAAAAATTATTAGGTGTACTAGGTGCTCGAACCCAGACCTCCGGCGTGATAGTCCCACTCAGTAATTTTGATTTTTCTGACTTTTTCAGCCGATCAATCTTTATAAAATAAAAAAAGGGAAGCCAAAAAAAACATAACGAAGATGTTTGAGCGATACAAATTTTTCTGTTATAGTCCCTTGGGAGCATTTGTAATTCTCTATTATGGAATATATTCGGGAGATCTATACAAGTAAGTTTTGGACTATATTCAGCTAATAAACAACTTCAGCCAAATCAAAGGAAGACAAAAAATTATTGTATCGTCGTCGTCGACTCGCAAGAGGCCAGTGCCACTGAAAAAATTATTAGGTGTACTAGGTGCTCGAACCCAGACCTCCGGCGTGATAGTCCCACTCAGTAATCACTACGCCACTACGCTCAGTGGTTAGGTTCGCACATACCGAAGATGTAAAGCTCTTTAGTTTGTTCAATGCAAGCACCCCTCATAAGGAAGAAAGCTTAAATCTTAAGAAGAAAATTATGAATTGTTGAATCATTAAACTCCGGTGGTGATTCCCTCTTGTATCGTCGTCGTCGTCGTAGAATTTTGTATTTTGCAGCAACTTCCGCGAAAGCAAAAAAGTAATCGTTCCTCAATAAATAAATTAAATTTAGTGGCACCGACAACTCCGAAGAACCTTGTAAGTTCTACAGGATTGAAAGGGACCTATACGATTTTTCATCAAATCCGAACGACCAAGCTGAGATGTACTTTTTATGACAATGATACTCGTGGAAGATTTGTTACTTCCTCGTAAGAGGCAGGTGCACCTAAAAAAACATAAGGTGTACTCAGGGCTCGAACCTAGACCTCCGGCGTAATAGTCCTTAGAAAGATGGGACAGGTGGAACAGTGATTTCTCCGCGACTATCCATGCCAGCGGAATTGAGTATTCTTGCTCCTAGAGTACTCTTAAAGATTTGACTCATAATACCGTTTATGCTCTCAAGTTAAAAAAGAATCATATCACCATGTGGCCTCTACCGATGGATTACGAATTACGACCTTGTCGTGGTGCTAGAGCTTAAACTGTTCATTATTCCACGGCATCAATGATGTCTTTATCAGTGAACTAAGTGTAATCCGGGTGAACGATTGATCCTAGGACGTCCACCCTTAAGTTTGGTGAAGAACCAGAACATACCTGATACCATACATCTTCAGTATTATGTCCGTGTTCTATTGGTAACCTTTCCCAGGAATGACTGGGTAACGGCCGTACATCATGCAAAAGAAATTAGGACAGGGGAATCTCGAAAGTGTCCTCGACGATTACTCATTTAACGTTTGAAAGTTAGCTTTCATAACATGAGTGTTTTGTTGGTTTTCACTGGGCTAGTGCCATGTGTTTGTAGCAAATAAGCAGGGTGGTTTTTGAAGCTCAAGGAGGCCACCCGAAAAGGCGGTAGATAAGTACTCTATCCCAGAAAATAAACTGGGTAACGAGCGTTACTACCGTCAAATATTCAGCAAGTGAAGTAGAATTGACGGAAGTTGAGATGTGGAACTTGAGTTTGGTTCCAGCTCAAAACATACTTGAGCTACATCTCCAGGGTAGGCAATCCCTGTGGCTTTGTGGAAGAATGTCAAAGTTTTACAGTTATACTAAACGAAGTTTTAAGTTTAACGTACAATAAGCTTAGCATGGGTGTTGGGAGCCCTAGAGTTTGTTTGAGAGGAATGTCCTTTATGGAATTTAATTATGATCATTCTTTACCCAAAATTGGGCTGGCCCCTTGTGGGAGCTTTGCGCTGGCTGTGGTTATTCAAAGCGGAAACGTTTGGCATTTCGGTGCAAGAGATGTAGGTCGGACTCGCTCCTTGACAAGGGGTGTGGACATACTAACATGTTCAAAGAATTGCTACTGCGGTAGAATCTACTTCGGTAGTTATGCTTCAGGACGTTGGTTATCGTCCAATTTAACCCGCTGTGGGTTCGCCCACTGTGGGGTTAAGGCTTAATTGCTCAGTTACCCACGTAAAGCTTATCTACAATCACCATGTGGCAGTGTCGAGTTAGCATCGAATTAGCATTTCCTCGTGAACTGACCCCAGGGGTCTGATTTGAGATGAGCATCAGAAACCGAACACGAAGATGTATTTCGTTTATTTGCGTATGTTACTGGCATCTACAGAAGGTGTTAGATAAAATTTCAAAAGCATTTGATAGGGTTTGGCATCAGGCTCTCTTATCGAAAATGCTTGCTTTCGGGTTTCACGAATCCCTCCTTCATTGGATTAGTAATTACCTTTCGAATCGTTCAATCCAAGTTGTATTGGATGGATTCAAGTCTGAAAACCACAAAATAAATGCTGGTGTGCCCCAGGGCTCTGTTCTATCTCCAACACTCTTTCTCATTTTTATTAATGATCTCCTGTCTGCAACTTCTAATCCAATACATTGTTTTGCTGACGATAGTACTCTTAGCTTCTCATATTCGTTTTCAGATTCACATCCCTCTTCTTCGGATGTGGAACTGCAACGAGAAAATATGATAAGTTCATTAAATTCCGACCTAAACAGCATTGTACAATGGGGATTAAAAAACCGCGTTGAATTTAATGCTTCGAAAACCCAATGCTGTCTTGTATCGTTAAAGCGAGATATACCCCCTTTGCCATTATCCATAGATGGCACTTGCATCGAGGAGACTGAACATCTCGATATTCTCGGTATGTGTATCACCAACCACCTTTTGTGGAACGATCACATACGCGATGTCGCCAAAAATGCAACAAGATGTTTGGGTTTTCTAATGCGATACAAGAAGTTTTTCTCCCCCTCTGAACTGGCTATTATCTACAAGACTTATATACGTCCAAAGCTTGAGTGTAACTCCCATATCTGGGCTGGTGCTCCTGTAACTTACTTAAGCCTCTTGGACAGTATTGAACGTAGAGCATTTAGATTGATTGGTGATATTACCATCATAAGATCATTTACGTCGCTTGAACATCGTCGAAATGTTTCTTGTCTCACCCTCTTTTACCGTTATTTTAATGGTTTTTGCTCTAGAGAAATAGCCAATTGCATTCCTCCCCTTAAACAGTTTAACCGTAATACTCGCGCTTCTAGGAATGCTCATCAATATACCCTCGAGCCCAACTTCGGTCGTACTGTCAAGTACAGAGATTCGTTCTTTAGCCGTACTATGCGAATGTGGAATGCCTTGCCACACTCTGTATTTCAACCCCTCTCTCCCTTTCCTAGTGCTCACACTGTGTCTACATAATAAGGGTAGTATCATCCCTTTGAGTGTGCGCTCATTATATAAAAAAAAAAAAAAAAAAAGGGTCGGTATAAGGTCTGAAGTTACCTCGTGGTCGACCAAAATTGTCCGTAGTGGCTGATCTATTAGAAAAAGAATTGACGACTGTATTGAATATTATGACCATGAAGCATCGTAGATTTTGTTTTCTTTTTCCCCTGGTCATTCACGTTTTCTTCGTCGAGTCTTCTGATCGAAGTCTTCTTTCCATCCATGGACATCTTCAGTCACATGGTTGATACTGTTGTTGAAACAAGGTAATATACTAACACATGAACTGCTGAGCACCTGGCTAAGAAATTCTAGGAATTATTCCGAGACTCTAGCTGGCATTCCAAGGCATTGCAAAATTAGGTGCTACAGAAAAATTTCATTCAATTTCCCACAAATAAAAAATTTGCACGCAACTGTGCGGAAATAATCATGTTGCCTATTGTTGTGCAAGTTGTTTAACATTACGGTTATGCTACAATTTCGAAATGCCATCACAAGAAACTCTGCATTTGTACCACTTTCTCTGTCTAACAGGACATATTCTACACTTCAGTGCACACTATACACCATTACCAACAAAACAAACAATCCTCTTCGCCAAGTGCGCACTTTCCTTTTGAACTACTTGATCACTCAAATAGACACTGGTCGAATGACAACCAAGACAACGCACGGCCTATGACGATTCCAAATGGAGACTATTATGAAAGGAAACATAAAACCACACATCACCACGCATCACATTTGACCAAGTTCCAAATGTGGATAATAATTTGCCAAGTCACCTAACCTCAACATCATCAATAGATATGTACATTTATAATAAATTTCACCTGAACTATTTTACACTCCAATTACCAATATAAATTCTAATTAAGACAGGCATTCGGTTTCGGTTCCGTCATCATCTTAAGTGTCCAACTTTCAAGGCATCCTCATCATTGTGTCTCCCATTTTGACACAGAGCACATGTTGCTTGCTGGACTAGATTCAACGTCAAACTTTTCATATATACTATAAAGATCGCAGGACTGGAGTTGGAGTGTGCCAAGTCAAGAGTGCGCGTGCGCGGAGTCCTCGCAAGTGAGCTAATTTAAAATATTTGCGCGGCTCTCTCTGATATTCTCTCATCATTTTCATCATTAAGCTGTGCACTTCAGCTTCAATCTGTTGTTGGCTTAAGATATTCTTGGCGTGCGTTTATCCCTGGGTCCAGTCGGAGACGAGTCGGTTGGTCATAAAACCAGTAGCGATGGCCTTGATATGAGTTGAAGTACCTGTAAGTGTTTACATATATTATTATTATTTTTTTTTTTTTTTCGTTATAATTGGATGAGTTGTTCTGGCTGCGAGGTATTTGTCAAAATGACAACTTCTCTACAAGCATCAGGTGAGTGCAAATGACATTCAGGACTTTTGTCAAGATTTTTCACTTCTGGGATGTCTTTTATGCCATGTTAACGGAATATTAGTCAGCTAATTGACATTTGACTTCGAGATGTCATTTTCGCTTGCCAATGGACTGATAACAAATAAATCTGCTAATGGTTATAAAGAGACATGGTATTCATTATAAGTCTAGGTAAATTAGCTCAAACACGGTTCCCTTGAAATTATTCAACTAAATTTCTGTGAATGTAGTCTTATTTTGGATCACCAAAATATACAACTTCATTCACAGAAAATTGGTTGCAAAAGTTGTTGTGTAGCCTTAAAAAATTAGAGAGTGTAACTTAAATTCCACTTTAGCTATTATATTCGGAAGAATCAGAAGATCACTAACAGGAAAGGCGGTCAATACTGAGAACAGCTTCAAATTCAAGGCTCTCCGTAAATAAAATAAAGGCAGAAACCGTAGTTAAAGCTAGTAGATCGACTGTTTTTTATGCGACCATATTCGCCATCAAAAAATGAAGATGAAAGCACCATTGAATGCCGCACGTAAAAGCCAACGGCTTGAATTTGCAACAAGCCACATCAGGTGGAATCGAGAGTGGCATACCGTAGTCTTTTCTGATGAAAACAAAATTAATTTGGACGGACCTGATGGAAGGTAAAACAAAGTACATGGTGACGTCGAATGCGAGGGGAACAGTTGGTCAAACAATCAAGGTAGCGGAGCACGAATTTGAAGTGGTGCAATCCTTTAAATACCTTGGGTCAATAGTAGCAGCCGATAACAATATAGAAGAAGAAATACGCGGGCGACTTCCCAAATCCAACAGAGCCTACTACAGTCTGTCAAAGCTCTTCAAATCCAGAAATCTCACCATAACTTCAAAACTGCTGCTGTACAGGACCCATCCTGCCAGTACTCACATATGGATCCGAGACTTGGGTGCTTAGTAAAAGGCACTCCGACCTCTTAGCCGCGTTCGAGAGAAAAGTCTTAAGGAGAATTGTTGGCCCCATATGTGAGGAAGGACGATTCCGGAGACGGTACAATCATGAATTGTACGCAATCTACCTTGAAGCAGATATCGTGACAAAAATTAGGCTCGGTAGACTTCGGTGGGCAGGGCACCTAGCTCGCATGAGCGAAGAGGAACCTGCACGGAAAGTTCTTTATGGTACATTCTATGGCAGACGACAGGGTGGTAGACCATGCTTGCGCTGGAGAGATGGCGTAGACCAGGACGCCCGGAGCCTTGGGGTGCGAAACTGGATGGCGTCGGCTCGAGACCGGGATAGGTGGAGAGACTTGTTGAAGGAGGCCAGGACCGGACCCCGGTTGTCGAGCCGATGATGATGATGATGGACTTGATGGATACAGCTTTTATTTTGTGAAATATTTATTGGACACCGATACATTTCGCACGAACAACAAAAGCCTGGATTCAGAACCAAAATGTGAACCTACTTGCATGGCCACCATATTCACCCGACCTGAACATCATGGAAAACGTGTAGGGTTGGCTTTCAAGAAAAGTTTACGAAGGAGGAAGGCAGCATGATGAAACGGAAAAGATAATTGAAGCCATAAAACAAGCCTGCTCCGAAATTTCGCTTGGTTATTTGACGAAACTCTATGAATCTCTACACAGCAGGCTACTTGAAGTGATTCAGCGAGTACCTTTTACTAAAAAAATTTGCAATTTTTAGAATAAAACTAACATTTACTTATACAAACGAAAATTTTACTGTTTAATTGTTTTTAAGCTTGAAACGGGGAAATTTGTCTACTGTCCTTATTCAAGTGAAACAAAAAAAGCAGGTACATTTTATGACCTTTTTGGGAAAAGCGTCATAAATATTGTAATTATCATACATACATCAAGAGTTCTTCCCGCAACTAACTTCCAACGATAAAGTAACACCCGAATTGTTGCCCTTCTTCCTTTTAACGAGCACCGAAGTAGATATCGCAGTTTTCTGCCCGTTTCATCCCATCGTACTTTCTGGATGGTAGTAATGTTTACGTTAGAGCATAGTCTATTATAATTGCTAATTAAAGTTCTGACATTTTCACGTGTAGATCTGAAGTTCGTCAACTATGCTGAGCAGTTAAAACCTGATGTAGCAGCAGTTGACCCAGGAACTATGGCGGTTCCTTGAATAGAGCCTGAGCTTGTTGAGTAAGGTCTAAGCAGAGTACGCTACGATCGCTCTGATTTAATATAAAACACAATTGAGCACTTCACTGTCATATCAGTAGAAAACAACTCACAATCTGTCATATAACATGAAAACTACATGAAGTTGGCCGCGCTCTGCTTCGTGTTCTGCTCGGTCTAGGTAGGTAGGTAAAATGGCGGTTCTACGAAACACCAGTTTCAAAAAAAAAAACTCTGAAAAGCTTAGAGAACCAGGTTTTGGTCTGGGCCCGCAGTTTCAAAGGATAAACTTAGCTCGCACTGTGTGCTGGGTGGTTCCATTGTGGTTAAGAACAGGTCAAATAATCTAACACTAGAACATTTGGCCGGGTCAGTTCAAAAGCAAGGTAAACCTACTAGGAGTAAATCACTACTTTGATGCTTTCGCCCATAATAGAGTAAGTGCTTGTCCGAAAAGCTAACTACGATATTGCTGATTGGTATGTGAATGCTATACTTATGGCTTATTGACTCCCGGTGACAATCGTTCACCGGGAGTCAATTTGATACTGGAGTCCAAAGCGATACAGTCCAGGACCTACGATCTGCTAACCTCGATAGTCCTATGTACGTCCCATATGGAAGCTCCGAAACTTCGAAGGTTAAGGTTGGTAAAGATATTGCTTGGTTATTCGCGCCAACTGGTGCTCTTGAGAAAAGAGATAATGTCATTTATCCTTTTGCTTGACAGCACGTTTAGGTTATTAAGAAATGGGCTTCCGAATGCCAGAAGACGAGACCTGGCCAGGGCCGGGCAGTAGCAAAAAAAATGCTCAATGGTTTCATTCTTTATAGTATTCTTACAGCTACGGCAGTAGCTATTGAAGGTTATTGAGGACCCTCCCTTCCCTTCTAGTAAGAGCTCCGCCACCATATCCTGCAGTCAAGCCTCTATAGCGTTCCACGCTTCGAGGACTGTTTTCCCCGTAAAGAAAATCTCGACCGTCAGCGCAACCTGAAGGTCGTTTCTGACGACCTCACTCAAGGATTCCACCACTTGCTGACGGCTGGATGTGGATTGTGGAGTGTTATTGTTGTTCTTAGCAAGAAATGGAAGAGCCTTACTCTTTTTCGAAGGCCAAGTAGTTTCATCTGAGACCTGTTGTGTTTAGCAACAGGTCTCTTCTCCTGGCTGCTGGCTTTCTTATTCTTTTTCCGCAATTTTATTTACAATGAAAAGGGCACTTTTGAAGCGGTTTTATGTCTTTTTTTTATTTGTATGACTTATAGTTGGTACCCGATCACCACTGGTGTTCTGAGGGTGCTACTACAGACACTTTTTTCGCCACCGACGTTGATAATTGTCTCCTGACTGGAGGCAAACAGCTCGTTTTCCAACGCGCTGCCAAATTCGTTAATGTCCGTCATATCAACGTCTTTTGGTTGTTGTTTTTGGGGTCTGTATTCGTTCATCAAGTCAACGCCAGGGGTTTTCGGTTTTGAGTAGTTCGGAAAAGAGGTCAGTCCCGGTAGAGACGCCGGGGTAAAGCAAAGAATATTTTGAGCCTTGTGGCTGAGCACCCGAAAGAGCTCGTTAATGACTGGCTTTTCCCCTAGCCTTCCATTTCTTCGGCACGGATTGTATTCTAAGAACTCTTACACCACCTTGAAAATTAGGATCCTCGTATCAATGGTCCAGATTGATTGCTGAAAAGTTGAATTATTAAAGAGTAAAGGAACGCCTCAGCAATTCAACCTGATCTTAGCTAACCACCTGTTATTGACAATATCGCACAAAACAACTGTGGTGATCATTGACCGCCCGCACCCACTTGGAGGGTTATATATGAAGATTTGTGCCATCATTTTATCCTGAGCTCATAAAGCGCGCTCCAAGCAAGCTCTGATCGAAAAAAGAAACACCAAGTTGAGCGCTCTGAGTGATCGGAGCTAAAAAAGAAACAAAGATTTATTTTGACAGCTCAGTGCATTGCTCCGAGCTTGAAAAGAAAAACGCCTAATATAACGGAATATTTCGTAACTGACTTGAATTTTCTTTCGAAACCATGGAAGGATAACCCACCGGCTGGGGAAGCTTTTATAGAGAATATCCGAAGGAGTTGTCACGTATCTTACAAAGTAATACGATCGCAATCTTTCAAACGACACCGAACGATGTCACTACGATCATCAAACGCGATTATGACTGTATTCTTTCTCTTTTAAAGCTATTACGTTTATAAACCTCTTTTTTCAATAAAATTCACTTCCTTTATTTTTCATCAGCTCACATTACACTAAAATGTTAAGGTGATTGAATCAATCGAACAATGCTCATTTATTTTAGTTTGACATAATGATGGCAACATTTAGGGTCAAAAAATCTCAACCAAATTGGAAAAATTCTAAAGCTCTCTATAGTAACCCAATTTGCCTATGGTTACCTATTATTATGGTTTTATTGAAACAACCAAGTCCATCAGTGAATGCAGGTACAATATAATCCGTGACATAAAAGTTGATCTACACTTTGTCACGCACATTGTCTGTTTTCATTATTTGCCATTCAAATACCCAACAATCTTACTTCTAAAGTGGCACATTTATTCATAAGAATATTGAGATTTGAGAACAGGAATATAGAAAATTGGGATACTTAGTGGAATTTTAAAGTGGTCAGTGGAAGCTTTCGCTGTCACCTTATACAAATTCATCCATCTTCTGACCACTGGAAATTTTGGAGTACACCTTCTGTTAAACGGTGGCACATGTCAAAATTCATTGTGATTGCGTTTTATAGTGTTTAGTTTTTAAAAGAACTTTTTAAATGGAGCGAAAAATAATTCAAAAAAAAATAACAATGCATTATAACAAGAAAACAAGCTTGCGAGAGCACTAAGAAATCAAAGAAAAAATGTAAAAGCCACTTCTTGAAAGTGAGTGCGATATTGTTTTGGGAATACCGACAAAGCAAACATTTTGGCCATAGAGTGGATTAGCTTTGTACAGATATATCTTTTGTTGACATTTTAAACTATTAATTTACTTACCTCCATAAAGTTTTTTGTGAAGAGACTCAACTTAAAGTTTTAACCTACACCTTGAAGCTATAGGTCTCGAATAATTCATTTTTATTTTTTCAATGGAGTCAGTTGGTTTATCTGCTCGGAGACGAGAATTAGTATTGCAGTACCTACCACCTTTATAAATAGAAGAATTAAAAGTAACGTTCTACCAGCTATGTTACAGAGCTATAACACTCCGGAGAAGTGGCTAAACCTAAACCTTATTTTTAATATTAATCATGATGTAGTACATTTTCTGTATAACAGCACTTACAAAATAAAAAACTGACAGTGTAACTTTGGCTATTATGAGCTTGATTCAATATTATTCACACTGCGGATCTTGCTGTGTTAAAATAATTAAGATCTTGATGTTTTTTTTGATAGTAGGTACAATGGAAATGTATAAACAAAGGCCGATATTTCTGTACCGAAGCACTGCCCCTGGAAACCCAGATCGCAACAATGACGCCCAACGTGGGACCAAAACCATTGACCAGATATAAAAAGTCTCATGATCTACTGACTGATACAAAAGTGTTTGGGCCCCACGTTGGGCGCCATTATTGCTAGCTAGGTTACCAATCGGGACAAATGTTGGTTTAGTGGTAGCGGCGGCATCCGCGCCCGCTTGTTTTTTTTTCAATTCTTTTTATAAAAAGAAGTTTATTAAACGTTCTCCATGTATTCTTTTACTTAAGTGGGATAAACCTGGAACTGTGGGTGGCACCAATACCGGGCCGACCGTGCTTAACAGGTTGGTATGTGAAAGAGAATTCTCCCAAATAGTGTCCAATCATTTCTGGCTTGATTTCAACCTGGCTGAAATCTTTGCCATTGTACACACCAATGATGGATCCGGTCATCTCTGGAACAATAATCATGTTCCTCAAGTCTGTCTTGACGATGTCGGGTTTCTCATTTGGTGGTGCCCCCTTTTTGGCCTTCCTCAATTTCTTGATAAGAGCCATTGGCTTGCGTTTAAGACCACGGGAGAACCTCCTGCGAGCACGACTGTGCATCAGTTCGACAAGCTGGTTGTTGGGCATGTCCAGGAGCTGGTCCAAGTCAACACCACGGTAAGTGTACTTTTTGAAGGTACGCTTCTTCTTGAGAGTTTCATCAACCTCAGCCATCTTGACGTTTGTAAATTGCAGAACGGAAAGGTATCACAACTTGTTATATCACAACTCAGAACTATATATGGTACGTTAGCAGTTAGTATTCCGCTAGGAGCTGTGAAGGGCATTTTCATGGCTCATTATCTATCTGTATCCAATCATAGATGGAATGGTCTGACTAGCTGTGCCACTTCAAAAAAGATGTGGCCCACCTATGACAAGTCCCACAAAAATGAAGTCTTATGTAGAACCAGACCAGACGTAGCCAGAATCATTGCAGTTAGCACGGGTCACTAGCCTATAGGAGAGCATGCGGCAAGATTGGGCATCCCACACAATACTCATTGTCGTAGTTGTGGTGATGAAGGGGAAAAGAAAACAGTGACCCAATATCTCTGCTGTTGCCCTGCCTTGACTAGTCCAATACTTTTTTGACAGCCTCAACGAAATCTCAGTTGTGAGCATAGGAAATCTCCTTGGCTTTATAAATGCAACTAAATGGCTGTAAAACGTAACAAACTGTAATAATATCTCACCTTTTCCATGGGTAGACAAAACGGATCAGGAGAGCTTCATGATTTCCGCATGAACCATTTCTTTAGCCGTGTAGGCGGCTCATGTCAACTGCGGATATTATGTTTTTCCCTAAATTGAATTGATCTCACGGGGAAACTAGCTATACCCTAAGCCATCCAACACCCTGCCTGATAAGGTTTTAAAAGGAGTAACCCATATCGGAGCTAACAGCCTGGCATAAAGCCTGGTGGGGGTATGTGCCACTTCCCTTGGATGAGATGCCCGAGGATCTCCTGTTTTCCCATGGAGGTTGGTAACAAAGGGATTAACTCACAAGCGACACCACCCCAAACATCAAAATAACCAAAGTAAAATTCCAACCTCTACAAATATTAGGTCTCGTGAGTTTATGGTATCAAAACGGCGCACCAAGCGCTAATTGGGTTATTCTAGTAGTAAAACGCCATTTCCCAGGCACAAAATCTGGGGCTGCACATTAGTAAAGGTAAAACAAAGTACATGGTGGCGTCGAATGCGAGAGGAACAGTTGGTCAAATAATCAAGGTAGCGGAGCACGAATTTGAAGTGGTGCAATCCTTTAAATACCTTGGGTCAATAGTAGCAGCCGATAACAATATAGAAGACGAAATACGCGGGCGGCTTCTCAAATCCAACAGAGCCTACTACAGTCTGTCAAAGCTCTTCAAATCCAGAAATCTCACCATAAATTCAAACCTGCAGCTGTACAGGACCATGGTCCTGCCAGTACTCACATATGGATCCGAGACTTGGGTGCTTAGCAAAAGGTACTCTGACCTCTTAGCCGCGTTTGAGAGAAAAGTCTTAAGGAGAATTGTTGGCCCCATATGTTCCGGAGACGGTACAATCATGAATTGTACGCAATCTACCTGAAGCAGATATCGTGACAAAAATTAGGCTCGGTAGACTTCAGTGGGCAGGGCACCTAGCTCGCATGAGCGAAGAGGAACCTGCTCGGAAAGTTCTTTGTGGTACATTCTATGGCAGACGACAGCGTGGTAGACCATGCTTGCGCTGGAGAGATGGCGTAGACCAGGACGCCCGGAGCCTTGGGGTGCGCAACTGGATGGCGTCGGCTCGAGACCGGGATAGGTGGAGAGACTTGTTGAAGGAGGCCAGGACCGGACCCCGGTTGTCGAGCCGATGATGATGATGATGATGAAACCGCCATTTCTACCTACCAACCCTATATATGCTACGACAAGGGCCAAAGAAGTCTCTTTGTAGAATTAAAGCTTGAGAACCTTTAAAGAATATTGTCGTCATTATACAATATCGTAGTAGCATAATAAACTTCAAGTTTTATTCCACGCTTCGATACAAACATATTTTTAAATGGTTGCGTGTACAATTAACTGGGGACTTCTTTATAACAATTAGAGTCACTTTGCTATCGTCTCCTATAGGCAAAAATAACAACGTAACTCTCTACTGCGTTCCAGGACACGTTCGAGTTGAAGGAAATGAGGAAGCTGACGCACTGGCAAAGACTGGGGCAGAAACCCCCGTAATTGGACCTGAACCCTATTGTGGGATAGGTGAAAATAATATAATGGAGAGAACTCCCAAAGCTGAGACAAGCCAAAATGCTACTTGGGAATTTTAACCAAAATCGATTTATAGCTTGTATAAACCTGAGTAGAAACAAACTAAGAATCATAACAGGTTTCCTCAGTGGTCACTGCAAACTAAAAAGACACCTAAATTTCTTAGGTATATCCAGTAGTGCAACATGCAAATTCTGTGATGACCAAGAAGAAACGCCGGATAACATACCATGCAGATGTACGGCGATAATGCACAAAAGATTTAAACATCTGGGAAGTTACCAGTTGGAAGAGAGCAGACTACCCTCTGTAAAAATACTCCAAATATTATCATTTCTGAAAGAAATCGAGTTGGAGAAAGAGCTGCAGATTGAGCCAATCTCCCAACCCTAATAAAGAGGGCACAATAGATCTATAGGTCGCAGTGCACCAAAACCTATATACATTCATTCATTCATCGTCTCTTATAGGGAAAAAACCTTATGTAAAAATATTGTATTAAGAATATATTGTAATATTGTCCCCGGTGTCCCGGTTAATTTCATTGCAATTTTGAGCGACTTTTTTTAAATCCATACAGTTTTCCCCATTTAAATCCACCTTATAAAAAAAAATGCAAAAGTTAGGTAATTATATTGACATGGACATTTCACATCAATCATTTTTAGTTTAGCTTTACGATTACCCGTAAAATTAAATTTTCATTTTGCAGTTAAAGCAGATTTGCCGTTTTATACCTTTACGTACTATTGTTCTCTGTGAATATTTTATTTGAAAAAAAAATTTGGTTTTAAAATTAAATTAAATTAAATTAAATAAAAAAAAAAATTAAAATCCCCATTCGGGAATACAAAACTTGTCTTTTACTACAGGTTTCAAATTTTGTATCTACACACAGAAAAAAGTGAATGGGAATTTCGCCTAGCTATAAATAAATAAATGTTGTTTTATTCCAAAATCTAATTTTATAATCACAATAAAAATTAAATATTCTACCTAATTTAGCGGATCTTCAACAAAATTTTTGGGATCTTCCACAATAAATATAAAGGGTGTTTTGTTTAGAGGTATAGAACTTTAAATTGCAATAAAACAACGATTTAATATTCGATTGACATGATTTTTTATTTATTCGAAAGATAATCTTGTGGCATTACATTTTAAATATAATTTCTGGCATATGACTGCCACGGCTGGCTCGGATGTAGTCCAATCTGGACGTCCAATTTCCGATGACTTTTTCCAACATTTGTGGCCGTATATTGGCAATAACACGGCGAATGTTGTCTTCCAAATAGTCAAGCGTTTGTGGATTATCCGCATAGACCAATGACTTTACCTAACCCCACAGAAAATAGTCTAGCAGTGTTAAATCACAAGATCTTGGAGGCCAATTCACAGGTCCAAAACGTGAAATTAGGCGGTCACCAAACGTGTCTTTCAATAAATCGATTGTGGCACGAGCTGTGTGACATGTTGAGCCGTCTTGTTGGAACCACAGCTCTTGGACATGATGTCCAATTGTTCAATTAAGGAATGAAAAAGTTAGAAATCATGGCTCTATACCGATCACCATTGACTGTATCGTTGTGGCCCTCATCGTTTTTGAAGAAGTACGGACCAATGATTCCACCAGCCTATAAGGCGCACCAAACAGTCAGTTTTTCTGGATGTAACGGTGTTTCGACAAACATTTGAGGATCAGCTTCACTCAAAATGCGGCAGTTTTGTTAGCTGACATAGCCATTCAACCAGAAGTGCGCTTCATCGCTAAACAAATAAAATGGACGTAGTGCGCGATACGTATTCCGCACAGAACCATTATTTTCGAAATAAAATTGCACATTTTGCAAGCGTTGTTCAGGCGTGAGTCTATTCATGAAGAATTGCCAAACCAAACTGAGAATAAATCACTTGACAGCTGTTAAATTGTTCACCGTCTTGAAAAGTAATGCCAACTTAAAGTTCTATACCCCGAAAAAAAAACACCCTTTAAAAGTAACGAGTTTACCTATAATAATAAAGATTTTCTCAGTGTATGTATTTAGAAAATCATTTTTGGCAAAAAACACGAGGTAGTATTTTGCTGCTTGTTGCTAAATTAATGTTCTCTCTCTTTCACGTTATAATTTTTATTATATTTTAATTAACTCGCATTGTATTTATAATTTTGTTTGATTCGTCATTAACTATTGGTGCAAGTTTTGATTAATCCTGCACCTATTCGAGTACCCCGTAAAACGTGAAATAAATTGGCGCCCAACGTGGGGCTGCAAATATCGAAGTAGAGCCACCCAGCTGATACACAAAGTAAAATGAGAATTTTCAGGAGACACCACTCTCTTTTTCACCTAACATATATCTAAATCAAATTATCATTATTAAGACGTAAGAGAGATTGATTTACATTTGACTTCTGACGGCTATTAGGTACCTATATCCCTTCTTATAAGATCATTTCTTGTTGAAAAACCATACCAAACAGAAAAAAATCGAATGTATTTAAACTGCGCACAATAAGGCTTATTGCCTTTTCAAGACCTGTTCCTAAAATCGGTATTTATACCTACTTGGCTTGGCTACCCACGATTAGTTTCGCATATACTTTACCATTATTTTCGATACAAAAATGTACGCAGTTAGTTTCTGGGATTAGTGAGACAAGCAGATGTTTCTATAGCTGATTCTTCTTCTGCTAGTTACTTACTAATAATATATAAGGATTCTTCAATTTCATTTTTGTAATATGTATGGGAAACCTAGGAAATGTCGGCTACCATCTAGTTGGCCACAAATAATATCAGACCATGGAATACTTATATGGTGCAGAAATATAGTCAAGAGCGGTTGAAAGTTGAAACATCGAGGACCCTAAGCAATAATATTTTAATGCAGTTCCAATGAATGGAATCTTCATGGTGGACGCAAACGAGTGAAAGACTAAAAACAACATGAAATCAAAAGTCTTAGAAGGAGCAGATTCCCAGAAGTAAATACAGCCCCAATTTTAATATAAATCAAATATCAGTCCGTATTAAGAAAAAAACATGCGATTTCGCCCTGATCGGTGTTGCAGGACATGATAAAAAAAATAATGATTTCTGGCGAAATTGAATGCGATTATCTAACCAACCTTAATATAAACTCACAATAATGTACGTCAAAACTTTCTTTATTTCAAAAACATTTTTATTTTAAAATAAACCCCCGAGGAATTATTAATTCATCCTTAGGTTGCACTCATGAAAGAAGATCTGTGGGCAGAGGCACACCTCAAGGCGGAGTCCTTTCCCCACTTCTATGGAATATAGTCGTTAATGAAGTGTTAGTAAGCCTAGAAAGAGAAGGTTTCAAAGTGATCGCGTATGCCGACGATGTTGCTTGCCATTGCAATATCGGGGAAACAAGCTCAAATTCTCGTTGAATGAATGCAAAATGCTCTAAATATAATGCTCAAATGGGCAGAAAAATGCGGACTGGGTATAAACCCAAAGAAAACTGAACTTGTCCTCTTCACAAGAAAATATAAAATTCCCCAAATAAGTCCCCCATCAATTATGGGAACTCCACTAAGTTTCTCAGATGAAGCTAAATATCTAGGTCATATCCTGGAAAAAAAGCTACATTGGAAATCAAATATACAGGAAAGAGTTAGGAAAGCCACAATAGCACAATTGCAAAAAAGCTATCGGAAATAAATGGGGCCTATCCCCATACATAACCCACTGGCTGTACACTAACCGATACTAACTTACGGGGTAGCAGTATGGTGGACTGCTCTGGACAAAGTTACATATCGTGACAAGTTAAGTAAAGTCGAACGGTCAGCCTGTATGTGTATTAGCGGAGCTCTCCGTTCGACAGCTTCAGCTGCTCTTGATATTCTATTTAATCTCATACCTCTTGATATTTTTAGCAAACAAACGGCCGCAAGCACAGCCGTTCGTCTCAAAGCCATTTCTCAATTTACCGATAACTCAATTGGTCACTCCATTATTCTGAATGCATTCGGACCAAAATTAAGTCACTCCGACTACTCTATACCCCAGTTAGTTTTTGACAAGAATTTTCAAGTCACCATCCCACCAAGATCCACTTGGGAAAATGAGGGATTCTTGAAAGATGAATCAGTTCATTTGTATACTGATGGCTCGAAAACCGAAGATGGGGTTGGTGGTGGCGTGTACTCAGACAGACTGAATTTAAGTCTCTCTTTCCGTCTCCCCGACCATTGTAGTGTGTTCCAAGCGGAAATTCTGGCTATTTAAGAGGTATTATCCTGGTTAAGGGAAAACGTGATATCTGCATCGAATATCCACATATTTTCAGACAGCCAGGCAGCCCTTAAATCAATCTGTGCTGTTTCCACAAACTCAATAACTGCCCGCGAATGTCGATCATCTCTCATGGAGATGGCAGAACAGTTAAAAATTCACCTCTTCTGGGTGCCGGGACAAAAAGACATTGTGGGAAACTGCAAAGCCGATGAACTCGAAAGAAATGGAACTCTAATGCCGGTTTTTCCTAACAAGGTGAATATTGGTATACCTATCGCTACAAGCAAACTTATGCTAAAACAAAATGCCATAGGAAAACAAATTTAAGATGGACAAACACTACTACCTGCGTAGCGACAAAGCAAATCTGGCCAAAATTGGATCAGAAACGCACTAAATGTTTGTTGTCTATGAGCAGTTTACATCTTAGCTACGTAATTGGTGTCATAACCGGACGCTGCCTCATAGGAAGACACGCCATTCTCTAACGATTTTTGCAGAAGCTGCATGGACGAGGAGAAGGAGGAGACTATACCCCATCTTCTCTGCTCAAGCCCAGCTCACTCCCAAAGACGTAAATTACACCTGGGTAATTTCTTTTTCGACGATCCTAGCGATTTGTCGAACGTAGATATTCTATCTTTACATCGCTTTATAAGAAGCTCCAACTGGTTTAATTAAAGAGTTACTCCCTCGCTCGTTTCGTGGTATCATAAAGGACCTATCTGTGGTCTAAGTGCATCATTAGTCTTCCTGACAGCCACATAAACCTAACCCAACCTAAACCCCCGAGGAAAAAATTTAATTAATTTTTATTTTTATTCAAAATGAGCGTTAAAAATTAATCACATGCTCTTTAAATAAATATACACCCTTATATGTTGATCCATCCGAAAGATAGCCTTCAAATTGTATCTTCCGAATCAATTCAATCTCATCTTAAATGCATGCATCTCATATATCCGTTCCCTAAATACAAAACGACAAAATGAACACACGAACAAAAAATGCATTCTAAATTAATTCCAAAACAAGAATTCAAAATTTCCCATGACCTCATTTGATTTGAAAGCATTCCTGTGGGAATTCTTTAATTTGTTTTTCTCAATTTTTTTTTTTCTTCTTTAAATCTCCTTTATCCTTGCGAGGCTCATCCTTCTGAACAAAATACACAAAAAAATGGAGATAATACAAATCAGGAGCAACCAACAGGTTGTTGGAGGAGTCCCTCAATTTCTCACGAGAAATAAACGAGGATAATGGGCGAGTTCATTGTCCTTTCAATAAGAACAAAAAAAAAACGCACATTATTCTAATACAAGAACCAGGATGCAACGCAACAGGATGCAATGCCCGCAATGTTTGTGTCACATAACAGTTTCTATATTTGGCCAATGGAACTGTGAATCCAATGAGGCAGTTCCTTTTGCATCAATGCAGCAGTTGAAACTTCCGAGTTCCGTGCGAGTTGTGCTCTGAATTCCACAACTCAACATGATTCCAGAAAAATGCAAAACCAACAAAAAAAACAAAATTACTGAATTCAATGCCTGCAGGTGCACTCGGATTCCTTTTGTGAATTTATTCCACTTGCGTGTTCGCTCCCACAAGCCTTCAACTCACATTCGATGTGTGTAGTCCGATCAGTTGGTTGGACTCGCTGAACCATCTATCCCCGGGAAATCATTACAGGTTGGCAATTCCTTTACGATCAATGATCGTGAGACAAAAAGATAAAACATTCGAATACAAATTCAGACAGACAGATAGACAGGTACACCAATGGGGTTGGGCCCACCATCACATCACACAGGAAGACTGGAATACCTGCGTAGGCAGGTAGGTGTTGTTTTTGTTTGCTTTGGATTCAATTTGGATTTGGATGGTTTGACTGTGTGTCCCTATTATGCAGATCATCGTGATCATCATCATCGTCGCTCAATGATGATAATCATGATCATGAATACGATTTTGGGATTTTTTAATCTGCTTTTTGTATTCATTCGGGTTATCATTTCCTTTTTTGGGGAAGCTCCAAACAAAAACGGAATCTTTAAGGAGATTTTATATAACGACGACGACGACGATCGAATCAAAGTATGCCTTTGCTCATTGAGATTTTGGATCATCGAAAAAAAAGGAATAATAAAAAGGAACATATATGTGGTGGTGGTGGTGGTTGTGACACACCTTCCAGCGAGTTTTGTCGCATCTCATTCTCATATGGAACGGATGCTCTTGCCTTGTGAGATGAGGTGCTTCTTATAAGCGCTGTGAACGATGAACGATGAGGAAAAATTTTTGTTTTTTTTTTATGAACGGAGAGGAGGACAAAAGCCTTTTATAAAGACGTATCCGGTAATGTGACCTAGCACCTCAAAGGAACTAAGGTGTGTTTCATGTTATATGGGGGCTATGACGGAGTTTGTGTATGTACACATGTTTTCATCTGCAGCGAGGTGCATGTGCATTGGAAATGAAACGTAGAGAGTTGTATAAGTATTTTTATTTTTAAAATATGTAAAAAATAACTGACGTTTTTGATGACATGTATAAGGAATGGGTCTATCTTAAGGTTAAATCAATCCTTCTGTTAGGATTTTTGCTTTTGGGCGAAACTATGGAAGATCTCCGTATTTTACTAAGTAAAACAGGTCAAGACATTGGCAGAGAGCTTTTGCAGGAAGATTTTATGAGCTACTAATGTTTAAGAAAAAGAATTACAAACAGACTTCAATTGACCCACTTCTCAATGTAAATTGAATTATGGAGCGCATGCTACGCAGCTTAATTGCAATATGTAATCATACAAACCACCTTTTAACTTCAAATTTATTTAACACAATTCACTAACATCAAAATACTTAAACTTTACTTAAACCAACATTGAACATAAGTCTTCGTTGGTTTAAATCATGGACGGAATTGAGATCAATTCTCAAATAACAATTTGAGGTTTGAAAGCCGTAAATAAACCGGATAGTAACTCTGGTTGTTTAAACGATTTGGTTATGAACTAGTTAAAAAGACGCCTTAAAGACGCTCTTAAAACGTTTTCAGAACAGGAAATGGTCAAGTACTAAATAACGTCAGTAAAACTAAGTCTATAATTAAGCTTAAGTCAGAATTAGCCTTAAGTCTAGCTTAAGTCAGATTTAAGTCTAGCTTAAGTCAGATTTAAGTCTAGCTTAGGTCAGACTTTAATCTTGATTAAGTCAGACTAAAGTCTAGGTTAAGTCAGACTTAAGTCTAGCTTAATTCAGATTTAAGTCAAGCTTAAGTCAGACTTAAGTCAAGGCAGAGTAAACTTTAGTTTAAGTCTAGTTTAAGTGTAGCTTAAGTCTAATTTAAGTCTAGCTTATTTCAGACCTAAGTCTACCTTAAGTCAAACTTAAGTCCAGCTAAAGTCTGACTTAACTTTATCTTAATAAATCTTAATAAAGACTAAAGTCAGACTTAAGTCTAGGTTAAGTTAGACTAAAGTCTAGCTTAAGTTAGACTAAGGTCTAGGTTAAGTCAGACTTAAGTCTAGCTTAATTCAGATTTAAGCTTAAGTCAGACTCAAGTCAAGGCAGAGTTAACTTTAGTTTAAGTCTAGCTTAAGTCTCCCTTAAGTCTAACATAAGTCTAGCTTAATTCAGACCTAAATCTACGTTAAGTCAGACTTAAGTCCGGCCAAAGTCAGACTAAAGTCTAGCTTTTGTTAGACTTAAGTCTAGCTTATGTCAGACTTAAGTTTAGCTTTAAACTAGTTCAAGTCAGATTTAAGTCTAGCTTAAGTCTAGAATTAAAAAAGAAGTTGCTATCGTTGAGTTTCGCCTGCATGTGTGCAGCAAATGTTGTTGTTGTTTTGTGTGAGTTTTCTATTTCGTTATTTTTTATCTTTTTTGGCTGTGTTTTCAATCGTACAACTTAAAATCGAAATCCTGGATAGTTAGGTTATTTTACAAATGTTTCTTTGTTCTTTGTTTTCATGCAAGTGGCCCTAAAATTAATATTTTTCGTTTAAACGACAAAATTCACAATTCACAATTTCGTACGTGGATCCATTGCGCTGATAGACCAAAAGAATATAAGAAAGAAAAAGAGGGAAAGAGAGAAAGGAAGTCAGAAAAAGACTAGATAAAAGATTGAATGGATTGTTTTAATTGTATCGTGCCTCCTTGAACCATCCTAGTAGGTTTTTAAGTGGCCTTTTGCTAATGTTATCAATATCTTCAAATAAAAATTAACCAAAGGTAATTTTTCTGGTTCGAGACAGGCTAGGACATTCACATAGGAAGTGAGCTGAGTCCTCTTCTGCTTTTTCATTCTAACACCCCCTACATAAGTCAGGGGTGGAATCGCTTAAGATGACTGTCACATTTTTTATCACCACTTGTGATCACATTGAGTTTTCCTTCTGCGTAAGGTGATCACATCAACCAATTCAACTCAATTCAACTTTGTTCAATATTTCAATGATATTTGTGAATAACATCGTTGCCGTAGTTAAATTCTCAAGTAAATTTATTGAAATTGTTATTTTTTTAGTAATTTTAAATGTAACCATTTATTTTCCATTGTTGTATACATATACACGGTTAAAAATTTTAGCATATTTTTTAATACAGCACTTGTATTACAGCTGTATGCAATACAGTAAAAATTACTTTTTAATATTTCATAAATATTAAAGATTTTTTGTAATTATTTTGTATTAAATTCTAATAGTTTTGTATTAAACTTTTAATTTGTAATACAAATAATATTAAAATGAAATCAAATGGATTAGAATATAATTCTTTTAATATTAAAATATAAAAGAAAGGATTAAATTTTAACCTTTAATATTAAAATGTAATATTTAAAAACTTTATTTTCAAAGTAGTCCTTAAAGAAATTAGAATTCAATATTGAATTGATTAGACTCTAACTCGATGTAAACTTGTATTTTAATCATTCCTAGTTTTTTTTTTAATACATAGAGGTATTAAAATTTAATTTGAAGAAATTATTTTTAATACATGCAAATAAAAATTTAATTCAAATTACATCGTCTTTCTTTGGCCCTTATTTCCATTTATTTCCTTTTTGAGAAATAGCTATACAAAATGTAATAAAGGAAATATAAGCCTCACTACCTATATTGTTTTTTTTTTTTTAATTTAATTTCGCATAATTTGAATTTCGTCGTATTATATTTTAATATAATTTCATTATAATATAACCCATTTCAAGCAAACAAAGATGTATTTAATCCAATATTTAAGTTTATTTAAAAGAAATACCGGGGAATTAAAATGTAAGTAATCCAGTATTAGATTTAAATACCACTATATTCAATTTTAATACCACTATATTTGATTTTAATTCCGTTGTATTATATTGTAATATAATTGCATTATAATATAACCCAACTGAATTGAAAACAAAAACATGTTGCATTTCAAGTTTGTATCCATGTATTCAACTAGCAAACAAAGCAAACAAAGATACATATATAAAATGCAATATTTAAGTGTATTTAAAAGAAATACCGGGGAATTAAAATGTAAGTAATCCAGTATTAGATTTAAATACCACTATATTCAATTTTAATACAACTATATTAGATTGTAATTCCGTTGTATTATATTGTAATATAACTGCATTATAATATAACCCAACTGGATTGAAAACAAATACACACATGTTGAATTTCAAGTTTGTATCTATGTATTCAACTAGCAAACAAAGGACACGTATTGCGTCATTCTCAAAAGTATCGCCATGGAGTTAAGTATTCATTTCGGGTTAGAAGTTAAAGTGCGCAATTTTCAAACAAAAAAAGTTTCATATGTGAAAATAAAAAATAAAGATGATAGTTTTGGTGTTTCTCCTGAAGAAAGTCCAAGGGAGGCAAATTCAACGGATATTTTACTTTCAGGTACGTAAAATATTGTTTTGAAATACATTGTATCTATATTAGTAAAATTTCTGCCGGGTGTGCAAGGCGCCATATAGTATTATACATATTTTTGTTGGCGCGTCGCTCCATTAGATACCTACTTGTAAAGTGTTTTGTAAAAAAGTGTTTAAATATTTATTAATTAATTATATTTCCACTTACTTACCTGATAGATTTTAATATTTTCTTCTGTCCGTCTGTCCGTCTGTCCGTCTGTCCGTCTGTCCGTCTGTCCGTCTGTCCGTCTGTCCGTCTGTCCGTCTGTAAGTCTGTCCTTCTGTCTGTCTGTCTGTCTGTCCGTCTAGCCTCCAAATTGGTAGACAGGGTTAAGAGCATCCTACAATATCTATCATTTGGTTAAAATAAAGTTTCCAGGAAAAGTCTTAGGAACGGTACCAACCACAACACTGTTTTTTTTTTTATCAAATCGGATTATTTCGTTAACCCTTGAACCATTTTCCTAATAGTTCTTGAAGTCACCCCAGAGATAGAATCAACCTTCACAATCAGAGATCGCGATGGGGCTGAGATACTAATTGAAGATTTAGCCAGAACTGTAAAGAGGTATGGAATCTGCAATTATTTCTTACTTGAGATAGTTCCAACTGACATCGAAAAAGAAAATACGCCAGAGATTGCAACTGTGAGTAGAAATACCGCAAAGTTAGGACCAGGACTGCAGCTTTTTTTCTTTTTCAATGCGAATTTGGTAGGTTCCTTTTTAACTTACATTTGAATTAAATTTGATTTATTTCTAATAACTCGAATATTTTTAGATTCTGTTTGACTTCCATCTAAGATATCCAGGGAAAGAAGGGAGTCTTTTAGACGATTGGCATAATTATGCCCCTTTTATCAAGGACATTTACAAGGAAACTATATGTGATGACGCAGAAATAGAAGGTTTGTTACCTATATTTGTTTGTGGAACTACATTCAGTGATAAATATTTAATTTTTTTTTCTGAACAGACTGGAACAGTGAAATAGTTCCATTTTTATTGCTGCTAAAACTGCTGCCCTCTACTGCTCAGGGGCCTAAATCCAAAGAAAAAAGAAGGGATAATTTTCAAAAATCTGTCCAGAAACTTATTTTATTTGAAGAGGTAATTTTGAAAAGGAGGTCTCACAGTCTTTTATATTAATTTTTTTTTTATTATTTTTAGATAAATACACCGAGCGAAGCTTTTGAAAAACAAAAACAGCCACACATAATTTGTGTCGGCCCAAAAAGGCAAGCAATTTCACAGTTCTATATTGTTCTGGACCATAAAATTTTATGTGTTCCAATTAATTTTAATTTTAAGGAAACGTTTGATTTGCTTTTCAAAATATTTTATGTTTTCAATATAGAATATGATTACTCTTTGAAAACATTTTTTCAATTCTTTTCTATTTTAGTTCCATATACAACAATGTAAAAATATTTGATTTGTGATACATAGAATGAAAATATTGTTTTCTTTTGTTTAAGTTTATTCAATGGAATTTAATAAATTTTGTATGTTTGTTATTGTTATAAAAATACTTCCGTGTAATTTATTAATATAAAATATATATTTATTATTATATAAAATAAAGAATCATTACTTTGAATAGCCTTTTTTGGTTTTGGTAAGGATGCAACTTTTACCCTGGTTGAGAATGGAAAACACAAAAGAAACTGGTTTGTATACTTCTTCAGAATTGAACATTAAATACTCAATTAAATCATATATTGCATTTCAATCAATGTTTGAATTAAAATTTATATTAAGCGTTTTATTAGCTTTTAATTCAATTTATATTAAATTAAACGAATACAAAATATATTTAATTTAAATAAAAAAAAAAAGTTGAAATGTAATATAACATTTTATTAAATTTTATATAATTTTGTATTAAATTTCAGTAATTTTTTATTAGATTCTAAGAAAAAATGTATTAAATTACATTACGTGTGGGTATTTAAATGTAATACATCGGACATTGAAAACTAACCTATTTTGTTTTAAAGTATAATACATTTCGTATTACTTTGCAATTCTTCAGGTATTAATTTTAAATATAGGACTATTAAAAATCATGAACAATTTATATTAACTTTTAAGATATCGTGCGTTATATTTTAATACATTTGTAATATTATTTAATTAAAATTATATTATAAATTAATACAGCATTGGTGAATGCTAATAAAGAAAGTATTAAGTTATAATACGATAACATTATAAATTAATTATATTTTTATTAAAATATAATATTTTTGTATTAAAAGTACTGTATATTTTCAATGCAGTTTGTATTAAAATTTAATATAATCTTATTATTTCTTGTAATATGCATACATTAAATTCTAATATACTTTGTATTAATTTCATAATTGTAATATTTGCGTTATATTAAGTTTTAATAAAATTTTGGTGTTGTCATATATGTAACCCTAAAAATATTAAAAAGTACCCCAAAATTTTTAACCGTGTACATATGGCAAAAGAAATATTGTTTTTATTGATTTGGTCACTACAGTTTGAAAAAAAAAGTTGAAAATTTTATAATTTTTTGTATGCGTGTGGTAACTCTAGTCATTGCCACAAAAATAAAAATGAAACGTCAATTTCATGAGAAGGTGACTTTACGCAGACCGAAAGTGTAGATTTTGATTGTCACTTATAGCAAATCACCTTAACCGATTCCATCCCAGATGTTCCTATGCTCATTCTGCTCATATGAGTGCCCATTGAGTTGGAGTGTGTGAAATTAGCCCCCCCTTTTTCGAAAATCGAATTTTTCAAAGTTGTGCTAGGTTGTGCTAAGTTTGTGCCGGTTTGTGCCGTAATTTTTTTTCAAAAATATTCAAAAATGGGGGTTTTAGAGCCATTGAGTTGTGATCCGTAAGGATTCCAATTATAAAGACAGTTGGGGCCTGCTTGTTTCAGTAGATATTCAATTTTTTTATAAGAAATGTCTGGTCGTAGATTCCTAGTCATACGGCACGTATCAAGTACTGATGACCATCTGTCTGGTGTATTCTGTTTTTCAAAACTGATTGTATTATTTGGCTTGGGTCCTGAGCTGACCTATTTTTAGCCAGTAGATCTGCCATTTCGTTGCCATACAAATCAGAGTGCCCAGGGACCCATCTCAGAGTAACTGTATTTGTTTTGCTCAGTATTCTCAGTTCTCTTCGACAACGATCCATCAGTTTAGACTTCGTGACTATGGCTTTGATTGAAGACTGGCTATCAATTAAAATGTCAATGTTTTCTTGACTCAGATTAAGTGTTGCGATACTAGCGTTATTTCAGCGATATGATAGTCTAAGTCTTCTATTACCTCAATACCATTTTTATCAATGATCAATGTGTTTAACGCCAAACTTTTGGAAGCACCTACAACCGACCTCCCGGACGTTATGGGTTTCTTCATTTACATAAACTTCTTGCCTAATTAAGTGTTTTAATTTTATTTTTTTCATATCGGCAGCATTGGGGTCAAAAGTTGTTTCATCCCAAATATAATTTCTCTAGTAACCAGAAAAATGTATCTACCAATCCAATCCATCCATCAAAAATCATTTTCTAGGTACAAAAAAAAAAGTTCGACTCAGTATTGTATTTCTTTTATTTGAAATAATAAGACCTCTGCATTTAGGTATATTTATGTTTTCTTTTTCTAACCAAAGTTGACCCTTTTACGAAACAAATTACATAATTTTGTATCTTTTAACGGAAATACTACAAATTCACATTTGGCCAAGTTAACTTCCTTAATTGCCATCCAATTTAAAGTAGTTACTCCACTGTCCAGTTTATCTATTATTATCGACTTATAATATCCATCGGGTATGTCAAGCACACCGCGGTGCGCACCCGCTTTTGGGTGACCAACACAATAACCCGATCCCACTAGTTCGCCAAATTGATACCCAAGGGTATTAAAAAAGCGGTACCTAGTCAATTACATTGTTATGATCCATAAATGTCATCAATGATGCTGCACGTCCATATTCGGTACACACACAAGCAGCCACCAACCCAATGATGATGATGCGATGATGCACTTGATCTAGGACTACGGTGTTGTAGAGTAAAACATTTTTAATGAATGCGCAAACAACGGATCTAAGGAGTTCCACATGATTGTTATGCAAGCTGGAGCAAGAAGGGAAGAATTTATATTTTTTTTTTTTGTTTAGCTGTGATGTATGATTCTAGAGTTCATTTGCCAACGAGGATGGAGACCACTGTTGCTCTTTAAAGAACGCAAATCAGTCTCATCCACTCCTAAGTCAAGTCACAACCAATTGCAGATAGAAATTATGCGCCAGGAAATAACTTCACTCCCACTGGAGATCTCTTGGCAGGCAGTCTCAGTATAATATTCTTAGTCACAGATCACTGCCAGGAAAAAACATCATCCCATGCATCATCACATACGACCAGAGAGCTGCTGTCCTAGTCCGCACAAGTTGGAGCTAAAAAAATTGTGCAATTGATATTATTATATAAAATTGAATTATTTATGAATTCGTAGAAAGACGGAAATCCTTTTTTTTTTGTTATGTTGTTGCAATATGAGGATTTAATTCTTCAGATTCAGTCGAACTACACCTCGCCCTTTTGAGTGAATGGCCCCTCTTTAAGATGGTGGTGGGCAAAATTCGTAGGTCTATCTCGAAGTCATCATCTTTGTGGTGACTCTCAGGTGTGGATTCGATGGTGTATACGAAGGTGGTGTGTCGAACATAATATTATGGGGCTTAATATTTTGCATTTCATGTTGGTAGTCTTGGATCCAATTTTTTTTTTTTTTTACTTATAAACTTAATTTGTTTTCTAGTGATTTGCATGAAATTGGCTGAGAGCGAATTAAGAAGACACTTGACGCGACTTTGCAAGGTGTGGGGTGCATTCAAGTAGATTTAATTTTTTATGAGCCATTTTGCATGGAATGAGTTCATTATTATGGATTCAGGTGCCATTTAAATTTAACCAATTCAAACACGATAAGAATGGTTGCATTTCAAAGACCCATTATGTTTTGAAAATCATATTTGGTTTTTTGATGATTTTTTTTTTGTTAAAGTTGCTATTGTAGCGGGTACGAAAATTCGATTTTATAAATGTCGATTTCGAAAAAAAATGTCGATTGTTCAAGAAACCGACTTTTCAAATCTCAACTGTGCATTGTGCTGCAATATGTTGATTAATTAAAATCTTGACTTCAAAATGATATTTTGAAAAAAAAAAAAAACTGAAACTGAAACTGAAACTAAACTATATATTAACTGTCGATGGTTTGGCAATCGACATTTTGATTATTTTTTTGGTTTAAAAATCATTCCCTTAACTATTATATGAGAAATAATAACATGACCGATATAAGAATATACACCCTGTAAACGCCCAATAAACACTGGATAATCCTAAAACGGTTTATATTCAAAATATGTGAATTTTTTCGTTCAGTGTTTTTTTACGTGCGGTTATAGATAGGTATACGTATGCTGACCACCTGTACCGGAATGATCGGTACTGTACCGAAATTTAAAGCTGTGTACCGAAATCATTGTAAAGCAAGTTGGCATACCGAAAATTAAAAAAAAATCTGAAAGAGGAAGCGTGGGCTAATAATTGGTCCCTATATTTCTTTAGTTTTCTTTGTGTTCGTGATGCACGTTAATGCACCTATTTCTACATCTACTACGTTTACATGAACGGATTCAAAGATCGGATTCAATCTGAATCGATCCAGAAATATGGCGACACCGAATCGAAAGATTGAATTTAAGTGGGATCGAATTGTCTATGTGAGTGCAGTATGTGTTCTAAGAATTTATTGTCAAACTGTCATTAACTTTAAGTACAGCGACACCAAGTGAAAACAAGCATTATAAAATTATTCCGAGAATTATTCACAAAAACCAACATGCAAAACAAAACAAGCCAAATATACCACAAACGGTCTGAAAACAAAACTGCACACACTAACACCAACAAAACTCGATTTATCAATTCGTCGATCTAGGTATACATGAATGTTTTCGATTCGATCCAGCTCGCAAAGTTGAATCGGATCGAGTAATCCTATTGCGATTCGATGGATGAAAGAAACATTCCGTACAATTATTTGGTTAAAATCGTTGGGTATATTCTTTGTTTGCCAGGCACTTAAGCTACCTTTGAAAGTGTTCTCTTTAATAAATGAAATATAGAACACTGATGAGAGCCGATTGAGTATTGCAACGTTGAAGGACCTTTTTTACATCAGGTACAATATAAAAATGTCATGCCTTGAGTTCCTCGAATTCTTAAAAGACCAGCCAAAAAAGCTCGAAGAAATAGGGTCTGATGGAAAATATACATTTATACATACATACTACATATATAAAATATTAAAAAAATGTATGTACAATGTACATACATATTTAATCATGTTTAAAATTGTTGTTTTGTGTACCGGAATCGGCTTTTTAAAAGGTGGTCTCGGTAGGTATACCTACGTCTGCCTGGATGTGTCGCCACCTCCATCCTTAATTTTAAGAGAAATATTCCCGTACGTTTTTTTCTAATTTTTTCCTAAGGTATAAGAATAAAGTTATACCTACCATAGAGTTGCCTATAATTACATTTTTATCGAACAAAAATACGATGAATTTTGATAGAAGTTGAAGTTAAACTTTATTGAGACATTATAAAAACAAAAACAAACATACTTCTTAAATCTAAATTTATAATTTGGTCGACTTAAAGATGTGTCCGACTTAAGCAAAACTTTAATAAATGTTTGCAACATTTGAATCATTTAATACATTTTATTAATATTTTAAAATTAATTTTATATATGTACACCCTAAATTTAAAAGGATACCCTTATCTAAATAGATAATTTTAATCATACCTACATTGGGTACACGAAGTTATTTTTAAAACTTCGTGCACCCAAGGTTCGGTATAAATATTGTATACCATTCAAAGAAAGTTACTGGCCCTTAAACAGACACACACAAAAAATTTAGAGGAAAACTTTTGTGTTGAAAGAATTCTCAACAATTTTTCAACAAATATGGTGAGAAACGCTCTGTTGACTTACGATAAACTCTAAGACTTAAAACCTGTCGAACTTTTCACAGATTAAGGGGAAAAAGGAAACAAGCATTCATTTTCATTTTGTGTTTGGGATGGGCTCACACTCTCAGCAGTTCGGATTTTGTCGGTCGGGATTTTGGCAGTCGGGATTTTTGCCCTATCCCTTTATCCACCTATGAATCATTCGTTGACGGACTACTTATAAAATTATTACTTTTCCAAATTACATAAGGCTAGGCCCTCTGGTTTATGGAACAGGCAACCACTTCACATGATATGGCGTTTTGAATAAAATCAATTTTTTTCAAAAAAAAAATTGAGGTAGGATTTCTGGTTGGCAAAAAATATTTTTTTTTTTATTTTTTGATGAATGAATAAATTACATTATTATATGTCGATCCTTCATACATACATAACCCGTTTCAGCATCAATATCTGAATAATGTTTCAGTTTAAATACTTAGCCATTATATTCAATTTGTATTATTAAGTGATTGTGAAACAACCTCTAACGGCCATCTGCTGAACGAAACTTATGTTTTACATTAACTCTTTATGAAGTACTTTTTCCTCTGCATAAACTATAATTTAAATTAAACATAAATATTTAAATATTGTTTCAGCAAACAGGACTTAGTCGGTTCTTATACATCAAGCTATTTCAATACAGAAATATTCTGAACAAAAGATATTAATATTTTAATAACAATAATGTATTATTCATGCCTATTACTGAATTCCCAAAATTTCACTCCCGAGAGTCGGTTGGATCAGAAGTGGATTCGCACTCCCATAAAATTCTATTACTGAATCCAATGAATGAGCTGCATCGATCCGCGAACTACTTTCCCATATTTTTTTTTTTTTTTTTTTTTTTTTAATTCATTTTTATTTTCAATTTAACTTATAACTAACTTAAATGCTAGACAAAAACCTTAAAAACTAGCTTACAGAATAACTTAACTAACCCCCATACGGGCGCTCTAAATTATACTATAACTATATATTAAAAATGCCTTTGGGCGTAAAAACTAACTTAAATAAAAATTCAAAATTACTTAAAACTAAACGAGAAAATTTTTTAAAAACTCGTTTTCCAAGACATTTATTTTATATAAAAACTTAAAACTACCCTTTACCTAAATAAAACTAGATTAATCTAAATAAAACTAAAATATACGTAAATAACTTAAAACTACTTAAAAATACTTAAAATAACTTAAAACTAGAACAGCCACCCGCAGGGTTTTCGTTTTTTTTTTTTTTGGTGCAGCAGCCAATGCATATGCGCACACACTTATAAATTTATACATATTTATATATATATATATATTTAACAGCGCCAAATGCACATACACACAAACAAATGCCATTTAATGTGTTTTATATTTTTTTTTGGTGCCACCACTGTCCTACATAAAATAAACCTATTAATACTTAAAAAATACGCAGGTCGGCCAAGGCAACAACTTTGACTAACCATCAATATCAAGGTGGTCACCCAACCACCAGTATTTTTGAACTTGCTTATAACAGTCCCTTTTGTCCCGAAGGGGCACAGCTCTACTGAACCGCAGACCCTCTGCTCCGTTCCCAGAGCCGACGTCTCGACCATACAGGATTCGCCGATCCACAGTTCTACGGCCGACGTGGTAGATTAACGGAACCGCCAATCTATCCTGTATCAGCCCCCGACTGTCTAAATAGAGGAATGTCTCGGGCGGGATGAAACCGTTAAGACAAACGCTCTCACTATATTCGTCTTTGGGGTAATAAGCCCCGAAAATAAGTCCATTGGCTGAGGTCATCGCTCTTGCAATGTGACCCCGAATCAGCTTAATTAAAAAGTTATCTATCCTGTTTATATTGGCCCCGTTGTATAAGACCTCGTTGGCATAATAATGTTTGTACTCCGACTCTGGTGTTCTGTGTAATCCAAGACAGGTCCTAAGACACTGCCTCTCAAACACCCGAATCTTTTCCATTTGAGATGGGGCAACGTTTTCCATTTGAGATGGGGCAACGACACACAGGGCACCCATAGGCAATCATCGGCCGGATGTAGCAAATCACCTTCACCCTGTTTTCAAGGCGGCTGCTATAAAACAACCGTCTTGTCAGAGCAAACGCTCCCCTAGCTCTGGCCAGAGCAGCATCTATATGTCGATTGAAATATAGATACTGATCTAGCCAGATACCAAGGTACTTTACTACATCTTTACTCGCCTGTGGATGTCCACTTGGTCCAACGATCACTAGATTTCTCCAGTTCTTTCTTGTATCCCTAGAAGCCCTAGACAAAGGGGTTCTAAACAGGATAGTTTCTGATTTCTGAAACTGAAACTGTATTATCGTGGATGTCAAAAATTGACATTGGGCGCATTCAAATGCACACGAGAAAAGCAATTTAAGGTTCTTTAGTATCGTAAATAATTAATGTCGAAAATTAAACCATTTTTAGTGATTTTAATGACCAATCTTAATCCGTCCGTGTTTCTGCAATCACTGTACCGATTTACAAAGTAAATATGCTGTTTAATAGAAGAAATGTAAAACTTGGTGATTGGGAATACATTTGCAAACAGATTTAAACGGTTTGGCCAAAAAACGACACCAAAATTGTTCTTCCGGAACCCAAAATAATAGGGCAAAATATAATTATTATGAGTAAAATAATTTTTGTATCTCAAAATAAGCCTTTTTTAATGATTTTAGCGACCAATCTTAATCCGTCTGTGTCTCAGCAATCACTGGACCGATTTTCAAGGTTCATTTGTTGTTGGATAGAATAAATGTGAAAGTAGGTCGTGGGGACTATATTTCTTTACAGATGTCTACGGTTTGGCTAAAAACGACACCAAATTTGCATTTCCTAAAAAAAACGCAGATGACGTTTTCGAAAACGGACATTGTCAATAAATTATTGGAAATACTGCAAAAAAAAAAAAACTTTATGCGTTTCGGCGATCCAAAAATGTTTATTTCTACTTTTTCTTCAATTTTGTTGCGTAAAAATCACCCTCATCCGCACCAATTTAACTGCGGATTTGCTTTTCCAACATTTGTATGGAGTGCGGATGTGTTTCGGATGCCTTTCGTTTTCAGTAATACCAATTTTACGAACAACGTTACCGACATTTATTCCCGCGTATGGCTTGCGGATTCGCTAATAGCAAATCTATCGAAAGTGAGTAAGACTCCCTCCGCAACTCATTCGTCGGATTCCCTAATAGGGCTGATTATATAAATTGACTAACCTATAGATAGATCCTATTTGAATTAGCAATTTCTTATATATTCCTTTTAATAGAACAAAGTGTTTTTGTTTAGGTAACTTGAATCAAAACAAACCGTCATACAATATCTCTTTCTATGATCGTGTTGTCCTACTTTCAATCCACCACTACCAGGTAGACATTTTGTTTTTCTCTTGCCATGACACTCACTTGCGTTTGACAATGCACCATGAAATCATATTCAATGCTAATCTTTGATTGAACTATGGTAACCACGAAATAAACGAACGGCAAGTAAACGATAGAAAATTAATAAGTTTTCCAATCTGCCAAGTGACACCATCGCACAATATGAATTACTTTATACCAAACAAGCGCATCCATATTTCGCTAAAGATACAATATCTATATCCCCCTTTGCTCTTGGGTATCTTATATGAATCGATTCGATCATCTCATTAGTGCTGCAAATGTTCGGTCAACATAGTAGCCCCCCCCCCCTCGCATCATCCTGTGTGTAGTTTATGAGTTCAATATACATTAACAAGATACAAAAACAATGTAGAGGTATCTTGCAGATATTTCTTTTATAAAACCAATTGAATATCATATTCGTTGGTGGTAGATATGTAGAAGAAGAAAAGTATGAATGGAGTAACCGAAGACGAAGGAAAGTTTAACCCTGGCAATGCACATCTGATGCACTTAATGTATCTAAAACTCTGCAGCTTGGCAATATGATTCGATGCACGCATTCCCCAAACCACAAATGGACGACATTGAGAAGAGAAACAACGCACAATAATTCCACTAAAATTGTTTGTCATTTCGGGACGAAATTATTTTTTCCCATGCCAAAGCAAAGTGTGGTTGCTGGAAGGTATCAACTCAACAGGCTATTTGTTCCACCAGCTCTTTGGAGAAAGATGAACTTGAGACACCACGACGACAAAATAGTTCACACAGCATCCGTAAAAATGAATCGTCGTACGTTGTCGTTGTTGCTATATCATCCCACCACCGCACCAACAGCTCCAGAATCGGTATAATATCCATACCGTTTGTTTGTACCCTATTTAACCGAACCTCATCGCGGATCAGATTTTTCGCGTTTTATGCGTGGATCCGATACACGAGTAAGACTACGGTTTCCATGGCGTATATGCATTGTCAGTCGTCAGGTAGACCAACAGAAGTTGGCATGGAAGGGACGAGGCAGATAATATGAAATTTAATGGTAGCAATCAGCAGAGGTATTAACCGGGCTTCCCAATCGCTCTCCCTCTAATAAGGTGCCTCTTCATAACGCATTAATATAACGCACTCACAATAAGCGGGCCATGTGGCGATGGTGATATCAACGATAATAATGGAAGATGGTGATTAACGGTGATGATGGTGTGTGCGGTGGTGGTGCGTTGAATATGGTTGGTGGCTCAAGCTCAATGCCAATTTGCAGTTGATGATTTTTTACGGATGATACGGACTTCGATGGTGGTACTTCCATGGTCAGCAACGTGAAATTCCACTAATGATGCTGACATCAAAAACATTGTGAATCCTGAAAAAAGAGAAGTTTACAAATTTTCGTTTTGGCTTTTCTTCTATTTTGTAGGAAATGAGATCTTTGTTGGATGATCGAGTGTCACGTTGCTCTGGTTTAGTTTGACCGATCAAACTTTCAAAAGAATTGGGTCGTTATATTATTGTCTGGATAAAAAAAAGTATTTAGTAAGAAAATACTCTGAAGTTCCTCAGAAAAAGTGCTTTTTGTTTGTTTATGTCCCGGTGACAGTTTCGTTCCGGTATGATGGTTGGTGAGAGTTTATGCGTATGACCGTGTTTAGACTGGGAAATTTGAGACCGGACTGACGAGAGTTCGTAGGTGAGAGGAATGAGGGGTGTACTCTCGTGAGGCAGCTTCAATTTATAAACATCGAAAGCGTGAGTACTGTTCCAATTCCAAATTTAAGTTTTTTGCCATTTTGTTCATTATCTGCTTGACTGCCGATGTTAACACATCGCAGTATTTTCATAATTAAGCTAAACGCAGAGTGATAGAATATGAAGTCTTGGAAAAGGAAACAAACAGAAGCATTAATAATAATTTATGGATGTTATTTTCTTTTATAAAATGCAAAAAAATTCGCGTCGTACAACTGTCTCACTTCACAAAAATTCCACCCACTTGAAGTGAGGCGTCCTCAACTGAGGACCTGTGTAATAACGAGAGTACTCACCACGCCAGACTCAAATTTCCCAGTCTAAACACGGTCTATAGTCATGATAAAAGTTCTTTAAACATTTCCAAAATCCTTTTTAAATTTTAAGTTATGTGGTGCAACAGCATTTTCATTTTAATTTAATTTTCGTCTTTTACAGCATCATAACTAACATCCCTAAAAACAGACGTCTTTAGAACTAGAAGCCACTCAATTTTCTGCCTCATAAAAATAGTATAAGTAAGTCCTGTAGTTATTAGCAGCTCATACACAAACAAAAATTACGAACAATTGGTTTCCAGAAGGATATTTATTTACCCGTTCTCTTGGTTTGGTTCAATTCGGTCTGTGGATTTTTTGGATCACCCTTAAATTTTGCTTCTCCGTTTTTCTTGTCGGTTGATGATAAAAAATCGGAGTGATAAAAATTCGTTCAATAGCGAAATTTTGTCTGTAAAGATTGAAAGATTTTAAGTAATATTGAGTTGAGTATAGGATCTTTGAAGCCAACCCAAGTTGTAAAGTTCTTTGGTAAGTAAGACCATATTGACCCACCGGGCACCCGGCATTTACCAAGTGGACCGAAGTAAATATAGAACTTTTGTGGTCCCAAGGAGTTCTTGGAAGGAATCTACATTTCTGTGGAAGGTCCCCTCAGTTCTTTTCGAGGCCTCTACAGCTCTATTAGAGTACTCTTCAGCTCTATTGGGGGACCCTATAACAATTCTTTTGGAGTCGTCTACAGCTCTTTTGAAGCCTTTATAGCTCAATTGGAGTCTCCTTTTGTTCTTATGGAGACCCCTACAGCTCTATTATACGCCCCTCTAGCTCAACTGAATTAAGGCCTCTGTAACTTTATTAGATGCTGCTAAATTGTAGGCTTTACAGCCCTATTCGAGACCTCTACAACCCTACTAAAGGCCACTATAGAACAATTGGCGTTTCCTTCAGTTCTTTTTGAGCGCTCTACTATTGGAGGCACCTACAACTATATTTGAGGCCTATAAAGATATTTTGGAGCTATTTACAGCTCTTTTTTTCTGGCGTTAAAGCAAATAAATAAAAACCATATTTTCATAAGGGCATGAAAAATCATCGTCAATCAATCGAACCTTTTACCCATTATGTAGTGTCCAAAAAAATAGCGAGCGTCTTGGTTCTATCTCATTTGGATAACAACAGGAAAAAGGTCAGCAAAAATATATCATTTTTAGAAAGAGTCATCGAATTTATAAAACCCATCGGGAAACCTGGATTGAGATACAGAGGGAAAGGGAACGAAGCAGCTCAGTCTCTTAATCACGATAATGTTGATCGTCGACATTTCTTGGAAGTATTAAAAGCGGCTCTGCTGATGGGTTTCGCAGGGAACTGGACCATTTTTCTTCTTCTTCAAAAGAGAATGACTCTTAAAAAGGGGTATTTGGAAATATCACACCGTTGTAACATTAATTTAAATGAAAAAAAAACTTGAAAACTCTACCTATAAGGATTTTGTAAAATGTTGCTTCAATGTTTTTACCATGTTCCCACCGACCTGATTTAACATAATAATTTTTAAATCATGAAAGGCGTTCCCACCGAACTATTTCCTGTTTTAGTCTGACATTTATGTCAATCTTGACTGCTTTCAAATCGTTCTTTTTTTTTTTTGCTTTTGTCTTGAGGTTCTTGTAAAGATAGCTATTCCTGTAAAATAGCTTTTAATTATAAATAATTAATAAAAACACAAGAAAATTTACCGAGAACAATATTTTTTTTTTCTTTTGGGAACATTAAAATTTAATTTGTTTTGACAGTTTCAAAGTTTTGTTTTTGTTTTTTGTTGCTGAATAAAGTGCTGATTAAAAAGCAGATATGTTATAGTTTGTTTTTATAAAGATTTACGATGACAGATACGTAATTTAATATAAAACGAGTCTAATTCCCGTAAATGGAAATGATGAAAATGTTTGGTAAATCACATAATTAATTACATGATTTAGCTAAATCAAGTGGATTTATCAGGTCGGTGGGAACATGGTATGCGTTATTTTTCCGATTTCGTATTTGACAAAATAAAATCTCAGCTTATAAGCTTTAGTTGACTTTTTTATGCACAAACATAGGGTTTTCGAGCGAACTCTATACAAGAACTTAAATACATTAAGAATATGTAGGTTTCCGAAATCAAATCAAATTACTAGAAACCACGAAGCTTATTTCTGTCGAGTTATGGGACTGTCAAATTTGACTAGACCATACATTCTTACAATTTTGCAATTTGCTGTTCATGTATAGAAAAGCGCGTGTAAAAATTTTTTTCTACTGGAGGAGACGGAGGATTACAAGTTGATGACCTGTGCTAGCGGGTAAGAATTTTAATTTTTGTTTTAATCATTTTATCAAAAAGTTATTTGTGGTCCCTTTTCTAAAAGTCCCGGGAGGCCCTTTGACCCCTAGTTCGACCTTGATATTAACATTGGAATTATTATATAGAAACTTGTATAGAACGACTTGCGTGAAACAGACGAAAAGATTCGTTGCTTTTCAGCGAAAAATTTCCCACTTTTTCTGGATAACCCGAAAATATAGTTTCTCTGTTTTTCCTACTGATTCTGATTAACATTTATCTAGCGATATTTGGTATCATCAACACATGAGAATCTCGCCATGTTCGATATGCACGGGCGCATTTAAATATAATATGTATATGTATGTATATTAAGGACTGCAGAAATGTGCATCGACACAAAACTTTGTAAGCAAAATGGTAGGAGCTTCCTATAGGAAAATCTTCTATCGTGGTGAAACTAATATCATTTCGATGGTCACAATTGATTCCTTTTTCCTTACATTTGATCTTAGGATTATGCAATCTATTAATATCTGTGATAGAATTGATGTGTAAGAAACTGCTCCTGGAAAAGAATCTAATTTTTCGCAAACAGGTTTATAATGGGTGAATTTAACCTTCCAATAGTCATTAAGAATCCTGAATAATGGGGCTGAATTCCGCAATCATGAGTTCTTCAAAACTCACACTCCCATGCAGTCACATCACAAAATGTTTTGAGTTTGATATCGCTAAATAAATATTTGTTCGTTGCCTAGTGTAGGCCAGTAAAATTAAAATTTTATTTCGAAAAAAATTCCGACAAAGCTGGATTTTGCTGAAGATATTTTTTTTTATGTCTTGAGCAACCCTTCAAAGGTACCAATTATATGGCCCAGAGCTAAATTTTTTTTTGGGCAAATTTCTCGGAAACTATGAACTTTTTGCTAAAAATGTTTGGGTAAAAATTGTAGCTTATATTATTTTCTACAAAAAAGTCACTTTTTATCGTACCATCAACCAGTTTAGAGAATAAAGTGTTAAATTGTCAAAAAGTCTGTTTTTCGACAACATTGCACTTTTACACTTGTTATTGTTATTATTATTATTATTATCTTATTTTTTTTTCTTTTTTGCAGAAGAATATAAACTTAAAGTTAAAAAAGATAAACCTACCAGCATTTCCCTAAGCCGTCTGCCGGTTAATTAAATATATACCTATATAATCTGAGAGAAAATGTATAAACAAATAAAAAAATAAAAATAAAACAAAGTGGCTTAAAACAAGATTTATGACAAAAAAAAGAAATTAAGAAGCAAAAAAAAAATAATTAAACATAATCTAGAACAAAGAAGGACTTAAGTTTATATGCTTTTAGTTTAGCGAAAACGAAATTAATAAAGTAAATAACAATATTAATTCATATTTTTAAGACATAAGTTTTGCTTTATTTTACATTTAATAAATTAGGTATAAATTAGGTTTAGCTAAAACAAAACAGAATATGGAAGACTTGAAATATCAACTGGTATCGTGGGCTTTTAGTTTAGCTAAAACAAAATTAGATTAAGTTTTATCCTAAAAATCAGGCTTTTAGTTAGTTTAGCTAAAACAAAATTAAATCAGATTTTATCTTCATATGTATGTACCTAAAATAGATTCACGTATGTATTTCTATACTCAACCGAATGTGAGATAAACCGAATAAGCAGCTTCCAACCACTCTCTCCGTTCAGAACACTTAAACATTCCTCTAGCGATAGATAACTCTTGTTGAAGTATAGTCGCCGAATTTCTTGTAAGATGGGACAAATTGCCAAAAAGTGGAAGATGTTTTCAATTTGATTCAGATTACACAATGTGCAGTGGGGACTAATATCATTTCTGTGAGGCCTATAATTGAGCTTTAGCAATTCTGAGCTAGCTTTAAAAATCAAACTCATCTCCCAAACAGTAAATTCATCTCTAAAATAATTGGCTTCCCCCAAACAGAGATAAAGTTTGCTTAATAGAGAGAGAGAAAACAAGTGAAAGTCGATATTTTAGAGTGCTCTAGTTTTTTTTTCCTTTATTTAAAAAATCTTAGTTAAAAAAAACAAAATTAAACATAAAATCAAAATCGGGGGAAATATCTCCAAATCAATCACCAAGCTGCAAAAAAAAATTCAACATCCAAAGTTTGTTTACAACCCAAGAAGGATATCGCAATGGCACCAACATCTTCCTCAGCAAATGAATAAAAATCAATTGTCGATAGTTGCCTGGTTGAACATTTAAAACATAGCGACAAAGGATGACGTCTTAGCTGTCTCTGCTGAAATACAGCTCTTACGGTCCCAAAATGAGCACCTAACGCAACGTTTAGCTGTCGTTGAGAACTATTGCGAAGCACTTGAAAGACAATTGGAAATTTTACACCAAAAATCAAATGAAAATATGGTTGTATTATATCTACCTCCAGATGAGAAAGCAGACATGAATAGTCTAGCAAAACAAACTTGTCTTAAACTTCTCAATCTGAATGAAAATGCAGATCTATCTTTTGATAAAGCACAAGAATTTGTTAATCGTCACAACAACAAAACCTCTATGGTACTAAATTTCAATAACAACCACACAGCACAAAAAATAATAGAAGCCGCACCGAAACTTAAGAACACCGGGATTGTGGTACATCGAGAGCAATCCTTTCTTTTTCGGAAAAAAAGAAGAACTCTTTTCGAAATTAAAAACAAACTTTATTCTAAACTTCAAATATCCGACTTATCATTTTCACATAACTCACTTTTTCACTTGTATTTGGCGCTTTTTGTTTTATTTTTTTGTTGTTTTCCCATTAAATCTAATTCACAGAAATTAAAATAAAATGCATGACTGGGTCGCACGAACTTGCTCTTGTCACAAACTATGGGACTACAAAAATTTTGATTCATGAAATTATGTATCATCATATTTTTCGTTTTATGTTTTTTAGCTAAAAACTTAAAAAAACATCTTGTGCCGCATATTTAATTTATGTGCCGAACCAAATATAAATGAAATCGGTTCATCCGTTTTGAGGTTCCGACCAAAATTGTAAACAACCATTAACACTAAATCTCGAAAAACTAAATCTGCGCTGAAAAAGTGCAATGTTCTCGAAAATGGTTGATGGTGAACGATGAAAAGTGTTATAATTTTTTGTATAGAAAATCATATAAGCTACAGTTTTTACCTAAACATTTTTCACAAAAAGTTCATAGTTTCCGAGAAATTTGTAAGAAACTGTATTTCGCCCCCTAAAAAAATTTAGCTCCGGGCCAAATCATCGGTACCTTTGAGGATTTCTACAAAAAAAGGTCTTAACACTTTTCATCGTAGCATCAACAAATTTCTAGAAAAAAGTGTTAAATTGTTACAAAGTCTGTTTTTTAGACAACATTGTAAAAGGTTTTTCAATAAGAGGTGTTATTTTGATATTCAAGGACCCAATCAGCAAAGACACGACGTTGTTGATGATCAGTCGGCTTGAGTTCTTGTGTTAACTGAACTTTATAAGCCTTAAGACCCAAGTCTTTATGCAAAATACGGTGTAATCACGTTTGTGGAATGGCTAATTCCAAAGGACAAACCTGGGTTTTCTTCAACACTTTGGGCTACAACAGCAATATTCTCAGTTGTTCTTGAGCGACGTGCACGGGTTTTATTCTTCACATCACTAACTTGTCCCAACAGCTCGAATTTGTCCACTAATTTCTGTATTGCGGTCCGACAAGGTGCTTCACGACGACCCAAAAATGTTTTAGTTTTACGAACCGTCTCTGCCAAATTTTCACCATTTTTATAGTGAATTTCAATGCGTTGTTGAAGCGTGTATCGTTCCATTTTTATTAATGGCGTAGTTTCTACTTGTCAAATGTCAAAAAATGACAGCTTCAAAAATGACAGCTACCGATATAGCGCGCTATTCAAAATAACACCTCTTATTGGATAACCCTTTACTTTTCACTATATATTTAGTGCTTTTTGGTTTATTTTTTTGTGGTTTTCCCATTCCATATGCCTAATCCAAAGAAAAAATATAAAATGCATGACTGGGTCGCACAAAATTGCTCTTGTTGCAAGCTGTGGGACTACAAAAATTTTGAGTCATGAAATTATGTATCATCATATAATTATTTCGGAATTTAGCTTCTTATCCCGAAGAAGGATCATTGCTTTAAACTGGTGAATGATGCGTTTTATTCGTTGCTTATTCTGAACTTAATACTCCAATTAGTATTGGTCCTTTAAAAAGTCTCAAAGTACTTATCTCCTACTTATTTTTATGGCAATGTTAGTGATCCCGACTTTACCCACAGCTTTCTGCTTTTTGGATTCACCGGTTTAACCCAGCTTTCTTTTCAATTAAGTATGAAAATGAATATTTTATATCGATCGAAAATCAATCTTCTTAATGTATTTTACTATTTTATGCACAAAAAGTGTGTATAACAATTAATTAGAGAGAGATTTAAGTATCTATAAAATTATTCATATTTTACACTGATTTGGATACACAAACAATTGAATTTAATGGGCTCATCATTATCTTTTATTTATTTCAATTCTCTGAAAACCCAATAACCTCAATAATCAATCCTAGTCCTCTGAAAGTTGATTGACCGATGCTCGTCACTCAGTCTCCCAAAGTGATCCACATCTATATGAGGATTCTTCATTTTACATACATTAATCAACATTCATTGCTCTGGATTCTATTATATTCTTAAACAAAGCAAAACCAAAAAAAAAATAAACCTTTACCCGCACTTGTGAAGTTTACCTGTTGATTGAGTTAGATCGATTAAGTCGCATCAAAAAAAAAAAATATTATTCTAAGAAAATTTCCATCACGACTTTATTATTCTTTATCGTTGTCTATTCAAATTAAACGAAGCACCTTGAAAATAAAAAAAAAAAAAAAAATAATTCAATAGAACGTCTGCGTCAAAAAATCACCTTTACTTCCCCATAAAAAAAAAAATCACTGATAAATAAAAATAAGATGAATAGGCACCTCGCATGAACAACAACAACCTGTGAAAAGGAAACACCATCAAGCAATACCAAAAAGCCATCATCATCATCATCATCATGAGACGATCGAAGGAGTTAAAGGTGCGTAAACACGGACGCATTACCATATATCTAAGCAATATACATACCAATCTTCCCACATCTTCGGAGTATCTTTTAAGTGCCAGCGTTCTTACAAAACCATCATATTATACAAACCCGTAGATACTTTTCAAACTATCGACAGAATGGCAGGTGTATTTCTTAATAATATCGAATTTCAAAATCGAAGTAGGTATAAATACCACTGAAAGAGTATTCGAATCCATAACTCCTTCATGTACTTCTTGTGCCGCATTCATCTCATCATCACCACAAGCTTCAACTAGCATCGCATGATGATCATCATCATTGGCAGTTGGTACAATATGCACTTGGAACTGATGTATGTCTGTCTTTCTTTCTGTCTGTCTGTCTGTCTTATTCTGTGTCTTTCTTTATAGAATTCAAATATCGATATTATGGTTGATGATCTGTACGGCAGAAGAAGTTCTACAAATGGAGGTGGGGTGGTTGTGGTCCATTGAACTGATGCAATGTCTATTCGATGGCCTATATATGTAAATACAAGTGCATCATCTTCTGCCGTACCAACCAGCCGATTCTACTCAGAATGATGATGATGGCAATGGTGAATTATGAGATTTTGATTCTTATAGGCTTAGGAGTTCTAGATGGTAACATATTCCCTGCGCCTCGTCGACCCCACTCTCTTTCTGACAGGAGGACATTAATCTTCGGAACAACGCCTGAAACTATTGTAAGACGCTTTCATAATAATTTTTTTTTTTTTCTGAGCGATTTTATGTTCATAGATGGATTTTGCATGCAAAACTAATCCTTTGAGTTACTAATCTCAACTGAAAGGTGAATTTCACTATTATATACTAAAAAAAACTATATGTAGGCCCAAATAAATTTTCAAAAAAAATAATTTAAAAGTTCAAGAAATACATTTCAATTCAGTTCAATTTAACTGATTTTAATTCAATTAAGTTCAATTAAATTCAATTCAATTCAATGTAATAAAATTTGATTCTCTTCAATTCAATTCAATTCATTTTAATTCATTTGATTCTATTTAATTCAATTCAATTCCATTCAATTCGATTCAATTCAATTAAATTCAAATCAAATCTATTCAATACAAATCTATTCAATACAATTAAATTGAATTCAATTCGATTCAATTCAATTCCATTTAGTTCAATTCAATTCAACTCAATTCATGGAAAAGGAAGTGACAAGGTAGCGTGTCTTTGGCTTTGTAAAGACACCATAAATTATCGCGTAAGCGTATGGTGGATGAATTGGAGTGAAATCTATGTTATCTTCTGTGACCGAAAACGAGGAAAAAGACAAATACAACGACATCAGAATTCTATTGGCCTCAGACACGGAACAATTCAAAAGCGCTTGACGACGTTTTCTAAGGACAACCCGGGAAACACTACAAGCTGATCTTTAGTTAGGTGGTAAAGTGGAAAAGTTTTGATTCCATTCGATATCATAGCCTTGGAAAAGAAGAAGAAAGCGATGAAAATTTATTGGTTTTAAAAAATAGGTTTATTAGTTTGAAAAACCGAGTTGATGATTCTGTAATTTTTTTATTAAATGTGAACTTCTTTCTGTATTTTTTTGATTCATAGTATTCATAACTTGATTGAACTCCACAGTGGAAAACATATTTGATTTTTCACGGGTCATCTAAAGTTTGATCCCAAGCTCAAGAAGTACTTTTCCTTCAACCATTTTATTTAATCCAGGAACAACAAACTTCATCCATAGAACTAACAAAATCATTTGTAGGCAAAGTGAAAATGTTTATTAAATCAGTTAACTAGATTCATCAAACCAACGAAAAAGTTTATATTTTATTGTAACATAGTTTTTGACTGTCGCAGAAATCAGGAATAAAAAAAAAACTGAAAGGCACATTGCCCTTTTAAAACGCAAAAGTATACGACATTTGCTATAGAAAAAATTTAAAGGTAGGAAAGAATCTCATATTACTCAATGAATGACATCAAGCTGAAAATTGAAAGTAACTATCTCAAAAAGAATAAAGGGCACCACTGGGTCGCACAAACTTTCTCTTGGAGAATGTTACTTTCGTGTTCATGACTGGAAATTTCATTAGACCAATTTCTAAAGTGCAAAAAAAAAACGAGTTTTTTATATTTTGAAACAATTTATTTCCGAAAAAAACTTTGGAAAACAAATGTATGGATTTAAAAAAAAAAAATTATATGAAAGACGTCGCCCGCCATCGCGTCGGTAAAAAATTCAATTACATGAAATTTTATCAAAGCCGTTCAAATGATAGTCAAAATAATAAATAACGGTTATATATCATATATAACATAGATATATTCTTATCTTCAAAATAGATCCTACCAGGTGAAATTCAGAAAAACATTTTCAATCCCTTTTACTGCCAACTCTGGAGTACCGCAAGGAAGTCATTTAGGTCCCATTCTTTTTATACTTGCTATTAATGATGTAACATCATGTATTCGCAATAGTGAAATTCTGGTTTTTGCTGACGATATGAAGATTTTTAAATCTATATGCTCAAGCGGTGATCGTGTGAATCTGCAAGCCGACATTGATAGCTTTTGTACTTGGTGCAGCAAGAATGGATTAAACCTTAACCCAGCGAAATGTCAAACTATGACTTTTTCAAAGAAACGAGTACCAATCATTTGACTATAATATTTCACAACATACATTGTGCCGTGTTCTAAGTTTTAAAGATCTTGGAATCGTCTTCAATTCAAGTCTAGATTTCACAGAGCACATCAACTCTCTTTTTAAAAAGGCTAACTCAATGTTAGGCTTTGTAAAAAGATGGTCCAAAGAGTTTCAAGACCCTTATGGTACCCTATCTTTATACAATTGTTTTGTTCGTCCGCATCTGGAATACGCATCGCAGGTATGGACTCCGTTCTATGATGTTCATAGATCTAGGATAGAGGCTCAGCATAATTTTGTTCGTTTTGCCTTAAAAGGTCTTCCCTGGACAGATCCTTATAACCTTCCACCTTATGAACACCGAATTCAGCTTCTACACATTCAGTCCTTGTTACAGAGGCGTGTAAATAACGATATAGTTTTTATCCACCAACTTCTTTCGGGCGCATTAGATGCACCTGATCCACTTACTTGTGTTGGACTCAATTATCGTGAGGGTGCTCACCATCTGCGTAGCCTTGAGCTCCTACATTTAAGTTCATGTTTTATGTATTTTGTATTGTTAAATTATATGTTTTGTTGTATTATAGTGCTTGTGTTATTGTAGTGATTTGTTTTCCATTACTAACAACTAACACCAGCACTAAGTGATGAGCCAGTGGAACACATATAAAGTGTTGGCAAATCTTTGTTCATAAGCTGAAGCTTGCTCTAAGCTTATGAACAGGATCTGATAGTGTAAAAAAAAAAAAAAAAAAAAAAATATCAGGTACCGTTCATAAGCTGATTGTGAAAAAAATTGGATGACGGACATCGCCAATGGCCAAAAAATACTCATGTTTTTCAAATTGATCGAATTTTTTTTCGAGAAAATTAGAATTATCTGTTTTTCAAAATAAAATAAAACTTATTCAAAAATTATTATTTTTCAATTTTTTTTGCAGTATTGTTCAAATTTAGCAGTTGTTTTTGAAAATTAAATAAGGCAGGTACCGTTAATAAGCGGATTCTGAAAAAAAAAATTAGATGACGGACACCACCATTGGGAACAAAATAATCACTCATATAAAATTTTATTGAAATTGATCGTATTTATTTCGAGAAAAATGGATTTATAGATTACGCTTATATCAAAGGTACCGTTATTTTTACAAATAGGTCAAAAATAATAAAACGTCCGGGGATTTTTCTCTAAGAAAAGTTTGTACCAAGTTTGAAATAAATCGGTTTAACTGTTAAGGCTGCAGGTGTCGATACATCCAGACAGACAGACAGAATTGTCGGACCAACTTTTTTCGTCTTTTCTATCATCGTAATGTCATGTTTGATTATTATCACAAGGCTTGTTTTTGTACGAATTCACCGGTGGGTGAAAAAACTCACAACATGTATAGAGTTTAGCAACTTCTATCAACCATCCTCAGTATTATTGCTCTCCACATAATAAAAATACTTGTTCATTAATTTGCTTAATAGTTTTCTTATTTAAATGAACATTATTTTATATCAACGAAATCAATTTGCAAGGAGGAATATCAAGTAGAATTTAACTGACGCAACAAAATTATTCATTGCAAAAAGTTAAAAAAAGTGCATCTACCTTCTACCCAATAAATTGGTCCAGGTATTGCCTTATCCTAAATTAGGTCATTAGGCTAACCCTTAAATAAATTATCAATCGTTTGTAATTTTTGTCTAGCAACCTGAACTTTGCATCCTCTTTTGTCATAACAAATTCGTCTGGTGAAATCCTCCCTATCCAGTCTATTTTTTTTTTTTATGGAAAAGCCGCACCGAAAGAGGATTTAAAATGCCAATTGGATAGTAACTTTACTTTATAGGCCTGGGCGTACAAGTGTGTGCAAAGAGCCAGGCTATCTATCAAAAAAACCAAACTCTGGAAGAAAAAGTGCCTGTTGTAGTTGTTATGTTAGTGATGGTTCTTGTCCATGGTACAAATTTGCATTTGTTGTTCGCTGATCGCTGTTCGAGAACAGTCAATAGGTTTGGGATGTTAAATTTAAGTTGTGGACTTGTTGTGGTACCATTTCCTCCAAGTGAAATGGTGTGCGCTTCATCCGCCTTAGCTTTTTTGATGGACTGTGTTACCATCAGAAGAAATGATATGCAAACTCTAAGAAAGAGTGAGAGAGAAAGACAGAACAAGACAAAGTTAGCAGATTTATTGAATTGTTGAACTTGGCCTGCGTTTTGAAGAAGTGGATCTTATGAGCTGATGAAGCTAGAAACATGTTCACAAGCAAAAAAGAGACAGGCTTATTCAGCAGGTAGGTAAGGTATACCTTTTATAAGTAAAGTACTCACATACTATTTATATAGAAGTGGAGGCTAAGGAGGAACACATGCCATTGCCATTGGCGGCAAATCGCGTATTAAACTAGTGCGCCTGTGCGCGCATTTCACATTTTATTGTGCTAATTTTAAATTATCTCGCATTGATTTATATGTGGATCGGTGAGTTATGATCTTGACTGGCGGATGATGCAGAGTTGTTTAGATTTTATGACTGAGCTTCAATGGGCGAATAAATATCGAATAAATTAATGTTATTGAATTTGCTTGCGGGGGAAGTGTGTATATAAGGAAAAGATATTTATGATCGGGGATTAGAGTGATATTAATTGGAGGAATATAAATACTTTGAGAGGTTTTTTTGTTATACAGCGGTACACCTACCTGGAACGATTATAATTTTTTTTTTAATTTATTTGTTGCCACAACATTAAGGTATTTTTTATAAAGTATTAACGAAAGATCGAGGTCAATTTTGAGCACGGTAAAGGAACAAAGTTGAAATTTAAAGGCGTTTTTCACGTTGTCCTAAATTGAACTATGAACGAAAAATGTATGTCTATGTATAGATACCTTGAATGACTCAACCTATTTTGTGTAAAATTATATTAAAAAAAAGGCCAAAGTGCCAAATTTATTGACCTGAAAATTTGGTTAAAGTAATAAAACTCTGATTGCTGACATTAGAACGTTTTAAAGTATTTTTTTTTTTTTGTTTTTGTGTTTGTTTTTGGGAAGGATTATTTAAAATTGAGAGAGATTTGTGTTAAGTAGGTACATATGCGTTTATGTTCCAATTTTGTCTAACATGCAAAAAGAGACTTTTTAAGTTAAAGGAAATCAAGATATAAAGGAATATCAAAACAAACATTCCTCCGGAAGGCTATCGAACAGTTAAAAAAAAAACAAGATTGCATTTTTTTTAATAATTAGCGCGCACTTAAGGGTTTGTTATGACTACCCTTTTAATGTTGATACACAGCACGAGCGATTAGGAAATGTGGAGAGGATTTAAAAGGAGATGTCGATGCACATTGGTCTTGAATAGGTATACCGTATACCTAAACATTAAAATGAGAAGGAACAATTGTGTGAGGCACAGGCATGTAAAATAAATCTTATGAAGTTAAATAAAAGTGTATCAAATAGTACTTTTTCATTTTTCAAAAACAGTTTTTTTCGTTCTTTTATTTTTAAATGTTGGTTTATTTTTTTTTTATTTATTAAAAGAAGTTTATAATTGTTTATAACAGTTTGAACTTTAAAAATGCTTCTACGTGAAATTTGATATACACCATTTTGCCACCTGACCACACAATTACCAACTGTTTAGTTGTTTAGTCTAAAGGGCTAGTTCTAGTTCTGCGAAAAACAGAACCAGAATTGACTCCAATAGTTCTTCTTGCGGTCCGTAGTTAACTCAAAATCAATCCATCTAAATTGGTGAGTTAATTCATAGTGAATTCGGGATCTCAAACTGACTTAAAACCGTGTTTCCATCAGTGATAACTCGAGGTTAATCTAACTCTGATGGAATAATCTCGCACTGAAAAACAGCGGGCCTAATTCTTACATTTGCTGCCGCAATAGGTGTATAGATATGATAAACATTTATAAAACAAGAACAACTATAACCAGATTTTAGTTTTGATTTGCAATAACACAACTTAAGACAAAGTCACAGAATCATGAACACATATTAATGAAAGAAAGAGCAAAACACGAAGCAAGATAGAGGGAGGAAAATAAAGATAAAAATTGTTCAGTGCAATAAATGGTCCAACATATGGTGTTATATGAGATTATCAATAAAAAATACCACCTAAATTCATCTAATTCAGTGGTGGAGGAAAATTGTACTGAATTTTATGAAAGTGTACTTTCGTACTTGACCACATTCAATTGTATCGAAAAAAGTACAATTGTATCGACTTTTCCAGCCGTGGTGAGTCATGGCATTCCACAAACGTGTTGTCGGCTAAAGAAAGAATCTCTGTATTTAACAGTAGATACGTCCGAAGTAAGGTTTAAGGGTGAACTGATGATCATTCATATAGCTAGGCGGGTATTACGGCGGAATATTTGAAGGGGAGGAATGCAACTGGCTATTTCAATTGAGCACTGTTTATAAAAGAAGCGATAAAATAATGTTAGACAACAAACATTTCGGCGGTGTTCTAAGGAAACAAAAATTTCCGTTTTATGGCTCTTTTTTGGCTTCTATCAAATAGATTCAAATAAGTAATAGGAGCACCTGCCCAAAAAGTGACAAATATTAAGAAATATTCTCGAAATTTATTCATTTTAAAAAGTGTTTGGAACTTTTTTGTAGAGAATTATATATATACTACAATTTTTACTATATCATTTTTTCAAAAAAAACATAGGCCCTTATTGCGAGTGTTGTTTGACTTTCGATGCGATAAAAGTCGAAAGCATAGATAAATTTTCGTTTTGGTATTGTGTAACTTGATCGACAGAGATATCTTTTACTGTGAATAAGCTTATTGTGAATAAACCTTATACTTTGGCATTTGGGGTAGTGACAGTGATAGTACATGTAGGGAAAAATTATTTGTTAGTTCTAGATTGAGTCAAAAAGTATTTCTAATTTCACTTTTTGTTGTGATACAATGTATAACGGATTCATTTAAAGCACAAAGAGCACGCACACTAAAACAAACTAACAGCTAGAAGTCACCTTGTTGCCTGTGTGCCTGTAAAATGACTCGAAGATTTTCCTTAGTTCTTATGTAATATTTCATCATAGGAAATTTTTCGGGATATTTCTTACAAACAAATGGGCTTTTGAGTTTTGCAGTTTTATCACTATCATAAGTTTTAGTCAGTCCTATATTTTGGCATTTGACAGTTAGGAAGCAAATTTTCATTAGTTAGTCCAATAAATATTTTTTCTTACAAAAATAAAAGATTAAATTTATATTTTCTTCAAGAAAAAAATATTTTATGTTATTTGTGATTGTTTTACATCATTTGTTTGTTAGATATCAATGTAAAAGTAATAAAATAATGAAAAAGAAAAATTGTGTTGATATTTTTTAGTAATAGTTAACCGAACCCATGCTTTGTTTTATTTTGCTTTTATTATTAAATTGCTCTCAACTATTGCCCTGTGATTAAAATAATATTGTTATTTTAGAAACAATAAACCAATTAAAAAGAAATGCACATAATTTTGTTGAGAAAATAAAACTCGTTGTACGCAGTCGATCAGAAAAATATGAACGACAAAGATCGATAGATTATACGAAATTTTTCGTTCAAAATTGAGATTCGCAATACCAAATCAAATCTTCGATGTTCGACTATCGACAAAAGTCGTTTACCGATAGAAAAACGACACTCGCAATAAGGTCTATAGTTTCCAAGAAATTAGCAAAAACCTGAATTTTTAAATTAAAAAAGAAACTTTACCAGTTCCTAACCAAAAATGCTATATGATTTCTTAAATCTATACATAATGATCACTATTGTATCTAAATATTGTTTATAATCACAGAAATTCACACATGTTGTAAAAATATGTACCTACTGAAAATTTAAAAAAATCATTAAAAAATAAGTTCCAAAGGACAAAAACGTAAACGCATATACGAGAACGCAATATAACATGTACATTCATACATACATATTCTACTACATCCTGCGCAACGAAAAGATAAAACTCCCTGAAAATAAGATTTGTTTCAAAAAAGAAGATACGAACATAAATAATACAAAACGATGCTGCGAAATTTACTTGCATTTGCTCTTGAATTTTTGACTTAACAGACTTCGGGAAACTTATGCTTATATAATTTTGCCATAAATAATGCAATTTCAGAAGGAAAGTAATTTCAATTTGATATCAATTTATTTATCAACAATAAATAGAATATTCCTGTAGTGAATCCTGTTTGATTGGAACGACTAGGTCACTATAGGATTTCAATCACATCCAGGCAAATAACACAAAGACGAGCCTAAGCTATACAATTATAAGTAAAAAGCACGATTGGGTAGCACAATCTTGCTCTTGTCTTGTTGTATGTTATTTAAGAGCTTAAGGCTTATTGTACGAGAAAAAGAAGTTTTTTATTTTCCTTTAGTTTAAATAATTTTTTTTTTATATTAAAAATGTTCAAACAAGTAGAAGACTAAGCATCAGTTTATTTTAAGTGGAATTTTCTGAATTATTATTCAAAATTAAAGCGTTTAGCGGGCTAAAGTCCAAGAAAACTTTGCGTTTCGCCCGGTGCTAGCTTGTGGGCTCGTCAGATGACTTCCAGCAAAAAGCACCTTGTCATTACGCAATTCTTTGTTATATCTTAGCCTTGGCCACGAGACAAAACAAAAACACCACCTCCAGTTGAAAATTATTGGAACCGTGATCTTGCTAGTATAGTTAAAATTAGCTTTTTGTCAAAAAATAAAAGCAATAAATGATAAGAAAATCCAAATCAACCAAAAAAGGAATGTTTAATTATTTCTTACATTACCTATAATAAAGTAAGAAAAAAACTCTACTTAAGAAAGTTCAGTGTGCCACTGAAAAATTAAATAAATTCTCCACCCGCAATACAAATTAACTTCACATTAAAAAAAATGGAATCAATTTGAATGCGGAGCAGATTCTCGTGGAGTAATTTCCATGCACCCCACTCAATTGAGCCCAGACTTGAAACAATGCAAAATCTGTAGGCTTGCAGAAATTTTCTATTATGACAACTCGGCAAACACCACAAACTGATCTTTGGGTGAATCGGTTAGGTGAGAATCTTGTTGTTTCATTCGAGAATTCGAAATAAAAAAAGCACAATAATCTTAAAGAATTTTTTTTTTTTTTTTTTTATTTATTTATTCAATTCATTTCACTTAATATTAAGAAGAACAATAATTACAAATTTATAGGTAAGAGATAATGAATGAAACAACTATTGTCGTTCAGTAATTAGAGGACAAAATGTCCCAACATTAGTGTGGAACGTCATTTCAAAATTAATTATAAATTCAAAGAAATTCTGAATGTGGGGTAACAATCAGTATAATTTTTAACAGATATTATACAAAAAATATAAATAAAAAAAAAGAAAACAAAAATTTATAACGTTATTTTAAAATTGATACTTCAAATAGATTCAATGCTAGCAAGATCAATAGAAAATAACCAATACTTTATTTGTTTAATGTATACCTTAAAATTATGTGTTATTCTGATAGAAAATGGTAGCTTGTTAAAATACGATGGAGCTGTAAATGTATAAAAGTTAGAGAAATGAGTTCTACGTGCACTTGGAATGTTGACAAAAGACATATTATTTGTTCTTAGGTTATAAATTTGATTATTTCTGCTTGGGATGTTCCCACTTTGTTTGAAAAATTCTCTTAGTACTTTGAACACATACAAATGTTTTATTGGCAATATGTTTAATCTTTGAAATAGTGGCCAACTATGAGTAAGACGATTACTGCCAGATACAATACGAACTAAGTGTTTCTGTGCAATCAGAAGAGGACTTAGTGTATTATAATAAGACCCTCCCCAACAGATAATGCCATATTGCAACTTAGAGTGCGCGAGACCATAATAAACTCTAGTCATAACTTTCTTAGAGCAATAAGGTTTAATCATATACATTTTACGAGACACTAAATTCATATGGGATTTAATTGTTTGAATATGATCTTTCCAGTTCAAGTTGAAGTCAATTAAAATTCCTAAATATTTATAATTTTTTACTGATACAATATTGAATCACTTTTCAGAACATGAATTGTTTCCATAAACATTTTGTATGCCACATGTATGCAGCGGTAGTGCAAACTTTTTGCAGTCATGAGCATGAAAACGAAGATTGTAATCGGTCAGTTCATTACTCGTTATTTTAAACGATACGAGTTTCGTTTTTTCACTGATTACTAATTTATGAGCGGCAAACCATATCCTTAATTTTTCTAAGTCTTCTCCAATCATAGCAATACAATCAAAATAGGTGTTAAAACTATACGTAAGAGTTATGTCATCAGCAAAAGCAGTAACTGAGCCATTGAATTGCTGATTAAAAAGGAAATTGATATAGATCAAGAATAGGAGAGGTCCAAGTACAGAACCTTGCTGTACGCCATTTTTCATAGTACGAGATGTACTGAAAATACAATTTATTTTAACTTTTTGTCTTCTATCTACTAAGTAAGATTTTGAACAGTTATACATACTCCCCCTAAAACCAGCATTATACAACTTTTTAAGTAATAACATATGATCTACCAAATCAAAAGCCTTCGTCATATCAATGAATAAACCCATTGTTGGTTGGTTACTGTTTAATAGGTAGGTACCTAAATATTTATCCGTTCAGAAAAAAGTTATACCTAATAACCTAAACAGTTTTATTAAATTAACCCCAACTTAACCCCAACATATCAGCTGAATGATAAATGATTGCAACCGTGATCCTTTTGGATATAGGTATCTCACTACCTACCTACATAATTTTGATTTTTTTTTTAAAGTGAAATTATTTAAGTTAGACCAAACAAATTTGTTTTGAAAAAAAGTGTCTAACAAGTCACCTGATAAGTCTGTAGTAGCGTAGTTGACGTTTTACAACGGACTTAAAATCAATATCTAAGACAAACGCTTATATTTTATGCTGTGAAATATCTATACCTATTCAAACATAAGTAGATACCTATATGTCTAGTAATTCGATACTGTACTCCGCTAGAATATTACAAAATAGTCAGCCCAATCCCCTATCAGTTCTTTTTGAAACATTACATATTGGAACAAAAGTAGAAACCTACGATTGTGAAGAAAATAGGTTTGAGTTAATTTAGTTATATGAGAAAAAAACTAATAAAAAAAACTTTTAAAAAATACATCCTATCAATTATCGGAAGGATTAAATCGTAAATAATTGGAGTTTCGGACAATCTACGATTTATATGTCAATCGGACATGTTAGAAAGTTCGTAAAAATCGTAGAAAATTGATTTGTTAATTTTTCTTCGAAAACTTGTTGAAATTCAATTTTGCATGTAAATTCAATTAATTCTGAATAATTTTAGGCAGGTGTTGAATAGAATAAAGTGGATTCGTCCTTCTAAATGTTTCAATTCGTTTTGAATAATTGTTTCAATTTTTAACAATATTTTTTTTATGTTGTTGTTATGTTCAGAATTTTAGAGATATTCAAGAGAAATCTATCTTCCATTTTCTTAAAAGAAAATATAGTTAAACATCATCTGGAAAAAAAACCTGAAAACTCAAACCAAAATAAAGAAACAAATTCCCAACAAAATAGCGAAAATAAAAACAGAAAAAAAGTTTTAATGTGTAAAAAATAGTTTCATTTAATTCATTTTTCTTTTTTTTTTCAACTTCATAAATAAATTTTTCTTAAAATCTATAAATTGTACAAAAATATTATTTAAAAAAAATATTTCTTAAAATATCTATTATTTTAGCTTAAATACATAATTTCATTAAAAAATAATCTTCTCACTTCACGGTTTGTTTGTTTTGCTTGTCTTTTCTAAAATTTAATTTAAATTTGTCTTATTTTACATAATTTTTCTTTTTACAAAATATTTACATAATTTTTCTGTACATATTTTTTTTTATTTCAAAAGTGTAAAATAAAAAACTAAAATTAAAATTATAATAAAAATTAAAAAAATAATAATAATAAATTAAATAGGCACTTTTTTTTCTCGCAAGGATTATGAGTTCAAGTTACAACTTTTGTTTTTATTTTACAACGATGTGTGTGACTAGAGGTTCCGATTTTAACATTTACAAGGATTACAAGAAAAAAAAAAATAAAATAAAAAATTACTAAAAAATTAAACTTCAAATGAAAAGTTTAAAAAAAAAAATAATAATAATAACAAATAACTGGGTTTGGTGGTCTCTTCTGTTTACTTTTTTTGTATTTAATGATGTTGGGTGGGTTTTTATTTAGGAACTAATTTTTGGTTATTAACAGAATTCAATCCAAAAATATGTTCTATGGCTGGAGAAGGATAGAAATTATCTTTAATGTTCTCCATAGGATGCGAGATAGGATGATGTTCCGGAACAACTGTTGCCTCCAGAGCAACCACCTTCGGTGTGCTTTGTCAGCAGGGACATGCGAGAGAAAGTCTTGGAGCAGGAAGTGCACGAGTACTTTTTAACGTCTGAATGAGTTTGCAGATGTGCCCGCAAATTGGAGCGATCAGCAAACGCCCGATGACAATGTTGGCAACTGAATGGCTTTTCTCCAGTATGAGTTCGGATATGTCCTTGGAGCAACCATGGTCGGGAGAATGCCTTTCCGCAGATGGAACATTTGCATGGCAGAGTATGGGTGCGGATGTGCATTTTGAGAGCGCCCAAGGAGACATAAGTCTTGTCACAGTCCTTGCAGCTGAAGGATTTTTTAATTTGGTTACCTTCGGCGGCTGGGCAATGGAACTGCTGGTGCTTGGTCAGGCCGGAGAATGTAGAGTAGGACTTGTTGCAATCAGGACACTGATACCGAGGAGGCGACGAGGATTTTTCTTTCTTCACTGAAATATCACTCGGTGAATGCTGAGAGCTGGCAATCGATCCTCCCGACGAGATCACTGGTGATGTTGGGGACAATAAAACTGACGAAGATCCAGATGGCGAGGAAAGTTGCTTCAAAGAGAGATCTTCTGGCAGGGATGAGCAATTGGACTCTGGAGTAAGTGCTCGCATAGAAAAGTACGACGAATCACTGTATGCCGGCGAGATTGGAGCATGGGCAAGATTTAATCCAAATGGTGAATATGGCGAGGATGGAATCTGGTATGGCATAAATCGATGAGTGAGCTGGGAATGTGGCAAATGTCTAACTCCAATTGGCCGATGAATGATCTCTGATCGCATAGGAGGCGACACAGAACTAGCACGACCATTCAAATAATGCGGTGGTGGTGATAATGAACCAGCTTCTGAAGGTGAACTGGGCGAAAGGAGTTCTCCTCTCAGTGGCGAGATTTGCGTATGATTCAAATGAGGATTATTAATGGTCCTATAGAATTCAGCTGTATAAGGAGATACATGGAAATTCCATGGCTGTAAGCCATTTCCATAACCATTGGGATAAGTTGGCGTTGGCACGATCACTGATGAAGATTTCTCTTCTTTAACACAAACACTATTATTATGATTGTTATCCTTGCGGATAGTTAAGGATGTCGTTGACATAACATCAACTGTGGATGAAGACTCATCACTGCAACAATCGATTTCTTTTTTAACACTTAAATTTTCCGGTTCGTCCTTTGTAAGGACTAACGGCAGCGGCGGTGGTGAATCACTACTATCGACATCAATGTCATTGTCATTATCGTCCTCGAATTGATAGTTCACTGGACGTTTTTTCAAAGGACACTTGCTATAGTTTTTGCCCGCGATCATTTCAAGATGCATTTTGGATTAATTATTTTTTTTTATATAAATCACGATTTTTACTTATTTTGAAAAAATAAAATAAAAAATAAACTATGAACGAACGAACTTAAACGATTTCTCTTGAGTTTTTATTTTATTTTTTTTTTACTCTCCGAGTATATATTTTTTCTAAAATTCTTTTACCAAACAGAACGCAAGAGCAACCAACGAAGAACTGTGAGGGATTTCAAAGATTCAACTGTTTTTATAGGTTTCCCCACTGTCTGCAGTTATGAAGTTGAAATTTTGTTCATCGACGCGTGCCGTCCGACCAATTGGAAGGCAGAAAATACAATTCCCCTGAACCAGTGAACCAAGGCGGTTGTTGTTTGTTGTTGTTGTTGTTGTCTGTCTGTCTGTTTTTCTTTTTCTCGTCGTTGTAGATGGTTTGAGAACAGGCTCTGCTGGTGCTGCTACTGGTGGTGGAATATGGACAGGTGTGCTCTTTGCTGCTGGCTGAAGATAAGGGTACCTTACCAATACACAACAAGGTGCTTACCGTTTTTTGTTTTCAAGATCTTTCATGACTGCAAAGTGGTCTCTTGTGTGGATGTTATTTTATGCTCCTCTTGTGGATGGTATCTTTTAAAAAGTGTTTCAGTTCCATTTTGTATCTTTCTCTTTTATGATGTTTTAAAATTTGAAAATGGGATGATGAACTGTGGATTCGGGAGATAAATAGTCTGGCTGCACAATCCACTTGCTTTGCCTTCGACTTCGACTTCAATAAAAAAAATAAACTGGACTTGTTGTCATTTGTTTTGTCGGCTAGTCGAGTCGCATGTCCATGAACATTGCCGCCGTGTACCGTAGAATCTATCTAGAAGTTTTTGGTCTTGGCCTGGTGGTTGTTTACAGTAATAATTTCCCCTTTGGAAATTTTTTTTGCTTTCAGTCGAGGCCTTTGCGTGTGTGGCGTATGGTCCTTTGTGTGAATTTTGGAATTTTTTTCCCTTATTTCTGTTGTTGTTTTTGTATCCCTCTCGTATATATGTTCATCCAATTTAAACTTTTTGTTTATTCATTTGTCTGTTCTGTTCTGCAAAAATATTAAATGTGTTGGTTTTGGTAGTTAATTTTGTGGATGAATTTAAATGATTTGTTTCTACCTGTGGGATTTTTTATTTTGTTCATATTGGAAAAGAATTGTTAAAAAGGATAGACAGACAGACAGACGAGAATGGCAAAAAGAATATTGTAAAAAGGTGAATAAATATTGAACCGTCGATCGGTGCGGATTATCTGCCGATAGCTTGTTATTGTTATTCATACGTACCTATCTACAAAAGTTATGTAGGTAAAATGTTGGTAGTTAGTACGTTGTGTAGGGACGAATAGGGAGAAAGAGGAAGGCAAAAGTAAAAAAATTGGTTTGTTCAGAAGCTCAGGACGTTCATGTTACAGCATTTACCTAATTATCTAGATATAGGTAAGGAGTAAGCTACATTATCTAAGTACCTACCTATTTATTTATTTGCATGCTCTCATAGATTTACGAATTAAATAATTTCTTAAGCTCTTTGTAGCTTTTGAATTGAAAAATATTTAATTCACGAGTTCCTTTAGATTTTTGAAGAAGTGAGCCTTGTCCTTGTTGCTGCGAATAAAGGGTGGTTTCATAAACGTCAGACTAACTTAGATTTGCAATCACAAAAATGATGAAAAACGGTTATTTTCCGAAGCTAAACATTTTGTTTCTTTTTTATTTTAATAAAATAATTACAAATAAAAAAATAAAATATGTAGGTAGGTATATACCTACCTACTTACCTACTACATTTTTAATTCAAGAAGAGTGCGTTTTTATTAATTTTTGTTATTGCAGATTTTTGTTAGTCTGACGTTTATGAAAACACCCAAAGTATGATTAGGGCAACATAACTAAGTTTAAAGGTAGGTACATACAACATACCTATAGGTATGTGAGGACTTATTGTTCAATTTAAATGGGTTCATTGAAAAATTTGACTAATCTTACCTCAGTTCAGGGTTCGTCCAAAGGGTCACCCTAATGTGATAAATATCTAATAATTTAATTTCAATAACAAATAATAAAAATGTATAAAAGAAAATGTTAAATTAATTAAATCACGTCTAACATTACGGATTACGGATTTTTGGTCAAATTCATTAATCGCTCTTTTATTAGACAAAAATAAAAACAAAAATGTGTTTTTTATATTTTTTTCTTCAATGTTTATTAAACAATCAAATCAATTTAAATAAAATCCAACAATTTTATGATTCAAAAAATAAAAGTTTAATTCAAATTAGAAGTTAATTCAGAATTCCGCCTGTGTAAAACTAACCGAATTTATTGTTCTAATATTAATATTTATTTTTTTGTCCAGTAACCCTTGTTTTTGATTACAGCTTGACATCGACGAGGCATCGACTCAATCAAATTTAAATAAATGGAACTTGGAATATTCTCCCACTCATTCTGCAAAGCTGCGAAAAGTGCAGTTGTTGAGGTGTGTGTTTTCTTCCCAACCCGCGTCTTTAAAATCGCCCAAAAGTTTTCAATTGGGTTTAAATCAGGTGATTGAGACGGCCATTCGAGAATACGAATATGTTTTGTTCCAAACCACTGTTTTAACAGCTTTGAAATATGTTTGGGGTCATTGTCCTGCTGGAAGACCCAACGCAAAGGCATCTCTTCCTCAGTGTATGGAAGCATTATTGTCTCCAAAATATCTTTGTATTGAAAACGGTCCATTATTCCTGAGATTTGGTGTAAAGGACCACAGCCTGCAGCTGAAAAGCAGCCCCAAACCATCGCGGAGCCTCCAATTGTAGTGAGTACATTTACTGGTTTTAAACGTGTCCCTCTTAAGCGTCTTACCGTAACCGTTCTTCCACCATCGGAGTTAAACACACTTTTCTATTTGCTTATCGACCAGTTTAGATGGTTTTTTGCAAACTCAACCCTAATTAAATGTTTTATTTAAGAATTTTAGATTCGAAGAAAAATAAAGTTCACATCTTACTTAGGAGTGGCTTTTTTGCTGGTCGGAATGCATAAAGACCAAATTCTCTTACCGTGCTTGGCTCTATACTAAGATTTAACTGTTGGCATATTGTCTTCGAAGTTGCAAAAGGATCTTTGAGGGCAAATTTTTTTATTCGCCTATCAGTTTTCAATGTTGTTTTGCGAGGTCGTCCACCAAAATGATCTGCTTCCACTTATTTTCCGCTCCTGAACTTTTTGTTGATATCATAAACTGTTGACGTTGAAATTTTCGTCATCTGAGCGATAACTTTTTGTCTTATTCGGGCTAAAAATGTTTCAATAACTTTGAAACGAATTGGATTGCTATAAACTGTTTTAGCCATTTTATTTAATACTTTGACACTTTCATTTCACATGGATCACAACTTCCAAAGTCTGTTTTATTAATAACGTGACTTAACTGGTATAAAAAACGGTTATTCAAGCATCGAGAATCGAAAAGCAAACATCGAGAATCTAAATCAACCAAATAATCGGTTAGTTTTGCACAGGCATGTTAGTACCTACATTACTTTACAAAATATTTTTTTTTATTATTTTGTGCAGAAATGGAGGATTTGTTTTTTTTATGGGGGCTATAAGATTTGAACACTGGTTTTTCAAATTAGTAAAAAAGTTTTGCTTAGTAAAGAATTTTCTACCTAGTATTAAGTAAAACATATATTAAGGCAAAAATCCGGAATGTTTTTTATAACATTGTAGGTAGGTATATCCGTATCTATGAGCTAATGAATTAAATATTTTTCAATTCACAATCATAAAGCAAAAAGAGCTTATGAATTATACCTACTTCATTTTTAAATAACAATTAAAAAAGGCTTTGGCTTAAAGTTTTTTTTTTATTCATAAATTATTAACTTTGGTAGAGTGGTTAGACTGGACGCACTGGTTGTTAAAGATAAAATATTTTAACAATTGAAATGATAAAATATTTAAATAAAGAAGAATCGCTTAGTTGAAAATTTCTTAGGAGATAGAGATACCTATAATTTCTTAATGGTGCTCCAAGTCAAAAATTTGTTTCTAAAGGCTTAATGTTTCTTGTGCTCTTAAGAAAATTTAGCATCTTTTTTTTTTGTTATAAAATAAAATTTAGGTTCAAATTCTTATGCAAGAGGTGTTAGTTTTGTTAAGAAACGATTCGGTCGCACGAACTTGCTCTTTTAGCAAACTAAATAAATAGCGAACGTATACGCACATCCATGCACAGACACACTGACTCACACTAGATAGGTAAATTTTCCCAAAAACATGGCCAATTTTTTTTTTTTTTTTTGCTTTTTCAATTTATATTTGCATGCCTATAAAAATATCATAATCTCATAGATTCAATAAAATGAAGTTATTTTAAGTAAAGTAAGGCACGAGTACCTACGATACATGTGGCGCCAAGAAATAAAAATTTCTTGCTTTTAATATTTTTTTGATGTTGTTTTTTTCTCAAATTTTGGGTTTGAAACTCGTTTGTTTTTCAAAAACTTTAGGTACATAGATTTTGCTTGATTTAAAAACTGGCTTATAGACAAGAGTGTTGGCTTTAAAAAAAAAGTATAATACTTAGTTGTAGTTATTACTGTTATTTTTTAATATTTTTTTTCCCATTTTTAGTACTTTTTTCATAAAATTGCCCCTCCTGCCCAAACGAGGGGAGATAGATCCCCCACCCATAATAGAAAATGCTCATATTGAAGTGTTTCTACATTCTCATTTCTTGGCGCCACAGTTATCATACTCTCCCCTAAAGTAACACCACTAACAATTTACAGCTTCTTAAGAACACAAAAAAAATATAGGTTGATCGCGATTCTGTGTCAAAAAAAAATCTAATTAAAAAAAAAAATCTGCGTTAGTATGATAAGTACCTACAAGTAAGAGTGAATATTTTAAAAAGTTGCAGTGTTAAATAAATGTTTCTTATTTTGAAACATTTATCTAAATTTTAAGACTACTTTCATTACAAATCAATTTAAATTCATAGAAAAAAAAAATACACTGTTTTTTACTGCTTAGATACAATATTATCTTAAATAGGTGGAAAATTTACTTCACACTTAAAATATTGCAAAAAATGGTCATCCATCATCCTTTTTTTACATACCACTGACCAGCAACAGAAAATATTATTGCACTAAGCATACAAGAAAATTAAAAGAAAAACAAAGCAAAACTCTGCCTCTTACCACATATCAAACTTGATACTGCAATCGTTGAATAAAACTTAGCACTATAGAACATCGACTGACTAAACAATTATAATCTGCATCGTATGATTAAATAAAGCACAGGACTGTGTCGCTCGAACTTGCTGTTGGGGCAAGTAGCCTTCGTGCTAACGACTGGAAAATTCGTCACTAAAGTAATCATATAAAATTTTATTTTAAAATTAATCGATTTTTGTGAGAAAAAAGTACATTTAATTAAAAATAAACTAACTTGTTAAAAAAATACTTGTTTGTTCAAAATTTTTTATTGCAGTATTACCTACCCAATAAATAGTTTTAAAATATTACATTTCGTCGAAATCGGTGTATTCGCTTAAGAGATAATCAGTATCAAAAAAGTAGCATTCTATGGCAGGTACAGTTAATCATCTTCTGCAGAAAAAAAAATTAGATGAAAGACATCACCGTTGGCAACAAATCTTTAGTGTAAAATTTTATCAAAATTTATTGGATTTTTTTTTAAGAAAAATGGAATTCAATAACAACTTTTTACAAAATACTTTTTTCCAAAATTTTCATTAGCAGTATCTATTAATCAAACTTAGAAAATCTTTTGACCCCTGTTTCACAGTCAGAGTTTAAAATAAAAATAAAAATTTAAGGTTAAACGATCATTGTGAAACTGGGTGTTGTGTTGGAATATTAAATTTTGTCGAAATCGGTGGAGCCGTTTAAAAGATATAATCAGTATCAAAAAAGTACCTTTCTATGGCAGGTATAACGTTAATAATCCTCTCCAGGAAACAAATTTTCTGCTAAAGACATCATCCGAGCAAAAAATCACTCATATAAAATTTTATCAACATTTATTGTATTTTTGAGTGAAAAATGGAATTGTTAGGTATCTAGATTCTATAGGCTTCTCATAGAGTTTCTTAAAAAGTGAATTGAATTTTTAAAAAATTCATTTAGAGCGCTGTTTCACATAATTTGTCAATATCTGTGCTCTTGCGATAAACAACACAAGCGGAGTTCCACAGGGTTCAATACTAGGACCCTTCATTTTTTCTATATATGTGAACAAGTTACCATCTGTCGTTACTAACTCCTTTGTAGAAATGTATGCAGACGATACCCAGTTACACATTAGTTGCTCTTTTGACTCAATCGATCAATGTGTTAGGCTCATGAACGCTGACTTGGAAATGGTGTATAATTGGTCGCAACAAAATCTATTACAGGTAAACCCTAAAAAGTTAAAGTGTATAGTTATATCTAAAAAAGTTATCAGTACCTAAAATTTCTCGGTTATAAAATTTGATGATAGTCCCATCGAATACGTCGAGAAGGCTAAAAACCTGGGTATGATCTTCAATCAAACATTAACATTGAATGATCACATTAACATAATAGTAGGGAAAGTCTATGGAATACTTCGTTTATTGTGGGCCACTCAATATTTTACCCCCATAAAAACTCGAATTCTATTAAATAAAACGCTTATTATCCCAATACTGACTTATGGCTGTGAAGTTTTTGGAAATTGTCATTCTGCAAGTAGCCGTTAACTTTATGTTGCTTACAACAATGCTGCTCGATATGTTTTTCACCTGCGAAGGTATGATCATATATCTTACTATACTCGCCTTATATCTGATCTTTCGCTTGAAAGCCTTTTGAAATGCCGCACTGTAATAATGTATAGTATGCTATTATTAATTCACATTAACCCTCCAGCCTTTTTAGCAGAATAACTTTTTGCTCATCTAGTAGGACTAGACATATTTTACCACCGCGTTTTTCTTGCATGATCACGTCTGAATGTCAATTTTTTGTTTGGAACTCCCTCCCTCCCACTCCAACTAAGAGAAATAAGCTTAAAAAATTACTGAATAAAGAAAAATTTTGTCATCATAATTTAAAAACATGTTTCATTAGTCTCATAATATATTTCATCTTGTTAAATAATGTAATAATTATGTTGCTGTTTTGTTTAATTTTAATGTCTTATCTTATTTATATTCGGTAGTTTTTAATACATATTTGTTCTACTTTTCAAAGCTTATCACTACTTTAAAAAATAATGTTTATTAATGTGTAAGCATTCAAAATATTTAAATAAAATAAAAAAAATAAAATAAAAAATATCTGACAATTTTCGACCTTCTTTTTCGTATACCTAAACAAAATATGTTCTTACTTTGTTGGTTCCATGACCTTTCCGCCTTAGATTCCCCGCAGTAAATTAACTTCAAAGGATAAAAATAATTAATAAATTAATCTGAGGCATGGGATTGCACGACATGCCGAATAGAAAACGAGTAAATTACCTACTCTATACCATACCTGCAGAGATATAATTTTATTTAAGTTTTTGGATGCTTTGCAAAAATGAATCTTAACTCCAGTTTTGATTTTTCTGATATAAGTCAAATGCTACACCTAGACCTACTTGCCTAGGTACCTACACCTACATTCTAAAAAAAAAAATTGAATTTTTTCAAACACCTTTCTCTATTGAATCAATTTTAAAATGACACCCGCCCGAATATTATAAAATGACAAAACAAAACAAACGATCTCCCAAGCGCAGCAGCCGTCATGTCACTAGGAAATAGAAAATGCAAGCGTGGTCGTTGTCATCTTGCTAAAAATAATGACAGCATAACCAAATCTTTATAAAAGAAATTCTGATTGGTACTGTATTGATAATAATAATAATGGTCCGTTAGAGATCAAGATACATTCCGCTATTATATTACTGAGTAGGTATAGAATTATCTAGGTATACCTATATACCTTCCTTACATATACGCACTTTTTTCCTTTATTCTACTAACGGCAAATAATGAAAAACGAAACTTGCCGCAGCTGCCCAAAGAAACCGGTGGTGGTGGCTTACTTTTCAAAAGGACCAAATCTTCAGAAGAAGTCCACGCAAGCACCCCAATTTATCTTAATATGAATAAGAAGAAAGTCCTTTATGGATCTTCTTTAACATAATAACCGTAAATCGCAGACGTTTCAAAATAACTTATGATTCTATTGAATCCGGAATTAGAGGAACTCGTCGATTTAAAAAAAAAAGAAAGACAACGTTACATTATTATAGGGATCCCTCGAGATCGAATGTAAACATAACACACTCCACAAGGATATTCACCTTAAAACCGAAATGTTTTTGTTTGTATGTGTCCTTTGGGTGTCATCGATGCAGCGGTGTAGAACGGTTTTTAGTTCCGTATTTTCTTCCGTGTGCAGTGTGCATCCCTATATCAACCAGTGTTCCAGTAATAATTTAGAATAGAACACCGTTTGATGGAATTCTCTCCCTCTGTTTTAAAAACAGGACTTCTTAGTTACTTCGTGTTCGAGTCTATGGAGCACCGGTATAGGCACGACAGATGTACAGTTTGATACTTTCGTTGCTAAAAGTCCTTTTATACAGGAAGACTGACGGAATTATATTTACTCGCCTTTTGCTTTTGTGGTGGTTGTCCTGCGCGAGTAGTCGAATTCTATAAAAATAGCTTAACTTTTAATACGGTTTTTCATTTCATTTTCCATTGACGGTTGATATAGCGCACCGATAGTGGCGACTGGCGATGGATGTTTGCATAGCCTGTGCCTGTGTACACATGTCAAATACGGAAATAAGGGTGAACTCATAGTGCAAGCGTGATGCATCCAGTCGTCCATCATTTAACTCACTCATGTCATGTCATGTGCGAAGTGCGATATGATTGTGATGATTCAGTAGGTATACCTACCTACCTACGTACCTATGTGGTGTTTTTAAGGATTTAAAAAGGGATACAAATAACATATCTCCGTCCATGTCAAAGTGCCACAGGATTAGTATAGGGCAGATGTGATTTATAGGAGAAATGTGTAGAGTAATTTGGTTATCATTAGCGACAGCGAGTTACGAAATTGTTTCTGGAACATTGACTGTAAGTTGTTATAATAGTATAGGTAGGTACCTATAACGTCACGATGCGTAGGGTAAGAAGAAAATGTAATATAAAATGCCCTGTGGGTAGAGATATACATAATACCTACATCAACGTTAATACCAGTACGACCTACCTATATAATTTTCGCGCATTAAAGGGGTTATGATATGAATATATTTTAACACAGTGTCCAGGTCAGCAGTGTCAGAAAAATCGGATAGGTACTTAGGTAGGTATGTAGAACATATGACCTATATGTAGATGAAACGATTTAGGTACTACCTAACTAGATAGGTCGTGTGTACCTATGCTGATTCACATTTATTTTGATTGTCTGAACAAACATTTTTTGTGGTGAGTCGAATTTCTCAATTCCATTGCTAAGAATGTCATAAGGAAAGCCTATAAAACCAAAGTTCCGTATCTTAACCTCCCGCGTTCGGCCACCATCTTGCAAAATATGGTATAGTATCTCCTAAACGGTTAACTTTAAGAATAAAAAAGCGATAACCTTTTTTGTAGGGAAAAATACGCTTAACATATTTTGCCTTAATCTTTTTTGACGTTAAGTTCATATTTTCAGTGTAATATAATAGGATAGCAAAAAATATAAAAAAAAAATTCTTTGACAGCAGGAGAAGAATAGCTTTATCGACAAAATTTTCTTTTTTTTTTTTTTAAGAGGTCTAAACGAAATACAAATAAAGCGCAGGACTGGGTCGCGCAAACTTTCTCTTGGCGCAAGTTGCCTGAGCGTTTAACTAACAGAATAAAAATAACGTAACTATGCCTGACAAAATAATGAAATTAAAAAATAAAATTTAGCGGTTTTCGAAAAAATGACATTTTTAAATTAATTTTTCGTAAACATTATTCAAAAACAAGTGCAAGTTTTTTTTTTAATTAATTTACTATGCCTAGGTACCTACCTACCTTGAAACAAAATTTTATAAAAATCCGCCAATACCTATATGTTTTTTGAAATATGTACACATTGAATTCTCAAAAACAGACACAAAAACTTTTTTTGACAAAAATGTTTATGCCATGTTATTTAATATAGCTAAGAAAATACCCGTGTTTTTTTTTTTTGAAAAAGCTATACGTAGTGAAGTTGGATTTTTCATACAAAAATCTCTCTGCGGATCACTATTCGCTATGTGCGCATATTGCTCCTCTAGTATAGACAAACTTACAGCCAGCGCTATCAGTCTTCAAAAATAAAATTAATTGTGAAGAAATTTCCATTGAAATACATACAGCCCTGTTAATAAAAAAAAACCTTATTTCGTATCTAACTGCCTGCACACAACCGGAAAAGCTGTCAAAATATTGAATACACGCAAATCCAATGTTACGAACACAAAGCGACGCAACCGTACTCGGTGCTGCATACGGTGCTGCACAAGTTCAACAACTTTTAACTTTTGAAGTACAGCACTTTTGACGTTTCACAATAAATTAAAAAAAAAGAAAAACAATTTACCTTGACGCGACCGCGTGTTTTGTAAAGAAATATTTTATTTATTAGGCGTGTTTTATTGGTAAGTCTTTAGTCACTTTAGCAAAATTTTGTATGGGATACGAAAAGTGGCGATAAATTGGTCAGTAATTAAAGTGAACATAAAAGTGAAGATAAAATCTTGGAATGCCTGGAAATTTTTGGCGCGAAATATAATGTCAATCCATTTTGTGCTTAAAGGTTGGTGGCACCTATGACAGGTTAAGACATGGACTCCATTATACAATGATTAATGGTTGTGTTCATTGTGTTTTCCTTTAGGGCCGCGTTTTGCGGAAGAAGTAAGAAGCTTTCAACCTACGAAAGTTGAAAAAAAGTTTTGATGATTTTGAACTTTTCGCTTAAAAACAAAAAAAAAAATGGTTAAAGCAGGTTTTTAAAATAAAATTATATAATTTGGAATTAAATTTGGTAATATTCAAGCAAAATAATGATTATTCAACCGGTTTTTATTTGTTTGTAGTGGAAGGTGGGGTACAAGTTGAACAACTCGGCATATACAAATAGCCATACTTTGCAGACACATCCATTAAATTATTTGAAACTTCGGTTTGGCATATAGTCAAGAAAACCAACTTTGAAATAAAATAAAAATGAGGATACAAAAGTGAATATAGCGTTTTATTGGTTCTTTCCAGTGCTGACTAACTAGAAATTACCAACAAAACACGACTAATGTGTAAAGAAGCAAAGAAGTTAAATTAAGTGAATATAGTTGTGTTTCGTTTGATAATTTTGCAATAAAATTTCAATCAGCTGATACAAATGATATAAAATGTAAGAAAGCTGGGAGGCCCATTGTGGGCATGCAAAAAACGAGACGTACGACATATTTTGACATCTGTTCCAGCTCCAGTTCCAGTTACAGTTGCAGCAGTTTATTGTGTTTAGACAGTAACTCATGACTTAACTAAACCATGGAATAAGAGATAATTCACGAGTTAACATTTATTATTGATAAAACAAAATAAATCATGTAATAGTTATCCCACATTTGTTAAGAAAATCTACTACAGTTCTATTACAATTATTTGTTTATGGTCTGTGAGCATGTTTCCACCTGAAAAAGGTTATGTGTTTCCACGTAAATGAGTATGAGTATGTTGTTTATCTCTTTGTATTTTGTATTTTCAAAATGCCAATAAATAAGTTTTGCTTTCGTATCGTATCGTTTACAGACGAATGGAAATTCTTAAAAAAGGGAATACAAAAAAATAATTTTTTGTTTGAAAAGGTTAAATTTAAAATTCAAATTTTCACCGAAAGTTAAGACCTTTTTAATGATTATAAGGACTATTCTTAATCCGTCTGTGTTTCAGGAATCACTGAACAGATTTACACTGCTCACATGCATTTGGATAGAGGAAATATCAACCTAGGTCGTGGGGACTATATATCTGGACAGATGTCCATGGTTTGACTAAAAAACGACAGTAAATAGGGCGTAAAATAACCCTCTCCAATTATTTTTTTTCCAAAATAATAAACAAAGAAGAAGAAAAAAGAAAAAACCTGGGAAAAATGCATTTGCCATTATTTTAACAAACCAATATTTTTCTTAATTTACTTATATATTTTCGATGAAAAAAACAAAACAAAACGAAATGACACTTTTCAATCTTACACCATCTCTAAACCACCTACTTGGGTGGTGTAACTTAACTCGCTGTCCAAAAAAGCTATTCCGTTTTTATTAATAACGTTTTGACATTAGTTCCGGAGTTAACGATAACTCATCGATAAATCGGGTTTATAAATAAGGGTGATAGCGAAACTAACGCTATCTAGTAAATAATAGAAAATTTTGTTGTGATTTTTTTTACATTTTTGTGTGTACTGAATATTGACTAAGAGATTTCCTTTCTCTGTCTCTTTGCACATAGCGAATACCGATAAAAGGAGAAGTCAAATCTCACTGCCGATAAATTTTCGACTTTCATTTGAGTATCGTTAAATTTATTGGCGCAAAATTATAGTCAACATAACGAGGTCCTAAAAAGAATTTAATACTTTGTTAACGTTTTCACAACCTATAGACAGATAAAGCTAACTCTTTAATGAAGCATACTTTAAAACCAGGAAATCTCCATTTTATCTTTTTAGATCCGAGTCTAATTTTCTGACAGAAAAACTGAACACTCTCTAGAAAGAGAACGAAACTACACACAAACACTATTTAATTCCAACAACAAAATCTCTCACTGGAAGATATTACTGGAAAGTCCATAAATTGTTTATTATATGATACAAACTTATCACCTGGTGATAATGTTAAGTTGATGTTTGTTAGGATTAACTTAACTGATTTAAAACGAGGCGACTATAGTTTTGCGCCATTGTTTTTTTATATATATTTTGCGCGCACTCAAGGGATTATGAATAGATACCCTTTATATGATTAACACAGCACGAGCGTTTAGGAAACTTGGATAGGGTTTAAAAGGAGATACCGATGATCATTGGTTTTGAATGTTTGAAGATATGGAGGGGGGGGGGGGGGAGAAACAGAGCCGGGTAAAACATTCCACATTCGTGTAATGCGGCTAAAAAAATAATCCCTGTAGGTACTTAACAGTACGTCCAAAGTTGGTTATTGTTAGTACGAATGATAAATTCATGTGTCTCGATTCTCGATAGGGTTGTAGTGGCTTTTAAAGTCTGATCTTGTTTTATGTTCTTTTTATGTTTATTGCCCACAATCCTACAAACATACCCAAATATCGAAACAAATTATCAATTTTTCAAGGTTTTTGGAAAATTTATACATAGGAGGATATAACATCTGCCATTTCCATCCAAAACCGTGCTCTTGTTGCATTTTTTCATTTCATGTACAAAAAGTAAACCTGAAACTTAAGTTCTTTTATTTTTTAAGGTTTTGCTCAGTTTTTCTTTATGTCACTTTGTCGTTGGAGAGATTCGCACGAATTTAATTTTGACATTTGCTAAAAAGCATTCAGTTAGAACTGTCATCAGCAAGTTATAGCTTTGACACTTACTTTATTTTCACAGTTCCCTACAAATCCAATTCCGACATTTGCACAATATTCACTACGATCTGTACACCAGTATAACATGTCTTTGAAACTTTCTAGTTTGGCAGATATGTAAAAATTTAATTTTGACATTTTCGGAATATTCAGTGGCGAACTAGCTGTCATAAGGAAGCAATAGCTTACTCTTTAGTCAGATTTTTAGGGCCAAATATGCAAATATTATAGCTAAGGCTGAACTATGATTGTTCAACAGGCCTTTATAAATCCAATTTGAAAATTTGCAGAGTATTTAGTGCTAACTGATGCCATCAGAGGCAATTAAAAGTCCTTTTTTTATGGATTGTTTTTTTTTTTTTTTTTTGCATTCTGTGTCTGTGTACCATATTTCAAATACAAAAACGCAGCTGCCGATGCGGCTATGCGGATGGGTTTTGTTGGGAATCACTATGTGTATATTGCCAAAAAACACGGGTATACAAGCGTTTTAGACAGTTCCATTTTTCTCGTACGAAACTCGATGGATTTTGATAAAAATTCGTATAGTGTAGCCAAACGTTATGTTTTTCATAATGTGTTTAAGTACATATTAACGGTACCTGAATTTCAGTATTTCGTTTAAATCGCTTAAGCTGTTATCAAGGTATTCGAGATTTAAAAATTCAGTTATAATGCAGGTACCGTTCAGAAAAATTGGTTTTCACCACTTTGATAACCCTTCATGTGAAATTTTGTTGAAATTGTTAGAGCCGTTTTCAAGAAAAATAAGGCTCGCTCTGGGCGAAATTTTAATTAAATCGGTTTAAACCGTTTAGGTTGAAGGTGTCGATATACATTTAGACAGACAGATAGACAGATTTGCTGGACCTAGTGTTTTCATTTTCTCTATCGTTCCTTATGTCACAATTGATTGTTATCTCAAAACTTTGTCTTGCACGAATCCAAGAAATGGTGGGATAAAGGTCCGCGGACATAATGTCCATGCACATTATGGCTGCTTCAAATAGACTAAGGCGATGGCTTTATTATGTTAATGTTGGTTGTTATCAGCCTGAAGTTAGTCAAGATCAATCTTTTTAACATCTATTTTAAGTGTCCCAGATTAGGTAGAGCTATAATGGGCATCAGCTAGAATGACCTACTGCCAAAATTAAACGAACTGTTTCGTCATGTTTATACAAACATAATAAATGCACATAATGAACATGTGAAAATCACTTGTTTTTAGTTTCTTTTAATTGTGTTAAAAATGTATAATTTATTGTTAAGTTTATTGATTTATTAATAAAATGGATAATTTTATGCAAATTCGTATTTATTTTTTTTGTAAAATGCAAATAATTTTTTTTTTTCAGATTATCAATTGCCCACAGCTGTCAAATTTACATATGTAAGAGCGGTTCAGATCGCTCAGCTCATGTAGACGTCATGTTTAACGAAACTCAACGAAATGCGCATATGCCCATTATAGCCAACGCCATATGACTGTGTGTATTCGCTCATTTACACATGCGATTTTGACAGTAGCTCATGCTTACTTATGTGCATTATAGTTGGGCCTTAAAGGGCCAACCATAATAGTCGTAAGCAAACGAAAGCTAATGTCATGGTTCTACGTCAAGTTTCCTTAATTGCCGCCATTCTTCCTTAAAGGCAGAACCATAATAGAAGAATTAGTACGTACGGTGCCGTACGAAATAAGCGAGAACAAGGAATTTGTATAGTGCGCACATAATGTCGGATTGCTCAGTTTCGCCAAGTTTTCGTTCACTTTTGCCTCCGTACGTAAAGAGCGCTCCAGAGCGCAGTTTACGTATATGTAAATCTGACAGCCAGCCAAATACATGTGAAATTGGCTTGCGTGTGCGTTCGACCATTATGGTCGAATGATGGTAATGGCGGCACTTAAGGAAACTTGACGTAGAACTATGACATTAGCTTTCGTTTGCTTACGTGTTACGACTATTATGGTTGGCCCTTAAGTCTGCTGCAATGAAGTTACATAAGTTACGTGAAGAAAGTATTAAAGCAATACAAACAAATGGCTATCTCTGTTTGAATCAGATTACCTAACCTACATCATTCATGATGTCAAGATGAAGTCAACGAAATTGTGAAATAGTTCAAAAGACCATATCACCATAATCATCCGTAAAAATCCACAACCTGTCCATGTTCCACCGTCAATCATAATAATCCCACTTTATCTTAAATCTTCCATCATTGTGAAATTTTAAAATAATTTTAAAAGAATCAAAGAGCATTTAAATGTTGAAAAAGTAAGAATGAAAAGCCACAGTAACTTCAAACTTGTCTTCCCCGTGCCAACTTCCTATATAACTGCAGTCCTCTGCCGCAACAAAACGAAAAAGTTCACTGACTTTTTTGACATAATCCACCAGTTAAAGAACATTTTTCTGTTTTAATTCTGATTGCATATTAAATTTTGTTCACCATAATAAAACTTTAAAAAATTTCCATGTTTAAATGTTTCGCTGAAATTACGACAAGTCAACGACGTACGAAGATGAAGACGACATACGACAAAAGACAACGACGAGACAAAGTGTGCAACCTGTTCACCTTTAACTTTGCGGTGTGTGTCTTCGCCGTTTTATTTTTTTGTATCTACAGGTAGTTTAAGTTGGAATATTGTTTAACTTGTCTTGTCACTCTGACAATAATAACACAAGCTCCAGGCTTGCTCAATGCTCAATGCTCTGCTTATGCTTATACCCTCAAGCAGCAAGTTGATCCCGCTTTTTTATGACAGGAAAAATAATAAAAATAAAACAGGAACCATAATTTTTTTTAATTTTCGTTTTGGAGCGCGTTCTTGCTGACAGTCGTGTGTTGGTGGTTCTACTTTTCTGCTTTTTCAGATTCCAGCAACGGTAATGCGATACAAAACACTGAACCTTTGAACTTTTTACATCTTTCATCATCTGATCATCTTCAATGTTTTCTGTCATTTCTTCAACTTCTTTGAGATTCTTTTGTAGGAAAAGAGAATTTCAACTGGCAGACGATTCGTCTTTGTTATGATGAAACAGCAGAGTTCGTATTCCGTACGTCAAAAAGCGCATCCCAATAGAATTTTTCGTTCCTGATGATGCTGGGGTAGGTGAATTTTACCAACAAGAAAATCATTAAAACTACCATCTTGACGAAATACACCGGTTACCCCTACTCAGTGCCATATTGTTTTGACGAATGAAACGAAATAGATATCAGAAGGTCAATGAAAAGAGGGAGACACAAAAATCTTTAGCAATTTTTTTCTTAAATTTTGTATAGAACTGATGGCAATCAGTTGAGGGCTCAACCCAAGAATTGCACCTTTTACTATTTCTGTTTTGAGAATATGAATCAACTTCATCATGGTTGTTCTATCTGAACGTATATTTCTGATGGTGATTGAGATGAATGCTGCTGCAAAAAAGAGATCCCCAGGTTGACTGGTAATGAATTCTAGGAATCTAATTCACTGCGAGACTCTATAGAATTATTATTGTGTGGCTATTGGAATTTCGTCTTGGTTTTTTTGCGCCTACGTTTGCGCACACAGGTTGAGGTTGACATTATTATAGTTACTAACATGAATTTATAGAACTCTGTGCAGAAGCCCAACATAAGAAGAAGAATTCCTTTTCCTCTTTTGTTACTTATGCGGAGTTGGATAATAATAAAAGATTGTTCTCTATGGGACACGGACAGGTGAGGAGATTCTTGGATATCAATGATCGGCATCTGCGTGGTTATAGATATTTCGCACTTTTACATTATATATATTTTTTTTGTATCTATCTGACGACCGACCTGCATCATGACATTGTTTTGTGGTATTATTGACAACAGACGCAATAATCGTCCCTGGAGGTGGATGTGTTTATCGATTTATGCTGTAATCGATTTGATCTGCAATATGGGTATATGGTGGTGAAGATTTCGTAATAAATATCGTGTGCTTGTTGTCAAGGAGAAATTTTTACTTAAGAGATATAGAGAGGCTGATTGGTATAAGGTGCGAAAAGAAACAAGGACGTGGATGTGGAGGTTAGATTGAACAACTGAGTCATTGAAGCAAGAGAGAAAATAAACGAATGATCGTCACCGGTTGTCGAAATAAAATACCTACAGGTATAGAAACAAAATCTTAAGCATTAAAAATGTATGGTATTTAATATCAATACAGCACTTCTTCCTTTTTTTTCGTCCTTGATCTTAAATGAGAACAAAAGTATCCCACTTCTTTACTTGACCTATATAAGAATGAGCTTTTGGGGTTATGGATATTCAGAAAAATAAGGTCAAATGAATGCTTGTTTCGTTGCGTTCCAGGAATGCATCTTCTTCTTCTTTGCGATTGTAAGGAAGCGTCAAATAAATATTTAAATATTTTAATGTTTTTTTTTTTATTTTTTTTTATGTACAGAATTAATGTACAGTTTACATACACCACCAACTTTTATTTTAGGGGTCAAAATACCCAAAAAATAAATCAGCTGTATCTCCTTCTATATTGAGCCCACAGACCTGGTTCTCCAACCAATTTTTAGGAAATTTAATGGTCTTTAACTATATTATGCAATATAGATCACGAAATGTGGTTAGTTTAAGAAATATAAACGAAGAACTGAAAAAAGTCGGAAAAATTTGGGGGTTTTTGGCCCCTTTCCAAGTAAGCGCAGTGGGTCCTCGGATCAAGAAATAAGGGATGTCTTCCTAGTATACCTCTGAACAATCTGTGCAAGTTTCATTAAGTTCGCAATTTTTTACAGGTAAAAGTAAATATCGACGGGACTAATTATAATTTTAATAAAAGAAAATTAATTTCGAAAAAGTATTTTTTTATCAAGCAAAGCAAAAAAAAAAAACAGAAAAATATTATTGAGATTGTATAAAACTTGTTTTGAGTAAACACAAGCTCTATAAAATTCATATTTTAAAATTTTTCCAAAATCGGTATTACATCTAAAACTTGAAATTTTAAAACAAGTTTTTAATAAACTGTTTGTACCAATAAAAAAAACAATTTGTGTAAAAAACAGGACTTATTTTAAAACTTACTTCAAACCTTGTATAAAATCGGTTAATTTCCAACAAATAAATAATAATTTATGTCAAAAAAAAAGAGTTATTTGAAAACTTAATTTTTACTTTGCATTAAATTGGTTAATTTGCAACCAATAAGGAAAGAATTAATTGGTTAGAAATTGGATAAAAAAGAACACAATTTTAACCTGGGTTTATTATTAGAGGATACAAAATATCCGAAATATACCTTTAGTCTAAAAATTAAATTTTTCATTCCGATTCATGACTGAAAAGTTGTTTTGGAGAAAATATTTTACCCAAAACAAACCTTAGGGTAATACTGGGTTAATTTATACCTTACAGTGAACCAGAGTAATTTTGTAACTCATTTCTAGCCACATTCTGACTAGAGTTATTTGCAGTTATTTTGAAACTCAGGCTAAAAATTGTTTCTTGGGTTCATACCGAATATTATCAATAATTGTCTTTTAAAGATTCCCACCTGTAGAAAGAAAAAAAAAATTGCAACTGACAATAAAGAAGATGAGTTTTTAACTAAAACCGTGAAGGGGACAGGCCAGGGAAGAGACTTTTTCAGGCTTAAATATTCAATTCCAGAAAAACTTACTTCATATGGGCAATTAATGATAATGCTATTTATAGAATACATTAATTTACTGTGAATTATTGCAAAAAAAATTACAACTTATAATATATAAACTCTTAGGGCCAGTCTTTTCAGCTATGTGTAACCATAGGTTATTTCAGTTGTTAATCATAGATTTTGGATGTGTTTCTATGGTTACCAGCTAAAATATCAATTGTTTAAATTTAATCAGAGCTGAAAAGACTGGCCCTCAGTGTAAAAAACACAAAAATTCATTTAATTTGTAAAAATTAAGTGCAATAGTTTTTTTTTAATTGTTTTAAAAATTATCGTCTATTTTTAAAATAATTAATTATTTTTATTTTTTAGTTTTTTAAAAAGTTAATAAATCAAAATCCCATGAAGAAAATGGGAAAAATCGGAGAAACGTCGGGAAATAGCGAATTAGTTTTTAATCAATTGCATCATTTTCTTAAGATCATTAAGCCCAAATACCAATTTAATTAACATATTCGTACCTACTGAAAAGAATGCGCAGCAAATTACCCCAAAACCCAAAATCCGACGTACCTGAGAAACTGTGTATACCAAATTATATTGATTATACCCCGTTAAGGCTGAAAGACAGAGAAATCAAAATCAAATATACGATCTAAAGCGAGGCCGGCTAATTCACTGTGCACAACTCACTGTGCATAATTCACTGTATGGACAATTCACTGTGGATCACAATTCACTGTGGAACACAATTCACTGTGGCCTATTTTTTCGAACACAGCTAATTTACTTCGCGTTTTACAAAATTTGCATTAATGTAAATTTACATCTTAAAAAAATGATATTTTTTTTATTTTCTTCCATCTCAAATAAATATATGAAACTTTGAGAAACAAATAAAAAATTTAATCAAAAATTATATCTTTTCTAACACTTGACCATGTTTGAATTCTATCAATATAATCGGAACCGAAATCTTTTTATTTTATTTTTTTCTATGAAGGTAATGATTCAAGAAACAATATAGAATAATGTCCAATTAAATAATCTAAAAGAATGGCAGGGGGGCCATTCTTTTAGATTATTTAATTGTCATTGTCAAACTGAGATTGACAATTCACTGTGTGCATTTCACTGTGGTGCACTATTCGCGCGCGCGAATAGTGACATGCACACAGTGAATTGTCCATCGCAGTGAATTGCCCCACAGTAAATTGTGCACAATGAAGTGTGAACAGTGAATTATTGTCCCCACAGTGAATTGTGTTCCACCAGTGAATTGTGCACAGTGAATTGATCATACAGTGAATTGTGCACAGTGAATTTTGCACAGTGAATTGTGCATAATGAATTAGCCTAGACCCGATCTAAAGGGCTTCAATGGCAACACAAAAAATAGCTTCATTAAGTGGTACCTCTTTTGTCCGATCTTGAAAATTATTGAGTTTCCTAAATAGAAATACACAAGAAGTGCTGAACTTCAAAATCTAAATTCCCAGATATTTGTTGGTTGTAAAAAATGGTTTTAACTTAAGCAAACTACTAAATAATATTCAGATTTTTGACCAATTGTATAGCGAAGCAAGTAAAACACATTATTTTTGTGTGTCAAGATATCATATTACTTTTATTCCTTAAAATTCAAAATTCAACAGCAACTCAACACCTTCTCAAGTGCACAGATCAAAATTGATCTATATTTTGAGATACAAATTGATAATTCATGTCAAACACGACAACTTCACTCGCCTTGCCCACCCGCAATATACGAACACGAAATGTAAAAATTTGTTAACTGTCACTATTCTTGAAAAGACCCCTTTCAAACATTGCAAGATTGAAAGTAATCCCCCGACAAGAAAAAGTAGGTGTACAAACAGCACTTTACAGAACAACAGGGGTTGTGTGCACCTTAAATATGGTCCTCTCTTAGTGTGTCTGCACTTAACAATTCCCTATTCCAATCAGAATCGCACCATAAACATGTCATCAACAAAAACAATTGCAATGAAGTGTGTGCCCTTCTAATTTATTGTCCCTAACATATTTTTATTCCTTATATCAAAATAACCAAAAGGTCTTTATAGTATACACCGAGCTATACACCAAAAAATTCCAGTTTCTATTTTGAACTTATCTCAATTAACACTCGGAATCTTAAATCACGCGACCATGTCGACATAGAAACATGCGCATCCACTTGAGCACCGCACTGCGCAGAGCACTTAAGTGCGCTAGAAGGAAGGATGGCTTGCGGTGCGGTGCGTGGTAGGAAATATAGAGAAGATCCACACCATCCCATCGTATATTCCAGCATCTATTTCGATTGACACAGCAGGCAGGCGCACACTGTATGAGATGCGCTGAGCGGGCCAGGCATGGTGCCTAAATGGCATGCATCAGCATTTTACTATATATAAATACAAAACTAATACCGCATCCAGCAGGAGCAAATGTGGCAGCAGCACTCGTGTTTTGTACATCATGTTTTAAATTTTGCATTTCAACTTGGTATACTGATTTTCAGAAGCCTTACTGTGGTAAATACACTGAGAAAAAAAAGGTACGCAGAAAATTTATATGGAAATTTTTTATGAAGAACGTAGAAAGAACGTAGGAAGTACCCTCGTTGTCAACGAGGGTACTTCCATGCAATCCTACCAACTACCGATTTTCTTGCATGGCAATTTTTTTCTAGAATCTTTGAGGCCTCGTTTCTGAAGAAGGGTCTTTGAACATCATATATGTAGGTGTAATAGAATGTCACTACTAATTTACCCAGAAACGAAGAGTTTTCCTAGTTCAGGTTCACCAAAGGCATTCCAACATGAGGTGAAAAATTGTTAAGACGAAATCAACGTTTTCGCCGAGTTCTATTTAGAGTGACCAACTTAGTGAACACTTTATATGGTACGACATACTCACATACTTCACTTGGAGCTAAAACCTATAAGAAGCGGTTTACTCTTTACTTTTAAAGTTATATAAATGTCTGCTGTCTTAGGGTGTGAGTTGGGCGTCAGGGTAACTCCTATACCTACAAAAATGCGCAATGATTCAGAGAAACCAACAAGCCAACGGATTTCGGATCTTCACATGGAATTTTTTCACTTAAAACAGAACACGTGCTGCCATACAATTACTGGAGAACATGGGATATAGGCTGACCTTACTCAACAATCATATCAAAGAAGTGCCGAGGTCATCTGATGTATAAATTCGTATGTAATATTTATTACGGGGCGGTTATGGTGCTGAAAGTAGCCGGGACAGAGTTTATGCTTTTAGATAAATCTTGGGCGGGAATCCGTCAGCTTTTAGAAGGGAGCTTTGGGATGTTAGCGAATGCCTTTACATAATCCGCGACATACGCTCTATGTGACCGAGCCACCTAAGTCGTTTGCTTTTAACTTTTGTGACAAGGTCAGTGTCTCAGGTCGCTGTACAGCCCGTACAGTTTGTTGTTGTATCTTATTCTCCATTCCGCATTTATACAGTTATAACCATACATTACATGGAGAATTTTTCTTTCAAAGCAGCCTAAAGCGTTTTCATCGACCTTTAATAATGTCCATACTTCTGCACCATAAATAAGGACCGTGATGATAAGTGTCTTATAAAGAAAAATTTTAGTTGCTCGAGATTGGACTTTGCTCTTCGGTTACCTTCTTAGCCGAAAGAAACAGCGATTAGCAAGAGTAATTCTTCGTCGAATCGCTAGTAGACTTTCATGGCTTAAAGCCACACTGATATTGTTGACGAATGGCTTCAAGAGTTCACATAGTACGGCAGAGAAAATCTTGTATGCGATGTTAAGGAGACTAATGCCTCTGTAGTTGGTGCAGTCAAGAGCCTTTTTTCAGGATCGGACAAACAACGCTGAGGTTCCATTCATCGGGCATGATTTCCTTCGACCATATTTTTCAGATTAGGTGGTGTATACTTCTAAACAGTAGCGCCGCTTTATATGCCTGTTGTTTGGCTGCATGTATTGGCCGACATTTTTCGTCAAACCAGCAGGGGTTTCGTTGTGGTGGTTGTGTTAATCCGAGCACATCAGAGGTAGCATCTCTAATTGCTTCCTGTAAATGATGTTTTTCGATGCTTGAAAGTGGCAATATTTGATCTCACTCTAAGTGTTTTCCACTGTTAATTCTGGCAAATTCTTTTAAGCAAGTTCCTTAAACGCAGTCTTTGGTGGTGATACTACTCAGTATATTATTATTACCATGTTCCTCATTCACCCCTTCACCTTTTTTTTTTTTGTATATTCAGTTTTTATATTTCAATTTTCTTATAACTACTTACTTGCCAGACAAAAACCTTAACAACTAGCTTACATATTTACTTAACTAACTTACTGGCCCTATGCGAGCGCTCTAAATTATACCATAACCTTCTTAAAATTATTGCCTTTCGGCGTACCTAGCTTAAATATTATCAAAATTCATTTATTACTTAAAAATAAGAAAATTAGGAAAAAACTTATTATGTGTATCATTTTTTTATTTTTTTATTTTTTTTATTTTTTTATTTTTTTTATTTTTTTATTTTTTTTATTTTTTTATTTATTTATTTATTTATTATTTATTTATTTATTTATTTATTTATTTTTTATTTTTTTATTTTTTTATTTTTTTATTATTTTTTTTTTATTTTTTTATTTTTTTTTTATTTTTTTATTTTCTTATTTTTTTATTTTTTTATTTTTTAATTTTTTTATTTTTTAATTTTTTTATTTTTATATTTTTTTATTTTTTTATTTTTTTATTTTTTTATTTTTTTATTTTTTTATTTTTTTTATTTTTTTATATTTTTTTATTTTTTTATTTTTTTATTTTTTTATTTTATTATTTTATTATTTTATTATTTTTTTATTTTTTTATTTTTTATTTTTTTATTTTTTTATTTTTTTATTTTTTTGTTTTTTTATTTTTTTTTAGCCTAGTATGCAGCGGAAGTGAAACGAAGTTTTACGTCGTCTCCAAAAACACAGACGAAATGATACCGAAATGGTACCGGACACATTTTTATGCAGAGTTTCACCATTTGCAAGAAAAATATTTTTCAAAACACACAAAAAAAAAATAAAAAGAACAGAAATTCATTTTATAATAATAATAACCACAAAAAAACACGAACAAAATACAAAAGTCAAAATTTCGCGAGCAATTAATATCCCAGTCAATTAAATTGTGTGGGAAAAGAGAGTAGAGAGTAGTGGAGATTTGAATCAACGGTTATCAACCGAATCACCGTGGAGCTGCGTACCACAAATCGAAAAGAAAAACGAAAAATTTCGTTTATGATTTCATTGGGATTTTTCGTTTCACTTCAGCTGCATATTAGGCTTTATAGAAACCTGATAATCCCATGGGACTCACGTATACGCTTTTCTGAAAGATCTAAGGCGTTATTATGCATATAACGACAAGCACGATTTACTGAAGGGATTGCACGTTATCAGCACGGGGTAAAGATTTTGTTATGTATTCGGGGACGACGTGGATATCTGTCACGTGGACTCACTGACGATTTCAGGATCCGTAGTAGGTACCTACGTGGGCGACTGAAAATATACTGCCTTTAATTTTAAGTGCCGGATAATGATGGAAGCTCATTGCAAGTTAGACTTGAACCGAGTCACTATGTTAAGTTTCGTCCAAACGTATAGGTTCGCAACTCTAGTTGGATGAAGAAGGTTTATTTCTTTTGAAGTCAAGAAGTGTTGCTGGTTCTTTCTCTTGGGATGGGGGATTCAGATTTGAAACGTTTCCGTAAAGTTTGTCTCCTTCCGGTATAGTATGGTAGTTTCTCTCTCACTCTCAATCCTGTCCTTTCTAAGTAAATAATCCTACTATAGCAAATGTATCTGATTTCAGATGGAATATAGGCTATATAAATAACTTTCTTTAACAGTTAACACCCAGCCACTAACTTATGGCAAATAAGTTCTGCGGCAACTTCAAATTGCGGCTATTTAGAGTGGCAGCAATTTTGCTTATATTTGAGAGTCTTATGGGTTACATGAGAAGCACATGAGATCCTTCTCTTGAGAACCTTTCTGACAACAAGTTTTTTTTTTAACTCAAAGCCAATGGCTAACACTAGGGCAATTCTATTATGCAACTTTTTGTTTTTTATGCAACTTTTAGTTCCTTTTGTTTGAGTGTTCTTATGTTATTTAGATGACCGGTCAAAAGTCAAAAAAAAGTTGCAGGCTTGTAAAAATTTCGTTTTTTGTGAAATATTTCTTTCAGTGTATCAATGGGCAGAGTGTTGGTTGGTTGGTTTGGTTAACATCGGGATGTTGGCGATTTTCAGGATCAATGTATCTCCACCTATATAGCAGGTTCGAAATTCAAATCTAGCCAAGAACTAGAAATCAAATTTATCTATTCCAAATGGAAGTTGATTTGGTGGTCGATTGAGAAGGTTGGTTAGCCGGTCGCGCACAAGCGCACCACAGTGCACCAAACTCCAAGTCTGAGTATGCGGGTGGTCTGGACATCCACACAGCAATGCATCCATTCAAATATGTATCTAAATATAGATAGAGGGTAAACCACATACCACCTCTCCAGAGGTGGGCTTCTAATAGACTCTCTTTCTGTGAAAGACATCCAACAGAATGTTGATAAGATAAGGAGCTAAATAACTCACTATGGGTTCCATTGGTTTTGTGGATAATTTTTTTTTTCCGGAATGCACATCGAGCACCAGCATCTTAACAAGATCTTTGTTGTTGTTTGTCTTAGCGTTTCGAGAAAATGATAATTAAATGAATGTTCATCAATATGTATATATACCTATTGTAAATGTATGTTGGACAGTGTCACAAAATGTACATCTAAAGGTATACAATGTTATCGATGATGGTCATTTGGGCAATGTGGTAATTTGCAAGGGCATATGCGGTGGTCTTTTAGCGTTCACACTGAGAAGACAGTGTCAATTACAAGAAATTTATATGAGTTAACTAGGAGATTGAATCCTTAAAACAATAAATCATTACCAACAGGTTACAGTTACAGGTAAATGCATATAGATCTAGGTAGATTCAAAAATAAGATCTGATAAAAAGGTACAAATTAAAGCATCACAGTTGAGACTTACATTGAGATATCTTTTTATTTAAAAAGACATATTTTGGGTTTGGTAATTTGTACACTAATTATAAAAAAAAATTAAAAGGAAAATCAATTGAGGGTGATCTCCGAGAACCAACAGAAAATAAAAAAGACCCTATAGGGGATCAATTAAAAACCTCGTGCTGCACTACGAAAACTGACTTAAACATTCAAAATATCATGTGGATGTAAACTGAGATCGTTAGACCGATAATGGCATATTGTATTGTAGTTAAAGCTACTATAGTAATATATTATAGCAATTCCACATTTACCTTGATTATTCCAGTTCTGCTGTATGGGGCGGAAGCATTGGCGTTAAAAGATTCGGATGAGAAGTTACTTGGGTGCTTTGAGAGAAAGATTCGTTGAGGGATTTTCGGTCCCGTGTGTATCGAAGGAGTATGGAGAAGAAGATTCAACGTCGAGCCGAGCTATAGCTACATAAAAAAGTAAAGAAAACCTAAAACCAAAAACCCGAAAAAGTTTTCCCGAAATCCTAAAAAATTATATAAAATGAAAAATTTGAGCAAACTTTATATTTTATATAATTTTGTGGAATTTCGGGAATACTTTTTCGGGCTTTTGGGTTTCCGGGATTTTAAAGTTTTGCAATTATAGGTTTTCGGGCTTTTGAGTTTGCGGAATTTTGAGTTTTTGAAATTATGGGTTTTCAGAATTTCGGTTTTCGGGATTTTGACTCCAACTCTATTCTATAATATTAAAACTCATCTCTAATAAATTTCACTGCTACATCCTAGGGATCTGCTTAGCCTACACATATAGCCAGGTTGACCTTAGAACAGAAACCAATTTCTCTTTGAAACATCCACCTACATAATATATGTTATATGTATGTGATCTTCACTTATTTAGGTCCGTCACTTTCCATCCATGATCGTCCGTAGGTACTGGAAGAAAAAAATTGTTTAACATATTTTTGTTTTCAAAATCAAGAAGCACTTTATAAAACAATATTTTAACATCTGCTGAGAAAATGTTTTCGACGGTGCGGAACAGCTATTCCTCGTAATCGATTGTGCAACTTCGAAACAAAAACATACAATTATAAGCCACGATATGACAACTTAAACAAATTTATCTTAGATCTGCACTATAACCCAACTAACAATTTAGCTTGTATAAGATTCAAATTTTAGAATTTGGCAAGCAATAGCTAGTATAGAGCTCGTATAAGCAAACGGAAACCACACATTTCGAACTTCGACAGTTAAAAAAAACAGCTTTAAGGCCTTTAAAAGTAAGTTTGACAAGCTCTATTCAAGGCTTGTAGATAAAGGTTCAAAATAGCCTGTATAAGGCCTCCCGAGGTTGTTTACTGATAATTTAAAAGAAAATAGCTACTATAAGGCTCACCGCGACAAGTCAATGGAAACGACTTGTGAAAAGCTTTCCTTATACGAATTCCAATATTCTGCTCTTAGTAACAACATCATAGTTCTTAACAAAAATAGGAAAGATATGTACTGAACATCTTTGAACCGAAAACAAGTGCCTACAATAATAATTTATTAATATGCATTCTAAAAATTAATAAAGATAATTATCTCTCTCCCTTCGCAGTAAACTTTTTCTTCATATTGTATCAACTAGTTCAAAATTGATCATATTTTTCTCAACAACAATGTGGCGTAGAGGTAGAGTGCTGGAGTGGTGCGTGGAAGGTCTCAACTCTCGAGTCCAAAATCCAGGTAATTAAAAACTTTTCTTTTTTATTTAAAAAATAATTTCAATCTTTACAGAATACAGTCAATTAAAGAATACGGGCCCTGAATGCGAAGGAGGACATATCTAAAAATACAAATACAAAAATAAAAATAATGCTAAATGTACTAATGCCTACATTTTTTTTAATTTTTTAATACGACCTTTATAAGGCATTATATAAACATTTACGGCAAGTTGCCATTAATAAAAAGGCTTGGGTAAGGCCTTTCTACAACGTCCAACGCAAGCTATTAGCAAAGGCTTCATTAAAATGCTTCGGTTAGGCCTTTTTACAACATCCAAGGCAAACTATTAGGTAAGCTGTCGTTAAATGGCTTGTATAGAGCCGTTTTATAACATCTAAAGTTGTCACAGGCTGGCAGATTCAAGCCAATTGCATTTCATGAAAAGCTATTTGCTGATATAGCACCTGCCACCAAAAGTCTTATAGGAGTTATATAGTTTGCGCAATGTGCCCCAAAATAACTTGTATAAAGCCTTTTACTATTTCTATAGCAGTCTGAAAATAGCTCGTGTTGAACCTTATGCAAGTTAAATTGTTAGTTGGGAAATCAATATCGATCGACGTGATGCAAAATATAAACAAGTCTGATTAATTTATTTCATTTTTATATCACGCTTTCTATAGTTATTTTTTACAAATTTTATGGCGCCCAACGTGGCACTCAAGTTCAGGAAATTTGGACGGTAAAAAATTGATTGCAAAGGCACCGTAAACGAACCTAAATTGAAAATACAAGTTTTCAATCCATTTTAGCATTTTGTTCAAGCTGCAATGACATTTCTGGCAGTGAGTTTGTTGTTTGAAATACAATTTTATTCCGATAGTTATGAGACCTCGGTAATGTTCGACAGAGTTTCAAATCACAACGACAAGGTTTCAGGGACCTATCTGTAAAATAAGAGCGTCGAGGCATAAGGGATAAACATTCAGTGACGAAGATTCGCAAATCAATTTTAAAAAGTGACAAAGACAAATATTTAAGAAATCCTTGAAGACATCAACCATTGCTGAATCATGAGGATTTATTTGAAGATGTAAAAGGAAATGATATCATCGAAAATGCCTAAGAGTAAGAAAAAGAAGGGGATGAAGAAGCAGATATTAAAATTCAGATCGATATTAAGGAAGGAAGTGGGCGGCAATTGTACAATGGATGGAGTGCTTGACTATTAACCCAGGGGTTGCCAGTTCAATACTCACTCAGGTACAAAGCATTTTTTTCTTTTCAGCATACCTCCCAGCTTATACTGGATGTCGCCCATGAGGTATGCAACGAAAAATAAAAATCAACTAGATCTCTTACCAAAACAATTCTTTCCTATCTTTCTACTCCTTCTTACTAGTGTTGCATTTAAAAGGCAATGTGCCTTACAGACACATAGTTAAAATATTTTTATAAAAAAAAAGTCAAAAATTTTCTCAATTAAACGTCTTTCTCGCTTTCACTAAAAAAGTAAAATTGAAACTCAAGTGTAGTAGGGAGCTCTCTTGAGCATTTCCTAGACTTGAGTGATGACTATATGAATTCCGCCCTAAAATTCAGCAACATTAAGATTTCACACTGACATAATTAATCTTATTGTGGTAGAGAAGCTAAGAGTATGTTAAAAATTGAAATCTTGTTGCGAGCTAGGTTTCATAGGAAACGTATTTTGGCAGCTTCAAGAGCAGGAACCTGTCTAATTTATTACTAAGCATAACCGAAAACATGATGTTTCCGCTTCCACTGTACCGAAGCATTTCCATGTGAAACCAAGTTCGAAAAATGGCGCCCAATGTATTAAATAATTTGATGTGAATTAAAAAAAATTACCCTCTACCAAACAAACGCAAAATTTAAACTCACCGATGAAACATTTGATCTGAGAAAAATAAAATATAATGAAAGAATCGCGAGAAGATGACTGGTATTATTAACGTTCGAAAAATGGCGCCCAACGTCGGGAATAATTTCACATGACCTTAGAAAAATTGATCCCTTACCAAACGAGCACAGAAATTAAACTCGCAGTTGAAACATTAACCTAAAAAATTAATATTAATATAAAAATCGCAAGTAGAAGATTTTTGTTATTACACACCTAACTGCGATGGAAGTTCAGAAAAGTTGAAGAGATTTCTGATACAAAGTTGTCTTCAATTTATTTGCATCTATATGTGCGCATTTGTATCTGAAATCAATAGACTTTTTCCGAGGAGAGCCTCGGGGAGGCTTCAGTTTGTATGCGGCTTAAAAATTCTGGATCAGCTAACACGTTACGGGACGATAGAATACCTCGAAGAGCTTTTTAGATCAAGTAACAAGAACGGTCCTAAAATGGTTTAAGTTACCTGATGCTTTTCTCGAATGACCCTCGATTAGATTTCTAGACATTTTGGATGGCGGAAACGGTTAAATACACCAACATGAGATCCCTGCTCAGAAGCCATTCGAAAGATTATTTGGCAATTTTAGCGTTTGATAACAAATTCAACGTGATTTTCGTTGCATATAATGTCTACATACACTTTTCTTTGCATGGTCCTATACTCAAGATCTCAATCTTGTATTCAAAAGGCCAGTCGGCGGATACAATGCAACAGAATACCCATCCAATTTTATGATTGGCTATGGTTTTTTGGTCTTTTAGGAGTACCCAAAAAATAAAATGGCGGGATGGTAGGGCGTTTGCGTTAGCCGCCATATTGAAAAACTCAAAAATCTCAACATTGGCTTATCGGTTAAAAGAATTATTCAAACATTTCGATAGAAAATATGATTTTTGTTAATGCCTATAGAATTTTTGTTGTAGGTATAACACTTTAGGAGTTATACCGTATAACAGTTTAATTTTTATTCAAATTTTGAAAATATTAAATAAAAAAAACATTTCGTTCAAATTTTTAAAAAATTAAATCTTTTACACGAAATAATTCCTAAAGTGTTATACGGTCAACAAAAAAATGTAGTCATGAAATAAAAGAAAATCATATTTTCTATCAAAAGATTTGAATAATTCTTTTGTCCGATAAGTCAATGTTGAGTTGATTGAATTTTCAAATATGGCGACTGTAATGCAAACGCTATACCATCCTGCCGGAATTCCACTCCGAATTTTTTTTTACATCCAGAAATGTTTCACCCCAAGAGCTTTAAGACTTTCCAGATAATTAAACTGCTTGATCTCCTCTATTCCTCAATCAATGCGCGTTACTCCTTGATAAAAACAATAACAATTAAGCTACAGATCAGTTGAATTCATAAGCTCCTGCTAAAAGAAATCTAAAACTACCAGAACATGAAGATATTAAAATCCAGGGATCCAACTTCCCCGTCCTAGAATGAGAACATAGTTACCCCGAATGCTGACCGTATCTACAGTATAAAGTTCCCTTGTTTAACACACTGTTTTGGTGATCCTTATATAATTCGGTTTCCTCTAAACAATAATTAGCATTCAGGGTCAAGATTGCCACATTCCGATTGGTATCAATTTCTTCAATGATAGAAACTTCTACTTCTCAATGGAAAGTAAAAGAAGGAACTTTAGAACCAATTAAAACTTCTTCACCTTCTTATGAATATTCAGAGAGATTTTCTTTTAAGCTGTTTCTGTTCAACGGTCTTAAACTATAAAATACTTCCTTCTGTAATAAAATAAAAGAAATTTAGGCCAATGGATAACTTTGTGTTGGTCAGTTCCTGGCAGCAGCAAAGTATTATACAGTTCATGGTTATGCTCCGTTCACAAGGTATATAAGCACTCATTCCGTTGTAAGTTCATCTCTACCATGCCCTGTTATTAATTGTAATAAATCTCGATGAAGTAATAAGGCTTTGGTCATTAAAAGTAAAACAAAAATTCAGAAAATGGCCCTTAAATCTCCACAAAGAAAAAAAAAATATGGTTTTTCGTTTCACCAAATGAAATTCCTTCTCGGTATAATCATGGTCACCTTTCGGAGAAGACATGGTTTCACCTTCCAAGTGGTAATATTCATGTTCATAGCAAAAATGAAGAGTGAAACCCTTTATCTTTATTTTGGGGTCTCCAATCATCATTAGGACATAACAACACTGATAGGCTTGCGTACGATGAAAGAAGGGCGCCAGTATAAACACACATAAGCTTCACAACTGGAAATATACAGGACTCCACTTCGGAAGAATCAAACAATTACAATAAGCTACAAAGGACGATATGGGATAGCCACCATCATAATCATCATCCACCGACCGAAAAACCGACATGCCCCGTAAAAACCACCTGCCTGGCCGATTAATCAAACGATAATCCGTTGAAGTGTGTCTTCATGTCTATGACGAGGGAACCAGGCTGTTTGCTTATAAAGTGCCTCGAACTGGTGGTTATGGTTAGTGGCTGTGTGGCGTGTTAACACCTTTCGATTTACTTTTAGGCCAGTCATCATACTGGCCATGCCATGACAAAGAGTTCCGACACCACCGCCCTCATCAATTATCGAGCTTAAGCTATGCCATGGTGAATGCTCGCCTGGTCCTGGCGGTGGGTTGTGGCGGCCTTTTGATGAGATTTTTTGTGTTGCATGGCTAAGTCAAAACAAGCAAACATCAAGGATTGGCGGCATGGCATGGTTTAATGGTGGTGGTATTGATAGACTAACCCTTCCGAGTTGTGCTCTTTAATCATGTCAGTCGTTTTGTCGTAATTTGATTATATTAACTTAAATAGGAGGATCGCGGGTCATTTTGGGTTGTTGGAGTTAATGGCTTCCGATTGGGGGAATTCAAACAGGATAAGGGTTCTTTTTTTTAGAGGAGTGTGGTTCCAATTATGTATACGTTGTGGGGAAGAGACCTGTTTTTATGTTATAAAATAATGAATTGTGAATAAACGAGGCGTATTTCTTAAACTTGATTATTTTTGATGATTTAAGTCTGTTCATTGAATCAGATAGGAATGAGAGAGAATATGAAAATAATTATAAAATTCTTTATAGACCTTTGTACATATATAATTGGATATTTCTCATGTTGTATTGCAGATGCTTTTCAAAATAAACCAAGACTTATTCAATAGATCAATCTGAAAGGTAGCAAATTTCCGTTTTGTATCTTTGGGAAGTTACTTAAGCAGAATTCACGTCGACAAGGACAAGCCATGGAACGCAATTCTTCTCAAGATCGGAAAAGTCAATTTTGACACAAATTGCCCCAGTGGCTAGTTTCGAAGAGACAAACAAATTATTACAGGCTAAGAAGATCTAAATTGCTTGTTCTGATGTCAATATCACTACTGTGGCTACAGATGTCACGGATCGAATGACGTACTTGGAATTTGCCATTGCACGTTGATCATTTCTGCAGAGCACTTTGATAAAAGACTTAAAGAGGTCACCCTTCCAAATTCAGATAGTCTATCAGCTTTTATATGTAAAGTGTTAATGGCGTCTAAGCGACGACGCTCATGGTCTCCAGAAGCTCAACGAAAGGGTCAACGATTTTCGGTCGAAATTCTATATTGCTCATAATGGAAACTCAGACTCAATGCTGCATTCACGAGGAACCATTGCCATCAGACGAAGTTATTGCACAATTACGCCGGTGGAGGAGGTGTTGCGGTCCCAAGTCGCCTCCAATCACTGCAGCAAGTTAAGTTCATATTGTGCCGGGCGGGCATCACAGTTGTCTTGTGATATGTCAAAACAGGGGGTTAACGAAAGTCAGGCTGAATTGTTGAGGAGTTCCTTTACTTTTTTAAAGTTCATTTGCCTGACGTAATCGAGCAAGTACTTGGTCGCACAATCCGCATCAAAGCGACATTTATGAACATCTCGCTGATCTGTGTTCATGCCCCCCCATGGAAAGAAGGATGAGCCAACCAAGGACGCGTTCTATGACCTCCTAGAGAACGCCCGAAGTACGACGTCAAAATTATTCTGGGTGACTTCTGGGTGTCAGATTCGGAAATGTGGGCACCTTCGGTTCAACTATCGGAGGACACAGCCTGCACGATGACACTTCCGTCAACGGACATAGAATGATAGACATCGCGGTGGGGCGTAATGCCATCATATCGAGCACCCATTTCCAGCAACTTGATGTACAAAAAGGTACTTGGCGGAGCAGTGATCAAACCAATCACATCGCGATAGATCCCAGACATGCATCCAGTATCTTGGATGTTCGAGCATTCCGTGGGGTAAACATAGAATCTGACCACTACTTGGTAGTATTTCTAGTACGTATGCGGATATCCATGGCGCCACAACGCTGAGTTGATGCTCAGATCGCAAGAGACCTCAAGAATCTTTCAAGACCGCGTTTCTACCAATCTCTCAACAAGTCCGCCATTAGCAGCAAGTACAGAGGACCAGTGGAGACATTGGCAACAAGCCATCAGAATTGCCGCCTCTGATGTGTTGGCTTTCACTAGGCGTCCACAACAAAACTCCAGGTTTGATGAAGAATGCAGTTTGGCGCATGCAGCAAAGAACGAGGCCTAGCAGGCGATGCTGAAGGCTAGAACCAGAGGTACTGTGAGAGCAGCCCGGGAGCTTTACGGGTCAAAAACGAAGGGAGGAACGACGACTCCTCTGGAAGAAAAATTGAGAGCACGAGAAGCGAGCGGTCGAGTCTATTGAGGGTTGCAGGAGTGATGTTAGGAAAATCTAATTGAAGTGCGTTTAGCGATTACCAACCTGAAATCAAATAAAGCTGCTGGGATCGATTTGGTCGGAAGAAAGTATGAATTTAAGAATTTATGAATTTATGACCTTGTCATAGTTTGCCCCATCCACAAAAAGGGAGGCCTCCTAAACGTGGCTTATAAAATTTTGTCGGCTATCCTGTGTGATCGCTTAAAACCCCTTGTGAACGATCTGATTGGCCCCAATCAGTGTGGCCAGGCAAGTCAACCGTCGATCAAATAATGTTCACACTATATGACAGGTTTTAGAAAACGATGGAGAAATCTCGCTGCTCTGTCAAAGTCGGTAAGAACACCACCGAACCGATTTTTCATGATTTCATTTGATCCATCACTGTTTTCAATCTTCACATCTGAAACAATTTTTATGGTTGAAAAATAACCTGTTGACTTATTCCTATTGATTGAATCATTTAAAAAGCATAAATCATTCCAAAACTGCTCGTACGATTTTAATGTCGTTTATTGATTTTCAAATTTTAAATCAATTTCGTTCCAGCTCTGCATCTTAATCCCCGACATTATTTATATTTACGACTGAACCTCTTTTGATGGATGTGAAACTAAATGCACCATGCACTGCACATGCAACATTCATCCAACACATCAGATTTTTTCATGCGTAATAAAACAAAATTAGAAGTCTCTAGGAATGTTAAATAGCTGAATGAGTTAAAGCCTCCCATGGTGATAGGCGAGGTATAGATGATGCCTTTGTAGATTTCACGTAAAGCAAAGGTAGTGGACAACAGCAAAAAGCCATTCGAACCGAAAAACTCCAAGAACAAAACCTTAAAAAAGATTCCTGAGGGCCATAACTCATGCCTAATAAAGACCCAGTTGCATACGTATTTTGTCAGGTGTCATAAAAGTTATATTTATTAAGTGGCATAATGCCGAATAAATCTTCCAAGAGGAACTTGTTTCGATGTGTTTTTTTTTTTCTTCATACATAGTAACATCTTTTGCTCCTGTTGTCCAATGTTAATTGTAACGACAACCTGCAGCAGTAGAACAGTGAGTCTCTGGTGGAGAGTTTAGAGTCTTTTGATATAATGGACTTGAAATCGAAATGAACGCGCACTCTGCACGATCCAATGTCGCTCCACTATCATTTTCCATGTCCGATTGTCCGACACGCAATCAAACATTTTAATTTTTTTTTTTTTTTTGTAACTTTGTTTAACATAAAAGACTACCAGCTTCACAATGGACACAATAAACGGAATCACCTTTAATGTTCCCTAGACTCTCTGGTATTTGCGGGTCTCTGAATGGAGGACATTATTACTTCTCTTTCTTCAAGTCTGATGGTGTTTGTAGTTTTTAATCATTTTTTTTTCTGTGTCACTGTGCGTTTGTGTCGGTCGTCGACATGTTTTCTTTGGAAATAGACGATGTAGCTAAAAGGAGAACTATTTAAGGGATTCTAGGTATCGAGGATGGGTTTGGAGTGTGGCAGATTCTTTATATATACCTACTGAAGGTATTTAAAGAAAAGAGTGACTTTTGGCGCGCCAAGATGTCTCGGGCGAAGAAAAATCACAGCTTGTCGGGATTTTAAGGATAATGGGTATGTACATTCTTTTTACCTATATGCTTATGCAATGGATAGACAATAATAATTTGTAATGTTCATGCAAGTGCATAAGGCTGTTGTTGTATAGGGAAAAGGAACAGTATAGGTATGCTGCTATATAGGAATCCAGGTGGCACCTCCTGGCAAAGCAGATGAGAACTACTAGACCATTTCATACACATTAGAACACAATAGCTTCATTTGCATAATGGAGTGCAAATTACGTACATATGTACACGTAGATCAAAGGAAACTTGTTGGTTTTCCTGCACACTAAAAAGTTTGGTTGATCTTACACACATATAAGGTAGGGTTAGGCATATTTGACAAAAAAAGCTCTTCAAAATTCCAGAGCAAAAAATCATCCAAACAATTAGTGCAAAACTTGAATACCAATACAATTAAAGTGATGGTGACGTTTCAGGTGCTGTGATGAAATGATGAGGTCATACGGAAGACGAACTAGTGGGATATCTATACCTTGCACTATTCAGGAGCATGGACCAGCGTCTATTTGTTTTCTGTGATAATGATAAATCTTAGGCTATAAGTATTACGCTTCAATAGTGTTGGCAACCGCTATTATTCAAAAACACCATGCTGATATATATATACACGCCCCAACCAAAGAAGCATTCTACAATCTCTTGGAAAACACGTACGATATGTGCGAACGCAGAAAAAATATACTGAGGGGGGGGGGTAAAAAGATATCTAACCACACAAATAAAAATGATGTGTCTGTTTGGAATGTCAAAATAAAAGATTTTTACAAGATGCCTATTAAAGCATATACGGCACCCAACTAACAATTTAGCTTTTATAAAGTCCAAACTTAAGAATTTGACAAGCAATAGCTAGTATAGAGCTCGTATAAGCCAAATTTTCGCAAGCCACACATTTCAAACTTTGAAAATTAAAAAAAAACAGATATAAGGCCTTTAAAAGTAAGCTTGACAAGCTCTATACGAGGCTTGTAGATAAAGGTTTAAAATAGCCTGTATAAGGCCTTCCGAAGTTATTTACTGATAATTTAAAAGAAAATAGCTTCTATAAGGCTCACCACGACAAGTCAATGCAAACAACTTGTAAAAGGCCTGCCTATAAATGCTTTATACGAATTTAATTATTCTGCTAATATGTCCGTCTTACAAATAAGCTCGTAGTAACAAAATTATAGTTCTAAAGAAAAAAAGGAAAGGTAAGTATTTAAAATCTTTAAACCGAAAAGAAGCGCCTACAAAAATAATTTATTAATAAGAATTCTAAAAACTAATAAAGATAATTATCTCTCTCTCTTCACCGTTAACATTTTCTTCATATCATATTTTTCTCAACAACAATGTGGCGTAGAGGTAGAGTTCTGGAGTGGTGCGTGGAAGTTCTCTATTCTAAGTACAAAATCCAGGTAATTAAACACTTTTCTTTTTTATTTTAAATATAATTTCAATCTTTACAGAATACAGTCAAAATATTTTTGGTCCCTGACTGCGAAGGAGGAAATATCTAAAAAATACATATACAAAAATAAAAATATTGCTTAATGTACTAACACCTAAATTTTGTTTTGATTTCTTAATATGGCCTTTATAAGGCATATATAAACATTGACGGCAAGCTGCCATTAATAAAATGGCTTGGGTAAGGCCTTTCTACAACGTCCAAGGCAAGCTATTAGCAAAGGCGTCATTAAAATGCTTCGGTTAGGCCTTTTTACAACATCCAAGGCAAACTATTAGGTAAGCTGTCATTAAATGGCTTGTATAGAGCCGTTTTATAACATCCAAAGCTGTCACAGAATGGCTGGCAGAGGCAAGCCAATTGCATTTCATGAAAAGCTAAAGTCTTATAGAAGTTATATAGCTTGCGCAATGTGAGATAAATAACTTGTATAAAGCCTTTTACTATTTCTATAGCAGTCTGAAAATAGCTTGTGTTGAACCTAATACAAGTTAAATTGGCACATAGGTATAACAAAACACACGTTATTAAAATTTTCGTTTGACTGTCTGTTTGTCCTGTCTAATCTCGAGAAAGGCTGGACCGATTTTGACTGGACTGGATTAAGAAGGAACTTATTATCTAATTATCGCCTAGATGGCTTTGGGGTAGATATTTCGAAAAAAAAATTATTTATGGACCGACGCACGCGACGACGGGAAATGGATGAATCGATTTTGACGGGATTCTCTCAGGTAGATAGCTGATGTTGTAAGAAATGAATAAGGCTATTTCAATCACTGAATAGTTGGCGCATATGTATACACATGTGTACATATTTATCTTTAATTTATATAAGTACAATATCTTACAAATATTTTATAAAATATAAAATCCATGCGCCTTCAAACCTTTCAATTGCTCATCGCCGATTTTTGATCGCAGATAAGTTTTAAATCTGCGCAGACATGAAAAAGATCGCTCACTTAAAACCACAGATAACGGAATGGTCGCACCAATCCCGACTAAGCGGTGCACTGTTTGCCTAAGAATGAAGAGGAATCGTAAACATTTTATTATTTTTCGAGTTTAGCATTAGTTTAATCTATAAAATTTTGCCAAAATCAGTGCAGCCGTTTAAAATATAGGGGAACTAAAAACAACGGATTTATGTCAAAGGTCCACCTACCATTAATCAACTTTTTCTAAAAAAAAAAAAATTTTAAGCAGGATTCTTAACTTGCGAGATTTCGTTTTTCGAGACTTAAAAAATGCGAGAAACATTTTGCCTCATTTTTCAAATGATATCAATGACCGACCGTGTTTAGACTGGGAAATTTGTGTCTGGCGTGGTGAGTACTCTCGTGATTACACAGGTCCTCAATTGAGGACGCCTCACTTCAAGCGGGTGGAATTTTTGTGAAGTGAGACAGTTGTACGACTCGAATTTTTTTGCATTTTAAAGAAGAAAATAACATTCATAAATTATTATTAATGCTTCTGCTTGTTTCCTTTTCCAAGAATTCATATTCTATCACTCTGCATTAAGCTTAATTATGAAAACACTGCGATGTTAACAATATATCGGCAGTCAAGCAGATAATGAACAAAATGGGAAAAAACTTGAATATGGAACTGGAAGAGTACTCATGCTTCCAATGTTTATAATTTGAAGCTGCCTCACGAGAGTACTCACCCCTTATCCCTCTCGCCTACGAACTCTCGTCAGTCCGATCTCAATTTCCCAGTCTAAACACGGTCAATGTCATCGACAATTATGTCAGGATTGTCAGACTCTTTTTGGTTGAACCCTTTATTGACGTCAAAGATTTCTGTGAGGTCTGATGGATGTTGTTTGCGACCTAAACGCACAACTGCAAGTGTTAACTGTACAACTGAATGAAAAAGTTATTTTGGGATCCCAAGGTAAGACATTATGCCTCAGGTATGCTGGTCATAAGAATAAAGCAGCATTGAATTTGATAAAAAGGTGTTGTTGGACTTTCATGGTAAAATCACAGACAAGTAAGTAACAATCAGGATGGCCACCGATGATTTATTTCTTTGTTTGAGGGTCGAGCACACGAAAGCTGCTGGCTGGTTGATTGTCTATATTTACATTTCACATATAGGACATCTCGTCTGGCATTGTCGAGCCAATAGTTTCAGGCTTCAGTGGCTCTTTTATTTTTGAGCTTTATAATTGCTGTTTCAACCTAGGTAGGTATACCTAAGGAGAAGTGATGATTCTCTTTTCGTTTGGATTAAGCTATTCGCCCTTGCAAAAATCCGTAATGGGTGGACCGGATATCACTTCTGCTGATAGGTAGGTACATATCTTTCATACAATATTCATTCTCGTTACAATCAAAGGCATAGGTAGGTATAGATATTAAACTATAGATATATGAACCTACTATTACCAAGTGATTGTTACGCAAATCATATGTTGATGTGCTATAAAGCAGAAGGCACTCACTCCGACACGCGTCCCTTTTCGTCCTTGCATAATCTAAAAAAAAGCAAAATTTTGCACCAAGGGTAGAAATTCAAAGCAACCTTCCACCACACCTTGCTTTACAACCGGTGCAAACAAATACCGCACGCACTATTTCCATTCTTAATCCTTACGAAATGCAAACACCACAGTAGAACTACCTATTATTTCTCTGATTTCTATGTGTAGCTAGAATGTTGTTGTATACTCACACAGTCACAAATATATACAACAAATTTTCATAACGGCCACTGAGGATCAGCTGAGCAGATGTGTTTCATGACATTCAAGCACAAACAAAAAAAAAACACCATCGTTGAATACAATAAATCACCCCTCACTCACTTTAGTTCGAATAACACAAGGGGGAAATTTCAAACGAATTTATTGAAAATCCTGTTTGTCCCCACAAGGATGATCAACCATATAAATCCATAGTCCCGATTCCTGGATCAGCTTGCTATACAAATTTTTACTAAATAGCACGCGTGTGTGTTCTCTAAACGCGTGGAACTAAATGAGCGCACGCACCCTTGATATTGAAATTTTAAAAATCCACGCAGGATTTATATATGTAAATAATAGAAAACAAGGACCTGTGCAAAAAATCTTCATTGCTACTGGTATTGCACATGCCGTTGCATCTGCAGGTTGAGAACTTGGTATGTGTAAGTACATTCAATTATACCAATATATGTGTGATTGAGTGTTTGTTCAATCCTGAACTCTGACAGGATTCAAATTTAAAAATGTAACGAACTTTTTTAAAAAAATGGATTCTAATTTGAATAACTACTTTTGTCCTTTGAAATTTGAATTAAATAAAATCAACAACATGCGCAAGCATTGCTTTTCTTCAATTTATGTGGTTCTTAAGGACAATGACGTCTAGAAAGATGGCATTCAAAAAACAGAACAACATGCAGCACCGGTCTATGAAAATAACCAGGGCAGTAAAGATTTTTTTGTATCGTTTCTTATAATAAAAAAAAAACTTTTCTTCAGATGGATTTGTAAAAAAAAAATCCATAAGGACTCTCTGTATGCCAGGTGCGTTGATTTTTCATCTCCTGTTTTTTTCTGTTCTTTAATTTAACTCGAACAATATGAATTCCACAATGTTTTTTTTTTTTTTCTTGTCGTCATCTTGAACTCCTGATGCCGAAAGGACAATATACCATTGTGAAAAAAGAAATTAAATTGAAAGAATTGAAAGGAGCAATGTAGGACTTATATATAGGTACCTAACCCGATTCGTTGTACCTACACCTTGTAGATCAAGTCTCAGTCTCTTTTTGTATCAACTTCTATTTTCAGGACATTTTTATAGCGGTGACTGATGCATGTTGATTTTTATATCATTTAATTTTTTTTTTTATTTTTTATTGAAGAATGAATTGATTCCAAAACAGTAGATCGTGCCACAAACTATGTGTATGAGTTTTTATAAACCGGTCAAGGGTGTTTTGTTAAAGAATTTTTTTGATCCTTTCGAGTGAAAGTTGATGAAATACGGTGCGTGGTAGTGATGGCTATTATTATATTAATTGTAAGGATATTACATAGAAATCTGACTTTGTGGTTTTTTTGAAAAATGCAATGAAAGCATGAATGATCTTAAGGAATAAATGGTCATCTCAAATCTCAATCAAATGGAAGTGAATTAATATAATGGGAATAAGGACACCTATTCCTAGATTTGGTTATTGTTATAGCAAACAAAACCCACAATAACGATTTTTCTTGGTCATCAATGTTTGAACAGAAGTTCGTTAATAGTATCGAAATAATAATATTTAAAAGTCTGTAAAATTTTAAGATCAAGAATCATTCAAGCAACGTTGGGTAATGACCACATTATTAAACTCGTAGATAGGGGTACACCTCAGGGAGGAGTTCTATCCCCCTTACAATGGTTGCTTGTCATGGACAAAATCCTTTGTGAACTGGACAACTGTGGTGTAAAGGCGGTGGCGTATGCGCATGACCTGGTGGTTATGACATCAGGGGCGTTTCCTAGAGTGATAAGTGATATCATGGAAACTGCCTTGAAAAGAGTTGATATCTGGGCTACGAGCTGTGGACTAGGTGTCAATCCAAATAAAACCGAATTGATGCTCTTCACCACTAGGACTAAAATTCCCCCTTCACCCTACCCCAGTTGAACGGTCACACTCTTTCTCTATCAACAAAAGCTAAATACCTAGGAGTTATTCTGGACCCTAAGCTTAGCTGGAAAATCAATATCGAAGAACGTGTGAAGAAAGCAAGTATAGCCTTCTATGCATGTAGTAAAACTTTCGGGAAAAAATGGGGTCTGAAGCCTAAAATGATATTATGGACTTACACAGCTGTAGTTCGTCCAATTCTAACATACGGATCGATCGTATGGTGGCCAGCCCTAAGTAAAAAATATAATATAGACAAACTGAAAAAGATTCAAAGAACAGCCAGCATAAGTTCCACAGGTGCAATTAGATCTTCTTGCCCAACCGATGCCTTAAGCGTTATTCTTAATCTTTTACCTCTTGATCTTCACATCAAATACATGCTATCCTGCAGTGCTTAAAAAAGCAAGCTTTTGGGCAGAAAGACCTTATATGGTCATGGACAAATTTTAAAACTGTTGCCGATAGATCTTCGCTCAGTCCATATTGACTACCAATACCCTTGTCTTGACTTTGATAAAAGTTTCAATGTGCTTTTTCCTACCAGAGACGAATGGAAAAACGATCCGGTGACAAATGAATATGACACCACAATTTTCACTGACGGCTCAAAGATGGTTGACGGAGTTGGGGCGGGTGTTTACTCCGACAAACTTAAAATTAGTCAATCGTTCCGCCTGCCCGACGCTGCCAGCATATTTCAAGCTGAAGTGCTTGCTATTAAGGAAGCCTGTAGGATACTCAAACAAAAAACAATATCTTACCATAATATTCACAATGTAGCCATTTGTGTAGATAGCCAAGCTGCAATTAAGGCAATTAACAGCTGCCTGGTGTCTTCAAAGATAGTTCATCAATGCAGAGCAGAGCTCTCAGGTTTCAGTGATAGTATAAAAATTTCTCTCGTATGGGTCCCAGGCCATAGCGACATCCAAGGCAATGAGCGAGCAGATGATCTTGCTAGGCAAGGATCAGCCCTTCTCGTCTCTCAGGCGGAATCAGTAGATCTTCCACTGGGCTTCGTGAAGGGCAGAATATATGACCCTTTCCTTTCAGAATCAACAAAGAGGTGGCAAGGTTTGGCAACCTGTAAAATAACTAGAAAGATATGGCCAACTTATGACAAAAACAGATCGAATGATTTAATAAAACGAGACAGAATAGACACGGCCAGGGTCGTTGCAATCGTCACTGGCCATTGGCCAATAGGCGAACACGCAGCTAAACTGCGCATACCTTTCAACAGCTACTGCGGTAGTTGTAGAAATCCACTGGAGAAAGAAACTATTGAGCATTTCCTCTGCCACTGTCCGGCTCTGGCTAGGTCTCGCCTCCAGGCATTTGGTAGCCTGTTTCTCGACAACCTGAACGTGCTGTCGAACAAAAGGATAAATGATTTTACCGCTTTTCTCAACAGCACCAGTTGGCTTTAACAAACCAAGCAATATCTCTGTTTCAACTTTCACCTTGGAAGTTTTTGGAACTTTCGTTTAGGACTGGCTATTGACTAGCACTTACTCTATCTTTGGCAATAGCATCAGAGCACTGTTTAATACCTGGTAGGTATAAACTGTCTTTGAACGAGCTTAGCCTCATATAGATCTAGTGTAAAGTTATTGGGCAGGCTCTCAGTCCAAATGGAACCACCCAGCACACAGTGTGAGCTAGGTTCTTCCCTTGTGACTGCGGGCACAGACCAAAAACTGATCCCCTTAGCTTAACAGTCACTACCACTACGCTTTTCCGCGCTAATTGGGTTTATTCGGAACAGTTGTTCTGCGAAACTGCCATCTTACCTACCTTCCTTTAATATTAAAAAAAGCAGACAGTAAAATACCTACTTAAAGTGCAGTCACATAAAATGTGAGGAAAGTGTTCTCAGGAAGAAATATAGGGCACGATATAGGGTCGCACAGACTTGATCTTGGGGAAAGTGCAAAAATTAATTTGAAAGACCAGCATGTGCAAGAAATGAACCAAAAAAAAATTTGCTTCTTTTTTTCGGGAAATTAGAACTTTCGGCTTTTTAGATATATAATATGCAAATATTTTGATTAACTTTAGCCCTTGTCGAATATTTTATTGGCACTCGAAATTTACGCTATATACTAATTTACATTGCACACACTTTTTACTACGCTTTTTACTATTTCGTTTTTTAGCTCGCGGTACTTGTGGACTGTATTAATTTATTGATCGCTATTTTGTATCCGGCTCGAAGGACCAAATGTATCGACTCGTTCGATTCCCTGTAAAATCATATAAAAAAACAAGGGTGTTTTTTTAGAGGTATATAACTTTAAATTGCAATAAAACAACGATGGAATATTCGATTGACATGATTTTTTATTTATTCGAAAGATAATCTTGTGGCATTACATTTTAAATATGATTTCTGGCATATGACTGCCATGGCCGGCTCGGATCTGAACGTCCAATTTTCGATGACTTTTCCCAACTTTTGTGGCCGTATATCGGCAATAACACGGCGAATGTTGTCTTCCAAATGGTCAAGCGTTTGTGGCTTATCCGCATAGACCAATGACTTTACATAATCCCACAAAAAATAGTCTAGCGGTGTTAAATCACAAGATCTTGGAGGCCAATTCACCGGTCCAAAACGTGAAATTAGGCGGTCACCAAACGTGTCTTTCAATAAATCGATTGTGGCATGAGCTCTGTGACATGTTGCGCCATCTTGTTGGAACCACAGCTCCTGGACATCATGATTGTTCAATTCAGGAATGAAAAAGTTAGTAATCATAGCTCTATACCGAGTAACATTGACTGTAACGTTGTGGCCATCATCGTTTTTGAAGAAGTACGGACCAATGGCGGTCAGCCATCAGACGAATAGGGGGAATAACATGTAGCATATGAAAACATGCACGTGCCGTAACTATTCGGGACTGGTGGAAGTGTGATCATAGCCTCTTTGCGGCGGCCGCTAGTAACAAGCCTTTTAAAAAAGGTTTGGCTAATATGATCAGGCTAGTTCCTCAGGTTGGCAACAGGTTAATTCCCTGTTCCGTAAAATTTTAGAATTACGAACCCGACAACAAGCCTCGGAAACGGACTGATCTCACGACGACAACCAACGCAACGAAAACGGCAAAACGATTTACGAATTTTCTTATGGAACGTACGATCGCTCTATAGAGCTCGAGCTGCTCAGCAGCTAGCCGATGCCCTGTCAAAATATAGAGCTGACATAACAGCACTACAAGAAATCAGATGGACAGGGAATGGTGTTTTACAGAAGAAAGAATATGACGTATACTACAGCTGTCATACAAAACACCATGTGCACGGGGTAGGCTTCCTAGTCAGCGAAAAAATGAAGTCTACCATCATCGGCTTTAACGCTATAAGCGAAAGGCTATGCACCCTTCGCGTGCGAGGCAAATTTACGAACATTAGCCTCATTAACGTTCACGGACCTACGGAGGAGTCCTCAGACGAAGAAAAAGAGACTTACTACGAACAAGTCGAGAGGACCCTCAATGCCTGTCCAAGGTATGACGTAAAAATCATCCTTGGGGATTTGAACGCAAAAATAGGTCGGGAGCCGGTATTCAGGCATTACGCAGGCACCCATAGTTTGCATGAGAACACTAATGACAATGGACTTCGAGTCTTAGAATTGGCAGCATCGAAAAACATGGTCGTTGCGAGTACCAGGTTCCCGCGAAAAGATATCTACAAAGCCACCTGGGTATCACCTGATGGAGTCACTCGTAACCAAATAGACCACGTGTTGATAGACCGTCGCCACTACTCGAACTTGATGACGGTACGAACGTACCGAGGCGCCAATATCGACTCGGATCACTATCTTGTTGGTATGGTCTTCCGAGGGCGGATTGCCTTGCGAAGACGTATTGCATCCGCCGATCAAGTTCGAATCAACACGGCTGCCCTGCGCAATGAAAATGCCAGTAACACCTTTGGTAATGCGTTAGGACTCGCCCTAGAATCGCTTGATTTAGGGAGAGTAAGTCCTGGGGCCAGTATGCTGGGCGTAGATGAGAAGTGGACACGCCTTAAGAATACTGTCATTAGTACTGCCAACTCCATCTTAGGCAGCTGTCGTAGAAATCGGAACGACTGGTTTGATGATGAATGCAAGCTAGCGACTGAACGTAAGAATGTTGCGTACCGAGCAATGCAGCAATCTCATAGAACGCGGGCACGCGAAGAAGAATATAAAGAGCTCAGAAGAATAGAAAAACGGCTTCACAGACAGAAAAAATCAGCCTGGGAGAAGAACTTAATCTGTGAAATAGAAAAAAGCCGAGAGCGAGGTCAGCACCAGGCGCGGAAGTTCTACCAATCCATCCGAAACATGACGCAGTACACACCACGCTGCACATACTGCAAGGACGGAGAGGGAAATCTGATCACCGATCCACAAAGCATACTGGAGCGATGGGAAGTGTACTTTAATGAATTGCTAAATGGTCAACTCACTGCAGAAGTGGAGGCTCCACTGCTTCAAGACGAATACCCTATGTTGCCGTCACCAAGCATAGAAGAGGTTGAGAAGGCTATAGACCGGCTAAAGAAAAACAAAGCCCCGGGAGCTGATGGTATACCAGCCGAATTATTTCAACACGGTGGGCCAGCTCTACGTCAGGCAATTCATGATATTATAGTGCACGTGTGGGAGCGTGAAGAAATGCCAGAAGACTGGCGAAAAGGTATAATATGCCCCATACATAAGAAAGGAGATGTCACAACGTGCAGCAACTATAGAGGTATCACGTTGTTGAGTACCGCCTATAAGATACTCTCCTCTATCCTACAAGACCGGATAACCCCATACGCTAAAACCATCATCGGACAATATCAGTGTGGTTTCATTCCAGGCAAATCAACAACTGATCAGATCTTTACCCTTAGGCAGGCGATGGAAAAATGTCTAGAATTTAACATCCCAACATACCACCTGTTTATAGACTTTAAGGCCGCCTATGATAGCATAGCCAGGGTAGAACTTTACAAAGCCATGAGAGAATTCGGCATCCCAAATAAATTGACACGACTATGTAGGTTGACCATGACCAACGTAACAAGCCAAGTAAAAATAGCCGGATTGCTATCCAGACCAATCAACATCTTTAATGGACTCCGACAAGGGGATGGTTTGGCCTGCCTCCTCTTCAACCTGGCGTTGGAGAAAGCAATCCGTGACTCTGGCACGGCAACAAGAGGGACCATCGTCAACAGGTCCAGCCAGATACTGGCTTACGCAGACGACATCGACATCATCGGAAGAACCGAGCAAGCTGTACACGATTCCTTCATCCAGATCGAGCAGGCGGCACAAAATCTGGGGCTGCACATTAGTGAAGGTAAAACAAAGTACATGGTGGCGTCGAATGCGAGAGGAACAGTTGGTCAAACAATCAAGGTAGCGGAGCACGAATTTGAAGTGGTGCAATCCTTTAAATACCTTGGGTCAATAGTAGCAGCCGATAACAATATAGAAGAAGAAATACGCGGGCGGCTTCTCAAATCCAACAGAGCCCACTACAGTCTGTCAAAGCTCTTCAAATCCAGAAATCTCACCATAACTTCAAAACTACTGCTGTACAGGACCATGGTTCTGCCAGTACTCACACATGGATCCGAGACTTGGGTGCTTAGCAAAAGGCACTCTGACCTCTTAGCCGCGTTCGAGAGAAAAGTCTTAAGGAGAATTGTTGGCCCCATATGTGAGGAAGGACGATTCCGGAGACGGTACAATCATGAATTGTACGCAATCTACCTTGAAGCAGATATAGTGACAAAAATTAGGCTCGGTAGACTTCGGTGGGCAGGGCACCTAGCTCGCATGAGCGAAGAGGAACCTGCTCGGAAAGTTCTTTGTGGTACATTCTATGGCAGACGACAGCGTGGTAGACCATGCTTGCGCTGGAGAGATGGCGTAGACCAGGACGCCCGGAGCCTTGGGGTGCGCAACTGGATGGCGTCGGCTCGAGACCGGGATAGGTGGAGAGACTTGTTGAAGGAGGCCAGGACCGGACCCCGGTTGTCGAGCCGATGATGATGATGATGATGACGGACCAATGATTCCACCAGCCCATAAAGCGCACCAAACAGTCAGTTTTTCTGGATGTAACGGTGTTTCGACATACTTGAGGATAAGCTTCACTCCAAATGCGGCAGTTTTGTTTGTTGACGTAGCCATTCCACCAGAAGTGCGCTTCATCGCTAAACATCGCTTATGGACGTAGTGTATACGTATTCCGCACAGAACCATTATTTTCGAAATAAAATTGCACAATTTGCAAGCGTTGTTCAGGCGTGATGAATTGCCAAACCAAACTGAGAATAAATCACTTGACAGTTGTTAAATCGATCGTCGTCTTGAAAAGAAATGCCAACTTAAAGTTCTGTACCCCGAAAAAAACACCCTTTAGAAACGAAATACCGAATATTTTATTTGGGAAAAACACGGTGAAAAACCCAACTTTATTGTTTCGCTTTCTATCTAACAATGATTGAATAAATTTATTCAGGCATATGCCTGGCTGGTTGAATATATAATGCTGAATAAAACGCTGGATTAAATTGCTGTATAAATCTCTGTGTTCGCTGACGGGAATATAAACGATCTTTCGCTTTTCATAGTTCTCTTTGTTATAAATTTGCTCTTGCTATCTGAATTCACTAATATGATTTAACCACGTATGGCTCCAATACGATACAGGTAGCTATTCAAATATTATTATGTAAGTTTAGCAGTAGTTTTAGAATATTAAATTTCGTCAAAATTGGTGCAGCTGTTCAAGATAATCGAAATAATAATAAGATAACGGTTCTATGGCAAGTTTCGTTAATATCAGCTGATTCTGAAAAAAAAATTCTCTAAATATAGTTTGTACCAAGTTTGATGAAAATCGGCACAATCGTTAAGGCTGCAGGTGTCGATACATCCAGACAGACAGACAGAATTGTAGGACCTAATTTTTTCGTCACCTCTATCATCGTAATGTCATGTTTGATTGTTATCTCAAAACTTTTTTTTTTTACTAATGCATAACTTACCTTATAGTAAAGGTAATCGACGGTCAATGTTCAAAACGTTATTCATACCTTCAAAGTATGCGCAGAAATGTCAAAAACTATTTTCGTCCCTAACTTGAAGACTCCCGTTACAGCCCCTAAATTTTTATCTCTTTACTACCAAAACGTCAGAGGTCTCCGCTCCAAAACATCTTCGGTCTTTCTTAACTCTCAAAAACTCCCTTATGACATTTTTACACTGTCTGCCCCAGGATATAAGCGATTGCGAACTTTTTCCCTCCAATTTCAATGTCTTTCGGGTAGACGGGTCTTTTAATGATGTCGACTCTTCTGGTCGTGGAGTTTTACTAGCCATACATACTCGCATCGACTCAATGCTCTTTAAGACATCTCACAATACATTTTTTGAATACGTCTGTGTAAAATCTAAACTATGTAAAATTACTATTTTTACAATCTGCTGTTATATCAGACAATCACAGCCTATACAATCTTATCAGCTTGAAGTAGATGCTTTTGATTCCATTTTTGAAGCAGCTGATCCTTCCGATATTGTCATGGTCGTAGGAGATTTCAATTTTCCAAATCTTCAATGGGTTCTTTCTGATGAGGAATCTTATTTTACAGCTCTCAATCCCTCTTCAGATAAAGAAATCCTCTTTACCGATTGCTTGGTAGACTCAGACCTTTTCCAATTAAGTGGCGTTAAAAATAATTTAGGACGCCAGCTTGACCTTGTGTTTTCTTCTGACGCAAACAATTGTGTCGTTACTGCAAGTAACCATCTCCTTTCTAAATTAGATGCCTACCACTCTCCCCTTTTTCTCACATTCTCTTATGATTTTCACCATAATTCAACCCTAACTGAGAGCCCTTTGTCTTTCAATTTTCGTAAAAGTAACTTCCGTAAACTTAACAACTTATAAGCCTCCGTCGATTTCGACAGCATCGCTCAAAACCCAAATATAGAATTAGCTGTATCTAATTTTTACTTTAGCGTGTTTAGCTGTCTTTCTCAATCTGTCCCTGTTATTCGCCATAAGAACACCTCTTCATCCCCCCCTTGGTACAATATTGAGCTACGGTCTTTGAGAAATAAAAGAAACAAACTTTGGCAAATTTAATTTACTTCGCGTTCTGGTTTCGACTTTACTAACTATCTGAACACCATTACAATTCTTTCAGAACTTTGTGATTCTCTTTACAACAAATACCTCAATCAAATGCAATCTAACATAATGATTGACCCTAAAACATTTTTTCACTTTATTAATGCCAAACGTTAATCTGATAGCTACCCTTCTACCTTATTATTTTTGAATACAAGTTCAGATGATTCTAAAATAATTGCTAACTTGTTCGCCCAGTTTTTCAGTCAGTCTTTTTCCACGAGCACCTTAAAGCCCGATTCAGAATATTTCTCTTATCTAAGCAAATGCACGCAAACCTATATTATAATTTCGTCGGAAACTGTCGAGGCTAAAATTAAAAATATGAAAGAGGATTATTCTGCGGGTCCAGATAGGATTCCTGCTATAATACTTAAAAAATGTTGTTTTAATTTTGTTAAGCCCTTACAGCCTTATTTCAGCTTTCAATTTCACAAGGAATTTTTCCTTCTCTCTGGAAAAATTCATTTATAGTCCCTATTCATAAAAAAGGCCTGAAGAAAGAAAAAATGCTTCCTTCCATGTAAGTATATAGAACCATGGGATAGAAATTGGCTTTACCTAAAACCAATTCCATCTTTACGGATGAGACAAAATTGAACATTTGTAGTGAATTGTGCGTATATACTTCAATTTAATACCAGAGCTTCATCATCATCATCATCGGCTCGACAACCGGGGTCCGTTCCTGGCCTCCTTCAACAAGTCTCTCCACCTATCCCGGTCTCGAGCCTACGCCATTCAGTTGCGCACCCCAAGGCTCCGGGCGTCCTGGTCTACGCCATCTCTCCAGCGCAAGCATGGTCTACCACGCTGTCGTCTGCCATAGAATGTACCACAAAGAACTTTCCGAGCAGGTTCCTCTTCGCTCATGTGAGCTAGGTGCCCTGCCCACCGAAGTCTACCGAGCCTAATTTTTTTCACGATATCTGCTTCAAGGTAGATTGCGTACAATTCATGATTGTACCGTCTCCGGAATCGTCCTTCCTAACATATGGGGCCAACAATTCTCCTTAAGACTTTTCTCTCGAACGCGTCTAAGAGGTCGGAGTGCCTTTTGCTAAGCACCCAAGTCTCGGATCCATATGTGAGTACTGGCAGTACCATGGTCCTGTACAGCAGTAGTTTTGAAGTTATGGTGAGATTTCTGGATTTGAAGATTTTACTCCGAATTAATTCAACGAATTCAACATCATACATTTTTCCGTCTGACAATATAGTTTCAGACATTTCTTCAAGGTTTTAAATTTAACCGTTTGGTTTGATTCCTTTTGAAGAAGCACCTATATGAACAGTAAATTTATGAATTGTTTTACTTGCAATTGAGAACCATTACAAAGGGTCGGCATCTGAACTGACTTAATCCGGTTGGGGTTGAGCTAGCTCTCCTCTATCAACCGGATAAATCAATTAAAATACTACAATTATTGTACTTAAGTCTATAGAAAGGCATATCCTTCTTGATGATGTTTAAGAAAACTTTCCAAATTTTCGATCGTTCAGCGTTGACTCCTTTTTTTCACAGTAAACAAAAAAAAAAAAAAACGAAATGAACAACCCTTCAGGGCCTTACAAAAATATACTCCTCCAAACAGCATAAACATTTTCCTTGTTTTCGTTTTCAATTTCCAAATTCGATTTGTCCTCATTCATTTCCAACTGTTGTTCGTTGTTCGAACAATTAATGTCAAAAGATCACCACTGAACGACCCAAAAAAATAAATCCAATAACACACTTTTGTCCCAAGAAAACATTCTGACCATCTTCCTTTTCATGTGCAGGTTTATACCAACCGCAATGCCAAACATGCCCACACAATGGTCTTAAAAATGCTTCACGGACAAAAAATCAATAAAATATGTCCAAAAGTAATTTGGCCGGGACATGTTATTACTCCTTATTTCTCGTATTCTTCTTCTGGCTTTCAAATCTTCCTGAGTTAACATTAAGGCTTTTAATTTTACTCGTCTTTTATTTTTTTTTCTTCTTTTAATTTTTAATTTAATTTTCAGACTTCTCTGTGGCTCTGGGTCCTTTTGCCAGCGATAAACCTTTTCATATAGCATATTCTTCCTCATACGTGCTTAAGAGCTCTCACTTGTTTACCGCAGACTTCTACTGAAAGATTCACATTATGTGCGTTAAGTTTGGTTGGATTTACCGGACATTGCAAGCACACCATCAGATTTAATTTGTTGTTTTCAACATTTCGATTTGTGATGTGAACATGTCATAAAATGTTTTTTTTTTTTTTTTATTTTGAAAAAGAAAAAAAAAAACCATAAAACCGAAAAACAATTTCGTGGTTGGTTTCACTTGATCAGTGTTTTGTATTTTGAGGATTTCTCTGGACATTTTGTTGAATGAGCTTTCACCAGATGCACCATTCTGTGTTGAAGCGTATCAAATTAGTCGGATAAATATTTAATTGGTGGTTGTCAGTGATTTAGTTCAATGAAAATTAAATACTTAAGTATTTTGTTTAAGGAATATTTAATTAAATTACCAGGAAGAAGTAATAATTGTTGAATTTTTAGTCAAATAAAATGATATAAATGATACATATAGCGAGTGTTGTTTATGAAAAAAAAAAAAATTATTTGAAAACCTGTTTTAGACAATTTTATTTGACTATTGTCAAACACCGCTAGGTACACTACTGGTCAAAAGTTTGAGACCACCTTCAAAGGGTAGCTTTATTTGTACCTGGCGCTTGGGTTTATGAATGAATATAGCATTTTTTTACCTGCATCGCCACAAAACTGAAGATATCCAAAGGAGCAGTTCACAGGACCATACAGCGTTACTCTAGTACCGGCGGTTTTAAGGATAAACCGAGGTCAGGACGATCTAGAGTTACGACGAAAACCGAAGATCTGCATATCATCACCATCATAAGCAAGCGTTCTAGGAAGAAAACAGCACCAGAAATACGCGCCGAGATCAATGAAATCCGGGAAGAACCATTATCTGTATCAACGATACAACGAAGGCTAAGGCATGCTGTTTTGGGCGCGTTGCAGTGCGGAAACCACTTCTGCCACCCCAAAACAAGATCAAACGGTTGGAATAGGCCAAAACCCATAAGGATTGGACAGATGAAGACTTCAACAGAGTCTTATGGAGCGATGAGTCCAAGTTTGAGATATTTGGCTCAAATCGCAGAGTGTACGTCAGGCGCAGTGCTGAACAGAAGATGCTACCAGACTGTTTGGTCCCAACTGTAAAGCATGGAGGCGGTTCAGTAATGGTGTGGGGATGTTTTTCCTTCGATGGAGTAGGAGATCTAACACGAGTGATCGGAAGAATGGATAAAGAAGTCTATAAAACGATATTGGAAGACCACGTTTTGGTATCTGGACTCCGATTAATCGGTGAAGGTTTTGTATTCCAGCAAGACAATGACCCGAAACACACTTCAAAACTTTGCCGGGGATACCTGAAACAAAAAGAAGATGAGGAAATTCTAAAAGTAATGGTATGGCCGCCGCATTCTCCAGATATTAACCCCATTGAGCTCTTATGGGAAGAGCTTGACAGAAATGTCCGGAATCAACACATAACATCGGAATCTGCTCTTTGGGAAACTCTACAAAATTGCTGGAATAATATTCCACAAGAAAAAACAAAACAAACCTTGTAAGAAGATTGCCCAGAATTGTAAAAAAAATTATTGAATTTAAAGGAAGGTTTTTTGATGAAAACTCAATTTAAAGCTTTTATTGGTTTTTTAAATAAATAATTTATGTTTAGTACAAAACTAGTTTATATTTTTCTATCATTTACAACTAGACATGCTCTTCACTTTTTTCACGTATTAACTTTTTTCCTAAAACTTCAGTTTAGGGGTTAAAACTCGATATTTCTCAAATTTCAGAGGTGGTCTCAAACTTTTGACCGGTAGTGTATATATAGAAAATTAACTAACGAGGAACATTGGAATCATCAGTTACCTACAAAATTGTAAAACGAACACCTGAAATATAAAGGCGAATGAAAAGGATTTAACTCTGAAGAACCAAATTCTAATTATCAGTCCCCTGTCACCCTCCCGTTTTAACATCAAAAAAGCATTGCCGTTCTTCTAATTTAGTTCCCACACTAAAAACTAAAAACATAACATTGTAAATAACACAGAATTATTATGAAATAGATAAAAATTATTTAGCAATTAATTTTATTGCAAAAAAAAGTCACTAAACTTTGTCCCCCGCAATTGTAATAAGTTCCTTGAAAGATTGAAAACCTCAAAAATATCGAATTATCATCTCAAGGACTGTCAAGTAGCGAGTCTTCTTAACACAAAATTGTGTTTGTATATTGCATTTGTTTGCTATATCACTTGAGAAGAAGACATTTGTGAGGGAGGTCGTTTATTGTTCGTTAAGTTTTTTAACCCCCTGGTGAGTGTTTCCATAAAAAAAATTAATATAAGTAGGCTTACTTTTTTTTTATAAGTAATAAAATAATTTCTTTCTTAGAATGCCACATCGATATTTATTTCCTAACTAACATCTTTTTTCAATAAAGTGTTTTCAAAAGAAGAGGTTCCAACACCGTTTAAAAAATCTGTGATATTTCCCATCCACAAGAAAGGAGACATCAATAACGTTGAAAACTATCAAGGCATATCGTTTATGAACGTCATTACAAAATTGTTGTGTGGTATACTTGTTAACAGGCTGGAGACATGGGTGGAAACCAACAATGTACTTACCCAATTTCAAGCTGGTTTCAGAAAAAATTTCTCAACGGTAGATCATATTTTTGTACTTACCTCAATCGTTAAAGAATTTCAAGCAAGGAACAAGAAAGTATATGCGTTTTTTGTTTACTTTAAGTCTGCTTTTGATCTTGTGAATCGAAATGTGCTTTTCTACAAACTCTGACAAGTAGGAATATCTATTAAGTTCATCCGTATTATAAAGGAAATGTATGCGAAATCAAGATCAGCTGTTTAGGATGGATCAACGTACTCCGAATGGTTTGAAACGGACACCGGTGTTAAGCAGGGATGCCTTTTAAGTGCTCTTCTGTTTGCACTCTTTATTAATAATGTAGAAGCCTACTTTCCAGGAGGGGTCCGAATTGCTGATTTAACCGTAAATGTACTTATATTATCTGATGACCTAGTGATACTTTCCGAATCTGCAGATAATCTTCAACTGATGATTAATCGCCTACCAGATTATTGCACCAAATGGGGACTTGTTATCAATGCTGACAAATCAAAAATTATGGTGGTCTCAAGGTCAGCGAGGAAGCAAATTGCGTATAATTGGCACTTCAATGGAACTCGTCTAGAATTAGTTAATGAGTATAGATATATCTTGGAGTCAATTTTAACAAAACTTTAAATTCTGAAAATCACATAACCTTTAAAGCTAAAACTTCACAAAGTCTGGTAAATATAGCTTGGAAAAACATCTTCTCAAACCAACGGATATTTTTATCTGAGAAATACAAGATATTTGATGCTTTTATCAAGAGTTCACTTTGCTACGCTGCACAGGTATGGGGAATAAACGAATACGAAGCGATTGAAACATTTCATAGATGCTTTTTAAAGAAACTTTTTAATCTTCCTTTGAATACCCCGAATTATTCATTATAACGGGTGATTTTTTAGCTGGTTTGGTTTTGGCAACACTGGTTTTGACAGCTGACGTGTGCTTAGTACCTTGTGTCACTGTCAAACAGCTTCAGTTTGGTTTGCAATTTAACCATGGATCATCTTACAAATGAAAAACGCTTGCAAATTATTGAATTTTACTATCAAAATTCGTGCTCGGTTCGAAATGTTCGAAATGCTTTTTTATCGAAAAATTGTGTTCAGCGATGAGGCTCATTTTTGGTTGAATGGGTACTTAAATAAGCAAAATTGCCGCATTTGGAGTGAAGATCAGCCAGAAGCATTGCAACAGCTACCAATGCATCTTGAAAAAGCCACTGTTTGGTGCGGTTTATGGGCTGGCGGCATTATTGGGCCATATTTCTTCAAATATGATGCGAATCGCAGCGTTACTGTCAATGGTGAACGCTACCGAGCGATGATAACAAACTTTTTTTTAGCCCGAAATGGAAGTTCTTGACTTGCATGATATGTGGTTTCAACAAGACGGTGCCACATGCCACACAGCACGCGAAACAATGGCGCAATTGCGAGGCGAGTTTGGTGAACAGTTAATTTCACGTTTCGGGCCGGTCAATTGGCCGCCTAGATCGTGCGATTTGACACCATTAGACTATTTTTTGTGGGGGTATGTCAAGGCTAATGTCTATAGGGACAAGCCCGCTTCGATTGACGCACTGGAAGCCAACATCCATGCATTCATTCGTGAGATACCGGCCGATATGTGTGAAAGAGTATGCCAAAATTGGACTCAGCGGATGGGCTACCTGAGACGCAGCCGCGGTCAACATTTGCATGAAATTATCTTTAAACATTAAATTGCAAGGTTCAAACTATCGATTCAAAAAAATATTTCATTCATTTTTTTTTAATTTTTTGTGTTTTTTTTTTTTTTAAAGTTCTAAACCTCTTAAAAAATCACCCGTTATCTGGAAACGGGTCTCCCAAGAATTTTTACTAGCACTCTGAAGTCGCATGCAGACTACATTGTTAAGGTGTTGTCACATCATGATGACCGACTGACAAAACAAATGGCACTTTACGAGCTAAGAAATGAGGACTGGTGGGTGTCGAAATGGAAAGATTTGGGAAACGATTGTGGTGAAGTGGTAACGTTAAACCAACATAATCTAAATCAAGTAAAAGATCAACTCTATAAAGTAATACAAACGCATGAAAATTCAGAATGTGATAAATTAATACAAGAAGCTCGAAAATCCGAAAGTAGACTTCTATACGCACAACTTAAATTTAACCTTATGGAGTCAAGCTATTTCAATGATTCTCTAAGTTACAGAGAAAAATCTTTGATCTTTAAAACAAGATGCGAAGTCCTTGGACTTAACGGATCCCCATACAATGGCAGTTTTAACCAATTTTGTACGTTATGTAATTCGAAGGCAAAAGAGGACTGTTTCCACTTCATGAGTATATGTCCCATCTTTGCTGACCATAGTAAAATATTCTTCGGAAAGAAAACTATGACGATGAAGAAAACAATCTCAGTGCTTAACGATTCTAATTGGAAAATATTATATAACTTCTTAAGAGTCATTTGTAAATATAGGATGTTACTTATAACAGAATTTGCTTAAATAAAGTTAAATTTTTACTATTACCGAACATACAATGTACATAATTTGCTAACCGAGCTGATGGCAATGCCATAGATATACATTCATAAAAAATTATAAATTTTGTATCAAACAAATCGAAATAATAAATTAATTTTTAATCTAATCTAATCTAATTTCTTTCTTTAATTTTTTCAAATGTATACGCAAATTAATTTTTTGGCTTGAATGTTTGAAAATTTCAGTCCTCTGGCAATTTTATGAAAAAAGCGAATAAAATTCTATCCAGTTCTGATAAATTTTCAGAAGATGATGCATTTTAACTGAGGGTTTTAACTATGCAATCTTAAATCAATGATTCAACCTTTCTTTTTAACGGCTATATGGAAGCTTTAAAAACCTATTTTAGAAGCACTTTAAGAGTCAATTAGGTAAAAGATAATGCTATCTTCTTAACACAATAAATAATGCTGATATCGATCAGTTGTTTCTCCAATTTAAACAAAAAGTCATATTTTGAATTGAATAAGTGATAATTTATGAGATATAACGGTTGATTTTTTAAGAGGTTTAGAACTTTTTTTAAAAAAAAAACACAAAAAATTAAAAAAAAATGAATAAAATATTTATTTGAATCGACAGTTTGAACCTTGCAATTTAATGTTTCATGCAAATGTTGACCGCGGCTGCGTCTCAGGTAGCCCATCCGCTGAGTCCAATTTCGGCATACTCTTTCACACATATCGGCTGGTATCTCACGAATGAATGCATGGATGTTGGCTTTCAGTGCGTCAATCGAAGCGGGCTTGTCCCTATAGACATTAGCCTTGACATACCCCCACAAAAAATAGTCTAATGGTGTCAAATCGCACGATCTAGGCGGCCAATTGACCGGCCCGAAACGTGAAATTAACTGTTCACCAAACTCGCCTCGCAATTGCGCCATTGTTTCGCGTGCTGTGTGGCATGTGGTACCGTCTTGTTGAAACCACATATCATGCAAGTCAAGAACTTCCATTTCGGGCTAAAAAAAAGTTTGTTATCATCGCTCGGTAGCGTTCACCATTGACAGTAACGCTGCGATTCGCATCATCTTTGAAGAAATATGGCCCAATAATGCCGCCGGCCCATAAACCGCACCAAACAGTGGCTTTTTCGGGATGCATTGGTAGCTGTTGCAATGCTTCTGGCTGATCTTCACTCCAAATGCGGCAATTTTGCTTATTTACGTACCCATTTAACCAAAAATGAGCCTCATCGCTGAACACAATTTTTCGATAAAAAAGCATTTCGAACATTTCGAACCGAGCACGAATTTTGATAGTAAAATTCAATAATTTGCAAGCGTTTTTCATTTGTAAGACGATCCATGGTTAAATTGCAAACCAAACTGAAGCTGTTATAATTGTATTTATCAGTCCTCTGGTAACAAAATTTTAGTCCCCTGACCACCTTTTTTTAAAAAATTGGCATAAAATTTTTATTTTTTATTTTTTGCTTGTCCGCTCTCAATAATGCTAGAGGACGATCTAACATATAAAATAACAAAACTTATTTGTACGTTTTAAAGCTTAAAAAAAATTTTTTTGACGAGATTATGAGCATTTTATTCCACTTTTTATAGAATCACCCATATAACAGATGGTGTGTTAAGTATTTCAAACTTAACGATGACATGCGTCTTTAAGAGCTGTTTTAAATATGGCCGACTACTGTTTATAATATATGTATTGACGAAATCAAATTTGCCAGGGTAGATACGCTCAAAAGCCTTGGACAAAAATAAAGTTCGAAAATTATTGAAAATTAACAAATATTTTCTTAATTTCTCTTTACTATAGGTATATGCAAACGTATATACTTATTTGAGTTTTTAACTTAAAACGTGAAGGGGACAGGCCAGGGTATAGACTTTTCAGGATTAAGTACTGAATTTCAGAGGCATTTAATGATAACGCATATTCATAGAATACATTAAAATTCTGTGAATTATTGCAAAAAATTACAAATATTAATAAAAAAAAAAAAAATATTATAATGATTTCCTAACACATTCCCTTTTATATTAGGCGTGTTTTATTGGTAAGTGTTTAGTCACTTAAGCAAAATTTTGTATGGGATACGAAAAGTGGCGATAAATTGGTCATTAATTCAAGTGAACATAAAAGTGAAGATAAAATCTTGGAATACCTGGAATTTTTTGGCGCGAAATATAATGTCAATACATTTTTCGCTTAATGGTAGTACCTATGACAGCTTAAGACATGGACTCAATATACAATGATTATTAATGATTGTGTTCATTGTGTTTTCCTTTATGGCTTCGTTTTGCGGAAGAAGTAAGAAGCTTTCAACCTACGAAAGTTGCAAAAAAGTTTTGATGATTTTGAACTTTTCGCTTAAAAACAAATAAAAATTGGTTAAATCAGATCTTTAAATAAAATTATATAATTTGGAATTTAATTTGGTATTATTCAAGCTAAATAATGATTATTTATCCGGATTTTATTTGTTTGTAGTAGAAGGTGGGGTACAAGTTGATCAACTCTGCATATACAAATAGCCATACTTTGCAGACACATCCATAAAATTGTTTTAAACTTCGGCTTGGCATATAGTCAAGAATACCAACTTTGAAATAAAATAAAAAAGTGGATACAAAAGTGAATATAGCGTTTTATTGGTTCTTCCCAGTGCTGACTAACTAAAAATTACCAACAAAACACGACTATTAGAATCACTTAAATAACGATTTTTGCTCTACATATACTCACAAAACATTCAGTTGGATTTTATTTCCACCAGAGGTCCTATTATTTTATTTTTTCTTATTTGACCGAACTGATTTTGCACAAAAGATATTCGTAATTCAATTATTTTCTAAGAAAACACCTGACCTCCTGGCACAGGCTGATTATAGTTTGTCTCAAAAGGAAAAGTCTACAAAAAAACTAATCAAATGACTACTCAATCATGCATCAATAGGACTTTTGTTCCCAAAACATTGGACCACCTCCACGACTGCAAAACAATAAACTGCAATACATCACCTTATATATGTATTGAACAGCACCGAATGCAATCACTTTCTAATAAGGTATAAGGGACAGGTGTCCTTCTTTCGGTCTATATTTTTCGTTTGTGCAAGCAATGGTATTCCTTTTCAATTTTGGCATACCTATTGGCATCATCCTGTGGTGTAAAAACAAAACCCCTATATGTTGTTAAGGTATCTTCTATTTATATCTTCTTTTTCCTTTAAAGGAGACTTGTGTAGCAATGACAGGATTACAATAAAGTTACAAACAAGACATCTGTCCAATTCTTGATATACAACTATACAACAACCACTGACTATCCTAGAACTACAAGTCTGCCATAAAAATCTCATAATCGACTATTTGGGGACAACTTGGTATATTGGGAATGACAAACAAAAAATCGAATAAACTACGTCGTCGTCGTTGTCCTTATTCCATGTCAAATAGGTGTGAATTGAATTTGTTGGCAGTTCCCAAATATTATGTGAAGTTAGATCTGATTTGGGTGAAGGTCCCACGAGATTTCCATATACGGATAAACAAAGATAAAAATAGGGATCCGTATAGAACATGCACTAAGCGCGTTCTACACTCTATCGCTATCTATCGGATTAGCGGGGGCAGTAAAATTGATAACCATTGCTATATAGGTTTCATATTCCTTAGGAATCGAAATTCCCAGCGATAAGGCACGTTGACTATTAAAGAAAAAAAAGATTTTATCATCAGTCAACTATGTGTATTCTATGTAAATATTCCGATTGGCATGTTACACCAGACACTTAAAAAATGCGCCAGGCGACCGACCGACCTGCCGTTCTTCTCTATTTATGGCGCACTGATTATTTAAGTCCTTTTTTATGGGTTATATTTTTATCAACAAGGATAAGTGTAAGGAAAGAATTTATAAAAAGAAACTCAAGTATAATAAAACTCAAACCACAATATAGATACTTAGAGCAAGTTAAATATATTTTCTCGTGAAGATAAGACAAACACTTATCTCAAGAAAAAGGATGGATGATCAGCGATGCGGTTTTGACACGGGCACCTGAAATTATTCCTTGTTTGCGTGCTTGCATAACAAACAATACAAACCACCACGTTGTTGTGTTTCAAGTGTCACTACTTGTCAAATTTGTTTTCTACCTTGGGTTTGGTTTGTTTTTGTTTTTAGATGCGTGGATTGATGTGAGATATTTTTGCTTACAGGTGCCATGTTAACAAAATTGTTTTATCTTGGCTTGTTTGTCAATATGATAGACGTTTTAAGAAAAAATTGTTGGTAGGTAAGGTACCGAAGTATATGTTGTTTAAATGAAAATTTTAAGATACTTGAAATATTACCTATTGATATTTGAACAAACAGGTCTTATAAAAATATAGTTCCACCTATCAGTTGAAAAATATCTTAAGCCGTTGAAACCTATGCAATGCATGAATTGACAGGTATGAAAGTCGTTGAGATAAAATTTGCATTTTTTTTCGCAAAGAAAGGTCTAATCATAAATCAATTGATTTTTCTAATTTTGTGACCATTTACTAATCAAATTTAGATATTAGGTTTTATAAAATTGGTAGTGTAGAGAAGACGAAAAAAGTAGGTCCGGCAATTCTGTTTGTCTGGCTGTATACATCGACACCTACAGCCTTAACGGTTAGGCCAATTTCCTTCAAACTTGGTAGAAAATGTTTTCAAATTGCAGGGCTCTCATCGTGTAATTTTTCAGATGATCCGCTGAATGAAAGCTATAATGTTCAACGTCATAGAAAACGAACAAAATGAGGTATGCATATGAAAACGTTCGTATTTCCAACGGCTACAAAAAATACATATTAGAAACTTAATTGAATCTCAACGTTTTATAAAGGGTGTCTTTTTTTTTGAGGTATAGAACTTTAAGTTGGTATTACTTTTCAAGACGGCGACCGATTTAACAGCTGTCAAGTGATTTATTCTCAGTTTGGTTTGGTAATTCACCTGAACAACGCTTGCAAATTGTGTCGAATGGGCCCAAAACGAGATGGACGTTGTTCCCGATTTTCATAAGCGAATTTTGTTTAACGATGAAGAGCACTTCTGGTTGAATGGCGACGTCATTAAACAAAACTGCCGCATTTGGAGTGAAGCTAATCCTCAAGTGTGTGTCGAAACACCGTTACATCCAGAAAAACTGACTGTTTGGTGCGCTTTATGGGCTGGTGGAATCATTGGTCCGTACTTCTTCAAAAACGATGATGGCCACAACGTTACAGTCAATGGTGATCGGTATAGAGACATGATTACTAAATTTTTCATTCCTGAATTGAACAATCATGATGTCCAAGACTGGGGTTCCAACAAGACGGCGCAACATGTCACACAGCTCGTGTCACAATCGATTTATTGAAAGACACGTTTGGTGACCGCCTAATTTCACGTTTTGGACCTGTGAATTGGCCTCCAAGATCTTGTGATTTAACACCGCTAGGCTGTTTTCTGTGGGGTTATGTAAAGTCATTGGTCTACGCGGATAAGCCACAAACGCTTGACCATTTGGAAGACAACATTCGCCTTGTTATTGCCGATATACGGCCACAAATGTTGGAAAAAGTCATCGAAAATTGGACGTCCAGATTGGACTACATTCGAGCCAGCCGTGGTAGTCATATGCCAGAAATCATATATAAAATGTAATGCCACAAGATTATCTTTCGAATAAATAAAAAATCATGTCAATCGAATATTCCATCGTTCTTTTATTGCAATTGAAAATTCTATACCTCTAAAAAAAACATCCTTTTTTCAGTTTTTGGATATCAAAGGGTGTATACTCAATACATTAATGTTTTAAGTCGACATAGAACAATATCAAAAAATAACTTTATTTTTTTATCGGATGTCAGAATAGTCTTCGTTTTTTCTAGTGCAAATAATACCTGCCTGAGTTAAAAAAATTTCAAAAATGTTCAAAATTATTTAATTTTAAGGCAATTTTTTACTCGTACACTCCAAACTGAACATTCCGAAGATTCCGCATGTGTTACTTTTAGGTACGATAAGCTTCCCAGAAAAGCTAACAATAACAACTGATTTTCTTCTGAAATGCCTATTTCTAAAGAAGCATTCAACAAAAATATGTTGCTGGAGTCCAAAATAAAATCTTTTAAAGTAAATGTTGCTTTACTTGGCCCAGATGTTTTCTGATTTTTTTTGAAATTCACATATACAATAATCTTCCATAGTTTTTAATTCCTGTTTTTTTAATGATCCTTTAGAATGCTGTGAACTAATAGTTTTAGTTATTTTTTTTGTTAATAAGCTCATGGACACTACTCTGGATTAATTTTTCCTGCGATAGATTGAGCTTGGCTTAATTGTATTAATTTTTAGATTGAAAAAAAAAAGTTCGTTTTTTCATCGTTTTCATATTTTCATATAAAATACTCAGTGCTATAATGTTCTATATTTCATACATAGACCCATTGGGTTATAGTCATAGATGTTCGACAAGTTCTTATTAAGTTGTTTTTAAGCTAAACTCGAGTTTTTGCTATGCATATACAATTTAAACCCAAGTCTAAACAAAAAACTGGTGGCTAACTTTAAATTGGACCAAATCCATACTTAAACGAGGATAAGACGAAATATATGCTCTCATCAACGAAAGTCCAATCCCACCACCGACTTGGTCAAAATGTAACAATTGATAGGTATATCTTCGAGGTAGTTAGTGAATTTGTCTACCTGGGCACTGCTGTAAACTCAGGCAATAACATCAGCGCTGAAATCAAACGTAGAATAACTCTTGCTAATCACTGTTTTTTTGGGCTGAATAAGCAATTGAGGAATAAAGCCATATTGAGAAAAACCAAGGAGACTCTCTACAGAACACTCATCATCCCGGTCTTGTTGTATGGTGCAGAAGCATGAACCCTCTCCCAATCGGATGAAAAGTCACTTGGAGTTTTCGAGAGAAAAGTTCTGCGTACGATTTATGGTCCTGTATGCGTAAACAGAGAAAGCAACGTTTGGCGAAGAAGATACAACGACGAACTATACGGGCTGTACAGCGACATAAGCCTAGCCAGAAAGATTCGTCAATGTAGAGCGAATGGACATCAACGCTCCAGCACGTAAAGTCTTCAACGCCAAACCAGAGGGAGTCAGAAGCCAAGGTAGACCTCATCTTCGAAGGAGCGACCAGGTAGAGGGAGATCTCCGACTACTTGGAGTGCAAAATTGGAGACGGCAGGCTAAGGATCGAGCCGGCGCTGGAGGGGCATATTAAAAGAGGCCTAGGAGGACAACACTCTAGTTGAGCCAGCATAAGTAAGTAAGTAAATCCATACTTAAATTGTATTTAACTCTGATAAACGTCAGAAATAGGTACACAAATGAAATAATTTGTTAAGGGTCGCGAGTGATTTTCATTCTTGCAAATAAAATGTTGGTAATTATGTACCACTTTACGAACAAAAAAATAAACAAATACACAAACAGATATCAATTTTTTTACATATCTACCTACCTACAATAGGACAAATTCCAGCGGAATACATGTAGGTATATTATTCACGCAGATGAGAATATAATTGTGCAATAAAATAATCCCGGACTGTGCTTATTTTAAATTTTATAATTTTTTGTTCCTAGACAAAAATTATTAATAAAAAAATTTCGTAAACATTTGGCATGTATTGTTTTCAACCTTTCTTTTTCTTACTTAATAAAAAATCAATCTATCCCACTCACTCCATATGTTGAACCCAAATTTGGGACACGTTCCACTCGTGTTTTACTTAACAGAGCTGAAAAAACATCTATGCATAACAACTGTGTCTAACCTGAGTGTTAACGTTAGACTACGAGTTACAATATGTCTATGAATATGGGCCGTATTTAAGGTTTTCTTAAATAATATAAGTTCATGTAATATCTTTTTTAATTTCCATCATTTGGATACAAATATGTTAACTTCATTAAAATAAAGGGCACAACTGGATCTTTCAAAATTGCTCTTGTGGCGAGTTGTTTTCATGTTGACGACTGGAAAATTCATTTGACCAGTTTCTTATAAAATTAATATTTTCAGTATTTTATATTTTGAAATATTTTTTTTTTTTTTTTTTTTTTTTAAAATGTCTAAAATAAAAAAAAATTCCCATATGAAAGATATCACCGCCTGCCGGCAAAAATTCAATTACATGAAATTTAATCAAAATTGATTGTAATTTTTTAGAGAAAAATATAACTATCAATTTTTTTAAAAAACAAAACTGTTCCAAAAATTTATTATTATCATTTTTTTGCGGTGTTATTTAAGTTAAGCAGTAGATGTAGAGTATTTATTTTGTCAAAATTGGAGCAGTCGTTCAAAAGATAGTCGGAGTAATAAAAAAAGGTATATATACCTACCTACCGTTAATAAGCTGACTGTGAAAATTTTTTTTAGACATTTTCAGTGATTTGTTGCTAATGATTATGTCCTATCATTGATAACAAATCACTCGCACATAAATTTTTATCGAAATCGATAGTATTTTTGAAAAAAAAATTTAATTATCTGACGCTTATATGGTAGGTACCGTTATTTTATACGTATACCTTCCTATATCAAAAGTAAAAAAAAATTCTGGAGATGTTTCTCTAAAAATAGTTTGTAAGTTTGAAGAAAATCAGCCCAACCGTTAAGGCTGCAGGTGTCAATACATCCAGACAGACAGAATTGTCGGACCTACTTTTTTCGCCTTCTCTTTTATTGTAATATCATGTTTGATTGTTATTTAAAAAAAAATTACGAGTGCATAACTTGCCTTATACCTACCTTAAATCGCAAGTAAAAAAATTCTTGAGAAAGGCGTTCAAATTTTCTTTTTACTTGCTCAATAGGGCAATACTTCACGCCTGGGTCGCACAAAGTTTCAGGTACGGTAGGTACTGTTATTTTTAGACCTAGAATCACAATTCCGAAAAACCCTCTGTAAGTTATTCTACAAATCGCAGATAGTTTGAAGAACACTGGGCCAACCGTTTAGGTTGTAGGAGTAGGAGTTTATACACCCCGTGTCACTTGATTAAGGACAGGCAGTTTTCTGTTTTCATTTTGCGATATTGGGAAAAACCAAATGCACAATGAATAAAGGATATATTAGGCTTATATTGTAAAAAAAAATTTAGATTATGTTGATAATTGCAACATTTATAACGCTTTTCCCAAAAAAGTCATAAAATGTACCTGCTTTTTTTGTTTCACTTGATTAAGGAGAGTAAACAAATTTACAAATTTAATTTTATATCCAGACAGACTTACAGTGAAACACACATCAGACAGAATTTCCAGAACCACTGTTTTCTACTTCGCCATCATCGTAACGTCATTTTTGATACTAATCTAAGTTTTTTTTCAAAAATTTGTTTGCACTCATATTTAGCAGACATTTTAGATTATTTCATTTCGACAAAATCAGTGCAGCCGTTCAAACGATAGCCTGTAAAATAAATCGGTTCGATGAAAGTCCTTAATAAGCTTCTTCGAAAAAAAAGGTGAAATTCATCACCGTTCACAACAAATCAATTATATAAAATTTTACTAAAATATTTTGTATTTTTTTCGAGAAAAATAAAATTATCTGCATAAAGCACTCAAGCAAAATTTTATTAAAATTGATCTTATTTTTTTTTCGAGAAGAATTGGATTTTAGTTTACGGTTATAGTGGCAGTTACCGATGTTTTTTTTTAAGCTAGAACAAAAATTTAGATTTCTTCTCTAAGGTCTAGAAACCTTACAAACCAAATTTGAAGCAAATCGGTTCAGCGTTTAAGGATGTAGGGGCAGATACACACAGAATGACACATAGCACACATACGCAGGTAGACAGAATTTCCGATCCCACTTTTTTAAACTTCGATATCATCGTAATTAAGTATTACTACCAAATTATCATTTGCCTAAATAGGCCTTTTCAATTTGGTTAAGATTCGTTGAGTCGTTAACAAGAAATTCGAAGTTATATGACAGGTTCCATTAAAATTATATTTTGGGAAATACTGCAGAAATTATCATTAGGAACAAAAACGTTTTTCTTTTAAATTATTAACGAAGTAATAGTTAGTATAAGCTCTGATTTTCGAAATTTTCCAAACCTTTTTTCCCTTAATTATTTGCATTTTTGCAGAATTATGAAAAGCTGAATTTTAGAAGCTGAATTTTGACTTAAGACTTTTGACCCCATTTTTACATCTAGAATTTTAGTTTCGAAAACCCCTCTGATAGGTTAGCCTATACAGTTCACAAATACCAAGTTTGAAGAAAATCGACCCATCAGTTCAGACCACAGGTGCTTATGCATACAGACAGAGTGACAGACACGGACAGAATTTTCAGACCAGACACTTTTATTTTATTCAACTTCGCTATCCATGTTTAATTTTTATCTCAACTTTTTTTTATGCACAACTGCATAACTTGTCTTAGATATAAATGTAGTACGTATCATCATAAGACAAAAGTGTTGACAGTGAGTTGTGATTCTTTTTTAAATTGGTATATAAAAAATCGTCTTCAACTTTGCAGTTATTTCTTATTAACTAGTTCAACTTGTGTTTAAAATAACAATAATAAAAACAAAAAGACTCAATTTCATAGAAACAATTCAAAACTCTTCTGCTTAAACGATCTCAAATCAAAGGTCACCTAGAGATCCAAGAAAACTCTCTACAAAAAAAGAACAACAACAAATAAATTGATGCCCGCAGAATTTGAACGTACATCCTCAACATCGCATGAATGTGTTACATACAACATACAGCATATAATATGTGGCAGTCTAACTTCCTGGCTTTACAAACGATCGATCCTCCAATAAAACAATCAGAATGCCTGCACCTAAAATGGAATTCCATTAACTTTGATGCTCTGTACCAAAGACAACACAATCATGGTTTTTTTTTTTTGTATATTAAGAGAGATGGGATTGGGATTCCACGCAACTCAAAGTGAAATCTCCTGTGACGGAGTCAAAACAGACACTCTTCTTCTGGTCGAACAATGATCCACCAGCTTTAACAACAACAGCAGCATCAGTTGCAGATTCAACTGGAGGGTGATAAATATCGCGAATAAAATTTTAATACTTCAAACTGTGGTACAATTTCTGTTGAAATTGCGCGTCCACCGCGCACAGTAATATTTTGAGGATCGACCACCCACGCAACACGATCGTCATCGCTTTCTTAACCGCCACTGCACCACCCTCTGTCCATTTCAAGTGTTTGACAGAAGCAACTCAAATCTCTTGGGCTGACGCTGAGTGTTGAACAGGTGAATTTCACAGTTGTGGCTTTCGAACAATCTGCTCCCATGGTATGGAATGGATGGAATTAGCTATGTTTGCGATTTCATCATAATTTGGCAACATCATCATAAATATGAGAAATTTATTTCCGTCTTCGATTTAAATAGAATATTTGCCCTGTTACAGTCCACATCAAATGTCAATTCCTAACACGAATGCCATCTTATGTTATTTGTCTAAATTAAGTGCGATACGAAATTTGGCACGAGTACGATAACTTTGGCGCCAAGAATTGATAACTGTTTTTTATAGAACAGATCAATATAAGCATTTTTTACTATGGGTGAAGGGGTCTATCTCCCTCCGTTTGGGCGGGAGGGGCAATTTTATAAAAACAGTGCTAAACATTTGAAACAAATATTAAAAAATAACGGTAATATTTACAATTAAGTTTTATATCTTTTTTTTAAAGCCAATACTTTTTCTATTAGATGTTTTTTTAAATTAAGTGAATCATATGCATAGTCTTTGAAAAAACGGACTTTAAACTCAAAAATTGCGAAAAAAAGGTAAAAAAAAACTTTGAAGTGTGATTTTTCAAAACTTTAAAATAAAATATTACTTTTTTTTATAAAATTCGTTGTTCATATTAATTTTAAATCATAAACTGAAAACAAAATGATTTTATGTTTTCTGGTTTTTGAGAAAATGGAAAATTACTAAAACAACTTTTTTATTGGATACTTGTTTTATAAACAGTGAGGTATGTAAGGGGAGGCATGCTGCCTCCCTGCACACCCCCTGCTTGAACACACTATAGGATTTGGGGTGGGTGCGAGGTTGGATGTATGCAAAGTTTCTGTTGCATTTAAAGATGCCCAAGCATCATTACAAAAACGAACCTACGTAACAACATTCACCATATACCAAAAAAAAAAAAAAAAAAACTCTTATAAGAAAGTAGTTTTAGTAATTTTCCATTTTCTCAAAAACCAGAAAACATAAAATCATTTTGTTTTCAGTTTATGATTTAAAATTAATATGAGTAACGAATTTTATAAAAAAAAGTAGTATTTTATTTTACAGTTTTGAAAAATCACACTTCAAAGTTATTTTTACCCTTTTTTCGCAATTTTTGAGTTTAAAGTCCGTTTTTTCAAAGACTATTCATAGGTTTCACTTGATTTAAATACATCTAATAGCAAAAAGTATTGGCTTAAAAAAATAATATAAAACTTAGTTGTAAGTATTACCGTTATTTTTTAATATTTGTTTTAAATTTTTAGTACTGTTTTTATAAAATTGCCCCTCCTTCCCAAACGGAGGGAGATAGACCCCCCCACCCATAGTAAAAAATGCTTGTATTGAACTGTTCTACAAAAAACCGTTATCAATTCTTGGCGCCAAAGTTATCGTACTCTCCCCCGAAATTTAATTGATATTGGATAAGTCATTATAAATTTATGGCCGAATTTGTAAAAACCGTTAAATCTCCATTATGTGCAATTTATACCCAAAAACCTGAAATGCAGTTATTTTAAAAGCACTCCAAATAAAGCGCTCAAAAAGTTTTATCGAAATCGTTAGAGCCGTTCTCGAGAAAATTTTGATAAACTAAAACCGTTATATTTGAGCTACCCAGGTATAGCCAGGCTAAAACAAAAATTCGAAGTTCTAGGAAATCACCAAAAATTGCTTCACAGGATTTTTGAATAAAATCCGTCTGTGGCGACCCACAAGTCAGACATTATAAACACTTTACTTATAATATTCAAAATATCTACCTGTTCAATTTAACTTAGATTATAATTCACTTTTGTATTCGGCATTTCATTGAAATAATTGTTTTTTTATTTTCTAAAATTAAATATTGTGCGCAACTGGATGGCGTCGGCTCGAGACCGGGATAGGTGGAGAGACTTGTTGAAGGAGGCCAGGACCGGACCCCGGTTGTCGAGCCGATGATGATGATGATGAAAATTAAATATTATTATCCCGTAATCGTTCAATCAATAAACAACAGTATTAATTATCTTTTATAATAGGCGTGTTTTATTGGTAAGTGTTTAGCCACTTTAGCAACATTTTGTATGAGATACGAAAAGTGGCGATAAATTGGTCAGTAATTAAAGTGAACATAAAAGTGAAGATAAAATCTTGGAATACCTGGAAATTGTTGGCACCTATGACAGCTTAATACATGGACTACATATACAATGATTATTAATGGTTGTGTTCAATGTGTTTTCCTTTAGGGCCGCGTTTTGGGGAAGAAGTAAGAAGCTTTCAACCTACGAGAGTTGCAAAAAAGTTTTGATGATTTTGAACTTTTTGCTTAAAAACAAATAAAAATTGGTCAAAACGGATCTTTAAATAAAATTATATAATTTGGAATTTAATTTGGTAATATTCAAGCTAAATAATGATTATTATTTATTCTTATTTGTTTGTAGTGGAAAGTGGGGTAAAAGTTGACCAACTCGGCATATATAAATAGCCAAACTTTGCAGACACATCCATAACATTATTTGAAACTTCGGCTTGGCTAAAGTCAAGAATACCAACTTTGAAATAAAACAAAAAAGTGAATACAAAAGTGAATATAGCGTTTCATTTGTTCTTTCCAGTGCTGACTAACTAAAAATTACCAACAAAACACGACTAATAAATTGGAATATGAGTCTTTCATTCCTATACGTCCAACCGTTTAGGCTGTAGCTTGGTGAACAGACAACCGCACATATACGCCCACCCGCCAAAGACACACATACGCACAAATGCACATACGCACATCCACACAGTAGGACCCACGGACGGCATGACGTAGTCTACTTTTTTCGGCTTCTTCGCAATGTCAGGTTTGATTAAAAACTCGTTTTTTTACACGAAACCAATACTTACCCTGTTGAGCAAGTAAAATAGAATATGTACCTAAACTATGCTACATTAACTATATTACTGCGTATGCAATTCAGCAGAATGCAGAAGTCGACTAAGCTCATCCTATTTGTGGTTCCGTGAAATAATGCCGAATAACGGCCTTGTTACACTTTTCAAAGTGAAATAACGAAACTTGGACAAATGTTTTGCTTGGCCCATTCTCATTTATTTCCCTTTCAAGCAAGAAGTCCATTGGCGGCAACCGTAGAAGGTAAAGCGCAACTAAAGAAAGAATTAAAGAACTTTAGAGTATTTACGTCCAAAGTTGAACTCTAAAAGGAGAACAGGATGCATTCAAAATATTCCAGAGAAAGCTTCAAAGTTTTTAAGTAGAAGTGCGACTCATCCATATGGCAAAGGGGTGTTTTTATCAATATTTATAATTTAATACGTTGTTACAATTTTCCTCATATTAGACAATGCTATTATCAAGATCATAATTTATTGATATTATCATGAGGTCCCACACCGGTATAACAAACGAACCTGAATCAAGAAACGATAATTATAAATCGAAAGTTCAACAGTTTATATGTGATTAAAAGTTTAAGATAATAGATAGGTAAAGATCAATGAAAACACGGAAGAGAGTTGGAGACAAAACATGCCCTGAGGCATACCAACATATTTTGCTGTTCAGAGTTTTGAAAGAGATTTCTATTCCAACTAAAAAAATATTCTAAGCATATTTTGTATGATTACATACTTAAGTTAGAGTGCGTAGATGGTGGGTGGTTCAAAAATCAAAGTGTTTGAATGAACGCAATGACATCTTGTGTATAGCGAACAGTACTTGTGGAGCAGAAATTATAGAAAGCCTTTTCACGGCTGCCAAGCTGATCATCGGACTTATTTAGTGATGCTGGTCTATTACAAAACCTCTTTCTTTAGTGATGCTGGTCTATTACAAAACCTCTTTCATCAGCCTTGAAATATTCTTCCGCATGAATATTTGTGGTTAAAACAGCTAACACTAGTACAAGAAGAATCATTACAATTTCTTGATTTTGTTTATTTATAAGATCGGAAACTTAATGTTCCCTTCCCAAGTAAGTACGTATTTCGTTCGCAATACAAAATCTCATTATTAAAAGAACTTTATTTGTTAACACATTATACCTGAAGTCTACGTCATTATCAAATAAACTTAGTCCTTAGGAAATATCGTGATGGTGAAGAAGTGGTTTATAGTTTTGAACTTTTAAAAAGTAATCTATCAATTCTGCTCTAAATTAAAAAAAATTATTCAGTTTCCGCAAAATTATAGAAAAAGCATTAAAAATAACCGGTGAAATTCCCCTTAACCACCAGTTGCCTCCTAGTCTTTCGGCAACAGAGGCGGTGGCGGTAGTGGTGCTTGGTCCTGCAAAAATATTATCATATGGAAATTGATTGTGATTACTGACAGTACTGTGTTTGTGTCCAGATGTGGATTAGAAAAAAAATAAAAGGAAACCACCAAACGAATATGGTGGTCATAAAAAATATATACTGCTGGAATTGGCGGCTTAGACGTCCGGCAGCCAGCTATTCTATAGAAGCATCATCATCCGGCTGAAAGAAGGTTGTCGGCTTGGAATGGAGTTAACAGGTCACCACTCTACAATGCAGGGAAGCCAGAGCTTGGATTATTCCTTCAATTGATGGAGGCTATCTCCTGAAGCAAACACAAAATACACAGTCACCACCAACGGTCAGGTGGAGTCGAATGGCCATGGCCGCATAGAGAAACTACCTGTTGCTGTGGCTCTCGGATGATAGGTTGTTTTTGTTAGTTGCGGTAGCTCTCTGCCCGTATTATTTTTTTTAGAATTGTTTTATGGACGGTTATTTGTCTTCCAGAGTTGCAGAGCATTGCAAACAGACCAGAGTTGGGACTCTGCATGCGAAACACAGCATCATATTATGTCCAAGTGGTCAAAGCAGCTTCGTCAATATGGGTGGGGTGGGCAGTTAAATTTAAGCTTCTGAATGGACAAATGGACCATTTTGCATATATAAGACGATGGTGATGGTGCTCATGTTGTGCTGTTTGACATTCAAAGTGGGTTCAATGAGAAAAAGACAGAGAATATCACTGCAGATAGGTACATAAAAGTTTCTACACAAAACGATTAAGGCAGACTTTAACTATATTTTAAAGAATTGGAATGTATGACTTTTATGACCACAACATTTTACAGTAATTGTTTTTTGAATACTTGATTGAAATTAATTCAAATATAATGCGCTACTGTAAAGTGCACATTGTTTTAGGTTGGAGGTAGGTATATTTGCTTTTTTTTTTTTGCGAACAAACTTCAGACATCGAACCAGAAAAAGAACATTGTACTGTTTAACCCATCAGTAGAGAGGCATGTGAACAGCATTAAGTTTTGAAACCTATAACCACAACCACTTCATGGCTCAAAAATGGATAATGCGGTAACTTGATGCTGATGGCTTCTTCTGAAAAGTTTAGAAACTGAAGTCTGACGCAGACTACACACAGTTAAGAAGTTGTAGCGTGTAACAATTTAGTTTTTACTCAAAATTTTAAAATTAAAAATAAAAAAAAAAATTTTTAAGTTAAATTAAAATTTTATACGCCATAACTCCTAAAGTGTTATACCTTCAAAAAAGTTGTAGGCATGAGAAGATAAATTAAATAAATTTAGTGTCACTGACAGCTCCGAAGACACTCTAACCACTACGAACGGGACATGAGAAAGAGAAAATAATATTTTCTATCGAAAAACTTTGTATACTTTTGTTTTGAACATTGTTTAGTTATTTGAAAATGTTTTTCTTGGTCATACATCACACATCATGCATCATACTTCATACATGATACATGATACATCATACATCGTACACCATACATCATATACATTACATATCTGTGGCAAAAAAGAATAACAATACAAGTAATTTGTTTTTAATTTTAAACGACAGTCATGAGTTGTGCATTTTGTCCATAAGCATGTTTTATGAAAAATTACTTTAAATCCAAATTTGGAAACATTAATATTGACAACGACGAAGTTTTAGTATCCTTTGACGTGGTTTCCCTCTTCACCAATATCCCCGTAAAGCGCACACTAGAGCTTATACAAAGAAAATGGGAAAACATAAAGGAACATACAAAGATCACACGACAAACCTTTCTTGACCTTTTACGGTTTTGCGTGGTAGACAATAATTACCTGGGATACGAGGACAAGATATACCAACAACGGAACGGTATGCCAATGGGAAACCCAGCCTCGCCCATCATAGCTGATATAGTTTTGGAGGAGTTACTTGACAGTTCTTTAAGCAAGCTAAAACAAAAACCAAAGTTTTTGGCTAAGTACGTGGATGATATATTTGCCATAGTTAAGACGTCTGAGTTAGACATAACATTGGAAACCTTAAATAGTCATCATAAAAATCTACAGTTTACGATAGAAAAAGAGAAAAATGGGAAATTAACGTACCTTGATACAGTTATTGTAAGAGAGGAAGGGCGTTTAAAAATTTATTGGTATCAAAAACCTACATCATCTGGGAGAATAATAAATTTCAACTCTCATCACCCAAAACCAACCATTTTCAACACGGCGAAAAATTTGGTCAACAGAGCTCTCAATATAAGTGATCATGAATATTATGCAAAAAACAAAACTATCATGAATATCATGCAAAAAACAAAACTATTATAAAAAACATTCTTATGGCAAACAGTTTCCCATCTAGCATAACAAACACCATAGTTAAAAATTATAAGCCAAGATGTAACAATGATGAAGAAGCCAAAAACACACCGGTACAATATAAATCATTTGTTTACGTAAAACATGTTGCTGACAGATTCAAACAATCAAGTTTTATTGACAAAGAAAAATTTAAAATAGCAATGAGTTCCACCAACAAACTAAGTCAGGTCTTCAGTAAACTTAAAACAAAAGTAGATACTATGGAAGACTCTAACCTTATATACAAAATAACATGCAACGGGAAAAAAGATGACAAATGTGAACAAGTATACGTGGGAACTACAAAACAAAAATTAAAAAACAGAATATCGGGACACAAATCAGATTTGAAATCAAATTCATCCCAAAAAACTGTGTTGGCAACCCATTGCATAAGTAATAATCATAAACCAAACTTTGATGACGTAAAAATAGTGCAACGAGAACAACATTATAACAAAAGAATGGTAATAGAGACATTACATATTTTAAATACAAGCAGTACAATGAACAAAAAAACGGACCTAGACAATGTGAGTCCCCACTACAAGTACCTGATAGAGAGAACGAAAAAGAAAAGACGATCCAGATCCCCCTAGCACCCGCTAACTCCGAAGAGTACCTTGTTTATATTTTTTAATTTGTATAGTTTAGCCATCTTTTGTCTTATAAGTCATGTCAATAATGTAATAGCATAGTAGTGTATACAAAAAAAGAGTAATGTTTGTTTTTGTTTTCGATTAATGTTTTAATTAAGTGCAATATATATGTTAAAAGCAATATGCATGTTAAAAGCGATATAAATGTTTAAAAAGTGCAATATTTATGTATAATTTGTTTTGTTTTGTCTAACAGACATTTTATATTTTTGTAAAGTTTAAGCATTGTGTCGCAAAAACTATGTAAGTCTATTGACATATATATATTCATATTTTTATCACAACTTTAACTTTTTTGATTTATTTTAACTTTTTTATAAAAAAATTTTTTAAAAATTATTAATTTGTTATTTATTAACGTTCAATTTAAATTTATTAAGAAACGACTTTTTTCTCTTCTTTGTTGTTATAAACAGAAATAAATCTGATGATGTTCATAATCATGAACGAAACGTCATTTTAAACAACATTTTGTGTTTCATTTAAGTGGAACAAAACTGACCTACAGCCCATAAACCAACTTATAAAAATTACTTATGTTATTATTCATCTTGATATATCTTCGTAACAGTTAAGGATATCGACATAAAAATAAAGTTAAGCTAAACAAAAATCAGGGAGGATTTTGCTGTTAGTGACACTCACTCAATTTCGACATAAGTCGACTGATGCTGTTAGTCTTTTTTATAACAGAATTATACATAACACATCATGCTTCACACATCATACATTATACATCATATATTGTACGGCATACATCATACATCATACATCTTACATCTTACATCACAAATCACACATCATACATCATACATCATACTGAATTAACTTGCTTATACATCATACTAATACTATACATCATATTCAAACATAATACGTAAACATTTTACTCATATATCTTACTTTATACACAAAAATTTTTCATAATATGCCATAATCATACGTCAGACTGAAAATCATATCATAATAAATAAATAAATAAATCATACTAGTAAGTCATACATCATAAAGCAGCATCATACGTCTTACTCATACACCTTACTCACACATCATACTAATTTTCTCAGCATAAGCAACGACAGTGAGAATTCAATTTTCAGACGAATCGATTTATTAAAACGCACTTTAAGAAAAAATAATATTCTTATAGGATTTGTACTTCATCCAAGCAGAGTTTCTGAAAAAAAATCGTTTTTTGTGTAGGACAGGGTTAGAACCTCTATGGTGTGATAGTCCAACATCTTCAACACCAAAGTTATAAATGCAACGGATTACAATCACACAAATTTAACGGTTTTTATACAGTAGTTGACTAAGATTTTGTAGTGCCCCGTGTAGTGACCTCTCGTTGGAGGTCTGGGTTCGAGCTCAGCTTCGAGGACACCTTGTTTTTTCAAGGGCACTGCCTCCTGCGAGGAAGAAACAAATCCTCCACGAGTAGCATTATCATGAAAAGTGCATCTCACCTTTTTCGTTCGGATTTGACGTATAATTGTAGGTCCCTTCCAATCCTGTAGAACTAATATCGCACACAAAAGGATTGGTTGAGAGTTGTAAGTCACTAGGCCACTGTTCTTCGGAGTTGTCAGTGCCACTTAATTTATTTTTATGATTAAGATTTTTGACATTGCTTTTCTTTCTGTTTATTTCTTGAAGCCTTCACTTTGGTCTTTGTAAATGTCTTGATCCCATGCCCATGTTGTCATATTCGTTTGTTCTCTGTTGTAATCAAATCGATTTATGGTTACCCAACATTTCTTTAAAGTTCAAAGAAGATCAATTAACAAGACACTTGTAACGGTCAACACATCCTTTAGTCCTTTAACTTCAAGCAGGTGTAACGGTGAAATATGCATTGCTAAAGAGCAGAAGAGCACTGCACACACAAGTTGTTGATGCACCTACTCGTTCCGTTCTATGATTTCCTACAATGCACTTATATTTAAATATGTTATTAGTACAGCTGTGAATCCACAAGATCCTTCCACCCAAAATACAAAAAAAAAAGAAAGAAGCATAAATTTCCACTATATACCCAGGAAGCATTCGCGCACTGTATTCCCCCTTCTTCTATCTTGATCAACACTATTACCTATCGAAATGAGGATATATATAAGGAAAAATTCCACAATAAAACAATAAGGTGAAAGAACTGGAACTATATTGCTGCTAACAAACATTCAACTTACTTCAGGATATCCGAAGAGGGTGATATCATGATCGTCCTTCCGTTAAGGGGAGAAATTATTCATTGCATAGGTATTTAATCAGGATGCATCACTTAATGCAATCAACCACTGGAACAGATGTTATATCCATTCCCCCCAGACTGGGTCTTTTTTTTTAATATGTATTCGTTAATATATTTATGTGGGGATCCTTAATGGATGCCCACTTCGGATTATGACCAACTACTGCGCATTTATTGCATAGTATAATATTCAAGTGATAAATCATATTGGCCGGCCTCGAAATGAATGGCCAACTAAGATCTCACGGCGGTGACAAGACCACAGATTGAAACTAATAAATTATTCTTAAAGTCATAATAAGGGTGACCATTGTAGATTTTCTAGAGTAGATGTGTCAAAATACCAAGATATATAAATAGTAAAGAATGGAAACTTCAAAACAACGAAAGAACTAAAAACTTAACGTTATTGGTTTAAAAAATACTTTCGATATTTAAGTGTCAAATGTATTACTTGATGATGACAGCTAGTTCACACTGACTACTCCGTAGATGTCAAAACTGAATTTGTACATACCTGTCAAACTAGAAATTTAACAAAAACCTTTGATTTTCCATAACAAACATGAAATAATTTGTTTCAGATCTCGATATATTTGCAAGCACAATCGATAAAATCACATTTCAAAAGCCACAACTTTACGAACATACCCTCGAGATATTTATAGGAGCTGGTGAACGTTTAGGGGGAATAACATGTAGCATACGAAAACATGCACGTGCCGTAACTATTCGGGACTGATGGAAGTGTGATCATAGCTTCTTTGCGGCGGCCGCTAGTAACAAGCCTTTTAAAAAAAGGTTTGGCTAATATGAGCAGGCTAGTTCCTCAGGTTGGCAACAGGTTAATTCCCTGTTCCGTAAAAATTCGAATTACGAGACCGACAACAAGCCTCGGAAACGGACTGATCTCACGACGACAACCTACGCAACGAAAACGGCAAAACGATTTACGAATTTTATTATGGAACGTACGATCGCTCTATAGAGCTCGAGCTGCTCAGCAGCTAGCTGATGCCCTGTCAAAATATAAAGCTGACATAACAGCACTTCAAGAAATCATGGACAGGGAATGGTGTTTTACAGAAGAAAGAATATGACGTATACTACAGCTGTCATACAAAACACCATGTGCTCGGGGTAGGCTTCCTAGTCAGCGAAAAAAATGAAGTCTACCATCATCGGCTTTAACGCTATAAGCGAAAGGCTATGCACCCTTCGCGTGCGAGGCAAATTTATGAACATCAGCCTTATTAACGTTCACGGACCTACGGAGGAGTCCTCAGACGAAGAAAAAGAGACTTACTACGAACAAGTCGAGAGGACCCTCAATGCCTGTCCAAGGTATGACGTAAAAATCATCCTTGGGGATTTGAACGCAAAAATAGGTCGGGAGCCGGTATTCAGGCATTACGCAGGCACCCATAGTTTGCATGAGAACACTAATGACAATGGACTTCGAGTCTTAGAATTGGCAGCATCGAAAAACATGGTCGTTGCGAGTACCAGGTTCCCGCGAAAAGATATCTACAAAGTCACCTGGGTATCACCTGATGGAGTCACTCGTAACCAAATAGACCACGTGTTGATAGACCGTCGCCACTACTCGAACTTGATGATGGTACGAACGTACCGAGGCGCTAATATCGACTCGGATCACTATCTTGTTGGTATGGTCTTCCGAGGGCGGATTGCCTTGCGAAGACGTATTGCATCTGCCGATCAAGTTCGAACCAGGCGCGGAAGTTCTACCAATCCGTCCGAAACATGACGCAGTACACACCACGCTGCACATACTGCAAGGACGGAGAGGGAAATCTGATCACCGATCCACAAAGCATACTGGAGCGATGGGAAGTGTACTTTAATGAATTGCTAAATGGTCAACTCACTGCAGAAGTGGAGGCTCCACTGCTTCAAGACGAATACCCTATGTTGCCGTCACCAAGCATAGAAGAGGTTGAGAAGGCTATAGACCGGCTAAAGAAAAACAAAGCCCCGGGAGCTGATGGTAAACCAGCCGAATTATTTCAACACGGTGGGCCAGCTCTACGTCAGGCAATTCATGATATTAAAGTGCACGTGTGGGAGCATGAAGAAATGCCAGAAGACTGGCGAAAAGGTATAATATGCCCCATACATAAGAAAGGAGATGTCACAACGTGCAGCAACTAAAGAGGTATCACGTTGTTAAGTACCGCCTATAAGATACCCTCCTCTATCCTACAAGACCGGATAACCCCATACGCTAAAACCATCATCGGACAATATCAGTGTGGTTTCATTCCAGGCAAATCAACAACTGATCAGATCTTTACCCTTATGCAGGCGATGGAAAAATGTCTAGAATTTAACATCCCAACATACCACCTGTTTATAGACTTTAAGGCCGCCTATGATAGCATAGCCAGGGTAGAACTTTACAAAGCCATGAGAGAATTCGGCATCCCAAATAAATTGACACGACTATGTAGGTTGACCATGACCAACGTAACAAGCCAAGTAAAAATAGCCGGATTGCTATCCAGACCAATCAACATCTTTAATGGACTCCGACAAGGGGATAATTTGGCCTGCCTCCTCTTCAACCTGGCGTTGGAGAAAGCAATCCGTGACTCTGGTACGGCAACAAGAGGGACCATCGTCAACAGGTCCAGCCAGATACTGGCTTACGCAGACGACATCGACATCATCGGAAGAACCGAGCAAGCTGTACACGATTCCTTCATCCAGATCGAGCAGGCGGCACAAAATTTGGGGCTGCACATTAGTGAAGGTAAAACAAAGTACATGGTTGCGTCGAATGCGAGAGGAACAGTTGGTCAAACAATCAAGGTAGCGGAGCACGAATTTGAAGTGGTGCAATCCTTTAAATACCTTGGGTCAATAATAGCAGCCGATAACAATATAGAAGAAGAAATACGCGGGCGGCTTCTCAAATCCAACAGAGCCTACTACAGTCTGTCAAAGCTCTTCAAATCCAGAAATCTCACCATAACTTCAAAACTACTGCTGTACAGGACCATGGTCCTGCCAGTACTCACATATGGATCCGAGACTTGGGTGCTTAGCAAAAGGCACTCTGACCTCTTAGCCGCGTTCGAGAGAAAAGTCTTAAGGAGAATTGTTGGCCCCATATGTGAGGAAGGACGATTCCGGAGATGGTACAATCATGAATTGTACGCAATCTACCTTGAAGCAGATATCGTGACAAAAATTAGGCTCGGTAGACTTCGGTGGGCAGGGCACCTAGCTCTTATGAGCGAAGAGGAACCTGCTCGGAAAGTTCTTTGTGGTACATTCTATGGCAGACGACAGCGTGGTAGACCATGCTTGCGCTGGAGAGATGGCGTAGACCAGGACGCCCGGAGCCTTGGGGTGCGCAACTGGATGGCGTCGGCTCGAGACCGGGATAGGTGGAGAGACTTGTTGAAGGAGGCCAGGACCGGACCCCGGTTGTCGAGCCGATGATGATGATGGTGAACGTTTTTGGTAACTTTATTAGATCACACAAAATTTGTAAATTGTCTTGTTAAACATGGGCTAAGGATCAGTAAGACCAAGATTTAGGGCTTCGCCCTAAAGTCGTCAACAAGGTGCGCCAGTCAACTATTGCAAGACAAGAGATTATTTTTTTTAACTACTTTCAGTTATAAACATAGCTTGGCCACTAGCATTACATCTTTATTTTAATGTCTTGCTTTAATCAAAACTTTTTCGAAAAATAAAACTCACAGTGAGTGAATTAACTCACTAAATTTTCTATAACAGTTTGCCCACCATCATACCAGGTTAAATGCATATTATGATGTAAATATAACATAACCTTTAAAATTGAATATTGGAAAAAATTATAGACATCTGGTCACACTAAAATCATCCTGAGTGTGAGTATGTTGAAGCTGATCCTCCACCGCTGATGATCTTGCTGTTCCTGCTATACTCCTGCTACACTTGTGTCCGCACAATTAGAGATGTATAGTGCGGTCGCCACAATAAAGATTGGACTCTGTCTGACGTTCGGTCCAGAGAGTTCGCATCAGCTCCTATATCCAGCACCAACGTCTTACCAAAAACCCCGGCAATCAAAATGGAAGGCAAATTGACTTTGGACATAATAAGGGAATTCATCTGTTCGCTTCGTTTGTCGTAATGGCTTCTGGTGCTACGTTCCACGACGTTCATTAATTAAACACTCTCATGGACTTCGAAGCTATAAGGTGCACTCTCTGCTATATGGTGATGCTGCTGCTGAAGCTGGTTTTTTAGTGCCCGATTTTGATGTGCTGGAAATTGTGATCTGCACATAAATCCATGTCACTTCGTGCCACAAATAAATAAAAACAAAATGCCACTTATATGAGAAGTCGCAATGCGGATTGTGAACTGTTTGCAGGTGGAGAAGCAATCATTCCTCTGCTGCTGCTGCTCGATTTACAAACACACAGAAAAATAAAGTCCTCTCATATATGGGGTTATCATTTAAAGTGGAACCATCACTGATGAGGACGTCCATGATGCATCGAGATGAAATTGAAGTAATTTAGGTGCCTTGGAGGCATTATTCCCCTCCCATCTCTCTCTCTGTCTTTATGTGTGATGGGAATTTTTAGAGGTGCTATCAATTTCATGTGCAATTAATTAACTGACACTCCACTTGACGCCAAAAAGAGTGGAGCATGGTGTAGTTATGCACTACACTCGTATAATAATGTTTACGCCCGGTGTGTTGTGTCAGTAGCTGGTATGTTTCGCTTAATTACTTTTAAGGAGTTGTCCTTGTTTTTTTGTTTGTCTCTGTTGTTGTGTGATTTTTTAAAGTTTAAAATGATGGATAGCTTTCGAAGATTAAATAGAAATGGATGGATGGGCATTCTGAATTTTCTCGGAATTGCAATCAGAATTTAATTAAGAAAAGAACATCCTAATAAGGATGATTGATGTCTCATAGGAAGGCAATCGATTTTACTATTTGAGTGTTATCTTTATAATAAATTGGTCATTTGTATCCAATTTAAGAACCTCAATACTCAACAGGTTGTAAATTATTACTGACTAATGATTTGGTTGATAAAATTCTTGATGAATTGCACCCCGAAGCATATACATATACAACACATAGGCAAGCAATTATTAGTTTCAACTTATGTAAAGGGTAAGTTCGATGTTGTAAATCTGTGCCTGTCAATGGAAACCTTGTAACTTGCAATTGAAATTTCGTATCAGTGACTTAGTAATAAACGACTGATTTGATAAACGCCGCCGAAAGAACAAGGCCGCTGGGGACTGTCAAGATCGACATCAGTATTTATTCATCTAAAACGTATTCCCTTTAAGACCTTTAGTGGTTCCGTTCGCCTTGGACCATTTTAACTTCATCAGTAGTACGAGTACATAAGGACAGTCAAGCAAGATCCCTCATCTATTTGTTCAATGAAAACGGTCTTAACAATAGAGTATGTTTTAATTTTCTCAGCCTGGACTGAAACCCATACAGTTGAGATCTACGTTCTTCTTCAGAGCATCTTGAGATTCCATAATGCTGAACTGTTTTACTGTTATCGTCTGGATTCCTTATGTTGTATGGATATGTCCATCGTCGATGCTTAAACAAATAATTAATTCAACTTCACTACAGTTTGATGCGTTTTCCGACATAATGAAGCAATAATTGTCTATTCTTCTACATCTTCTTTTTCTTCTTTTTCTTCTTCAGCTTTCTGTATAGATATAAGATATGAGATATCAGATTTCAGATATGATATATGAGATATGAGGCATGAGATATGAGATATGAGATATGAGATATGAGATATGAGATATGAGATATGAGATATGAGATATGAGATATGAGATATGAGATATGAGATATGAGATATGAGATATGAGATATGAGATATGAGATATGAGATATGAGATATGAGATATGAGATATGAGATATGAGATATGAGATATGAGATATGAGATATGAGATATGAGATATGAGATATGAGATATGAGATATGAGATATGAGATATGAGATATGAGATATGAGATATGAGATATGAGATATGAGATATGAGATATGAGATATGAGATATGAGATATGAGATATGAGATATGAGATATGAGATATGAGATATGAGATATGAGATATGAGATATGAGATATGAGATATGAGATATGAGATATGAGATATGAGATATGAGATATGAGATATGAGATATGAGATATGAGATATGAGATATGAGATATGAGATATGAGATATGAGATATGAGATATGAGATATGAGATATGAGATATGAGATATGAGATATGAGATATGAGATATGAGATATGAGATATGAGATATGAGATATGAGATATGAGATATGAGATATGAGATATGAGATATGAGATATGAGATATGAGATATGAGATATGAGATATGAGATATGAGATATGAGATATGAGATATGAGATATGAGATATGAGATATGAGATATGAGATATGAGATATGAGATATGAGATATGAGATATGAGATATGAGATATGAGATATGAGATATGAGATATGAGATATGAGATATGAGATATGAGATATGAGATATGAGATATGAGATATGAGATATGAGATATGAGATATGAGATATGAGATATGAGATATGAGATATGAGATATGAGATATGAGATATGAGATATGAGATATGAGATATGAGATATGAGATATGAGATATGAGATATGAGATATGAGATATGAGATATGAGATATGAGATATGAGATATGAGATATGAGATATGAGATATGAGATATGAGATATGAGATATGAGATATGAGATATGAGATATGAGATATGAGATATGAGATATGAGATATGAGATATGAGATATGAGATATGAGATATGAGATATGAGATATGAGATATGAGATATGAGATATGAGATATGAGATTTGAGATTTGAGATATAAGATATGAGATATGAGATATGAGATATGAGATATGAGATATAAGATATAAGATATAAGATATGAGGTATGAGATATGAGATATGAGATATGAGATCCGAGATTAGATATGTGAGATTATAGATATGAGATATTAGATATTAGAAATGAGATATGAGATATGACATAAGATTAGAGATGTGAGATATGATATATGACATATATGAGGTATATGTTATAATTATGAGGGACGAGATATGAGGTATTAAATATAAGATGAGTGAATGAAGTTAATTTGTTATTACAATATATATTTGATCGTCCAGGTCGTAAGTCATTTAGGCAGGTAGGTATATTGTTGCCATTTTGACTTGTTTAACTGCCACATGTGGAAATTAATGTTTTAATTCATCGGTTAATTTTTTTTTTGTGATGTCCAAAATATAATTGATTTTCCAGCTGTCAAGCCCCAGTGTATCGAATTCCAGGCTTGTAGAGGAATAAAATATTTTGTGAATACAATCTTTAATGACTTCAATATAAAGATTGCATTCATTGACTTCACTTGAGACATCAACTTAAAATTCACAAATATTATAAAATAGAAGCAAAACAGAAGACATTCCATATATGTCTGTAATAATGATGATTTGTGTTATAAAATATGTTTTAGTATTTTAGGATGAGTCAATGACTTAGTTTCTAGTTTTTTTTTTTCGAAACTTAGCCCCCTTCAACGAATAAACAGCAGGTTGTAATTCCACAACTATATGCTGGGTCTCGTGGCAAAAGTAATTCACTCCTAACAAAATTATGCATAACAATGCCCGCACAACATCTTAGCACCTGACACACATCACTTATTCATTAACCCCTCAAAATACAACAAAATATAACAACCAACAAGTCAACCCTTAAAAATAAAAATAAAAAAACAATTCTTCTAACAAATTACTACATTTATCTAACAGAAAAAGGACACATTCCATGTCCTCCATAGTTCGGTTTTGTTTTAGAATGCACTTCACGTATGGTACACGCGTTGTACCTGTGCGCTGTTCAATCTACCACCTTGCTGCTTCTGTCTTTACAATTACATTAGGCAGACGACATACACCTTATCTCGGGATAATTTACTAACGTTACACCCTTAATATACCAACCTGCATTCCTTTGATATGTGTATACAGTCCAGTGTCAAGGAAGAAGAGCACACGTTTAGAAATGACACTCCGCACCCCTATGCACAGTTTCGGTCCACTGACCAAATGCACTTTTTTCTTTACCGTATTTAAGGTGTGTGCATGACAGTGAGACGACGACGAACTTGGTCAAAATAGAATAACCTGCAGCACCATTCCATCACGCCGGAATAATAATTTGAATAATGAGACGCGCTCGTGCCATCCACGCGAGAGTGGTATCCTGTTTTCTTGGTCAAATGAACACACGGCCGACCACAACAACGAAATTCATATACCCTGGCGTGCTGCTCTGGACTCTATGGTCGGTTTGGTTTGGGCTTAATATGGATTTGGTCTATGATCACTCAGTCGACCGGTACGTCACATATGTCAGCAACAAGTTCAGCTGTGCACCTGAGGGAATTTTTTTTTTTTGAAAATTCAGTTTAACGGAAGAAGCTTGCACTGCATATTATCATATTTATTTATGAATGCTCTTTGTCTCTGCATAAATGCACATGTGTGCGAGCAATGGCCCAATTTGAATAGAATAAAAATTTATATCCTTGGAGTGCTTCATAGTTCGACGAACCGAACCTCCTTCTTTTGAGAGAGGAAACAGCTAAAAGAATTTAAATTAAAAAATAAAGAAGGAATCTTTAAATATCCTTATTAAAACAGGTGTAACCTTTCGACATACATTACATATATAGACGGGAAAGAAGGATGGAATTTTTCGCTCCTGGTTTTTTTTTTTTTTTTTGTGATCATACATCCTCTGTCTGGGATTCTGTCGGGGCCATTGTACCATTTTATGGATTGTTGTGATTTCCGGTTAGATTTCTTCATCACCTTTTTCATCAAAGAATTTAAATCTTTAGAAGAAGAAGCAAATTTAAATGTTCTCCTTTTTGAGGATACAATGTTGTAGTGTGTATACTTGGCCTAATTGCATGTATCCTTTAGATCTTTCTTATTATCAAATTGTATGTTATGCAAATGTATAATGTAAACTAATATTGTACTATTTTCTTTACCTGCAGCAGGTGGTTACCGGATATCCTCTTTTTATGAATTGTTACAAATATTATCTTACACCTTTTTGATCCTTAAAAGTGTATATTCAAGCTGATCGATGGATTTTTTTCTTGTTTTGTTAAATATATGAAAAATAATTTGATGCCACCTCCTGAATCTCTGTTTTCTTTGTGTTTCTTTTGAGTTGGGATGGGATTAAAGGTCAAAGTGATTCGGAGAAAATGACCATAATAGAAAATACAATATAAATATTGCACAACTGAATGGGCATAAGGATCTTCCGTTTTTTTTTTAAGAAAGGACACTTTTTTATGTCGAGTTCTAGGAAGTGTGTTGTTTACTATTTGATAGAATTAAAGAATTTTGGACATTATTCATTCGTCACCCTGCTTATAATTGTTAAAAGTCGAAATCTATAATATGTAGGTTATACTTGCAGGTAGGTAACCCTAGAATTAAGTAGAACACAATCGTTTTATATGTTTTGTTTGTACTGAGAAATGTTTTTTTTTTACGAAAATTTTGTAGGTATGTATATATAGATATTACATTATTCTTTTTAAAATTTACTCCTCCAATACAATATTTAACTAACGATTTATTATACACTGCTCTTATCTACACTCAGCTACAACCTCCTCATCACCATTCTGTTCTTTGTTGTCCTCTGTCAGTATATTAGCTCTAGACTCAGGGCTTATCTTATTTGTAACCGAAGCTCATACTACATCTCTATTTGAAGCTGTAATCGCAGCTCTAATCGCAGCTCTTACGCAGCTTCAATCCCAATTTTTACATATCACTTCCTTAATTACCCGAGCGCAGGTCTTTTCGTAGGTCTAATCGCATCTGAAATCACAAGTTTAATCGCAAACTCTGGGGTGGAATCGCGTAAGATGATGTTTGATTGTCACATTTTTGATCATCACTTGTGATCAAATTGATTTTTCCTTCTGCGTAAGGTGATCACATCCACCAATTCAACTCAATTCAACTTTGTTCAATTTGTCAGTGACATTTGTGAAAAACATTGTTGCCGTAGTCATATTTTCAAGTAAATTCATTGAAATTGTTAATTTTTTAGTGAATAAAAGCAATAATTCTAAATTTAACCATTTATTTTCTATTTTTGTATACTCATATGGTAAAAGAAATATTGTTTTTGATGATTTGGTGACTAAAATTGAAAAAAAGTTAAGAATTTTATAATGTTTTGTATGCGTGTGGTAACTCTAGTCACATTGCCACAAAAATAAAAATGAAACGTCAATTTCATGAGAAGATGATTATCACAATATTTTTGTGATTAGTTTTTAGCTATCACTGTGATGATCACCTTACGCAGACAGAAAGTGTAGATTTTGACTGTCACTTATCACAATTCACTTAGCCGATTCCACCCCTGATCTACTCGATTTTCTTTGTTCTCCTCTGTCCCCATTTCAGCTCGAGGCTCAGGGCTTATCTCAGCTCATATAACATCTCTATTCGCAGGTCTAATCGTAGGTCTAATCGCAGCTGAAATCACTCATTCAATCTGCAAAATCTACACTATCAGAGTTGTGTACTCGATTCTCTATTATCTAAGTCTCCTATTGATACGATAGCTAAAAACACCTAGAAATTAAACATTTTGAAAAAATTCTAGAATTTATGAAATCTCAAAACCCAAAATCAAGAGTATACATATATCTCGTATCTAAATATAGTATAAAACGACAAAAATTTATAGTTAAGTTGATTTTTTTTTTAGAATTGGTTGTATCTGTACGCGTAAATTAGAATTCCTACTCCACTTATCTGTTTGCACATTGACACATGGACTCATTCAAGGCGGGTTACTAAACGATGTACTACTTTACTGTACTCTGCTACCTGGTCTCCACTCCTTTTTTTTTGTTATACTTTTCTCTCTGCATTTGGTACACCGTTTCTGCTTCCTGATCTTTTGAGAGCTCTTATCATGTCTCTAATCGACGCTCTATAGCTCTTATAGCAGCTTTGATATCAACAAGTTCTAGAATCATTTAGTTTACAGTGTTTCATTCAATAAAGTGCACGATTGGGTCGCACGAACTTGCTGAAATTGACACAAAAATTAAATTATAACGAGGTATAGAACTTTAAGTTCTTTTCAAGACGGCGACCAATTTGACAGCTGTCAAGTGATTTATTCTCAGCTTGGTTTGGCAATTCATCATGAATATACTCACGCCTGAACAACGCTTTCAAATTGTGTTGAATGGGCCCTAAACGAGATGGCTGTTGTTCCCGATTTTCATAAGCGAATTTTGTTTAGCGATGTTGAACGGCTACGTCAACAAACAAAACTGCCGCATTTGGAGTGAAGCTAATCCTCAAGTGTGTGTCGAAACACCGTTACACCCAAAAAAACTGACTGTTTGGTGCGCTTTATGGTCTGGTGGAATCATTGGTCCGTACTTCTTCAAAAACGATGATGGCCACAATGTAACAGTCAATGGTGATCGGTATAGAGCCATGATTACTAACTTTTTCATTCCTGAATTGAACAATCATGATGTCCAGGAGCTGGGGTTTCAACAAGACGGCGCAACATGTCACACAGCTCGTGCCACAATCGATTTAATGAAAGACACGTTTGGTGACAGCCTAATTTCACGTTTTGGACCTGTGAATTGGCCTCCAAGATCTTGTGATTTAACACCGCTAGATTATTTTCTGTGGGGTTATGTAAAGTCATTGGTCTATGCGGATAAGCCACAAACGCTTGACCATTTGGAAGACAACATTCGCCGTGTTATTTCCGATATACGGCCACAAATGTTGGAAAAAGTTATCGAAAATTGGACGTCCAGATTCTACTACATCCGAGCCATCCGTGGCAGTCATATGCCAGAAATTATATTTAAAATGTAATGCCACAAGATTATCTTTCGAATAAATAAAAACTCATGTCAATCGAATATTCCATCGTTGTTTTATTGCAATTTAAAGTTCTATACCTCTAAAAAAACACCCTTTACAAACAGACAGACAACATTTCCAGATCCACATTTTTCGTTAGTGTTGCCGTTTTTTTTTTTTAGAAAATTACGAATTTAATTGGAGAAAATAGACCCATCCAATCACCCTTTCTTCCGCACTCGACCCAACCTACAACCTATCTAGTTATACAACCCCATGCTTTATCATGTATATCTCACACAGGATGTCCCGTTCTTCCCTTTTTAATAAACCTAATTGCTAATAAAAAATTACATTCTACACACTATCATTTTTCTGGGTCACGTGAATTAACCTTATGACCGTGATCTACTCTCAAAGATCCAATGACATACCAACTTGAAGCCTTTAAGCCGAACAACTAAAATTATGTTCCACGAGGTATAATCATTTTTGATTCATATCTCTTTGGGTCTCTAAAGTCTGCAATATCCAATTCATCGCTAAAAACAACAACTGAACAAAAAAAAAAAAAAAACCATTGCCGGTACAAGTTATGCATTTACACCATTAAATAAATAAACACCCACTTGTTGGGCGAAAAGTCCAAGACATGGAGTACACAGAGATAGACACAAACACTTGATGTCTCATACCACCGCCATCCTCATCAGAAATGGAAGCAGCTGCAACACCGATCAGTTTCCAATACCGTTCAGGTAATATTGTACTGTAACTGCAAACAATTCCATGCGCGTTGCGTGGCACGCGAGATGTGATCAGGCCCGTGCGCAGGAATTGATCATGGGGGGGGGGTTTGCATTTTGTTCATGGTTATAAAGTTCATTAAACACGACAAGAAATTTTTAATTTTTCAAAAATAAAAATATAATTTTACTTTAGGCACGCATTTATAGGTATAGATAGGCGTACTAGTATCCCAAAAAATATGGATAATTGCCATTTGAAAAAATAAGAAAACATCTTTACTTTGATCGATTTAAACATCACGATTAACACCGATTTGCACCCTATAACTATTTCCCCAGTCAAACAAAAAGTCGGCGTTAATGTCGACAAAATAAATAGAAATTAGTCAGCGTGTAGGTCTATTAGCGCTATTGAACGTCATTTATTTTAGATAGCCATTTTGAAAGATTAAAGATCGACTCAAAAAAGTAATACACCCTGTAACTGTTTTCCCAGTCAAGGACAAAAATCGAGTTAAGTATCAGCCTGTAGGACTGTGGCTATAATCGTTAATATGGTTCTCTAAAATCGGATGATGTCCGGCGATTTGGCTGAAATAAGTTTCAGCGAATACATTCTAACCTTAACATCGATTTTATTGGTTGACTGGAAAAAAATTAACCTGGTTTCGGTGTGCATCACTTTTCTCATATTGGCTTTAATCGTTCGAATGGCTCTCAAAAATCAGGGTGATGTCCTTCGGATGGGTCTTGTACGCCTACTTATTGGCAATTACTTCTATTTCTTTTTTTGACACCTACGTTGATTTGGTGTTGCACTAACGCAGAGTAACAGGTAGTTAGTATGTGCATTAATTTTTGCAAATTCCTCAAGTTGACCTTCAGTAAGTTAGAATTTATTTTAAATAAGGAACACAAAACACGCTTAGAACCTTCAATCCGCCATTTTTAATTGGATTTTTTGAGGTGCTCCCATGTCCCATGGTCGAACTTTGTCTGCTTTTGTAAAAGTTGTTTAGGAATGAATAAATTTCAATTTAAAAACCTTCTCTGTCCATTTTGCCCACATTCATTGAAAAATCGCCTGGTTTCTATACGAACATGTATTGAAAAAAACCGTTCGTTTTTTTTCTGTTTTCACAGGCAAAATTGACAGAACGTTAAGTATTTGATTGAAATTTTAAAAATGGAAACCCATTTTCGTTGCAAATGTCGAGTGCTCGAAGTGCATTTTTAGGCGTCGACGCTAAAGTTGAACTTCGTTTATCCAGAAGTCACGAGAATCATCATGCATAATTGAAGAGCATGGTGCAAATAGTTCACTTTTCATTGAAAATTTTCATTTTGTTGAGAAAAGGTATTTCAGTATGCTTATTATTCCCATGAAGGGGGTTAGACCCCCCCCCCCAAAAAAAAACCTCTGTGCACGGGCCTGTATGAGATGTATATATGAGTATCTGTATCCGTGATCCGACTGGATTCAGTGTTATAATTTAAGAGAGAACCTCTCCCAACTCGAATGCGCATTGAATATGTCAAGAACTGCACCGCAACCGTTGGATCAAGTTATTATTAATTTCCAGGCGTCAGACCGGCCACTTTATGACAAGAGATTGTTTCTGGCTTTCTGGCCAGGCCTATGGCGCAACAAAATACGACCGAGAATATTTATACACAAATGTGTGGAGGAGTTATTCATGTTTTTATTTTTTTTTTTTTTTTTTTAAGGTGCCACCACAGCGCCATGGCGTGGATCTGGTTGCCAATCCCATTTGTGGAAGTGATCTGCAAGTCCACGTTCAAGGTGAATGTTCTGACATCGAATGCAAGTTGAGTTGATTCTGGTGACCGACTAGGACTGTGGGTGTTTCTACCACTGAACCATCACAACCATACTAATACAACTGAAGGCAATTTTTGATCGAATGGAGATCGGGAGGTAGAAATATTAAGTCGGAAAGAGAATGGCATCCAGTCCCATTCAGTTTAACCTGTCCACGGTTCAATTTCGTTTAATGAAAATTTATTTGGATTCAGTTAAGGTTATTTGTAGTTGTGCAGTGTTGTCTGGTTAGGGATATCTACAAATAAGTCCTGGTATTATAGGTTCCTTTTATGGCACCGTATGGTCTTTTTCATTATTTCCATTATCATTTTAATGAAACCCGACTTTAAGAATAGATGCGTAAATTAATCATATTTCCAGGGAGGCCAATTCATTACAATTATTTATGCCGGGCTGTGCTGGTTTGGATATAATTTGGTCACATTCCGGGCAGAATTTACGGTTGACGCAGCGCCATAGTGATAAAATTTGATATGGTTTCTCTTAAGTGTTAAATAAAAGTTGTTTAATAAATTAGTTTTGGAAAGTCGTGTGTGTTGCTGCCGTTGATATAAAAATTATTGAAATGGGGTCACACGCGTTAAGGACACATCGATTAAAAATTTATAAGGAGGATTGAAATGATAAATGAACCATTTGGATGACTTAATATATTTTAAAATTTAGGTATAAGGCACATAAATTAAATAAAAAAAAAAACGTTTAAGTTAAAATACATATGAAAAATTATGATTGGAAATTTCACATTATTTTAAAATATGCGAAAGCTTGAAAAGTGTTCAAAAATCATTTCCAGTGAAAAGGTATTTATATTTCCTTCAATCAAATATAGCTATACCTTGAATTTAGGATTAAAAAAATATCTGCACCGGCTGCTGATGCAAACCAGGCTTTTTAGGATTTCCAACATACTGTTAATCGCAAAAGTAAGTAAGCACTTCTGAATTCGTAAGTAACATCTTTAAAACAAAGTATATTTTATTCCAAAAAAATGTAAAACTTGTTTTTTTCAGATTAATAAAAATATTTTCTTCCAAAAAGATCCATTTTCGCCCAGGAATTGAACTTAACATAAAAAATATTCGACTTTATCTAACTAAAAGTAGTAAAATAAAAATCACAAATGTAAGTAAGCAAATGGAATAAACCTGAACTTAATAAATGTATTATTTACATATTATAGATTTAGTACTTTGTTGGATATCCATTGGACTTTATGACTGCTTTCAATCGTAATGGCATCGAATTAACCAAATTTTGGGTCACATTTTGTCCAATTTGTGGTGGCGTTTTGAGTTGACAACGTGGGCCGTATGTTTGGGGTCATTGTCTTGCTGGAAGACAAATGTCCTCTTCATACCCAATTTTGTGGTACTGGCCTGCAGATTATTCTTTAAAATGTTAAGATAATTAAATCTATTCATCAAAGAATGCACCCCCAAACCATTACGTGTCCACCACCATGTTTTATTGTTCCTGACATATGCGATGGATCCAACTCTAAACTTTTTTTTTCTCCATACTTTTTTACGTCCGTCTGAAGCATGAAAGTTAAATTTGCTCTCATCAGAAAAATTTACGCTGTTCCAGAAGTCTGCTCCCTTATTTTGATGGTTTTTGACAAATTAAAGTCGCTTTCGTCGATTAACTTTATTAACAAACGGCTTCTTCCGAACGTTTCGACCATGATATCCAGATTTTCAAAGCACACGTCGAATGGTTTAAGTGTTGCATGCGTCTTACCTGTTTCTCTCGTTACCTCAGCTTGTATCCTTGGAGCAATAATTTTTGGATTTCGCTTCACTTTCCTCACAATGAGCCGACTTTCTTGTGGTGTGAACTTGCGTGGACGCCCAGATCGATGCTCATTTTCAAGTGGATGGGCTTTTTTCAACAATTTGACTCATTTCCCAATCCGTTCGTTGTTCCAAAAAGTGTTTTACTATCACTTTTTTCAAATCTTTGCATAGTTCCGTTCCTCTTGGCGCCATTTTTTTTTTATTATTTATCGTTTATTTATCGTAAACTAAAAAATTATATAAATAAAAATGTTGACCAATTAGAAAAAACAAAAAAAAAAAGTTACCTTACGTCGTGAATGATTAAACCTCAATGACCAGAGGTGCTTACTTACTTTTGAGACAAAAAAAAAATGCATTAAATTGAAGTAACTGTCAAAACATTGATGAGCTGCAGAGAACGGTAAATTTTGTTCTCCATGTGGTGTACATACTAAGAGTAGATATAGTTTTGTTTACAAAAATTATCATAATTCTTAACTTGATTAATAGTAGTTGCTCATCATAATGCGGCGTGCATACTTGCTTACTTACTTTTGTGAATCACTGTATATAATTGTTAACAAGAACGCAACTGTCATTAAAATTTACACACAAAGAAGATTTGTCCGAAATATTTGTTTACCAAAGTTCATTTAAAATGTTCAAATTCTTGTAAATGACGACAAGTTCAGAATACTGTAAAGGGCTCTTAAATGAACAGTTTCTTAGACGAGGATTATTTCTAACAGTCGCAACGAACTACGAAGAAGTGCCTGACATGCACAGTTAAAGATGTCAGTATACAGCGTTGATAAACTCCAAAAAGTAAAAATACCGATTGAGCCAGATGTTATACCTTCTGATTTCTGGAGAAAAATGGGAGACTATAAAGTCGGCAATGGTACAATGGATGAGTGCTATAGGCTGTCAAACTAGAGGTTGCCGGTGCAATACTCGCATGGCATGTTACATAGCACTTTTTTCTTTTTAGCATACCTCCCAGCTTCTGCTGAAGGTCGCTTATGAGGTATGCAATGAAAAATCAACTATAGGTATAAAGTATCTCTCAATCCATTGTATTAAAACAATACTTTCATTTCTTTCCGTTTCCACTCCTTTTAACTAGTGCCGTGCAACACCAGTTGCTGTTGCACTTAAAAAGCCTTACAGACGCATTATTACATCAGGTTAAGATGGGCTCACAGATCTCCTCATCTCCAAACTTTTTAATAGCGACAACCTTGCGTCAAACTTATGTCACACACCATTCAGTTCGTTGACCGGGTATTGAAATTTGGTTTGCGAAAAATAATATGATATGATGACCATCCATGTTTTGGGTAAATCAACCACAGACATAGTGTAAGAATCAGAAATCAGAATGGAAAAACATTGTGATTCCTCCAGCGATGTGTACGCAGTTTTTGTTAATTTCGAAAAAGAATTAGATAGAAAACCACGAGATCTGATATATTGGCGGCCCTAAGGCGAAGAGGTTAATCAGAAAGCTATGTGTGAATAATCATGGATAAAGGGTATGTATACGACTAAGTCAAAACAAAGGTTAGATACCATACACTGATGCAGGAGTAACCAAAAAGATCATAATTGAAGTTGGTGTATATACATCAAGGAATCGTCTTGAGTCAGTTCTTTATAATGTGATTGCAGCTAAAGTGTCATGTCGAGAATCAGTTATTCTTTACTGACTATGGAGCCATCTTAGATAAGTGAAGGAAGATCCTTCAGCCCTGAAACGATTACTTTATGAAACGTCACATCTAGTTGAACGCACTTATCTTTTGAACGGAAAAATGCTTCCCAAGTGCGAAAAATTTAATTACCTGATCGGATCAATGATCAATACCGAAGCATCTGGCGATGGCGACGATGTTCTATCGAGTGAGCGTATTTAGGGTGGACGAAGTGGCGTGAGAAGTCTGCCATCTTCTGTGACCGACAAATGCCTCCTTAGTCCTTATAGCTGAAAATAAAGCTCCTTACACTGTATATAGTTGTTAGTCAAGCACTTATGAACGGCTTCCAATGTTGGACAATGAACAAAAGGTTGTGAAAGTAAATTGACGACTGTAAGGTATACTAAGTGCCAGATGACACCAGGAGTGACAAATAAGATTGATTCGATCAAGATCAACCATCGATCGAGGTAAGAGGTTCCGTAGAAGCATTCACGTCAAAAACACCATCTTGAGCACGAATAACTAAGCAGGTACTGTTATGTAAAAAGGAGAGCCATTGATCCCGTTTTCATTTACTGTAAGTTCCGTTCCAAACGAGAAAGAAAGGCTCCAAAAAATAAATCTATTATTGGGAAGATTGGGCGACGTTTTCTAAGTTCAACTTGACGTGAACCCTATGCACAAGCCGATCTGAAGTGAAGTGGTGAAGTGGGAATAGTTCTGATCCCATTCGAGAAAGGAAGAAGAAGAAGAATCTAGCACTATTTATCTGAATTGTATTAGCCAATAGCTATTGGCCCATTCAATACCCGTTTAACTATCTTAATGGTGTGTAACATCAGCTTGATTTAGCAGTTGTAGCCATCGACGTTTCGCGTATCACATTTCTTTTCCAAATTACGAGAAGGTTACTTTTACCTGCACTGACTTATAAGCGTTTGATTACCCAGGCATAAGAAGATGATGATTAGAATCGTGAGCCATCTAAACTAAAAAAAAATGTTCAATATAACAAATATTTGTTGTAAAAAAGGCATTTATTTATTTTCCTGATTAAATCTCATTTTTCGTATCAGCTGACTGCCATTTAAAAAAAAAATAAACATATCGTTCCAATTATTTGAGTTCAATTTTCACTTGTTCCACTGACAGATTTCTGTCAGGAAAAGTTTTTCGTGTGCATTTCAATCAGGAAAACAGCCTGTCCACTGACACATTTTTACTGATCGCCATAAACGCACATCAGGAAAAAATTCCTTTTCTCATTTGTTTCTACTTTTCCTGATCGCTATTACCACCCCTTAAGAGGGTATCCTTCCTGGCCAAATCTCTTGTCCTTTAATACAGATTTCCACTGCAGCACTGACTTCTGTGATGTCGGAAACGGGGTATTTTCTTGTTAGGTGCAGCTATTCAAAAGTAAACCATTAATTTCAAAGTTCTTTATAATACTGTCGCAACCTGTGAGGAATTTCTCCGTCATTTTCAGAAAGTTGGTACAATTGGTAGTAAGTAAGTAAGTAAGTAAGTAAGTAACTTTTATTTATTCAGAAATTTATTCGAAATACATAATAAAATAAAGCGTTTGATTTTCTTAACTAAAAAATTAAATTAAACTGATTTAATTATCATTTAACAAATAATAAAGCATCTATGGCTTACTTAAGCCGTCTGTTGCGATTGATTAACCAATATTTATATTTTTATTAAGTTGTGTTTGATTTTAAATTTTTATCCATTATACTCTCTAAGTAGATACGAGCGATAATTAAGTGCCGTAGGTAAATTTTATGAGAGCAATCCATCCTCTTTCGCCATTCAATGTGTCCAAAATGTATTCAATGCTGAGCGATCGCAATCCAAAACATTGTACACGAAATTCTTTTAACACAGGACAGGTACCTAAGAAATGTTCGCAGGTTTCATCTTCTCTTAAGTTGGACATCGTGCATTTTGTAGTTCAGCTAGTTGATGAAAAGGTTCCGTTTAAGAAAATTAGCCCGCCCCGTGACTTGAAAATCCAACTTATTTTAGCCAGGTCCCGTTCATTTTTAAAGTAACTGCTTCCCTCGATATAATTGAGACTATTGTACAGTCCATGTGAAGTTGATGCATGCGCTCTTTGAAGTGATACTTCCCATTCCTTGTTCATGATTTGTGAGCAAACAAGATGAGTTGAATGTTCGAACATCCCATTATGTCTAACGATTTCACCAATCTCGATTCCTTCTTGTCCAATGTAATCCATCCAACCATTGTGCCAATATATATTTTTGGATATAACTTTATTCGCCAGTATTAAGGGCAGTCGGGTTTCTCCATAACTATTTAATATTTTTTTGACGAAGCTCATATGACACTTCATTGTATATAAAAAAAGGGTTCCATTTTACATTCTAACGTTAACATATAATTCGGCGAGGATCGAAGTATTCTTAGAATTTTTTTCATAAAGTATCGTTGCACTTTTTCTACTTCATCGTACTGCTGATGACCCCATACTTGTGCTCCATATCCAAGAATTGATCTTGCTACCGCGTTGAAAAGTTCAGTTTTGGTTGAGATACTGATGTCTTTTTTAGAGACAAAGGTTTGCCAAGTAAGGTTAAAGCTCATTTTTGCCTGCTGAGCTCTGTTTTTAAAGTGGTCTGTCATACTCAAGCCAGGTGTAACCCAAACGCCCAAATATTTATATTTATTAACTTCTTCAATTTCCTTGACTCCAAGACTCCATTTTCGCGTTGATTCCTTCTGCCATTTTTCCTAAATATCACTATTTTCGATTTCTCAAGGTTTATTAATAGGTTCCAAATACGACAATACTCCTCCATTTTATCTATCATTGATTGTAGATCGTCTGGTGTATCTGCGAATAGCACTATATCATCTGCATACAGCAACAGCCGAATAGGAAGCCTATCAATTATTATACCACCTCCAATGACCTCATGAATGTCGTTAACAAAGAGTGCAAATAGCAGTGGGCTCAAAAGACAACCCTGTTTTACACCCATTTCAGTACTGAACCACTGTGAAAGTGTTTGTCCATTACAGACTGCACTTGTTGTATTTTCATATAAATCTTTCAGTGTATTAAAAAATTTAGTGGATAGTCCTATCCTAGAGAGTTTGGAAAATAGATCTCTGCGACTTTATGCTGTCAAAAGCTGCCTTAAAGTCTACGAAGAAGCAGTAGGTTTTTTTTCGTTCTTCCATTCTGAGTTTAAGGTTATTGAATAAGTTGAAAATTTTGTCCACAGTGCTATATCCTCCTCTGAAGCCGGCTTGGTATTCGTTATTCATCATCATCATCGGCTCGACAACCGGGGTCCGGTCCTGGCCTCCTTCAACAAGTCTCTCCACCTATCCCGGTCTCGAGCCGACGCCATCCAGTTGCGCACCCCAAGGCTCCGGGCGTCCTGGTCTACGCCATCTCTCCAGCGCAAGCATGGTCTACCACGCTGTCGTCTGCCATAGAATGTACCACAAAGAACTTTCCGAGCAGGTTCCTCTTCGCTCATGCGAGCTAGGTGCCCTGCCCACCGAAGTCTACCGAGCCTAATTTTTGTCACTATATCTGCTTCAAGGTAGATTGCGTACAATTCATGATTGTACCGTCTCCGGAATCGTCCTTCCTCACATATGGGGCCAACAATTCTCCTTAAGACTTTTCTCTCGAACGCGGCTAAGAGGTCAGAGTGCCTTTTGCTAAGCACCCAAGTCTTGGATCCATATGTGAGTACTGGCAGGACCATGGTCCTGTACAGCAGTAGTTTTGAAGTTATGGTGAGATTTCTGGATTTGAATAGCTTTGACAGACTGTAGTGGGCTCTGTTGGATTGAGAAGCCGCCCGGGTATATCTTCTTCTATATTTTTATCGGCTGCTAGGATTGCACCACTTCAAATTCGTGCTCCGCTACATTGATTGTTTGACCAACTGTTCCTCTCGCATTCGACGCCACCATGTCCTTTTTTTACCTTCACTAATGTGCAGCCCCAGATTTTGTGCCGCCTGCTCGATCTGGATGAAGGAATCGTGTACAGCTTGCTCGGTTCTTCCGATGATGTCGATGTCGTCTGCGTAAGCCAGTATCTGGCTGGACCTGTTGACGATGGTCCCTCTTGTTGCCGTGCCAGAGTCACGGATTGCTTTCTCCCACGCCAGGTTGAAGAGGAGGCAGGCCAAACCATCCCCTTGTCGGAGTCCATTAAAGATGTTGATTGGTCTGGATAGCAATCCGGCTATTTTTACTTGGCTTGTTACGTTGGTCATGGTCAACCTACATAGTCGTGTCAATTTATTTGGGATGCCGAATTCTCTCATGGCTTTGTAAAGTTCTACCCTGGCTATGCTATCATAGGCGGCCTTAAAGTCTATAAACAGGTGGTATGTTGGGATGTTAAGTTCTAGATATTTTTCCATCGCCTGCCTAAGGGTAAAGATCTGATCAGTTGTTGATTTGCCTGGAATGAAACCACACTGATATTGACCGATGATGGTTTTAGCGTATGGGGTTATCCGGTCTTGTAGGATAGAGGAGAGTATCTTATAGGCGGTACTCAACAACGTGATACCTCTATAGTTGCTGCACGTTGTGACATCTCCTTTTTTATGTATGGGGCATATTATACCTATTCGCCAGTCTTCTGGCATTTCTTCATGCTCCCACACGTGCACTATAATATCATGAATTGCCTGACGTAGAGCTGGCCCACCGTGTTGAAATAATTCGGCTGGTATACCATCAGCTCCCGGGGCTTTGTTTTTCTTTAGCCGGTCTATAGCCTTCTCAACCTCTTCTATGCTTGTTGACGGCAACATAGGGTATTCGTCTTGAAGCAGTGGAGCCTCCACTTCTGCAGTGAGTTGACCATTTAGCAATTCATTAAAGTACACTTCCCATCGCTCCAGTATGCTTTGTGGATCGGTGATCGGATTTCCCTCTCCGTCCTTGCAGTATGTGCAGCGTGGTGTGTACTGCGTCATGTTTCGGACGGATTGGTAGAACTTCCGCGCCTAGTGCGGACCTCGCTCTCGGCTTTTTTCTATTTCACAGATTAAGTTCTTCTCCCAGGCTGATTTTTTCTGTCTGTGAAGCCGTTTTTCTATTCTTCTGAGCTCTTTATATTCTTCTTCGCGTGCCCGCGTTTTATAAGATTGTTGCATTGCTCGGTACGCAACATTCTTACGGTATTCGTTATTACAATTGGTATAAAGGTACAAATATTATTTCCCGTCCTTAAAACATGCTGTTTTTTTCTTTGAATTTCTTTGTTTCTTTCTGCCAACGACTGATGTAAACCACTTCGCGACTTGCTTGTTCACCTATTTACCTAATAAGAGGAACAAATTGATCATCACTTCCCCAGCAACTTGCTTTGAATATCATGATGAGAAATCAAATATTGGTTCACAATGATAAACATCAAAAAGGGTCAAGACGAAGTTTGAAGAAGATTCTTTAAACTGTATGATGAAATGTATTTTTTAAACGTATCGATCATTGTTGAGTCAGGTTTAGTTAAATGCTTTTTAAAACCAAATCAATTAGACGGTACTATTTAGCAGCAAATGAAGAAGCTGATTGAGGATAAAAAGATCTGGTATTTGTATAGCAACAGGTTATAAGATAACTCCCTCTTACTCACTTGCATTACCAAATACCATCATTATCCCATCTCAATAATCATTAAATATAAATTATTACCCAAAACATGCACCTGAATCTGAATGTCACACACACATGGCCCCCCACATTCTATAACATTAAAACAAGATCCACATTCAAATCTCAACAACAAAGTCGAGAATAGAAAAACATATTTCCTTCTCAATGTCCAATCAAAATATAATTTTTCAAACCTCTTAATCAGGTGACAACATCGATACAATTTCAATCCGACGGCAATCATAACATACGACTTTAAGAATCATTCTATACAGATATCTATTTTCCCCCTTTTATTTTATGTGCCCACCAAAACGACACCAAACACATAAAAATATAGATAACGATATCAGAAGATTGAGATGAAAAATGTTTAATGATTTAACTACAAAAGAAAAAACAACCCAATCTTAAAGGTGGTGCTATAGAGATACAATGTGCCCACATCATGGACATGCTGGACACACATCGCACGTTTTGGACACCAGCGCAACTCTTTTCAAATGCACCTTCCCTCCAATATTCCATCCAACTCGTAAACACCGATAATGATGTAACCCACTTGGTTTACACACAAAAACGGTGCGCGCAGCATCTGATCGTTAAGTGGAATTAAAATAATAATAGTAAATAGGATTAAAGATACTTACCTACTCGTATATAGATACTTTCACCTTTTCGATGTCGATTTGCGGCCGCTGATAGAAAGAGAGCCGGTCAAAGGAACAAGTTGATATGGATTTACCATTAATTTTCTCATCGTTATGCAGACTGAACCTGTGTGTGGGACCACCTGTATCGGGGTTAAGTTGCTGTTGAGATGCGGGAGAGGTGTTCGGTGTTTAAATTCGAGCAATACAATGGACAATGAAATATCGATGAATGAGAAATTTTCAATCTAATTCCTGGATTTCGAAATTCTCAAGAGTTGAATTACATTCGATTATTCAAACTCCCACAAGGATAGAATAAAAAAGGAATTCATCAAAAATTGCAACAGGTATAGATATATCAAGTATATCTGTGAGATACTTTTTTTTAGTTTTCATCAATGGATTTAGTTCAATGGGATAATTTTCTGCGCTATGACGACGGGAAAATTCATCATTCACACGCACAGGTGGCATACAGGTAGCTCTAACAAGCGACCTGGATAACTGGACAAGTTGCAATCATCAACAGAAGCGACAGCAGGTAGATGGAATCCTAAAGATACATATAAACACAATATAAGTGTTTTTTTGTGAGATGGTTCGTTTTTTTAGCACCAGCAACATCCTAAATGTCGTGTGAACCTGTTTTTTTTTCCAAATTAGGATTATGTGAACTCGTTAAGATCTTTTTTTTTTTTGCAGATTCTTTTTGTGAGATATCCTTTCGCCAGAATTGAGTGAAGTGAAATCTTTGTTTTGTTCATGGATTCCGATAATTCGCTTGTTGGGAGTTCCATAAGCGAACCACCTACCACTACCTCTATAACTGTTTGGCATTCTACTTTTATGTTATGATGCTGTTTAGCACGCAAAAAAAAAGATTCGTGTTTGTATAGTAATAATGACAACATTCAAACAAAGATATTTTATTGTTTTCTTAAATTTACCTGTTCATGTGGATATTTTTTCATTTTTTTAAATCTTTTTGGGATATAATTTTATTTTTTGTTTGAGAAGTTGTTTCTGTGGGAATCATCTTTTAGATTTAACCTTATTTTTTTTTTAATTTACTGATTTGTATCTTTCTTATTGGCAAACGAAATTTTGGTTATTTTTTTGTTTGACAGGAAATTTATTGTTATCTTAAGTGCTATATGAGATGGATGCAGAAAAAATGGTTACCTTATACTTAATTTGCATATTATTTTAACAAAGATGAGATCAATTAATTTTTTTTTTTAAGGTTTGTGAAACATGAAAAATATTTTTTGTTTCTTAAAAAAATTGACAATTAACAGTATCTATACATAAATTGCCAAATTTAAGACTTCTAGTTTTTATATTTATTAGGGGTTTAAGTAAATTTTTAGCCTTGATAGCGAAGTTAAATTATTATGTTTGGAATTTGAATGCCATTTAGGTATAATCATAATCAAAGGATATGATTTGGGTAGGAAAAACTGTCTATTAGGTGAAAAATTACATTTGGTTGTTAGCAGCCTTTAAGCACCAACATTTTTACTTTCGATTCTAGATACTACTACGTATATGTATCTCAGGTACATATATTATACCTAAAGCAAGTTATACCTTCGTGCAAAATTAAAAAAAAAACAAACAACATTCAAACATGATATTACAATTCTTTCTGTCCGTGAATCAGTATCGTTGTGTCAGCACCTAAAGCATTAACAGCTGAACCGATTTGCTTCAAATATGGTATATAGTGTTTTTACTTGCTCTATAGGTAGGTACTATAAGGCAAGTCTTGGATTCAAGCAAAACAAAATTATTTGAGATAACATTCAAAAATGACACTACGATGATAGAGAAGACGAAAAAAATGGGTCCGGCGATTCTTTTTGTCAGTCGGTCTGTCTGTCTGTCTCGGCACATACAGACTACACGGGTGGGCCGACTAACTTCAAATTTGGTAAGTATGATTTTTATGTTCATACGTCCAGAGTATTTTTTGAAAGTCACAGTATAAATCTAAAAATAACGGTAAATGCCATATAACGGTTATCGAAAATCTTATTTTTTCTCGAAAACGGCTATAACGTTTTCAACCAAACTTCACATGTGTAATGAAGTCTAGAATGTCTATCAGATAAAGCGAACTAAACTTTCTCGAAAATTCGTTAAACGGTACCTGCCATATAATGGTATTTTTAAATTTCAGTTATATCGATAACGGCTAAAGCGATTTATACGAAATTCAATACTAAAATTGTTCTATAGCTATTTAAAATAACATGGAAAGCAATATCACGAATGTTTTGTTAAGTTTTAAATAATTAAAAAAATAATAAATAATTTTATGAGTTCAATATTTCAAAAAACTGTTGATGGAATTATATGAAATTTAGTATCAAAATGTAATAAATGAAGTCCAAAAATGTGCATACTCACTTAAAAGAAAAATATTTTCAAAAAATTGTTTTAAAAAAATCAATTTTTGAAAAAAAAAAAAAAAATCGTAACCTCATATTTAATAAAGAAATTTTTTGCACACTTTTTTTTTGGTTTGAAGACATAGATTTTTTAGGTTTTCATAAAATTTCATACGATTTGGGGGTATAAGTATTCCGTTTGTACTTTAAACCCTCAGGTAACTTGCCGCAAGAGCAAGTTTGTGCGAGCATAAATAATAAATAAATAAATTAAGTGGCACTGACAGCTGCAACGAACCATGGCCTAGTGACTTACAACTCTCAACCAATACTTTTGTGTGCGTTGTTAGTTCTACAGGATTGGAGGGGACCTACAATTTTACGTCGAATCCGAACGACTAAGGTGAGAAGCACTTTTAATGACAATGATACTCTTGGAGGATTTGTCACTTCCTCGCAAGAGGCATTGAACCTGATAAAACATTAGATGTTATTGAAGCTGGAAGCTGGGCTTGAACCCAGTCCTCCGTCGTGATAATCCGACACACTAACCACTACGTCACCGGGCACTACAAGTTTGTGCGAACCGTGTCCTTTATTTTTTAAACAAACCTAGATAACTCGATCAAAAAAAAAAAACAATATTTGGCCAAAATTCTTAGTTTTAATGTTATAATTATCTTAATGCTTTAATTATTTTTTTTTTCTAAATTCAAGATTTGGAAAATGAGCTGATCATTTTTTTAAATATTTTTTTTATTATATGCAAAATGTTAAACATTTAAAATAAGCTTATTTTAAATTTTAAATTTGTACAAAAAGTTTTTTTTTTTATTAGATAGTAAAAGATTTATTTAAAAACTTTTTTAACGATTTTGAAATTATTTTTTAATTAAACTTATTGTTATTGATTTTTGTTTTACCAAGATCGTAGTATCTAGGAAAATATATATGTATATGTAAAATTAAAAATACTAACTAAATCTTATGAATTGTTTTTAAAAGTGCTAAGAATACTTTTTAGGAAGATTTAAACGATAAACAAAGTATGCACAAAATTTTGTTGCCTGAATCCAAGTTTTCCAACAAAATAATTCCCAAAATCTCTAGAGATGTTTACTTAATAATTTTTTTTACGAATTTGAAAAACGCCAATTTTAAGTGCTAAATAGTTTATGCACAAAAAATATTTTTTTTAAGTCAAGACGTTTTCCAAACATTAAATTTAAAAAAAAAAAATTAAAAATAAAACTAAGCACTTTTGCAAAATTTGGGTATCGAAGTTTTATTAAATTATCGACATCTTTCTAAAAAAAAAATAATTAAAATAGATTGACCCGTTTACGAGATAGCTCAAGAAAAAAATAACGGTTCTATGGGAGATACCGTTAATAGATTTGCAAATTAATTTTTTTTTTCAATCTAACGAAAGGTAATCAGATAAATACCATCTCTAATTTTTTTGAAGAAAATCGGTCAATCCATCTTTGAGAAAATTAAGATTTTCCAAAAGCTTTTTCATAACCGTTGAATGGCAGGTTGATGCCGTTATTTTTAGGCCTTGAACTTTAATTCCTAAAATCTCTCTAACGTTTACCTTACTAACTATAATTCTAACTCTTAAATGAATATCAACCAAACCGTGCTAAAAGGCCCAGTAGTAAGATATTTTTAAGTGGAAATGATCGGAAGTTAATGAAACTTTGGGATTTTGTCCGGAGATGGTTTATTAAAATGTTAAGCTTAGAACCTCGAAGACCCTGTGCTAAAAGAGGAATGGGGTACTGCAAAAACACTCCTCCGAAATTTTTCCCCCGTATAATACTCTTCAATCATAAAAAAATTACCGAAATTCCAAGGAAAAAAAAAGACATCGCATATATTTTTTTCCGAAGCAAAATTGATGACATTTCCCTGGAAAAAAATAGCCTTAATTTTGATGAAGGATTTGAAATAAAACATGTATGTATAAAAACATATGTATATATATATAAACATATCAAAAACCCGAAATCCAAAAGACCGAACACCCAAAATACCGAAAACCCAAAATACCGAAAAGCCAAAAGACCGAAAACCCAAAAGCCAGAAAAAGTTTTCCCGAAATGAAAAATTTGCCCAAATTTTTCATTTTAAATATTTTTTCGGGATTTCAAGAAAACTTTTTCGGGCTTTTGTGTTTTCCTTGCTTTCTTTTTCATATTGAGGGTATTTTACTTACTTTAACAGCACCTGGGTGGTGCGCTTCGCCACCGCGACCGGTCTAATTCAAATTTAAATCCCTTAAGTTTCGCATAATTCTGTTTTCGATCATCCAAATTATTTCTTGAGCTATTGTTGTTAATATGAAGGCTGTGGTATACATTTAAAAAAAAAACCTATCAAAACATTTCAAAAATAAAACTCTATTTCAATAATTATTTCTAAAAATTTGACAGTTAAATCATTTCAATTGATAAAATCTCTCAAAAAACATTCGAAATTTATTCGAAATTTATTCGAAATAATTTCCGGAGGAAATTCATTTGCGATAGGAGTATGAGACTCCTTGGAGTAAATTAAATCCAAGGGAGAGCTATCTCCTCAGGAATTGGCAATAAGGCTGATACGAAATTTCAAAAAAAAAAATCTTTTTTTTTTGACGCACAAAAATTATTAATTTTTTAAAAAGAAGCCATATCAAAAGCGTTTGATAGAGTTTGGAATGAAGCTCTCTTTTCGAAATTGCGTGCATTTTGCATCGACGAGATTTTTCTTCGATGCATTAGACCCTTCAATTGAAGTTATATACTGGTGTGCCCGAAGGCTCCGTTTTATCTCCGACTCTCTTTCTGATATTCATCAATGACCTCTTGTCTGAAAACTACTAATCCATTAAGTTTTTCGCTGACGACAGCACCTTCAGTATTTCATATTCGTTCCGAGATTCGCATCCCTGCACTTCGCATGTAGAACTGGAACGGCATCGTATGTTTAGCTCATTAAATTCCGATTTCGAATGCGGTTTAACAAACCGTGTGGGAATAAATGCATCCAAAACACAATGTTATCTTCTGTCGGCCAAGCCATACCACCTTTGCCACTTTCCATTAATTGGCACTTCCATCGAAGAAACTGAAAAGCTCTGAGTTCTCTGTTTGTGTATTACCGACCGCACCTCTTATGGAATGATCACATATTCGAAGTCATTAACAACGCAGCAAAATGCCTAGATGCCATCAATTTTTTCCCCTTCTGATCTGGCTACTCTTTATAAGGCAGGTGCTCCTCTAACTCATTTGAATCTATGATGGAATCCAAAAAAGAGCCCTAAAGCTGATTAAACATAGATCCATTACCGAATCTTTTGTTTCCTTAGAACACCGCCAGAATGTTTCTTGTTTAACATTATTAAAATAGCCAGTTGCATTCATTAAAAGAAGTTTAAGTTTACGACGAAACAATGAGATTGATATAATATGGGTGAAAACTCCCTGCAGGACCACATAATGGGATTTGGGGTGAGTGTAGGGCTACCAAACTTCAGGATTTGGCCTTTTTACTACTTTGTCAGTCTCAGGCCAGGCTCCGTGCCTTGTCAGGCTTATTTCCCTTCCTATTCCTAGGTATGCATTTAGGTAATCAATGCATTTAGGTAATCAATCAAATCCATGAAATAAAAATTGAATTGACACAAACATGACAAACATTTAAAGTTGGTATTGCACAATCTAGGCGGTCAGTTGACAAGTCCTAAATGTTTCGGATCTCTATATTTTTGTTTGTTTTTGGTTTTGTCAATTCAAATGCCTCTGTAACATTCGCAAGGATGGAATAAGGGAACAAAAATTGAACCTTCGAAGGCTCGGCCGGCGGCTTAGTCACGGCCAGCATTTGAACTAAATTATCTTCAAAACTTAAATGTCAGAGACAGTTTTTCTGTTCATAATAAAGACCCCAGAATACCGTAACGGTTTCACAATATCCCGCGTAACGCTTTCCCGCCAAAAAAAAAAAGTAATACTCAGTTTGATTACATCTCGTCGAAAGATTTCCCGTTCAACGTTTGCCCGCCCAAAAAATTCTACTAAAATTCGGTGGGATTGCAAACATTGTATAAAAAAGTACTATAGTTTGGAACACTTTTTTAAAAATTAGTTATATAGTTCACGAGATTACTTCAGCGAAAATCTTATAAGATTATATTCTCATACCTATTCTCAAAAGAACTTTTTTAGGTATCTATGTATGTATGTACATTGTACATTGTACACACATACATGAATTCATATTTGACGCTATTAAAGTTTTTGAGAATTCGAGAATGTTCTGCCCGATGCGCGATATCTCTGGTAACGTTGCCGGCATTAATAGCGGCGAACGATACACGAGATTATGTTAGTCGGCCTATAGTTACCCGGCCAACGTTTAACAGGAAACCGCACGCGGGAAAACGAAGCCAACCCAGATTCCAGTTTCCTATTTCATTTTATTTGTTGTAATCAATGAACAAAAACCTTTTTACTCACATAATTAACCTACATATGCACCTAAACATTTTTTGTCAGGCTTTTTTCTCAAAAATCAGACTTTTTAGTCTTGAATGTCAGGCTTTTTAATTTTTGCCGCTGGTAACCCTAGGTGGGTGGGAGTTTGGGTTGAAATTAATTAATTACTGGCACTGGTACGAACTCCGACCCAGAATCTTCTATGTAGTGAGTTTATTTTTCGGAAATGAAATGAGGGTTAGGTCGTTAAAATGACATTGAGAATTTGAGATTTCAGAATAAAACAAGATCACACTCTGAAACCTGAAAATATTTACGAAAATATCCTTCTACGAGATACATTATGATTACGTCGGTGAAACCAGAAAAGTGTGTAACTCCAAATTTTCTGAAAATTTAATTTGAATGCCATCTCCCACAATGCGGTAGTAAAAGTGTGAGTTACTTCGTGCTCTTAAAAAGTTAGTAATATTTGTGCATATTGACTCAAGAATATATTTGTGATTATATTATTTCAATACAAAATTTACGGTAAGTGCAGTGCAAACCACTTTTTAACTCAATATCTGTATGGTTTTCCCACAAATCTCTGCGAAAAATAAAAAAGGAGTTACACAATTTGCATTGTCATTACTCTTCAACAAGAAAAGGAGATACACATTTTGCGTCGAAAATAACCGTTAGAATTGGACATGAAACCTATTTTTTATTTAGGTTCTCGTCATGTCTCGTGGGTTGAAAATGCTCAATATGTTGAACATCACTTTACAAAAAGACAAGAATGAAGATTTTGAAAATTCAACATTAAGTTCTGAACATAATGATTTTAATCTATTGAATGAAGCGCTCCAGAACGATATAATATTGATACCATACGATGTCGAAGTTGACACTGCAGCCATAGACATCAGTGTCATCGAGCCTTTGCCGGTGGAAAATCAAATCGAAATGCATTTGGAAATAGAAGATAGGACAATTGACAATCATCAAGAGATTCTCGATAATTCTGTTATTTCAGATATATCTTTAAAAGATGTAACTCAGATGGAAATCCAAAAGCCTGTAAACCAAAATGAAGAACTTGTTAAAACAAAGAAACGTAAGCTCAGCAATATTTGTTTGCAAAGACTGAACAGCGTAAGAAAAATGTGAAACTCCTTAGCACCTGTAACAATTCCTAGTGAAAAGTGTGTATCTCCAAAAAAATTTACTACTGTGCAACATTTTGATTTTTCATCATTTCAAAACATAAATAATATACCGAAATGTCATTTCTGGAAATTTTAGGCAAATTATGCCAATAACTTTGAAACTATGAGGTTTTAAGTCTCACCTGTAACATTTGCTAATATGGAGTTACACACTTTTCTGGTTTCACCGACAAGTATTTCGTACCAACATCTAAAAATTAAAAAAAATAACAACACAAAATTTTGTTCAATACTAGAAAATCTATCCGCACTGAGGAATTGACTTCTACTTTTATTGGTGTATAAGTCTTCCACAGTGTTTGTATAAAAAATCCTTTTTCGCTACGGATAGCTTTCGAAAGAAAATACACTTTCTAACACATAGTGGGGACAATATTTTATTTATTTTTTCGATTCAAATATACTGTCAAAAGAATTTTCTTAACATTATTTTCATCGTAAGCTTCTACTAACTTGGAGTAACATCTGAGAAAACAAGTCCTTTAAAATGTAGAAGCAATAGGTAAGAAATCCTACATGAGAAGCTTTACATAATTTTGTGTAAAACACCCTTCAGATATTTAAGGTCATTACACATTAGTATCTAAAAAAATTCAAGAATTCTGTATGGTTTCATTTGAAGTAATTCCGGGTGGCTCCATCGTTAGTTATTCCCCAAAAACTAAATGATGATCACCTCATCAACCTAACCTAACTACTGACCAACAATAAAACATAATATGTTAATGATATCAAAACAAAACCCAACTTCAAATTCCAAGTACTGCTTCTCTCTACAACAAGTGGACATTTAGACAGAATTGTCTTTCCCCAAAAAAAAAAAAAGTGTAAAAGGCTCCAAATTCCGGGTAAAGTGTTCAAATCACACAGTACATATCTGATTCAGAAGTCAAGTCACCGTCCAGTGAGTGACACGCCTGACAAGATATCCCCACCGCACCGCCCGGTGTATATATCTCACCTGTTTCGTTATGTTGTTTGGGGCAATTAAATACCATGAAATGCCTGACAAAATGGCCAATTGATAACCAGCAGCGTCTCGGCCACTTGTTGTGCCAAACCACTTCACTCATCCACTTCAGACCATGCGATGACGATGATGACTACCGCGACAAGCGTAAGACAGATCAAGATGTGGCGGCAGCTATAACCAGTGGCGATGCGATAGTAGGTATAGGGTATTCTGCTTGCCGCTGATGGTGGCAAATGATGACGAAGATTCCCTAAGAAGAAGATGCGATGATGGTCTCTTGATGGACGCGGTACGCTCATTATGATGTTGATGAAGATGCCACTGGCACAGCTTCTGATTTTATTATGAGCTGCGATGAAGATACAAATTATTTCTTTGTAGATGCGTTTTACTATCTTTATTACCACAATGATCGCAGTTACCTTTAATGGTTTCATTTTACTGGGTAATCTCTTTGGGAAGGATCTTTATTTTTGTCCGAATGGTCACCGGTAGTAACTTGTGTGCGTTTTATTAATTGGGACGTGACTTAATTTATTTAAGGGCTTTTTCCTATGAATCGTTGGCTAAAAGTTTTAGATAATCTTCAGAAAATTATGAAGAAGATAGAAATATTCTATAGCAGATAAAACAGGAACTAAATGATTTTGTAGTTGAACAGTGTTACAGATAAAAATTACCCGCGATTTTTAATGAGAAAACAAACCGCATATAGAAACGGACATAATGATGACCCCCTCATTGACATTGATTTTCTTCTATTTTGTAGTGGGGCTTTTTTGGAATTTACCTACAGTATATAGAATTTCATACTATCTTTTATGTATACAAATTTACTGTGTACCATATCGTTGAACATATATCATACAACACACAACATAGAACATAGAACATAGAATACAGAAACTCCAGACCATAGACAATAGAGTAGGTATAGAACAATAGAACATAGAACAAAAATTTTAGAACACATAAATTAGAACTTATAACATAGAACATAGAATATAGAAAATGAAACACAGAATAAAGAAAATTGATTATTGACCATAGAACTTAAAACATAGGACATATCATAGAACATTGTAACTACATGGAACATAGAAAATTGAAAATAGAACAAAGAACATAGAGCATAGAACATACAACATACAACATAGTACATATTTAGAACATAGAACATAGAACATAGAATATATTTAGAACATAGAACATAGAACACTCAGTATAAGCCGTGCTTTCGGTTGCATAAGACGTGTTCTTTTCCATTCGTAAGCCTTCGCTGACACCATTTCCAAACGTATAAGATCGCCGGTTCCCGGGGACAATCACTTGTCCTCGGATAAAAAATTGTGTTCAACAATGAATCCTATATATTCTAATAAATTTACACCTCTCCAATGTCATCCAGATACTGACAATTCAGACATGGAAGACATGGAACCATCTCCCGCTAAAAATGTATTTGTGCCACCAATTAAAGTTCTGCAAAAGTCGTCAGAATATATTCACGCGCTAATGAAATCATTAAAAGTGAACGATTACTCAATCAAAAAACTTTCAATCGGATTAAAGATAGTGTGTGAATCGCTTGCATCCTTTAATCTAGTGATGAATAAACTAAAAGACGAAAACTGTCAATATTTCACTCATGATTTAAAAGGAGCAAAATTATTTAAAGTTGTGCTATACGGCTTAGAAGATTTAGAGATAGATTCTCTTAAAACTGAACTAATTTCACTCGGTCTTCAGTGCGTTGAAGTAAAAAAAATAACTAAGAACTATGATCATTACATCGATACTTTTTATCTTGTGTGTCTTGTAAATGGATCTATTAAATTGAATGATCTTAAAAAGAATTTTCGATCTATTCTCCACACCCAAGTAAATTGGAGTTTCCAAAGGAAAATTAAGGGTAAGCTCACACAATGCCATAATTGCCAAATGTTTGGGCATGGGCAAAGAAATTGTCACATCAAAACTTTTTGCGCCAATTGCGCTGGCCATCATAGCACTTCTGAATGCGACAATGCTGCTGCTGTAAAATGTGCCAACTGTAATGGAAGTCATAAGTCTACTGACTCATCATGCATCAGTAGAATTAAATACTTGCAAATAAGAGAGAAATCAGCTGGGCGAACATCAATACGTCACTCATCACCTCATGCTTCACCACCACAAGCTGAGCCTACATTGAACTCCGTTCTAAAACCGGTTTCTCTCTCCTCAATAAATGACTTTCCTATGCTCCCACTCCCGCACAAGCGACGTGTTAATGTTCCGAATAAAAGCTGCACGAACTCAAGCTCGCATATGCCCAACTCTTCTCCCACTCATATCGCATGGGATTCTCACTCATCACTCACTCAACACTCAACTCCAACACACAATGCAGCCACAACTAGCAACATGGCTAGTAACAACAATGTTGGTACGAATTTAAATCTCTTCTCAATGGATGAATTAAACGCTCTCTGTTTTGAAATGATTACTAGTTTATCTGCTTGTAAAACCAGAGTAGATCAATTTAATGCGATCGCACGTTTAGCTAATAAGTTTTTATATTCAAATTCAAATGCTAAGTAATATGACAGATACATACATAAAAATTGTAACTTGGAATGCTAAAGGCGTTCGAAATAAGTTTCTAGAGTTGTTAAATTTTTTGAATAGTAACGACATTGACGTTGCTTTACTAACTGAAACTTGGCTTAGTTCTGTAATCAAACTTCCACCATCCAATTTCAAATACTATCGGTTGGATAGAGTTGACCAAATGGGTGGTGGGGTTGCAATTTTAGTAAGGAGGTCAATTCGACATTCGCTTTTACCAATAATTCCGACACGAGTTGTTGAAAGTATTGGTATTGAGATTATGCTTAAAAACCAAACATCAATAAAAATTTTGTCTGTATACTTCCCTGGTGGTTCTTCTTCTGACCTCAAAAGAAAATGGTTAACCCAAGATTTAAAAAAGCTGTTTACAATTAGTGGTGGTTTTTTGATAGGCGGTGACTTTAACTGTCGCCATAGAGACTGGGGATGTTTAAGAGCAAACGCTTGGGGAAATATCTTAGCAAATCTGCCCTTGTCAATTCCAATTAATATTTCTTACCCTCCTTGTCCAACATATTATCCTTCAGGTTCACGTGGTAGTCCTTCCGTTCTTGATTTGTTTGTGTCAAATGTACCAGGTCTTATAACCCAACCAACTAGTTTCCAAGCTCTCAGCTCTGACCATAATCCTGTTTTTTGTGATCTTTTATGGTCGGGTGAAAAAAATGTGCAATACTTTCAAGATTTGAAAAAAGCAAACTGGTCTCGCTTTAGAAGACAAATCAATACAAAAATCCAGAGTTGTTCTACACAGCTCGAAAATATTAACTGTAAAGATGATGTGGATCTTCTCATTCAGGACTTCACAGAAAATATTAAATCTGCAATAGATGAAAGTGTGCCTAAAAGAGTAAAGAGAGAAACTTTACATAAAAAATTACCATCTAACATACTAGAACTCATTAAATTGAAAAATCTTCATCAAAGGAATTGGCAACGTTATCGTCAACCCTTCTTTAGAAGAATGGTTTCGCATTTCAGTAAGATGATTTCAAATGAACTTATGAAACATCGCAACCATGAATGGAATAAAAAGCTCAGTTCTCTAGATAAAAATGATAAACCATTTTGGAATATCATTAAAATTGTTAAAAATAAAAATAAAACTCTTCCATTCCTGAAGGACTCGACGTCAATATACTTCACCGACAATGAAAAGGCTGAAGAACTTGCAAGGAATTTTTCAAAAAACCATTTGGTTTCGCAAAGTTTAGGTGACAGGGAGACAAATGATCTCGTTATGGTCCAAACTCAAAATACAAATGCTCTAGACGTGACAACACCATCAAATGCTTTTGTAAACGAAGAAAACATAACGAGTATTATTAAAAACCTTAAAACACGGAAAGTCGGAGGCTTAGATAGTATCAAAAATGTTTATTTGAAAAACCTATCACAGAGCGGAATTAGGTACTTAACATTTATAATCAATTCATGCCTGAAACTTCAATATTTCCCTAATGTCTGGAAAAAAGCAAAAGTTGTGCCTATTTTGAAAGCCGGTAAACCTCCAGATGTTTCTTCAAGCTACAGACCCATAAGCTTACTAAGTAGCATAAGCAAAATATATGAAAAAATCATAAAAGATCAAATTTCGAATTTTGTTTCAAACTCAAATCTCCTTCCTGATGAGCAATTTGGTTTTAGAAGTTGTCACAGCACATCCCATCAAATACAAAGAATTTGTAACTATGTTAAAGAACATCGTTTACATGGGCAGTCTACAGGGATGATAGTGTTAGACATAGAAAAAGCTTTCGATTCTGTATGGCACGATGGTCTTGTATATAAAATGATTAATTTTAAATTTCCAGTGTACTTGTGTAAGCTTGTTCAAAGTTTTCTGTCTGGTAGATGTTTTCAAGTGCATGTCAATAGTGGTATTTCAAATTTACGTTTTTTCTGTTTCGGAGTGCCACAAGGATCCGTCCTTGGGCCATCTCTATACAATATATATACTTCAGATTTCCCAGTGCTTCCCTTTTGCAAATCAGCATTATTTGCTGATGACACCGCAATTTTTTCATCGCATGAATTTTCTCTCAATATTGAGAGAAATTTAAAAAATGCAATTGAAATTTTAGAAATATATTATAGCAAATGGAAGATTAAACTCAATGCCGGAAAAATGCAAGCCATCTTTTTCTCCCGTAAAAGAAAAGCTTGTTTCCTTCCCAGCAGCCAAATCCATATTAATGGTAATATAATCGACTGGAATCAGACTGTAAAGTATCTTGGAGTACATCTAGATACCAAACTTACCTTTAAGGAGCATATTCACACCACATTAAAAAAAACTAATCTTGCTATCAATATGCTTTATCCATTTATCAACAGAAAATCACCACTATCTAATAAAAATAAAATACTAATCCATAAACTTATTTTCCAATCAATACTGCTATATGGGTGCCCTATTTGGGAAAACGCAGCAAAATGTCACATTAAAAAACTACAAATTTCACAGAATAAGATTTTGAAGATGATGTTAAACCTTCCCTGGCATCATTCCACCCTTGATTTGCATAATAGAGCGAATGTCGAATTGATTTCCGAAAGGATTTCCAAGCTAACGAATAATTTTTACAACAGTTGCGAGATTTCAGAAAATCCACTCATACAACAGCTTACTTACCTGTGATAACAAACATTTAACTTATTTCGTTTTGCTTATATTATTTATTTTTGTACTATATGTGCTACATGTGCAACTGATGTCATTTATTTATTTATTCTTCTATATATTTGTTTATCCTTTATTTGTTTGTTTATTTATCTATTTATTTATTCATTCATATATTTATTCATTTATATGTTTGTGCATTTATTATTTATTTATTTATTCAACTATTCTTTATATTTATTTTTATTCATTTTCATTCACGTTCTTAATTTTTTGTTATACTATTATGTACATTGTTTATTTGCTGTGTTTTATTTATTGTATTTATTATTATCCTTAAGTTATTTATTGTTTCTTTATCTACTTTGTTATTATTTATTTATTTGTTATGTATTTAACTAGTATTACTTTGTTATTGTTAGTAATGTAATAATTATAAATGTTTACCTTTGTTGTTATTATTTAAAATTATATTTATTATTTGTTAAATTATATTAATGTAATGATCACTTAGCGAGCTATAAATTCTTTAAATATCACGTATACTAGCGTATACAAGTATGTATACTAGCGTATACATACATACTTTTTTTTACTAATTGAACTTTTTTTTTTTTTTTCTAAACTATATGGAGGTTTTTCAATCGTGTTTTCCTTCTATTATAATTTAATCTGTATTATTTGTTCTTTTTTCTTTTGTTAAATAATGTTTCAGTAGTAAGAAAATATATTTCATATCTCTGAATGTAAAACGTGCGGTCATAGGCTTTTGAAAAAAATTTATCACGAAATAAAAAAAAATAATAATAATAATAAACATCTACTGATTCATCATAGAACATAGAACATAGAACATCGAACATAGAACATAGAACATAGAACATAGAACATAGAACATACAACATACAACATACAACATACAACATAGAACATACAACATAGAACATAGAACATAGAACATAGAACATAGAACATAGAACATAGAACATAGAACATAGAACATAGAACATAGAACATAGAACATAGAACATAGAACATAGAACATAGAACATAGAACATAGAACATAGAACATAGAACATAGAACATAGAACATAGAACATAGAACATAGAACATAGAACATAGAACATAGAACATAGAACATAGAACATAGAACATAGAACATAGAACATAGAACAAAGAACATAGAACATAGAACATAGAACATAGAACATAGAACATAGAACATAGAACATAGAACATAGAACATAGAACATAGAACATAGAACAAAGAACATAGAACATAGAACATAGAACATAGAACATAGAACATAGAACATAGAACATAGAACATAGAACATAGAACATAGAACATAGAACATAGAACATAGAACATAGAACATAGAACGTAAAACAAAGAATATAGAACACGAAACATAGAACATAGAATATAGAAAATAAAAAAAGTTATTTATGAAAAAATCACTTAATATCTAGAAGTAAATCAGTGTTTTATTTTGCTTAACTCCACCAGTGATAAGAAGTGTTTTAGCATTTATTCCGATAAAATATAGAGATTTTGAACCATAAGGAACTTTTTATATTATTTCCTGCGCTATCTCTGTTACTGCCAACTTCTTTAACTTTACGACAAAAACGAACCCATAACCAAAATACAAAGGGAACCCCTCTAAGGAAAACCATTTGTTGCGTGGCAAAAAGAGGGGGAAGTTAGTAGAGAAAGAGATAGAAGTAAAGAGAGAAAGAGATAGAAGAAGAGAAAAAGTGAAAGAAGATTGTCAGGAAAGGGACGGGTCGAAAAGAGTTTAAATATCTACATTGCATCGTAGTGCACAATGAGAATAGAAGGAAGGTTTTAAATTCTAATACAAAAATTAAAGGAAGGGTACAACCATTAAAAATTTCTAGCTCAACATACTTAATTAATTTCCTTATACCAATGCTGACTTTGTTGTTGATTCTGAAAAAGACAAACAGAGGGCGCGGTGTAATGATATTCATTCCCAGAACGGAAACAATACAACATTAAAGTTCAATTAAGTACTTATACCTTACTTCTTCCAAAATAACAAATATTTTACAGAGATTCCAAATCGGGAAACTACTGACCTTATTTTTCAGCTCCATTTAATGACAATAGCGCAAGTGCAAGCTCTAATTCCAGATAATTGGCTTATACCTTTACTGATACAAAAAAAACACAACATTTTGAAATCCAATTGCAAATTGCAAATGTTAATTTGTTTATTGCCACTGTATGGTGCATCCGCACACTGAACAGATGTTTCCTTTAAAAAGAGACCTGTTCACTGTTTCTTGAAAAGTTCGTTTGTTTGTAGCTTGTTGCGAAATATCAGGAGCCTACAACTTTTTCCTCTCTACATAAATACATAAATATAGTCTGCCTGACTTATTGTGAATTAATATGCCGCTCCCGCGTTCAACGATGTTCATCGGTTTCCATTGTTAATTTGTGACATATGAGCTCGGCATATGTTTAGTGTATAACATAGTGTTTGAGGTCTTAAGAGTGTCTACACCTGCAACATTACCATAGTTACTAAGTTGTTGCTGCTGCACTATTGCTACATGATGTTGTTTCTGGTGGGTTACCCTAATTTGGCTAAAACACAAGAAATAGTTGCTCCTTCGTCGTTAATGTTATGTCACAATGAAAGAAACTACTTTTAATGCAGCCAAAGAGGTATATGAATGGCTGAAGTAAAACATATATGAAGACATGTTTACAAGTCAGGTTAACGAAAGGGATTCATCCGTAACTTTTCTTTTTCTACTGCAATAGGAGGAGAGTTAAAAGATGAAGACATCTCCTTTCAAGGCTGGTGCAATAGACCACGAAGTTACATAATGACTTTGGTGTTTGTAGAAAAAATAAAAGTTGAATTTGTATATGTATATACTGCCAAAAAACAAACATTATCAAGTTGAATTATCAGAACTCAAAGAGGGACTGATTGAAATTCTTAATCCAATTAGAATTGTTCGACCAATCCTGATTGAACTTTTCAAAAGGTTCTTGTATTGAATATGGTCAATTCATGGTGAATTCTAATAAGAACTATCAAATGCAAAGGCATTTTAGGTAAATAACATATTTTGGGGCACAATCGTTAAAAAAACGTAGACTTATGTGCCGTACAAAATATAAATGAAATCGGTTCAGCCGTTTTGAAGTTCCGGCCAAACTTGTAAGAAGCCCTTAACATCAAATCTTCGTTATGTACATTTTTAGCCAAAATCCTGAAATGCACTTATATTAAGAACAATGCAAGTATATAACGTTCACAGTGTTTCATCAAAATCGTATGAGCCGTTTTCAAGAAAATTTGGAAAAACTAATACTGTTGTGGATACCTCTCATATAAACGCTTTAGTTTTTCCAAATTTTCTCGGAAATTACTCATACGATATTGATGAAACGTTATGTACGACCCAGTCATCCATTTTATTTTTTTTTTCTGTGGATTAGGGTTAATGGTAAAACCACACAAAAATAAAGCGAAAAGCGCAAAATACTGATGAAAAAGTCCAATGTTGTCTAAAAACAGACTTTGTAACAATTTAACACTTATTTCTCGAAAGTGGTTGACGGTATTATGAAATATGTTCAGAATTTTTTGTAGAAAATCATATAAGCTACAATTTTTACCAAAACATTTTTTTTGCAAAAAGTTCACAGTTTCCGAGAAATTAGCAAAAAACTGCATTTCAACCCCTTTCCCCAAAAAGAAATTTAGCTCCATGCCAAATTACTTTTGAGAAATTGCTCAAGACATAAAAACAAAGGTCTCCAGCAAAATCCAACTTTGTCCGATTTTTTTCGAAGTAAAATTCTAATTTTACTGGGCAAATGGCGAAAAAAAACAAACATATAATTTTTAAACAATTTGTGGCAGCCACGTTAAACTGCCATAACTACTACACTAATGAAAGGTTCCCCGTGCAATAACTTTTGAATTTCGATTAATATGAAAAAAAAACATAGGCAAACAAAAATTACAGACAGTAATTTAAAAAAGTTACCGTCTCCCGATATTCTACTAGGCTCGAAAAATTTCAAGATTGCAATCAAACAATGCATGATGATGAAAGCGAAGTTGGAAAAATTGGGTCTGGAATTTCCGTCTGTGTGTCTGATTGTGAGTCTGTTTATAGCACCTGCAGCCTATAAGCGGTTTGGCCAGTATCCTTCAAACTTGAGTTTTCGAAACTAAAAATTTAAGGTCTAACAAATAACAGTACTTGCCATAGTAAGGGTTATGAAAAACTTTTATATGGCAATGGTATTAAAGGTCTATCAGATGGATTAGGTCGTATATGCAAGAATACATTTTTAACGGTTTTCTTAAAATTTAACTTTCTCGTTAACTGCTCAACGCATCATAACTAATTTTCATATTCCATAACCCTCCATAAAACCGTTATTTATTTCTAAATTTTACTAAGAAAGACCTGATTGAACAAATCTAAAATCCAATTTTTTTTAAAATGCTTAATTTTAATTTTAGTTACAATATAATTTTTTTGTTTTGTTAATTAGATTTTTGGAAAACTGGTTGACGTAAAATTTAAATTTTTTTTGCATTTAATGGAAACTATTTAGCTATTTAAACATAAAGTTTTTTTTTTTAATTTTCAATAAAAATCTATTTACCACTATGACGATTTTGAATTTTTGTTTTTGTTAAACTTATAATTAGCTATGCAACAAAAATTTTTGCATACTTTTATTTCGGCGGCTTGAATACTTTTAAAAATTAATTTATAGCAGTTTTAATAACAAATCATACGATTTTGTTGGTATTTCTTCATTTTAAATTAATTTTAGCACATTTTTCTTGTCATGTGCTTCTTTTTTTATTAAATTAAATTTTTTTGTTGAGCCTGAAGGTAACTTGCTCCAAAGACAAGTCTGTGTGTCCCTGTCCAGTCTTTATTTTGTTGGTTTTAATAAAACACAATTTTTCCAAATCTATAGGTGGAAAAGAAAGTGCCGTGAAGGAACGTTATACGAACTAACGCCATAATGCTGTTAGTTCACGTTCAAATGCGAATCAAACCATATTCCAATAGATGGACCAAATTCAATTTCGAAATTGAACTAAGATCATTTGGCCTAAGTTCGTTTTAGAAAGTGGTCTTGAATCTTATTTAAATGCGAAAAATAACGCACGATGTAGCTCACTATTGAATTCGGGAATATGTGCGAGGTTGGTGAAAGGTACAATATCTGGAATGACAAAATCTCGAATTGCAAAAATCTCGAATAGTGCAAAATTAAAATCTCAAATTTCATTTTAATACTAAATAAATACTTAATCCAAAAGAAACTTTGCATACACCCAAACTCGCACCCACCCAAAGTACTATAACAGACCCATGCAGGGGGATTGCAGCGTTGCAGGGGTCAGCCCCCTTACCTACCTAAATTATATTTTGTTATAAAATATAACCGTAATTTCAAGTTGAACACCAAATAATGTCACTACCATGGTATGTATGTCCCAAGCCCTACCTTTGCTATATCTCCAGAATATTTCAGCGAAATAAGAAAACGTTCGAATAATCTAGTAACACAGTTTTGTGAGGTAAATATGAAATGCTAATTTCGTAATTTTTTAATTTTTAATACTTTTATCATTATATATTATATAAGAGATGTCTAAGGAGTGTCCATCATTAAATGATAAATTCTCTACCAGTAGTAAAAAACCTGGAAAAAATCAATTTAACGATCGAAAAAGATTTACCTTTTCACTTATAAATAACGGTATTTGTTGTTTATTTTTGAATATTTGCGCTGTAACTACAAATAACAATCAGAAATGTGATATTTTTCAAATCGGATAGACGATTACAGTCTTCATTCATTGGATTTCATCATTACCATGATGAGCGATTTTTTATGAAATACAAAAGTATAAAATAAAATTTTTGTGTCAATGCATGTATTTTGATCGCATCTATTTTATAAACTGCTTTTAATTTGCATTCTTTATTTAAATTTTGATTTTATTCTCGTAAAACACCTTTCCAAATAATTTTTTTTTTGCTTGCATGGCAAAATCAAGAAATATTTTGATCGTTCTTCAAGCTCCGATGACGAATTTGTTTTCAAATAAGTCCCGGTTTTGAGTTAAAAGAACCACACATTAATTTTAACCTAATCTTGTACTATTTTGTATAAAAAATTGTTTTATTTTCGTATGGCTACGTTCAATAATCATGTTTAAGTTTTTTTTAATGATGATATGTTTTGTGTTTATCATTTGGCGGAATTTTTTTGTCAGTTCTGTGGAAGAAGTGTAATTTTCCATTAAAATTAAAGCTGTTATAAAATAATAAAATGGCGGCCCATTGCTGAAAAACTTTATAAAACAAAAGTCGAGCTGTAGGGGGGTGAGTTTTATTGAAATGCCAACTTTTTATTAGAAATTTGCCGAATTATTTTGGGAATTTGCCGGATGCAGTCTATGCAGCATCCCTATACTAAAAAGTAATAAAAAAACTGGATGTTTTGATTAATCAATGAATATCCACGAAACTATAATATTTTACCCAATGCCTCGGTTAAAGTGTATTAAAATTTATTAAACTACTACTCCAATACTATTAAATATTTTTAAATTTAAAAAATGCCGACTTTTCCGACTCTGCAAATCCGTGGAGGGGAGGAGGGGTAGGACACCCCAAACCCCCCGTCGGTACGCCTCTGTATGTAGGTAATTCAAATCCCTGTCACTAATATTCTTTATTCGGTCGTTCATCTGAAAAGGAAATGCACGGAAGATTTCACTTTACCGGTTGAATGAATTTCATAAGCTTTTATTTTTTTGATTTTTCTTAAAATATAAATTCAAGATATTTAAGAGACCATTCAAATATTCTTGTTTGTTTATATTCTTCTGGCCCATTAAAATAGATCTCCTTATTAAAACTCATAAATGATACTCCTATTTTATTTTTTTCTTTCTAAAAGAAAAATCATACCAAAAACTATTTTAATATAAATGGCTTTATATTTACTCTCAAAGAAAAAATTCACGCTACATTTTTCAACAATAAACTTCAATATAAATCAAAATTTTCCTGAAGTCTTTCAATATTAAAAAGACCACTTCTATTAAAATTATGATTTCCTTTTGTATCAAAAAATAGCCCTAATATGTGGAAAGCCGATAACACAAGCGATCCTCGATCTCATAATTAATTCAAAATGATCGAGCACACATGATCGACTCAAAAAAAAAAAAAAAAAAACTTAAAAAGGGGAAAACTTCAAAAGAAACCAAATAGTGTGTCTCTTAATACACCTCATCCACTTCAAGTTCCGAATAAATCATCCAAATCCAGAAGGAAAGGAATTATAGATACACCACTCGATAGATTCACATTCACAAAAAGAGGGAAGAGAAGGTGTTGTGTGTATGGTTGATTGGCGGTCGGGATCTTCCATGATCCTCATTAGCCCACTGCGCACGTTTGTGATTATTAAAATGTTTTTTTTTTTTTTTTTTTCATTTGATTTTCTATTTGTGGTTTTTTTTTGAATGAGTTTTGGTTTTTTTTTTTTATTTTTTAGGAAAATGAAAAAGTTGCATATCAATGAAGATGGTTTCATTGAGTCAAACGATGCCATAATAAATCAGCACACAAACGATGATGTTGATGATGATCGTGCTTCCCTGCAATGAGTCCTGTCTGGGCTCCTGGTGTTTGGTCTTTTTTTCTCTATGTTTTTATTTAAGTCGAGGATGAGACTCCCTCGCATATCCATAATAGCGCACATGTGCGACCAATCAAACGATAACATTCATCATTTTCCAGGTCGCATGCATGAGAAGACGAAGAGTTTCTTCGGCGTTGTCGTCGTCGTTGCCGCAACAAACTTAAAGATGGATTTTATGCATGTGCTTCTATGGTTTTCAGCGGGATGGGAAGAAGTTTTCCCGGAAAGGGATTCCATGTTAAAGAAATAAAAATATTCAATTTATTAGTGCACAACGAAGACGGAATGGTCCTGTCCTGGTGTATACCTCAATACCTTGTGTGTGCAGTTATGATTATGAAATTCAATGATTGTCATAACTCACGATTTTCTCGTGTAAATAGATTTCTCTCTTTTTTCGGGTTCGTAATACTTATGTTGGGGAATCATAATTTACAATGCAGGGATAATTATATATGAAGGGATTTTCTGATCCAACACAGCGACGGGATTTTGTTTCTCTTTAATGTTTTTTTTTTTTTTTTTGGTTTGTATTGTTACCTAGGGAAATCTGGATGCTCGAGAAAATTTTCACTTAAAAGGAAGCATTTGTTTTGTTGTGGATTTCTTCCAATTGAAAAATTATTATGTAGGGTGAGACGAGACACCCACCGATATATGTGCCATTTTATGGGAAATTCTAGTTATTTCCCAGGATTGTCACCTTCCTGGGATTCTTATTAATTTGAATATCTATTTTTATTTATGCACTTCTTAATGGATTGCAGTTGGAGGTGTCAGTTCTTATTAGATTTTGGTATGCATTTCCGTGGGAAATATTAAAATGTGGTCTTTTTTTTTGGAAAGCATTATAATGTTTGATCTTTTAAGATCAAGAATAAGTAAGACAATTATTTATATCTGAGTACCTATTTAGGAAGTGGATTAATCAATTTTATTTTTACTTCCCATAACAAAAGACACTTATTTGCGGACCTCTTCTTACAAAAATTAGTTTCACAAGAAAAAAAAATGGGATTTATAGAGAAATGTTCTAAATGTTTCCACGTACACTATCCATCCTTTATAGTTGAATTCTGTCTCCGGATGAGATAGGTAATCTTACGGTCGCCTCCCTTACTATAAGAATTAACTAAGAACAAATAGTTCCAGCTAGAATGGTAAACAGTAACCTTAATATAAAATATTATGTAGTTAGAGATTAGTATAAACCTCGGTATAAGCCAGATAGTATAGGAGAGCTAGCGAACGATTTTGGGCGCACCCGAATCTTTGTCCAGTTATTGCTTCAGAGCCACTCATTGATGAATGAGAATTGTAGCTACCGCAAATGCTTCAGGGTCACTCATCAATAAATGACAATTATGGCACTAAAATGTTGTATGAAACGGAAAAGGGTTGCCAGACCAACTAAAAAAAAAAACAGTATAAAAACACTTAAAAAAGAAATTTATTGAATCTTTTGAGTTGCTCTGTCAACTCTTTTCCGGCTTGATAATGTTCTGGCAGTTACACATTATAATTTTAATAGTTTCAAACTACATTTGAGTGAAAAAAAATTCCCTCCAAATTACTTACCATAGTTTTCTGCACTTTGAAGTGCTGCATCTTTGGTTTCCGATCATTTCCGGTAGCCATAATTGCCATTTATTGATGACTGAACAAAAGTTCACGAGCGTCCAAATAATGTCCCATAATCTACCGGTAGCTCTCGGACTAAGAGCTATTATAATTTGTCAAAAAAAGATTGTCAGTACAGCGAAGATGGAACGATTCTATCTCAGTTTGGCTGCAACTTATTGAATAAGCCTTTATATCACAAATAAAAGCTCTATAACAGCGATGCCATAGTTTGCATTAGAAATTGTTTAGAAATTGAAAATTAACAGCTTTATTCAGTGCCGCGTACGAACTTTTGCCAAAATTGTCTTAGTTCACTTTCAAATGCGAGTTAGAGCCATAATCCCATTATAGCTTACATTCAATTTTGAAATTGAATTGAGACTATATGGTGTAAGTTCGTTTAAGAAAGTGATCTTGATTCTCATTTGAATGTGAAAATTAACTTACGAAGCATAAACGTGGTTGAGGAAAGGTAAATATATACAAAATCTTGAATGACAAAATATCGAATTGCAAAAATGTCTAATTGTCCAGCCAATACAGGTGTAAAAAGGACATTAAATATGGAAATAAATCGGAAACTTGACACACTTACTCAGGGGCGTCTGGAAATGATCCAAAAAAAAAGTCCCCAAAAATCCGACTGGAGCGTTTGCAGCAGTGAGGAGAAACATGTTATTTTTTCGAGTTTTTTGCCTTTGTCTTGGAAACTGTTACTCAAATCAAAAATGCATCTTCATGATGTAGAAATTTAGTAGAAGAATTGATGAAAATCATTTTTATGTTTAGAAAATAAATTAACTTAATTAATGCAATTACAATTTGCTTTTTTATTCGACTAATATTGTATTGTTACAATTCGTATAGCAATTTTGTGTGGTACCATGACATTTGGCCAAGCGTCATATGGCCATATTTACAAATTTGGCCATTTGACACTTTCACAATGCGTCATATGGCCATATTTGTAAATTTGGCCATTTGTCGCTTTGCCAAAGTGTCATGACCTTATTTTTTTGTGACTTTTAGCCATACTCTTTAGGAGGGTAAAAAGGCAAACAGTGAAGCGTTATGAAAGGCATGCGTTGCCCCCCTGCAACCACACTGATGCTGAGGCTAACTGTAAGATTTGGTCTAGGTGCAAGGCTGGGTACGATAAGAAACGAAGAGCGTAGCTCAAAAAAAATTTTGACGATCAATTTGAGGTATGAAATTTAAAAATTCGCACGAATTTTTAATTTTCACACCCGAAATTGATCCTCCATTCCTCAAAATTTTGTTAAGCTACGCTTTTCTTTTCTTAACGTACCCAGCCTTGCACCTAGAACCTTGTACCATAGAAAAATTCGTGCGAATTTTTAATTTTCACACCAAATTGATCCTCTGTTCGTCAAATTTTTGTTCACATACGCTTTTCATTTCTCACCGTACCCCGATCAATCGAATTCAATCGAATTTAAAATTTTCACACCTCAAATTAATTTTCTTTTCATAAAATTTTTTTTCAGCTACGCTTTTTGTTTCTTTCCGTTACTAAAACTACATCCGCCACCACTTTTAAGATATCTTTTGTATGAGCGCTATTTCAAAAACTGCATTTGAAAGTGACATTATGCCAAAATGGCCATATGACACTTTAGTAAAGCGGCAGATGGCCATATGTACAAATATGGCCATATGACGCATTGTGAGAGTGTCATATGGCCAAATTTGTAAATATGGCCATATGACGCTTGGCTAAATGTCATGGCACCATTTTGTATTAAGGGAACGAGGAAAATTAAAAGAACGTATTAAAGGTATCTGAACATTTCTGGATAGGCTGTTGAACACCAAGAAGTTTCAATGGGAAAGTTATTTTAAAAAAAATCTTTTTTGATTTAATTCACATAGCAAGAAACTTAAATTTAATTCATCCCAAATAAAACGGATCAAATTTAATAACAATTTCAACACAATTGGTATACTGCCTAAATAATCCTATTTATCAATAATCCATAAATTTATCAATAATTTATGCATTTATTGTGTGTTAAACAAATAAAATAAACTGAAAAAAAATTATTTTAACAAATAGCCTGATTCATTAGTTTATTATGTTATGTATGTATATTGTCGGTATTTTAAAAAGTGATTATCGTTGTATTATAAATAAAGAAAGTAAAATGAAATTAAAAATGTTTGATATTATTAAGTGAAATAAATTGATTTTAGTATGTATAAAGACATAAAGTGAGTAAAATATAACATTGGTGTCAGAAGTGCAATTAAATAAATTTTTTAGTGAAAATAAATGAAAGTTATTTTTCTTAACCTCTACCCTACTGACATTCTCATCTACTCCCGCGGTTTTATTGGCTTTATTAATTTCTAGCTAAGGAACATCATTAACGCTCATAAGGGCAGATAGTATGAAAATACATATATCTTAGTGGCAGACCAAATGTTCCGTACAAATGACTATCTACAAAGAAGCGGTTGACCTCTTGATCTTGCAAATCTGAATCAAACTAAAGGCACCATAGGCACAAGGCTTTGCCTCACAACTTAATATTCTATGAAATGCATTTGAAAAATGTCATGTAGGCCGTCCACCGGATGTTTACGTTTATTTAAAAATCTTGCTCCGAATGAAACATCAATACCAACATCATTCACTCGTTACATTTGTAGATGCTTCATGGAATTTAATTGTGAATTCACCAGATTGCCACGTGACATATTTACAGGTTCAAACTCAATTCTAATCTAAAAGCATCAAGAACAAAATTAAAGATTCAGTTCAGTTTGTTTTCATTAACATAGAAATAAAAAGTGATTGCAATTTTGCTCGTCGCATCGATTTTCGCTTTAAAAAATGTTTCTTTGAGTCTGGACGTTGAACTTTTGAAATATAAATTCAAATACATATTTGAAGAGTGTATTGTAAATCGAGAAAACAATGTGTCTGGCTTATAAAATTCAACCGCCAGACAGCCATTTCCAACTCCCAAAATGTGCTAATACAGAATCGTAAAACGATCGTTATGTTTTTTTTTAGAATAAAATACCTAATAGGGTTGACATCCTCACAAAACTTAAGGACACTAAGATGGAGAGTTTTAAGGTGAAGTACAGTGAGTCAAAAGAAAGTAAACACCAACATAATTTCTGGAACTATACATGTAATTTAAACCAACAAAAAAGCCAAAATTGGATTCCAATAACTATACAAAACAAATAGCAAAGAATCAAATGAAGATTCAAAAAAAAAAAAAATGCAGGCACTAACTTGTTTTTGTAGGGATTGAAAAAATTAAATTTACTGAATTATGTTGAAAGTCAAAAAAGTGGCCTCAATGTGGGCTAAAGTTGTATGGTAGTGGGAGCTATTAGTCGTGTTTTTTTGGTAATTTTTAGTTAGTCAGCACTGGAAAGAACCAATAAAACGCTATATTCACTTTTGTATTCACTTTTTTATTTTATTTCAAAGTTGGTATTCTTGACTATATGTCAAGCCGAAGTTTCAAATAATTTTATGGGTGTGTCTGCAAAGTATGGCTATTTGTATATGCCGAGTTGGTCAACTTGTACCCTACCTTCCACTAGGTACAAACAAATAAAAACCTATAAATAATCATAATTTAGCTTGATTATTACCAAATTAAATTCCAAATTATATAATTTTATTTAAAAAATCTGCTTTAACTAATTTTTGTTTGTTTTTAAGCAAAAAGATTAAAATCATCAAAACTTTTTTTCAACTTTTGTAGGTCGAAAACTTCTAACTTCTTCCGCAAAACTTGGCCCTAAAGGAAAACACAATGAACACAACCATTAATAATCATTGTATATGGAGTCCATGTCTCAAGCTGTCATAGGTGCCACCAACCTTTAAGCAAAAAATGTATTGACATTATATTTCGCGCCAAAAATTTCCAGGCATTCCAAGATTTTATCTTCACTTTTATGTTCACTTTGATTACTTACCAATTTATCTCCACTTTTCGTATCCCATATAAAATGTTGCTAAAGTGACTAAACACTTACCAATAAAACACGCCTATTTTCAATTGGCTTTTTCAGCGATTTTTTTTTTTAGCACCATCTTGTGTTAAATGTTTAATTTATATATCATACCAAATTGAAATGAAATAGGTTACTACCTATAGGTTGCACTGTAGTCGCTCATTCGGAAATTATTATCAGTGGACCGATTTGATTCAAAGCCAGACTTTATAATATTTAAATAGTTTAAAAAAAAGGCTTATTTGAGATTGGTATTTTCACTGGAAAATTAACGAAAAATTGAAAAAAAAATTGTTTCGCCAAACTTCTTGTTTTAACTACTTCCCGCATTTTTTAAACCCAAACGTGAAAATTCAAAATTTGTGATGAAACGTTATCAAGCAAAGTACTTTTTTACTAAGGTGTTCACTTTAGCTCGCACTTTAGAGACAATTATTTACACTCTAGTAAGTTCTGGCTTATGGAGCAGACGTAATTGATTATGAGAGGTTGATTTGAGAGGAAAATTCTCCGAATGATTCAGAATTTGGATCCGATGTGTAAAAGAGTAAAAGAGAAGATTTGACAGTGAACCTTACTTCAGCCTACAATCAGAAGAACCAGTCGAAAAAATAAAGATCGACAGACCTAAATGGCGCAGTAGGCGCACGGCGCACATTTAAGTGCAGAAGAACTTCAATCAACTTGTCGTCACAACATCTACCTACTGACTAAGCTTGCTGGCAAAGACTTGTTAGTTGAGGTACAGATTTAATGGATGGGAATATACAATCCAATCTTATAATTACTTAGTAAGACCTTGGAATTTGTAACCCTCAACTGAAAAGTCAAATATATATGTTTTAGTACTCGATAAAATATTTTAATATTCTTTCAATTTGTATTTTCTCATAAGGCGCAGAATAACCGTCGTTTTGTATTTTGGCGAAATACACGCATGTTAGTAATTTTTATTTCACCAAGTTACAGTTTCCAAAAAAAGAAATGTAAGCTTTAGATGTAATCATTACTCTCAGTGTAATATTCATGTACATATTTGGCACTACCGTATTTATTAGCACGGTATTATTTACTAAATGTATATACACTCCATGTCAGTTGATTAAGGACAGGCAGTTTTCAAACCCCTCGGTATTTTGGGAAAAAACAAATGCAGAATAAGGAATATATTAGGTTTATATTTAAAACAAATTATGATTATGTTGATAATTGCAACATTTATGACGCTTTTCCCAAAAAGGTCATAATATGTAACTGTTTTTTTTTTTTATTCACTTCAGTGTCAAAATCTACCTGTTACCGTTATTTCAATCAAAGAAAAGTGTACTTGAAGTATGAGGGAGCTTAGTTCAAGTAAAAACTGCAAACAATCCACTACTATGGGCAGAGGAAAGACATATTAACAAAGGATGAATTTGGCCAAATTCAAGCTTACCAGGAAGAAGGGAAATCCATCCGTTTTATAGCCAAGAAGATTGAAAGAACCAAGTGTGTTGTCAACAATTATCATAAGGATCCGGAAAAGTATGGAAATAGCAGCAAAGGAAGAATCGGAAGATCACTAACATGTAAGGAAAGGCGGGCGATCCTGAGAACAGCTTCAAATTCAAGGCTCTCCGTAAGTAAAATCAAGGCAGAAACTGGAGTTAAAGCTAGTAGATCGACTGTTTTTCGAGCGATATAGAAGGTCGACCATATTCGCCATCAAAAAATGAAGAGGAAACCACCATTGAATGCCGCACGTAAAAGCCAACGGCTTGAATTTGCAACAAGTCACATCAGGTGGAATCGAGAGTGGCATACCGTAGTCTTTTCTGATGAAAAAAAAATTTAATTTGGACAAACCTGATGGATACAGCTTTTGTTTTTAGGATTTGAGAAAAGAAGAAATGCATCTCCAAAGGCGGCACAGCAAAGTAGGTGGTGTAATGGTATGGGGAGCAATTAGCTATTACGGAACTGTGGGGCTGGATTTCCAAAGCTCCAAAATAAAAAGCGCATAAATGTTGCAATTATCAATATAATCCTAATTTTTTTTACAATATAAACCTTATAAAGGGTGTTTTTTTTAGAGGTATAGAACTTTAAATTGCAATAAAACAACGATGGAATATTCGATTGACATGATTTTTTATTTATTCGAAAGATAATTTTGTGGCAATATTAAATATGATTTCTGGCATATGACTGCCACGGCTGGCTTGGATGTAGTCCAATCTGGACGTACAATTTTCGATGACTTTTTCCAACATTTGTGGCCGTATATCGGCAATAACATGGCGAATGTTGTCTTCCAGATGGTCAAGCGTTTGTGGCTTATCTGCATAGACCAATGACTTTCCATAACCCCACAGAAAATAGTCTAGCGGTGTTAAATCATAAGATCTTGGAGGCCAATTAACAGGTCCAAAACGTGAAATTAGGCGGTCACCAAACGTGTCTTTCAATAAATCGATTGCGGCAGTTTTGTTTGTTGACGTAGCCATTCAACCAGAAGTGCGCTTGATCGCTAAACATCGCTAATGGACGTAGTACGCGATACGTATTCCGCACAGGACCATTATTTTCGAAATAAAATTGCACAATTTGCAAGCGTTGTTCAGGCGTGAGTCTATTCATGATGAATTGCCAAACCAAACTGAGAATAAATCACTTGACAGCTGTTAAATCGGTCGCCGTCTAGAAAAGTAATGCCAACTTAAAATTCTATACCTCGAAAAAAACACCCTTTATATCTTTCATTCATTCTGCATTTGGTTTTTCCCAAAATAGCTAGGCTTTTGAAAAATATCACAAAATGAAAGTGGAAAATTGCCTGTCCTTAATCAAGTGACACGGAGTGTACTATATGATTCGAAACATGACATTATGTAAATTAAATAAAACTGTATAATTTCTCTATGTAATATTATCTACTTAAACCATTTCGTATGATCAGGATCATATACTTATCATTGTTCTTACATGCAAATTAAGAAATAAAGAGTCAGTTCTTGTTGGCCTCTGAACAAGTTACATCGTCTTTTGATCTCTCACTTTGCCACGTCAATATAGATTCTACAAACAAAAATCACATTTATATCAAATCTAAACCAACACAATTTTTTCATAGCAATCACGAAATACAAAATGCAAATGCAAATTTTTCACACACAAACGAAATAATTTATTAAACGATTTTAGTAGATCAATCGAAAGTGTTTTCTAATATAAAGTTGCAATCTTACGATAGATAAACTTACTTTTGCAAGCGGCCTTTATAAAGTTTCCTATTTCTAGCATGAAGCTTAGGTACACAAGTTAGATAAATCTATTTTTTTGTATCTTGGATTCGAATTTATTAGACAAACAAAATATTGTATATTCAAAGATTATATAATCGTATATGTTGTTAGATCAATTTTTGAATAAAATTTTCCTTCGACTTAGGTGGCTGAACTGAGTGATATGCGATAAGGACACCACAATACGGCCGATGACCTCGATTGACTTTTCTGACAGATTTTTAAAAAAAAATCAAACATTTTGGAGTTACAATGTAATTTTTTTGAAAATAGAAACAACCCAATCTCTTTTAAAGAAGTTGACTTGATTTCATTTGTCAGAATAACACTTCCGACGTGGATGAAGAATGTCAAAATGTAGGCAGAGCTTCGCTGACAGCTCGACAGAATAACAACATGAAATGGTACTTTGTCACTTCTTAGTTCTTCGAGGTGGTTTTATATCAACGGAAAAATCATCGCAAACACGTTTCACAAAACAAGAACAAGACTTCAGACAAGATAAGATACTCAGATGCACGCGGTCCCCAAACTGTCTTAATCCCGTCAGAGTCACTTTCAGAATGTATATGTATTAATAATATAGGGACGAACGGACAATGCTGATGATAGTCTTGATCACGTTGATGATATGATGGTTGACCACATCTCAACTTTTAAAGTCAGAAGATATGCCCACTCGGATGTGCATCACTGATGCACTATGTGCAAGCAGGAGTTTGTGTCTATGGAACCTAATGGAGTTGAAAATTATGCGTTAAGTATCTGGGGAGGATCTCGTCTGACAAACAAAAACTTCAACAACAACAACAACAGCAACATGGAGGTGAGAGTCAAGTGTCATTTTCGTAAATAATTCAGACATCTGCTGAAAGGACAGAGCGATGCACGTTTGTCTGTCTGTGCAGAGATTCTGTGATCCGCATGATTCCTATCATTCTATATAATACGCAACGAGTTCCGTAGAAAGGTTATCATAGACAAAGAACTGGGTATATTAAAAGTTTGTCCAAACGGAAGATGGTATGGAAGTTCACTTTGTAAGTATGCGTTTATATTTGAGGTGACATCGTGCAAGGCATTAGGATAATTGCTTAATCATGAGAGACGTGGAGATTGAGAGATTGAATGAGGTTGACAGATTATTTTGTTTATTTTTTTTACATTGGTGAGCTGAAGAGAATCTTTTGTAAATAGGAAGGATGTTTGGACTTTGGATAGTTTCTCTAAAACTTAAAATTTTGTGCAAAGTGTTTTGAACGAACTATGCTTTTCAAGTTTCAACAACCTCACCAATCAACGAAGAAGTCAGGACGGGCGACGGTGAAAAACTCAAAAAAGGGAAAAGCAATTCGGCCACACGGGATACTCTTTGAACTTTGGAAAAAGGTCGGAGACATCGGGCTAAGATGTCTCACAGTTCTCCTCTCCAAACATATTTGTGTCGATATTTCGGGTAAATCAACCAAAGACTCCATCAGTCAGAGTATGTTAGAATCAGAAGGAAAAAACATCGTGATTCCTCTAGCGATTCTCATGCTGTTTTTTTTTATTTTGAAAAAGATTTCGATAGACAACCACGACATCTAATATGGCCTATATGCGTGGCTTAGACAACGAGAATAATCATGGATATGTACGGGCAAGTCAAAACAAAAGGCAAGATTCACTGTATGGGTGTGGAAGCGTCTTGAGTCCTTTCCTCTCTATTGCAGTTCTAGATTATCAACTCGAAGATAAGATGACGGACCCGAGTTCGATTCGTTACTCTCTTCTGATGATGAACCACATATGGGTGAACGTTTTTGAAGAAAATTGGTATCGAATAAGAACCAAAAAGATATAATTCCTATTACCTACGACATTATTGATCGTGTAAGCGTAGGTGACAACTCTGCCGTCTTCTGGAACCAAACTTTCATGAACTAGTGAGGAACGCTTAGAATCCTGTTCAAAAGGCACCATCTTTTAACGAAGGACTAAGAACTTTTGGAAACAGATAAATGCAAAGACAAAGCAGCATTCATTTGACCTCAGACATGTAACACTCCATAACCGGGAGGCTTGCCGAAGTGTTGTGATCATCATCATCATCATCATCGGCTCGACAACCGGGGTCCGGTCCTGGCCTCCTTCAACAAGTCTATCCACCTATCCCGGTCTTAAACCGAAGCCATCCAGTTGCACACCTCAAGGCTCCGGTCGTCCTGGTCTACGCCATCTCTCCAGCGCAAGCATGGTCTACCACGCTGTTGTCTGCCATAGAATGTACCACAAAGGACTTTCCGAGCAGGTTCTTCTTCGCTCATGCGAGCTAGGTGCCCTGCCCACCGGAGTCTATCGAGCCTAATTTTTGTCACGGGTAGATTCAAGGTAGATTGCGTACAATGCATAATTGTACCGTCTCCCGAATTGTCCTTCCTTACATATGGGGCCAACAATTCTCCTTAAGACTTTTCTCTCGAACGCGTCTAAGAGGCGGAGTGCCTTTTGCTAAGCACCCAAGTCTCGGATCCATATGTGAGTACTGGCCGGACCACATGGTCCTATAGAGCAGCAGTTATTAAGATATGGTGAGATTTCTGGATTTGAAGAGCTTTGACAGACTATAGTAGGCTCTGTTGGATTCGAGAAGCCACCCGCGTATTTCTTCTTCTATATTGTTATCGGCTGCTACTATTGACCCAAGGTATTTAAAGGATTGCACCACTTCAAATTCGTGCTCTGCTACCTTGATTGTTTGACCAACTGGTACTCTCGCATTCGACGCCACCATGTACTTTGTTTTACCTTCACTAATGTGCAGCCCCAGATTTTGTGCCGCCTGCTCGATCTGGATGAAGGAATCGTGTACAGCTTGCTCGGTTCTTCCGATGATGTCGATGCCGTCTGCGTAAGCCAGTATCTGGCTGGACCTGTTGACGATGGTCCCTCTTGTTGCCGTGCCAGAGTCACGGATTGCTTTCTCCAACGCCAGGTTGAAGAGGCAGGCCAAACCATCCCCTTGTCGGAGTCCATTAAAGATGTTGATTGGTCTGGATAGCAATCCGGCTATTTTTACTTGGCTTGTTACGTTGGTCATGGTCAACCTACATAGTCGTGTCAATTTATTTGGGATGCCGAATTCTCTCATGGCTTTGTAAAGTTCTACCCTGGCTATGCTATCATAGGCGGCCTTAAAGTCTATAAACAGGTGGTATGTTGGGATGTTAAATTCTAGACATTTTTCCATCGCCTGCCCAAGGGTTAAGATCTGATCAGTTGTTGATTTGCCTGGTGCGTGGCTTAGAAGTGTTCTGACATCAAACCCAAAAAGAGGATATTTAGTGAAGTAAGCAGGTTGTGAATTGATGGTCCCATTCGAGATCACAATATCATGGAAAAAGAAGATGAAGGGGAAGGAGAAGATTTCCTTGGGATTTATGTCCATGTGCCTCCGCCACATGAACTGTACTGGTGCTCTCGTTTTTCTGGCTTACTATTACTATTTTTATAATCTACTACATGGTTTTTGTTGCATCAGATGGTTCCGCTCTGCTCTAGTATATATAAAGCCAAATGGATCTGTGTCTGAGTTTTATCGCGAATTCCCTCCCTTTCTCATTGTGGGTGCCATTTCCACCACTTCACAGTAATTACTTAAAAGTTCTATAGATTAGGGTTTAGGATATTGATTTGTATACTCCTTCTTTTGGCAAATAAGGCTCAAGAAATAATAAGTGATGAAACTGAACTTACTTTTTAGCACTGCTCTAATACAACGTGAAAACTTTTTATCATGAATCCATTATGATGTCATAGAACGGTCAAGCGACGATTACCAAACCGAAGTTAAAACTAATGTATTATATGACGTCCGTGTTTCTTAAAATTGAATATCAAATGATGAGATTCAGCGACTCTTACCTATCTATGAAAATTTAGTTGCGATTTCGGTGTAAAAGTTTTCTAAAAATTTAAACTCATCTTTTTCTTTAGGCCCCACGTTGGGCGCCATTTGCCTTCCACATAGTTACATAGTAAAATGTTACATGTGTTGGGTTGCCAACTTGGAATTTCTCGGTACAGTACAAAATGTCGGTGACATACTTCTGTTTTCCAATAGATAGTGGCAAAGGTTCTTTCAGCTTTCCTTGAAATTTTATCTCAACAAAATAAAAAAACATTTGAAAAGGAAAGAAAAATTAACCATCTGTCTATACTTTATTTATACCAAAAATTATACTGAGTGATAATATGTACTTACTTTCAAAACTCAAATGTTGTATTTAATTTTTTAAACAGTGATGTGTGTTCTCATATTCGAAAAGAAATATATTTATTATTCGACATCAATGAGATCAAAACATACCTTCAATCGACTTAATTCCGTTCAACCGCACATGGCATCAGATATTTTACAATTGCAAATCGATCATCTCGATACATAGTAAAACAAAATTAACACGCAGCACAAAATAGATACACAGTCAAGCATTTCCCAAATATGCAAAATATTCCGTTTACTTTGCCCTGGAATCACGTCATTGTGCGGTTGTTCGCCTGCGCCTGCAACTACATGCGGCCTCGTTTAAAAGCCTTTTGTAAAGAAAAAGTTCATTGCAACTGTAAACTGTTGGAGCTTATCGCAGTGCAAGTTCGATGACCGCTTCTTTGATTGGAAAGATATCTCACCGATGAACAACGGACGGGTGAATATTTTCCTATGATCTAAGGGCATTATCCTTCCTGAGAAATCAATCAGGTCGGTTCAATGTCCCCCGAGGGCCTACGTGACATCTTGTCCGTATACACAGTCTGGAATTAATATACTGGCCTGCTCGTCCGTTGTCCTTTTGGTTGCATTTGCATGCGTTCATTGGCTTTTCCCGGGCTAGCGGCCTCAGCACAGCCTATATGGGTTGCATTTCTCAAGCACAGCCGTCATGTTTTGGGGTGAATGATCAGCTATTCAGTCCACCTTGTATTTGCAATTCTATTGTCACAGTTACTTTGGATCTGGTGTGAATTTCATTGGAATCTCATTTCGTTGCTGTTATACAACTAAAAGGGTTCGGGATATGAATGATGATGGTTCTGCAATCTCAAGTCACTTGAAGAATACATGCAGCTTTGTGCAATTGAGTTATATAAGTGATTTACATGAGTCCACTAAGCAATGACCCATGATGGGCATATGCGTAATGAAGATATTTGATGAGTTACAAAGGCTTTTATGTAGAGCAAGGAGCAATAATATCTTTAGTTAATTTTATCCGTTCCAATGACAGGGATTTGATGTTTAGACCATGAAATTTTTGGTTTTTCTTACTTTCATCTCAGGGACTCTCTGAAGTCCTCGCAGCTTCGATCTTAGGTTTGATGACGATGACATCATGAGGACACCGATTATCATACTGATGAGTAGTGCCCCGTGGCGTAGTGGTCAGTGTGTCGGACTATCACGCCGGAGATCTGGGTTCGAGTCCAGCTTCGAGAACACCTTGTTTTTTTAGGGGCACTGCCTCTTAAATCCTCCAAGAGTATCATTGTCATGAAAAGTGCATCTCCTTAGTCGTTTAGACTCGACGTAAAATTTTAGGTCCCCTCCAATCCTGTAGAACTAGTAATGCACACAAATGGATTGGTTTAGAGTTGTAATTCACTAGGCCGTTGTTCTTGGGAACTGTCAGTACACTAAATTTTTATAATACTGATGATGCTGAGCATCAGTGATGGTGATGGTAATGTAGATGGGGATGGTGAGTTCTTTGTGCACCGACACCTCCGAAGAACCAAGGCACTCTCAACTAATCCTTTTGTGTGCGTAGTTAATTTTACCAGAATTGAAGGGGACCTACAATTTTTCGTCGAGTCCGAACGACTAAGGTGAAATGCAACTTTCTATGACAATGATAATATTGGAGGATTTGTCACTTCCTCGCAAATTGCAGTGGCCCTGAAAAAATCATATTGTGTTCTCAGGGTATGAACCCAGACATCCGGCGTGGTAGTCCGCCACACTTGTCACTACGTGATTTGTATATATGTACTAATATGTGAAAATATCTTTCATTGAAGAAGCTGCTACTGTTTCGATCATTTATAGGACCTCGATTTATTACAATATCGTCTCCTGAAATTTGGACTTTGATGCTATATCTGTTTGGGGCTTGGTCTAAGCTACCGCAAAAACAAAAAGGATTTTTTCTAAGATAATTTAATATGTTACCTTTTCAGAACTTCGAAAAAAATCTTTTAACAACATTTGTATACAATACAATATAGTATCTCAATGAATAAGAACAACATCATCTCAATCTAGAATTGTCATACAAAAATCAAATGCAAAGATTAATGACTTCAGTCGAACAATATAGGCAACACCATGACTCATTCACAATCAACTTTAAATAAATCAATTAATTAACAATCAAATAAATGCCTTCATTCTCAGTTTTTCATGTATTTGCCTGCAGGTTATTATTTAGCAGAAGAAAAAAAAAAAAAACGTTTCTACATTCAAACCGCCCAACTGCCTGCTTGACGTCTGATTAACATATGAGTGCAGTTAATAACATCGGCGCTTTGCATGTCACCTCCCTGCTATAACTGCAAGTTGAAGAGTTAGGCACGAGTTGTCGAACGTAGGCTTTCATTTTATTACTTGAGTGCGATTTGCATTTTAATTGAATCTACACGCACCAATTTATGTTCTGGGTACAACATGCCGTACCCCACACACCGCTCCAATGATGACGGTTGGTGATGATGAGGAAAAAAATTAAATGCAGCCAGAGGGTCTGAAAACTTTGCAGTTGGATGGTTGTTTTATTTTTTTTTTTTTTTTTTTTTTGTTGGTCATGGTGGGGTCGGGTCGCAACTTTTGTGGGGGTGCACACGCAATTTGTTTCTATCAAGGCGACAACATTTAAGAAGAGTGCCTTAGAGCTTGCACACTATGTTCACTCATGTCGGGAAGTATAATATGTTGTAGGTGTACTTTCATTACTCATTGCTGAGGCAAAAGATTGCCGTGTTGTGTGTTTTGATGTTTCAATCACGCGCGTTTTTTTTTTCAAATATATTCCACCTTTTTTTGCCTACTTTGTAATTGTAAGTTATATGTAATGAGTTATATTGTAATGGTGCAATGGAGAAGAATGTGACTTAAAAGGAAGAAAATAATGTAGATGACCTATATTTTTTTTACACTTCTTTTATTATTATTAAAAAAAAAAATTGCATTAAATGATGCTTTTTAAAATATTACCAAGTTGTACGCACATCAATTTAGTTCAAGAGAAATTGGAAAGAGGAAATATTGAATTGGTGCATTGTAAATTTATTTTTGAAAAATATATCACACGTATGTATGTATAGCCGTATAGGTGAAGCAACCCGGGGCGACTATACTCTGTTCAACAAATATTGTCAGTAAAATTAAGAGAGGAAGTGTGCAACTCTTTCTTATTGCAATGTATCGCTTAGATCTGACGCTCTTAAAAGCTCTTATACAGTTGCCATTGTTTTGTTAAATGAATCACCTTAAGTTAGAGGAGAGTATTCTTATGGTTTAAATAAAGCAAAAATATATTAGGTATAGGGATTCGTTTTTAAGAATATCCCCACCAGTAGATAAACTTTTTCCTTAAGTAACTTTTAAATAACTCAAACATTTTGAGACTATGAGCATTAGGTTGACCGCAAAAATCGAAAATGGGTCGGAGGAACCCCCTAAAATGATCATTGTTTGCAGATATATAGATAGCCAACATTTGAGCTCGATTGGATAACTCTAAATGGTGTCGATAATCGCTCAAAGTTTCATCTTTTATGTTGTTTTCGTTTTTAATTTTTTTTAATTTTTCGTTTATTAAAAAAATAAAATCCCATCGAATTATGAATTTCCCATTACATAAAGGCTGGGCCAGCTTTAACCTAAAAGAAAATGAGGTGTTGACTATAGTTCTCCAAGAGTGTTAGATTTGTCTTTGTAAAGTGGAACAGAGGCATTCTAAATCGGCGGTTAATCGAATTGAGTTTTTTGCTTATATCTCGGAAACTATGGAAATATTTATCTGGATACTTTTCATCATACCATCAACCAATTTCGAGAAAAATTGTTACGAATTCTTATTTTAGACAACATTGAACATTTTCAGTAGCATTTGGCGGTTTCACTCTATTTTTTGTGGTTTTCCCATTAAGCATGACTAAGCTCAAAAAATTCCTAATAGTTCCTAAAATTTCCTAAAATTTTTTAATGATGAATTTTCTTATGCTTTTCGGCTGTTATTTTTTTAAACTTATTTATTTTACAACTTTATAATATTTTTAAATAATTAACGTTTTTTTATTAAAAAATATCATCAGGTCTCAAAGTTTGAGACTAAATAAAACAAGAAAAATAAAGTAATTGATTTTTTCGCTTAGGAGGGCAGTATAACCTTCTATCAGTGTATAACCTTATTCAGTGTGAAAAAAATCAATAGAATTTGAACCGAATCGAACAATTTGATGACATCGACACAATTTTTCCTACAAAACTAACACTCTTTTTTACTTTGCACCCCAAATTGTAAACTTTAACAGCACCAGTAGTTAATAAAAAATCGTGGTGTGTGTTGAAGGCTGTTCTTCTATTTCATAGAAATCTTTTCTCAATGTGTAATTTTTTTAGATAGAAATAGAATACTTTATCAGTTACAGCATACAACAGTTAAGTATTAATTCAAATTTTTCAAATTAAAAAACAAAACAAAATTTGTCCACATTTTGAAAAAAAAAAAAAATAAATTCTTACACGTCATAACTCCTAAAGTGTATGGTAGTTATCATTAAACGTTTGTTTAGCGAAAAATTGTGGAAGTCATTTTCTCTTAAATGGCTAACTTTAATTCTCTACCTAATTTAAATATAATCGGTGCAGTCGTTATCAAGTTATGGCTGAATTTGTAAAAACCGTAAACACTGAATCTCCGTTATCTGCAATTTTAGCCAAAAACCCGAAATACAGTTGTATTCAGACTACTGCATATTATATAACTTACACCAAGTTTCATCAAAATCGTTAAAGCCGTTTTCGAGAAAAATTCTGAAAACTTAAACCGTTATAATAATTATGTGCGTTACCCTTACTCGTTATAGCCGGGCTAAGACAAAAATTCTAATTTTTCCTCTAGGGAATCACAAAAAAGTACTACACACGAAGTTTGAAGAAAATCCGTTTAACTGTTTAGGCTGTATACATAGCTCGGTGATCATAACGGGTGATTTTTTAAGAGGCTTAGAACTTTTTTTTTTTAAAAACACAAAAAATTCGAAAAAATTAATGAAATATTTATTTGAATCGATAGTTTAAACCTTGCAATTTAATGTTTAAAGATAATTTCATGCAAATTATGACCGCGGCTGCGTCTCAGGTAGCCCATCCGCTGAGTCCAATTTTGGCATACTCTTTCACACATATCGGCCGGTATCTCACGAATGAATGCATGGATGTTGGCTTCCAGTGCGTCAATCGAAGCGGGTTTGTCCCTATAGACATTAACCTTGACATGTCCCCACAAAAAATAGTCTAATGGTGTCAAATCGCACGATCTAGGCGGCCAATTGACCGGCCCGAAACATGAAATTAACTGTTCACCAAACTCGCCTCGCAATTGCGCCATTGTTTTTCGTGCTGTGTGGCATGTGGCACCGTCTTGTTGAAACCACATATCATGCAAGTCAAGAACTTCCATTTCGGGCAAAAAAAAGTTTGTTTTCATCGCTCGGTAGCGTTCACCATTGACAGTAACGCTGCGATTCGCATCATCTTTGAAGAAATATGGCCCAATAATGCCGCCGGCCCATAAACCGCACCAAACAGTGGCTTTTTCGGGATGCATTGGTAGCTGTTGCAATGCTTCTGGCTGATCTTCACTCCAAATGCGGCAATTTTGCTTATTTACGTACCCGTTCAACCAAAAATGAGCCTCATCGCTGAACACAATTTTTCAATAAAAAAGCGGATCCTCGACCAGCTTTCCAAGAGCCCATTCACCAAAAATTCGGCGTTGTGTTAGGTCGGCTGGCTTTAGTTCTTGCACCAGCTGTATCTTAAAAGGCTTTACGCCCAAATCCTTCCGCAAAATTTTCCACGTAGTGCTGTAACAAAGGCCTAACTGCTGGGAACGGCGCCGAATCGACATTTCGCGGTCTTCTGTCACACTAGCTGATACGGCCGCAATATTTTCTTCACTACGCACAGTACGTAAACGTGTTGGTGGTTTAATGTCCAACAAAATAAATTTGGTGCGAAATTTGGTCACAATCTTCCGAATAGACTGTTCAGAAGGTCGAGAATGCCGATCATAAAATGGAAGCAGCGCGCGATGAACATTTCGAACCGAGCACGAATTTTGATAGTAAAATTCAATAATTTGCAAGCGTTGTTCATTTGTAAGACGATTCATGGTTAAATTGCAAACCAAACTGAAGCTGTTTGACAGTGACACAAGGTACTAAACACACGTCAGCTGTCAAAACCAGTGTTGCCAAAACCAAACCAGCTAAAAAATCACAACCGAACGTCCGCACATACGCACTTCTATACATCCGCAAATCCGCACAGACAATCAGACCGACGCACGCCATGACGAAATTTAATTTTTTAGGATTTTCTATCATCGTAATGTCAGGTTTGATTAAAACCGATTTTCTTTTTTACATGAAACCAATACTTGCCCTGTTGAGAAAGTAAAAAATAATATCAAAACATAAATATTTGCATCGATACAAATTCACACTCACACTCCTATTATGATTATTAATTACCAATTGATAATTTGTAAATTAATTGGAATTTGATATTTTATTTTTCAAACTATGAAATGTTCGGTGAAAATAAATCTGACTTGCGAAATGAAAGAAAATCAAAATTATCAGTGAAAAGTAACTAATTAAATACGTTGTAAAGTACTATATCAACTCGTACAGCTGACGAAATTGACACTTGTAAAGCTGACGAAATATCCATGTTTATCTTGGCAGCCAATCGCTCAACAATTTTGTGTACCATGTCTATCAAATGTTTTTTCTTATGAAAATTTATAAAATGCACTTTTTTGCATTGTTTTGAATGAAAAAAGTAAATTTTTTTCTGAAAAAGTGGCCTATGTTCTTTTCATTCTTTATCTGAATAGTTTAAAAGGAAAACCAAGGAAATTTTATGAAAACTACATGAGTTAAGTAAACGCACAAAATATCAGCTCCATTTATCCAATATTATGAATATTCAGTCAAAAATCACAATAAATCCGAAAGCCTTTTGGGCTTTTATAAATTTGAAAAACGAAGAATTTCTGGAGTATTTACTAATATGGTCAGACCCTTGATCTTGGTATTTGCATAATTTTTTGAGACTTATAAGGATCTAATTTACGGTTTCAAATATGTATCTGGGATACCTTTCATTGGTTAATATTTCGGACCTTATACCTGGCGCACTAGAAGGAGCTTCTTAATGACTGGTGTTTCCCCAATTCTTCTACTTCTTCGAGAGAGAGAACATTATTCTTAAAAACGGTCACACCGCTTTGAAAATCAGGAACTCCGTACCAATGGTCTGATTACAATTCCGAAAAATTTAACTATATGAAAAGTATACAGAAATGCTTCAGCAATTCACTTAACATCTATTTGAAACACATGAAGAGATGCGATCTGCATTTTTTATATAAAGAAAAGAAAAATTTATATTTTCTTAGGGTAAAATAAAAATAAATATTTAAATACATTTATACAAATTCCACTGGTTTAAGCACAAGTAGTTCAACAAACTCCATTGGCACGATTACACTGTTTTGTCAGACACAACAGCAGCGACCATTCAAATGCAGTAAACCGAAATGAAAAAAAAAAATCTCCAGCAAATTTTAGCTCAAAATCGAAACAAATAAATCGCGACTTGAATTTTGTTTTATTTCCTTTCCACGAATCAATGAAAGAAAATAAGAAAAAAGCCCATAAAAAGCGACACGTAAAAAAAAAAATGTTTCCAAACAACAAACTATGCCTCTACCACCAGAGCACCAATCAGCCCGAGCCAGTGTTAAGAGCCGACCTAAAAGAAACATCGTTCACCGACCAAGTCGCGCCGGTCTGCGTGGGCCTTTTTATTTGGTACATGCGCGAACATTTTCCGATTCAAGCCAGATAAACCATAAGCCACTCTATATATAATATATTGGGATGGCATCCCCCAGTCTTTTCCATATACGGAACAACCAACATGGACAGAAACAAGAGGTATTGCACCTGTATCACAGGAGTAATCTAATTTCAGCTACAAGTTGTTTCCACTCACATCGTATACCTTCGAATTGATTTAATTCAATTACCAAAGTTCTCCCGTGCTGGGGCAGCTAACCCAGCTGGATGGACGGGTAGAACAGAAAAATCAGGAAGAAAGAGGAAATCTCCATGCAAAACACTTCATCCGATGGCTTTTTCGGGGAAGAGCTTAAACGAAGAATTGCTGTAATGATACAAACACCCAAAAGAATTGTCTCAATTCGCTGAAGAAAGAACACAAGTTAAAGAAGAAGAAGAATCTTATGGATGCATAAACCACTGCGGCATAGTCGGGCATGATGTACCTTTTATGCACCTACGTGGCTGATAGCAGTAAGTAACACCATCGAACACAGCAATACAACATGGCACGGAATCTAAAAGAAATCAAAAAGAACAACAACAACAACAGAAAAAATAAATTATTTTCAAGGAAGAAATCCTCCCGGAGGAAGCTACTCACACACCAAAACCGATACAATTTAGCAAAACACAACTCAACTCACCGAGTCGTCAATTCAACCAGAGGAATAAATCACGATCTGTGATTTTCTCAAACTCTTGGCTGTAAATTTACAAGGTCTCCGTTTTTTTTTTGCTGCCGGGAGACAACTTCTCCAGCCACGACACACGATGAGGACGACCAATCGACGACGACTTCTTCGATTCCGTTCTTTTGCGTTTAGGACGACATCGACGAAGACTTGTTGCTGGATGATGTCAGTTTTGCTAGACTTTTGTAGATTGGTACTTGTAGATTGCCCATTTGGGGGGCAAAACTCAACCAGTCAGGAGCCATTAGGTTTGTGATTGAAACAAAATTTTATACAAGGTGTTTCGTTTGAAAATTAAGAAGTTGGAATAGTTGTGATCTATTTGTATTAAAAGCGGAAATCAATGATAGGGAATCTTCTTGTGCTTAAAACCGATCAAATCAATAATCGTCAATGAAATTCATAAAAAAACTTTTTATCACTGCGATTGACTTGGCAAATAGAATTTCCTTTTTTTTTATTGTGAAGTCTAACCAGAAATAAAATATTGTTGATTATTTAATTTCAACTGATCTTTTATAACGCTTGTTAAGCTTATCTACTGCATCATTTTCATTTGCTTTTTAGTTTTTTTGAAAAGCATTTTCGATTTCCTCGCCATCAACGTTCACATTCTCCAGCTTAATAGGTGATTTTAAAAACTGTTCTTTAGGACTGGTGATGTTTTCTCTTCTTACACAATGTTGGCGATTGGCATCAAAATTTATTTCTCTTCGTGTATCGCAGTGGCTGTGGTTTCGGTGCCAGCGAATTTTACTCCCGCGAACTTAGCGAATGTAAGCAAAAAAACCAACGAACATTTTTCTTCCTAAAATTCACTCAGTTCGTGCGAGTAAATTTTGTTCGCGAAACCACAACATAAGAAATGTGCACTTTCTAATAATTTTATCTAACTTTGCGAATTCGTGCGAGTGAAATTCGCTAACATTCACTGGCACCGGAAACGCAGCATATATATGAAACTGAGCCTAGTCTTTTCAGCTTTATACGGTTTTCTCTGCCGATCGGCTTACGCAGTAATGCAGATTCAGCAAATGGTTGGTCTTCATTTTTTCTCAGGCACCGCTATATATTTTCTACTTTTACATATTCTATGAAAGGCATTTCCGTATATGTAGAAATTTTGTACTTTGTCGGGAACCACAAGAAATTTTACGTTTTCAGCTATAGTCCCATAAAACATGCTGTACACTGAATTCATTAAACAAGTCTTGTTGCATATCTTAAAATACACTCTGAACTGCCCATATCAACAAAACCGGAAATATGTTTTTTTATGTCATATTGATAACATGTGGCAGAAGGTCGAGCCTCAGGACAATATCTCGATAAATGCCCATCTTTTTTCCAATGTATATCATACCTACTATTTCTCTTGCTACACGGGAAAGAAGGTGTGCATTTTAGAATTCATTGTTGCTTGGATTCTTTCTTGTCGATTGACTTGATTAGACCAGAATCGGTTCTGAACACATTCTTTCCAATTTTAGAATGTCTTCCAAAAGATTCTCAGCGTCAAGGTGTTCGGGGTGGACCAGGGCATCAACCAACATGCAATGATTTGAGACTTAATGCATTCTGGGCATTCTTTTGCAGTCCTTGCATTTCTTTTGCATTTCAAGCATTCCTTTGCAGTCCACCATTTCTTTGAAGTCTAGCAATCCTTTGCAGTCGAGCAATCCTTTGCATTCCAAGCATTTTCATTATAGTCCAGCAATCCATTGCAGTCCAGCATTCTCTTGAAGTCCAGCATTCCTTCGCATTCCGAGCATTACTTTGGATTCCTTGCATTCTTTTGTATTCTTTTAAATCTTTTAAGTAACATAAGCTTGGAATGAAAAGGATTGATGGACTGCAAAGGAATGCTTAGAATGCAAAAGGAATCCCAGGACTGCAAGGGAATGCCCGTAATGCATGAAGTCTCAAATGATTGCCTTCAATTGATTGCTGCAAAATGAAGGGGGGAAACAAATTATTGCAATCATTTTTATTTCAAAGTTGGCTTTTCGCTTTTGTGACAAGGTCAGTGTCGCTGTATAGCCTCTACAGTTCGTTGTTATACCTTCTTCTCCATTCCCCATAAATCACATGGAGAATTTTTTTTTCAAAGCAGCCTTTAGCGTTTTCATCTTCCTTTAGTAATTTCCATGCTTCTGCACCATAAATAAGGACCAGGATGAAAAGTGTCTTATAAATGGACTATTTTTTATTATTTTTATATGAATTTCTCACTAAAATTATGTGGTTCGTAATATAGTTTTATAAATACTTCGCACCATGCCACTAAATTGGTAACTCATTCTAATTAGACGAATCGGTCAGTGCCAGGAGAGCTACTTTTTGCAATAGCACAGACTCTAAAAAAAAAACTCAAATTGAGAACATCGGAAACATTTAGTTCGCCGCACTCCTTTTGCATACGTTATTCTGAAAGTTATACATGCGCTGGCTGTTTCGAAATTGTATTAGTTCTATCAAGTATCAAGTAATTACTCAGATTGTTCCCTTGTTTGCAGCTTTAGACGATTATATGATTTTAATAAGGAACAATTATTTACATTTTTACCACTTTACCGGGTAAACCCTACAAAACTTTTAATATTTCAACAACAAATAAATTCAAATTATTTCACAACAAAATCTGAAACACCCTGTTACTAAATTTGACTTAAATAACTAATGGACTGATGTATAATATGTCTAAAAACAAAACTGTGTGTTTTTTTTTTTTTTGTAAAGAACAGTTAGTTGACCAAAAAAATACTTTTTGATTTATTTTGTTTGTATAGCGAAAGCAGGAGTAAAAAAGTATTTGTTTAGCAATTAATTTTTTGTTTTTAGATTTTGTGCAATGGTTTCTTTGAATTTTGAACCACTAGATCGATGCAGTTGAATTTAAATTAATTTGTTGAAGTTCAAATCGGGTAAATTTAGCCCACAATGAGGCAAGAAGGTGAGAAAGTTTATATATGCGGTGCAATGTGCATGCCCGCCAAATGAACAATTGCACATACGGCACGCTGCATGAGGTGGTAAGGTGGCTGATGGGTTACAATTGATTGCATGAGCGACCGAAATGAATAAGGACACATATTATTTTAATTAAGTCACACAAAGAATTTTGTTTGGTTGTGTTATGTTTTGGGTCATGGGGTAAAGGTTGTCAGGGTATCGTTGTACATAGGAAACATTGTTGCTGTTGATTTTTTTTTTTTTTTTTCAAAACGAGTAAGTAAGTCCCGAGTCCTGGTCCTGACGCTGCCATGCAACAATAATTATTATTTGGATTTAGGCCGTTTAAATCTAACATAAAAAATGGCTGAACTCGTTAAGCGTTATAAAAGTAGTTATGACTTTTTTATAAAATTTTAGGGCATGTGCTTCTTGCATCACACGAAGAAAAATGGAGTTTGGATGGATTTAGTTTTCATCAGGATTTCAAATTTATTTTAATCAAAATACAACAACGTATTAATTTACAACAAAGGTCATAAAAATCAAAATCAAAGAAATAAAATTAATAAATGATACAAATTCTATATATCAACTAAAATGAAAATTAATTGAAAAATATATACAGGGTGAGTCATGAGCAATGCGACAAAATGCTAGGGCGTGTAGGTTGCGTTGAGACAAGAAAAAAATCGTATGGGAGGGGGGGTTTCATTTCTAAGTAGTAATGTTCTAAAAAATTCGGTTCTCAATAACTTGTCGTTTGAGGTGAGTTCCTGAACAGGCGTAAAGTGGTACGGGTGTAAATTTTCCGCCCGAAGTACTCGACATGCTCTAGATTGGGACACTCCAAGCATAGTGGATATCCTTCTTGTACTGACGGAGGGATTATTTCGGACTAAATCCAGAATTCTTTCATCTAAGATTCTTGACTCATCAGAAACTGGCCTTTCGCTTCTTCGATGCTCCAGCACTCCATGATCTCTTAGATGTCGGTGGATTCTTGGAAACGTGCTATGATGGGGACACCTCCTATCGGGATATCTTTCAGCGTACAGTCTTTCGGCTTCACGACTTCGACCATTAGCTAAACCGTAGCAGAAATGCATGTCCGTTAATTCTTCTCGGGTGTATGAGCTTGACATCGTTACGTGTTAATGAGTTAATATTCAAATTTGAAATAATTACTAAGCAAAACTGCAATGCCTTTTATTTATCTTGCGTTGCAATTTTCTTTTTTCTTCATTAAAAAAAATGCGGTTTTATTGTCCCTATTGTCCCCATAACAGGTAGAACCCATGGGCTGCGGGCAGGCCAAGGCAAAAATATTGACAGGTCAGTTTTCAGAAGTTATCAATGAAAATAATATTAATCCAGGGTTATTCCAATACTATTTAATTTTATTACGTTCTCATAAAACTCCAATTAAAAAAAAAGTAAAAAAACTAAGATTAATGCTAAATAAATAAATAAATTGCTTCGTTACAATAAAAATAAATGTTTTTCTTAGAAAAAGGTGGTTTTGGTTTTTTTTTTAATTTCTTGAGAACGACATAAAATTTTTGAATCCGGTTTTATTATTTAGACTTAAAATTAATAACAGCATTGAATTTTGAAATTAAAATTAGCGCTTAATTACGTAAAATTTTGAAAAAAATGAATTTGAAATTTTTTTTTCAATTTTTTTTTTCAAAATTTTGACTTTGAAAATTAATATTTCAAAAACTATTTCTTAGAATAGATTTATTTAAACACAGAATGAAAGAAAAAGTTATTGGCTTTTCAAAAACGTATCGCACAGCATTGTGAATGAAGCCGTTGATTTTAAATAATTTTTTTCCCATTTTAAGTCAGTTTTTTCGAAAATTGCCCCTCCCGGCTAAACGGAGGGGAATAGACCCCCCCTCCCATACGATTTTTTTCTTGTCTCAACGCAACCTACACGCCCTAGCATTTTGTCGCATTGCTCATGACTCACCCTGTATAAACACATATAAAAAATTATATAAAAAATTATAAAAAAGATATTCAGCCAAGTAGGAGACTTGGAATCATTTTATTTTAAGAGGATTTTTCTGAATTATTATTTACTACGAGCAACAACTATACTATACCAACTATAGCAAGAAAATATGGAAAAACCTATGGGAAATTGGAATTGAGAAACAATAATTTACTGAAGAATAAAACAGTATACCAACTACAATCTCAACTTCATTAGACTTCGAGAAGAATATATTGTCGAGGTCAGGGCCGGTCAAGCTATATATGCAAGCGGTGCAATTGCGCAGGGCGCTTAACCCAATGGGTGCCTCAGGTATACGTATACTACTATAAGGCAAGTTTTGTATTAGTAAAAAAAAAGTTTTGAGATAATCAAACATAACATTACGATGATATAGAACACGAAAAAATTAGGTTCGACAATTCTGTCTGTCTGTCTGTCCTTCTGTCAGTCTGGATGTATCGACACCCACAGTCTAAACGGTCGGGCCGATTTTCTTCAAACTTAATACTCTGTATTTTTAGAGTAATATGCCCAGGCGTATTTTTGATTTTTATCCTAGGTCTGAAAATGACGGTACCTGCCATCATATAAACGTAACAGATAATTCAATTTTCCTAAAATAAGATCGGTTTTGATAAAATTTAACATGACTGTTTTTTTGAAAACGGTGATGTTTTTAGACAAAAAAAATTTGTTACAACTAGATTTTTAACGGTACCTGCCATACAAGCGTTTTATTTTATTTTAATTCAAATCTACGATAATATGTACATCTACAGATTTTGCTTAGATACTTAATATTTTAGACACTTCCATTTTTCTTGTAAAAAATACCACCGATTTTTATAAAATTTCGTACAATGGATTTGTAGCCAAAGGTTGTGTTTTTCATTTTTTCGGAATAAGTTTACATATTAACGGTACCTGGCAAATAAGACTTAAGGACAATCCAATTTTCTCGTAAAATATACGATCGATTTTGGTAAAATTTAATGTGACTGATTTTTTTCCAAACACGAAGTTTTTCGTTAGATTTTTTTTTTTTTCAAAATCACTTTATTAATGGTAACTGTCATATAAATGCTACAGAATATCCAATCTCGAAAAAAAAATGATCCATTTTGATAAAATTTTGTGTGACTGATTTGTTGCCAATGACGGAGTTTTTCGTTGGAATTTTTTTTTTCAAAATCACCTTATTAATGGTACCTGTCATATAAATTCTATAGAAAATTCGTCTTTTTTCGAAAAAAAAAAATACGATCGATTTTGATAAGATTTTGTGTGACTGATTTTTTGCCAATAACGAAGTTTATCGTTAGAATTTTTTTTCAAAATCACCTTATTAACGGTACCATGCAGCCATAAAAACGCTATAGAAACTGTTTTTACTTCAGATTATTTGTTTTAGTTTCTTGCTTAATATCCTAAGCCAAAGGTTAGTAATCTTACACAAGAGCGTAAGTTTGTCTGACCCTCGTGCCTTTTATTTCTCTTTACATTAATGAGTTTCCGCAAGTTGTTAAATACTGCCTGATTCATTTTTACGCTAATGATGTGCAGCTCCTGCTAAGTCGGCCATTTTGTGCCAGAAATAAAGCCTTATAGATTTGATGAATGAGGACTTTATTTTAATCGCAAGTAAGTCTAAGCAGAACCATCTCAACATAAATCCCACCAAATTAGAAGCCCTCCCAATTTATCGTATAAGCCATTTGATGCATCGCTCTCAAGCATGAAGCTTGGAGTTATCTTTAATTATGTTCCCACTCTCACATGGATCGACCGTCTTAACAGTGTCATTGGGAAAGTCTATGGTAATCCCCGAGCTCTTCAAGTCACTCGAAACTTTATCCCTACAAAACAAAACTGATATTGGCCAACACACTTTTACTGCCTGTTGTGTTATATGGATGCGAAATTTTCTGCAACCAGCACTTAATTTCACTATATAAGTTGATGACAATTACGACACAAATTCGTGGGGTAAAATTTACAATTCTGGAAATAACTGACGATATAAATTTTGGCAGTTCGTTCACGAGTTGTCTGAATCTTTCTATAGTTGCAGTATTTCACAGCATTAAAAGTAGAGCGCTGTTAGATATATTGAAATTCGCTTGAAATTGACTACTCGCAGTTCATGCCATGTACAGTAAGTGGTAAGTCAATGATCCGAAAATTCAAAATGTCAGATTTGGATTTGAAAGTTAACAACAAAGTTTACAACTTTGCGGAGTAAATATCGGGAGCTTATATGTTTACACATCCATCAGAAAAGACGTAAGCATGTTACATAATTTCCTTTCAATAACTATGTCTTTCCTGTGACATATACCGTCAGTTCTTCAAGCTTTGCCTTTTTTCATCAAAAATAAAGTTAATCAGTCAATCTATAATATCTATCTTGTCAGCAAAGACATCACAACTAAAAAAAAATAAACTAGGTCACAATTCACAATCAAAGAAACATGACGTATCTATGGGTCAACCATCCTCAATTAAAAGCCTAGCCTTTTGTATACATTCTCCCACGAAATCAACTAATTATGGTTTTTATTTCTACCTGTTCTCATTATACGATTCTCCTTTAAAGACATCAAATAGCCGCCTGAATGGTTCGTTAATTAAAAATTAAAAAATCAAACCTCAAAACATAACCGTCAGTCAATGCTCCATTCGACCAGTCACTTGTTGTTGCTAATTAATCACCAACAATATCAATCTCATTCCGCAAACAATTTGGCATCTCGTTAAAATATTTCAACGAACCAAGCACGACACCGCGCATTGTGTAGGCAGGTTTAGTTGGCAGTCAGGTAATCAGAGCCGACAAAATGTTCAATCAAAAAATAAGAAATCTCCGTCATCGTTGTCCGTTGTCTGTCGTCGTCGTCAGTCTTATCAAAATCCGTTAAAATACTTCCACATAACTTATCTCAAAAGTACAAGATTAGCGCCAATCAATTTATCACTTGCTGAATGAGATTTATTAAAAGTGACTTTCAGAATTGCAAGATGAAAAAAAAAGTATCTAAATGTGGTTTCTGCCCAAATTGGACTTGGTTACTCTATGGACAAACAGTTGTCGCCACACTCAAATGAATTTCCTATCTCAGGCGACCAATGGTTCCTCAAATGGTCGTTGTCGTCATCATTGTCGGTTAAGAGTGCTGGGATACATCCACTTGAATTCAAACATCATGCTGGCAGCATCTTTGGAGTTCTCTTGAGTTGAGAGCTTGTGAAGATGAAAAACAAAAATTGAAAAGCCTCCAGAATTGGCCATTAAATAATTCACCTGATTCAAGGCGCGCATGACTTGCGTGTTCTGTGAAGAGAATACTCCTTCGGAAGATTGAGCACCTCCTCTTCATTCATTCAACAAAGTGAAGGCACTCTCTGAATGTTTGCTGTTCAACTGTTTAGACAGATAGACAGACGAACGCGACGGACAGACGGAAGGTAATTTTGCCTCATATGGTGTAAAGAAAAAAAAAAAAAAAAAAGACACCGAAAGGCTATTGAATGCCAAATAGACACGTAAACGCGGTAGCTGGCTTAAAGTGCAGATCTACTATACACACGCAACGCATTTGTTGTTTATTCCGCAAAATGCGGACATTTACTGCTTTGGCTGTTCAGAGTGTAATCATGACAATCATTTTATGTTGCCCGCCCCTGCAGATCGGACAGTTGGTTAACATGCGATCTTATGCCGTAACCCCTTGTCCATAGAGTCATTCATCTTCAATTGGTTTTTGAATTAACAAAAAACAGTATCACTTGCAAGTTAGGGTATACCTGTTGTATATACATATGCTTATTTAGAGGTAGTATTTTATTCTTTCAGTAATCGATAGTTTGAAATATTTAAAAAAAAATCTGGTTTGAATTTATCTGAAGCTCATAGATATTTTATTGTTAATTACGGTCAATTAAATGATTTACCGTCGACGTCAGTTTCAATGAACCAGAAGTCGCAGATAAACTTGACGGTTTCTGCCGAGTTTCTGACAGTATATTCCACTACGATGGACAACCACTTCGAAAAACAAAATTATTCATAAGGAGTGGAAAGAAAGACTGTTTTTCGGAAATTGATGGCAACTAATCTTTATAGATAACGGAGTCTATACTCAAAAGTCATCAAGAGAACTTTAACAGTGGTTGTATCGACAATATTTATAGTCAGCGAATCATTCTCGACCAATCAGCTGATTCACTAGAATCGATCGGTCTAAGAATAATTGGCAATAAAACAAAAAAATCCACACATTCCGCTCTTCACATCAGAGTCATGTGGTGGCATATTTTTAAAGCAAAACAAACTTCGTGCAGCCTGTGGTGTCGGTAAAGAAGTCAAGTAAGTTAAGACTCTGCTAATTTATTATTAATGCCATGCTTTTTATTCCCGTTAAACCTGAAAAGTATCGGCAATCATCTCAAGGAAAATCCAAGCTCTTGAAATCAATTGAATGCAGTCCATCCTGAGGATTATGTTCACTGAGGAACTGTGGGGAAAAACATACCAATAGTACACGGCGCACACACTAAAAAGCTGAAAGACAACACGACAAGGCATTCCTTTGAGTGAAATTCTTAGAGTAGCAAGAACAAGAACAAGAATGTGAAAATTAACTGGTAGCAGAATTCCACTGACCTTATTAACACTAATAACTGGCCCTCAAAACTAACTTACTTTACTCAAGATGGCCAACCATATGTATCTCACAGCAAGTTGGCTGAGGTTGGTCGTTACCACAAGGCTCTAAGAGTGGAAGGCCAGTTAAACCATTGCTTGGTGCTTATATGACTGAGCCCCGAATTTGTGGTTGTAGCCGGTTTAAATTTTCACTAAGTAGTTCATCCTGACTGGAATTGTATAGCCGCTTCCATTTATTCCATCTGGGGATGGATCCTGCGCCTTCTCCTTGATAAAAGGAGAAGTAGCTCAGGGAAAACAATTCTCCCTCCTCTCGCTAGCTGCCTCCAACAACTTTCCAAGGTGGTTTTGTTACACAAATTGTTGCGAGCTAGGACTCCACAGGGGATTTCTTTGATGTAGTTAAAACGGTGGCGGCACGTTTGTCGTTGCACGGCTATGCTCCTGCACAACAAACAAAAATTTGTCGTTCCAAAAGAAAATCAAAAGATAGAATAGGAAGTTAATGATAGGAAAGTAATTCTACTTTAAATAATTTTACGTTATAGTAAGAAAAGAAAAGAAGAAGCACAAATCTCGGGACCTTAACGTCACCCAAGGGAAAGGAATGAAAAGTGCTTAAAAAAAATATGTATGTTAGATATAATATTATATCTAACATACATATTTATTATTCTATTATTATCAAAAATTTAACTATAAATAAAAGAAATTATAAAAAAAACTATATATTGAAAATCCCTTCACCATTTAAAATAAAAAAATAATAAAACAAAATTTCCCACCACCTAATTGAATTTCAATAAAAAAGCAATAACAAAAAAAAAAATAATATTAACTCATTTATATTTTTATAAAAAAAAATTCCTTAACTAAAACCTTATAACTATCGCACTTCATTTCATCTCCGCTAGATGACGTTCCACTGAATCCCGAACGCTAGAGATTAGCAGTCAGGAGTGGGCTTTGAGAAAAACATCTAAAGAATCTAAAGAAAAAACGTTTCTTTAGCTGTTATCGCTCAGTTACTTGCTACAGTTGTCAAACCTGGGAATAATACAAAGAAGTTGGAAACTGCTTCGCTATTTTTTACAAAAAAAAAGCAACTATACCGCCTGCCCATGAATACTCCAAACTACGTACTAGTGGACAGGAACTTTGTTATGAATAGAATTTTTGAAGCAGAATTTTGAAAAGCAGAATCTGATAAGAAGAATTTTGAAAGTAGAATTTCTGTTTCTACAATTATTCAAAAGCATTTTGACCCCAGCGGAAATTTGTTCACGATCCAGCTTAAAGCCATAACGACTTTTTTGGTGTTGGGTCAAAATTCTGTTCTGAAAGTTCTGCTTTCCAAAATTCTTCTTCTACAATTATTCAGCTTTTCAAAATTCTCAAAAAATGTTGCTTTTCAAAATTCGGCTTATCTTAATTAATAATAAAGAGAAACAAAAATAATAAAGAGAAAAAATGTTTGAAAAATCTTAAACAGCAATTTTGTCAACCCATGATCAAAAAACACAGAATTTTAATTAGCGGAATTTTCGTTTTAAAAACAGAATTGTAAAAGCAGAATTTTATCCCGCTCCCAATTCCTTGTCGTAGTTAATCCAATTTTTAGCATTTTTTTGGAAAACAATGTTGAATTAAGGCTACTAAACGTCTGGGCATGTTCAAAGAGCTTCAGTTCTTCAAAAAATCTGAAAATAAGTGGTGTTTACACTTACCAATGGAATCGGCCATTGCATATTGACCCGATAATTAGTGTCAATCCTAGTAACCAGCCATTAAGGCGTTCATATTGTTTTGCATTGATGAATACACGGTTTCAAAAGAATTATACCTCATTAACTTTTTACGTTGACCATTTAATAATATTATATCTTTCAGCTTGATTGAAGATGAAAAATCTTCTTGGTTGATACTTAGTTTTTACATAAAATAATTACCCGATCTAACTTCATACGTTTTTTTCTTGGCAAACACACTGTAAAGGTTAACATACAGCTTGTTTATTTGTTTAACTCTAAAGCCATGCAGAGCTTGTCGTCACAAAACTCACACACATTTCGATCGGATTAGCCCCAATGCTGCAGCACCAACCAGCAGCACTGCAGTAGCAATGGAAAGAACTTAAACTTTAAAATTTTCAGATACTTTGGAATTTTAAAATATCGCTTTACTCGCTGCAGCCTTAAGTACTCCCCGCGTCTAAAGAGAGGGGGTTGTTTTATTCCTTTCAATTAAACGCAATTTGTTGCTTGCAACTGTTAGACTGGCGGCATTGCTCTGCAGGCATACTTCTCGTGGTGCTCCAGAGTACGTTCAGTTGACAACTCCGATCGAGACTCGTAACCGACGAATGATCGCAATTGAATTGGACATAAATAAAACGAGATCAATCAATTGATTTATTTTGACATCGTCTCTGTGTATTCGATTAGGGTTGGCATTTGGGAACGGGGGAGTCGATTCAAGACGTGAGCTAATGGCTTGTTGTCATTGTCGTTGTTTGTTTTAGGTTTTTGTCCAAAAAGAGACAAGATCACCCGGGACAGACTGTAATTGTCTGTTGTCATTTTGCTTCAACTTGAGTTGCAGTTTGATTATGTTTTTGCCTGCTTTGGGATAATTTTTCAGCCGATTTTATAAAATTCTCGTTAGTATAACATTCGCATAAATGTTCGGTTTACATATGCATCTATATATATATTCCAAACTCAGTAAAGTCATTGTTTTAACTTGGTTAACATATTAACTGACTGATGGACAGTTGGTCGGGTGATTGGTTAAGTCACAGTGAATTGAACGTTGATGGTGTTTTCTTGTGGCGCTGCCGATTTGCAAATTGATGGTCAGACAAATGGTTTTCTGTGTGGTTTGGCTAATTGCTTAAGTTGCTTAACGTTCGAGCTTATTTTGTACTGCAAAAAAAAAAAAAAACAGAAATTGTATAGTTGCAGTTTGCTTAAGTAATTCATTAACTTTAATGTGAGCATTTTATTTAGATTCTATTCGCCCACATATATCTGCATACACAGAGTTGAATTAAGTAGGTCGATAAAGTGAGTCATGTCTTACCCATTGAAGAAAAAATTAGAGCAGGAGTTTTCTAATTTCGATGGATTTTTTGATACTAAATTTGGTTTTAGGGAAAATTGATTTAAGATATTTTGTAGGAACGAAAACTGAACGAACCTAAGCAATCTGACGCATTATTTTGTTTTTTAAAAAAATTAACAAGATCAAAAATCTTCCTATGTTAGCAGTGATCAAAAATCCTGCTATGTTAGCAGTGATCACAACCATCTATAGCAATGTTACCTATATCAGCGAGATATAAAGTCCAAGCTTTTGCAAAACTATTTCAAATATAATTTTTAAATTTTACTTCGGGCGTCCATTCGGAAGCAATCCAAAGGCAGTTCAAGATATTGGTAATAATTATTCCAGTGACCCTCATGTCAACATTGACGAACTCACTAGTCCGGAAGACACACGTCATGTAGCATTGAGGCTACCTATATAGATGTTTATAGTATGGACTAGATAATATCTCCAACTTTCTGCTCAAAAGATTTACCCTATCAGGCAGTAATCAATGAGAGCCATTAGAGCCAAGTTGAACAACTCATCATATTCGATTAGCCACAATTCGAAAATGTCAAAAATATTTAGTTTTCTGATAATAAACTGCCCATTGATCAGCAAGCCCAGTTTTTCACAAGGCAATACGATTGCAACTGCAAGCTTAAATACAGGGCACAACTGGGTCGCACAAACTTGCTCTTGTGGCAAGTTACCTAGAACCTTGGCAGAAATAAAAGCCACGACTTTTTTAATTCTTTCAATCAATTTTAAATACAAATAATTAAAATAAATAAATAATTAACTTTGAAAACTAATTTATAACAACCCTGATTTTTTCCGAGAAAATCGTGGTATACCAGCTATTTTTAAATATTTCAATATATTAAGAAATTTTTCTTACCAAACTCCGAGGACCAGTTTTGGAAAAAATCAATTTTTTTTTCAGACAACTTTTTAAACAAATTTTTTTGAAAAATGTTGAGTACCTATGCCAATTTCAACAAATTAATCAGCCCTATTAGGGAATCCGACGAATGAGTTGCGGATGGAAAAGCAAATCCGCAGTGAAATTGGTGCGGATGAGGGTGATTTTTATGCAAAAAATTGAAGAAAAAGCAGAAATAAAAATTTTTGGATCGCCGAAACACATAAAGTTTTTTTTTGCAGTATTTCTAATAATTTAATAATTTATTGACAATGGCCGCTTTCGAAAACGTCATTTGCGTTTTTTTAGGAAATGCAACGTTGGTGTCGTTTTTTAGCCAAACCGTGGACATCTGTCCAGAAATATAGTCCCCACGCCCTAGTTAGATATTTCTTCTATCCAACAGCAAATGAACCTTGAAAATTGGTCCAGTGATTGCTGAAACACAGACGGATTAAGATTGGTCGTTAAAATCATTAAAAAAAGGCTTATTTCCTCTATCCAACAGCATATTTACCTTTAAATCGGTCCAGTGATTGCTGAAACAGAGACGGATTAAAATTGGTCGTTAAATTACTAAAAAAGGTTTCATTTTCGATATTAGATATTTTACGATACTTAAGTATCTTAGATTGCTTTTCTCGTGTGCACTTGAACGCTCCCAATGTCACCTTTTGACATCCATGATAATACAGTTTCAAAAATGGAAAAGTAGTTCGCGGATCGATAATGCAGCTTATTCATCGGATTTAGTAATAGAATTTTATGCGAGTGCGAATCTACTGCGGATCCAACCGACTCCCGGGGAGTGAAATTTTGCGAATTCAGTAATAGGCATGAATAATTTGTATGCTAAAACTAAATATAAAAAATAAAAATTCATCCTTTGGTTTACAAAATATAAAATTAAAAAAAAAAATTGTGTTATTAACATAATTTTTTTTTTAAGTTTTGAAAAAATTAAGTACGCCATTATTGTTTGGCTATTTAGATCCTTATAGAAATAAAATTTGGTTGAGATCCACTGATTCGGTAATGAGAATGTCAATATTAAAAAAAAACCGTTATAATGGCAGGTACCGTTAGAACTGAATTTAAGGAACAACCGTCTACTTGGATTTTGGTGCCGTATCACTCATGTCAAATATTATCAATATCTTTAGAGCCGTTTTCGAGAAAATCAAGATTTTTCATTACCATGGCAGGAACCGTCATTTTTAAGCCTGAAACAAAACTTCCGAAAAGCCCCTGGCGGTCACTATAAAACCCTATACATACCAAGTTTGAAGGATGTCGGCCCAACCGTTTAGGATGCAGTTGCGAATGACAGACAGACAGAGACACACAGACCGAATTTCCAGACCCACTTTTTTTGACTTCGCTATCATCGTAATGTCGTGTTTGATCGTTATCTTAAAAAAAAAGTTAGGAATGCATAATCGCAAGTAAAAATATCATGGGATTACATTTCAAACTCGTAATCAGAAAAGCTAATTTTGTTTTACATATCAAAAAGCTTACAGTGTTACAAAGGCAGACTCAGCCAATCTACACGGATGGACCACGAAAGGGTTTGAGCGAAAGCATGTTAAATGTCTGCCTTGTCTTCACTCGTGGAATGGTGTTGTCTTGTTCATAGATAATATCGACAACTTTGTTTCATTCATTCACATTTTCCAGGCAGCAGCGGTAATGTGGCGGTGATTCTTTAGTCGTACTGGTGTTAACTGTGATCGGTTATTGATCCTGTCTCTCAAATTTAATAATCAAACGTAGGAAAGTGTACCACATCGACCATTTAATGCAAGTTAAAATAGTCGCTGTTTTTTCTGAAGATCCTGTAGAAGCTCCTCTCAAAGAAAGAATTTATTGAATCAAAGAAATAAGGGTTTTATTGATAATAATAAAATGAAGTATTATGCTCTCGCCAACTAAAGCTTATTATTAAAGCAAGATTTGATCTTTTCTTGGTTTAATGAATAACTTCAGTTTAGAAAGTAAATGAGACTGCGTTATCGCTGTGCAAAACTTTCATTCGCCTGTAGAGGTCTACCGACGGGGGGGGGGAGGGAATGGTTGGTGTACCCCCCACGGATTTCCTGAGTCGGCATTTTTGAAAATTTTAAAACTTCTACGAGGTTGCAAGTCGGCAGTTTTGAAGACTTTTAAACTCAGTTATGCAAGTCGGCATTCTTAAAGGTTTTTATAAAATTATTAGATAAAAGCAAAAAAGTCACCGCTTATGATTGTTTTTAAACTTAAGTGTACAAGTCGGCATTTGCGAAAGTTTTTAAACTGATAGTAGCAAGAAAGTAACTTTTTTTTAACTGATCAAAACAAGAAAGTCGGTATTTACAATGTTTTTGGTTTAAAGTGTAATAGTCGGTATTTATACGCAGTTTTTATTCTTATAACAGCCATAAAGCTTATAAATTGCCATGGTTTTTTAATTTAAGTGTGAAAGTCAGTATTTTCGCAGGTTTTAAACTTATATTAGCAAGAAAGTCGGTAATTTTTTAAGTCTTGAATTTATTGGAGCAAGAAAGTCGGATAAGGTCAAAGAATTTTAATTTTAAGAGTGAAAATTCGTATTTATGTAAGGAAAACACTTAATTTTTCTCCCTTGCGATGCGTGTATCTCGGAAACGGTTGATAGTTGGAAAAAAGTGATCATAACAAAAGCACAAAATTTGATGGGATTTTGTTTATTCTAAAAAAATTCGCTGCGACGCAGCGTTAATCTCGTTAATGCGTTAATCCCCAAAACGCCCCTTTTGGGGTCTTCATACTCCTCCCATTACCTAACAAAAATTGTTTGAAGAATGACTCAGTCAAACTTCATTTTTCTTGCGAAACTTTAAATTTTTATTTTTGGTTTCGAGGTTGCATTCAGTAACATGGATATTAAGGATTGAGTGGAAAAAAATCACTGCAAAATATGAAAATTTGTGACCACATTACATAAAAATTAATGTGGGTAACGGTTTTCAGGGTAACGATGTTCATATTTTTTTTTTAAATTGCTATTATTACATAATCTAGAGAGATACATTTTTGTCTTACTATTGCAAGTACGGGTAAAACATACCTTATCACCCAGTAAACGTTTCGGGACACCCTGTATATTATGTATTTGTTTTGGTGTCATGAAAAAAAAATCGAAGTTTCGATGGTAGAAAAGTAAAAAATAAAGTGAGTTTTCACCATGCCGTCGTTCGCGTCGGTCAGTCTGCGCGGTTGTCTGTTCACCGAGCTACATACTAAACGGATTTTTTTCAAACTTCGTCTGTAAAGTATTTTGGTGATTTCCACTAGCTAGACCCTTATGGGCGTTTTACAGCCTGAGGAATTTGTTATCGACAAATTAACCATTAGAAAACAAATTTGAATTTTTATTTTAGCCCGGCTATAACGGGTAACTTTTACATACGGATTTAACTCCCATATACGGTAACGATTTTAGTGTTTCCGAATGTTCTCGGAAATGGCTTTAACGATTTTGATAAAACTTTGTAAATACTATACAGGGTGATTGGTATGAGGTGCACCAAAAAGCTTGAGCGTGTAGGTGAAGTTAAGACACGAAAAAAATCGTATGGTAGGGGGGGTCTATTTCCCCTTGTTTAGGCTGGAGGGGCAATTTTCTAAAACATTGACTTAAAACAGAAAACAAATTATTTAAAAACAACGGTAAATGACACAAAGCCTCGTTATATTTTTTTGGAAAGCCAGAAAGCTACTCTTTTATTTAATTTTTAAATTAAGTTGTTTAAGTGAACAGTTTTAAAAAAATTAATTTCCAACCTAAAAATTTTGAAAACAAAACTAAAAAAAAAATTTTTAAACTAATATTTTTCAAAATTTTGTGTAATTTTTTTCAAAATTTTGTGTAAAACTATTATTTTTATTTTCAAAATTCATTGCTCTTATTAATTTTTAGTCAAAAACAGAAAACCGGATGCCAAAATGTATCTTAGTTTTTGAGAAATGCAGTCAATGAAGCATCCCTATACCTGCATAGACTGCAGTCGGCAAATTCCCAAAAAAAGTCGACAAACTCCTTATAAAAAGTCGGCATTTCAATCAAACTCACCCCTCCACGGATCGACCTCTCGGTACGCCACTGTCGCCTGTATGGTGCAGAAGCATTACGAGTTCTTTTCCAAGCGGCTGAAAGTTCGACAACAGTCCTATGCGTACGATTTGAGATCCTGTTTTTTTTAACAATTAAGGAACAAAACATCTTATGGCAATGAAGATACAAGCACAAGATACACCTGGTGATATTTTCATTGTTTAATCAAATGCTAGATTATTTGAAGACAAATTCCAATAACAACAACTTCATGACCAAAATATAAAACAGAGGGAGAGTTTGAGGCCAAGGAAGACACAGCAAAAGTTAAATAACATTGTTCGCTGTTTAACAATAATTTTTTCTTAGCCGAAGTTTACTTCTATTGAATAGCGAAACGAAAATTTGAAAGTTCGTTATGATAAATCTAACACCTATCAACACATTTCAAAAATTGTAATGCCATTTTGAGTTCACAAGAATTTCCGTAAGATCTCACTTTTATCTTTACAAAAGTAAAGTAATTATTTTGATAAAGTAGAACATCACTGTCTTTTTTCACTTTTTGTATTCATAAGTAAAGATATAGGTGCAGTCTTTCAGCTGCATCAATGAATTTGGCCCAGATACCGATTAAACGATATGTGTTCTTTTGAAATAAAAAGTTGATCAAAATTTTACACATGTTAACCTGCTAACGCCCACTTTTGTGTAGCAAAAGAAATTTCTCTTCGCGCGCTGCCATCAAAGTTGGCTGTGCCATGTTAAACAATATTTGGCATCATTTTCTCTTCAAAAAAGGATGCACGACTTAAAGTCATATAAAAAACCGTCTCGTATCCACCCCCACAAACTAAATAAAGCATCCAAAACATATATTATAATAAATCGTATTAAAAACAACACAAATGATCGACGATGCAATCAATGGGCAAATCATTCTTTCGGAGCAAACATTATTAGCCTGTTTTATATCTTTTTTCCATTTCTTTCTTTAGCTTGAATCATTGTTCTTCCTACCCATTAATTAAAAGTAAAATTGACTCACGTGGGCATAATATTATAAGAGTGCAGATTGAATGCAAGCGGATAACGTATATATGTATATATAGATTCTCTGTCTGTCTATCAATCTATCTATTGGATCTTTTCGATATAGTTAAGGTTTTCATCAATTCAACGCGTGCAATGTCTTCAGATGGATGCAGAGAGCACAACTTAATGGATGTCTACAGATGTTCATACCGTGGCCGCCGCCGCCGTCGCTCATTCGAAGCCTATATTTGATTGGGTTTTTCATTACAATTACATAAAGTGTGACGCGACGTTTAAGTCGACAAGTCACATCGATAAGGTAGTTAAATCGAATTCAGGTGCAGGAAAGCCTTTCGGAAATTAAACTTCTTAATTCTATTTGCATATAAATGGGTTAAATTGGTTATCTACACTTAAATAGTATCACATTAATATTTGCAACTATATCATTAAATTTAAAACAAAAAAATATGCTGCCTATTACATTTATGCACAGTTATAGATTCATAAAATAAATTAAAGCTCAGAGGCTTTGAAGTTATCACAACGGCTCCCTAAGAATTCCAGGTTTCACTCAGAGGGCCTTACCAATAATCAATGTTTAGAGATGACTTAAATATTTAAGTGAACGTTAAATAACAAACCATATCAATAAAAATAATCAATTTAATAGCCAGCTGTATGAAAGTACCTTTTGTAGGGGTTTCTCAACGAATACACATGACAGACAGTACCAGCTTTAAGTTTGTCGTGCTGTATTAATGAATGAATGAATAAATTTAGGGGTTGTGGTGCACTGCGACCTTTAGATCTATTGTGCCCCCTTTACTAGGGCTGGATGTTTGACTCATTCTACAGCTCTTCCTCCATCTTAATATCTTTAAGGAATATCTGGAGTACTTGTAGAGAGGGTAATTTGTTCTCCTCTATCTGGTAACTTCCCAGATGTTTTATTCTTTTGTGCATTATCGCCCCACACTTTCCTAGAAGGTGATTTGGCGTTTCTTCTTGGTCGTTACAGAATCTGCAGGTTACACTACTGGATATACCTAGGATGTTAAGGTGTCTTTAAGTTTGCAGTGACCACTGAGGAAACCCGTTAAGATTCTAAGTTTGTTTGTACTCAGGTTTATACAAGCTTTAGATCATTTTTGGTTATAGTTCCCAAGAAGCTTGTCTCAGTTTAGGGAGTTCCTTCCAGTTTTTGGATCTTTTTGCCTCCTCTTCCGCTTTGATTTGATTTCTTATCACATTTTCACCTATCGCGTAATAGGGTTCCGGCCCAATCAAGGGTGCCACTGTCCCTGCCTTGGCCAAAACATCAGCTTCCTCATTTCCCTCAACTCCAACATGTCCTGGGACCCAGTAAAATGTTACAGTGTTGTTTTTGCATAATTTGTTAAGTTCATTTACACTCTCCCAAACCAGCTTCGAGCTGATTACGCAGGAATTTAGTGCTTTGAGTGCAACTTGGCTGTCTGACGTTATGGCTATATTCTGTTTCCGGTAGTTCCTTTCAATGTTTATCTGCGCACATATTCTAATTGCGTTTACTTCCGCTTGGAATATGCTAGAGGACTAAACCATTGGTACAGAGCATTTGGTTCTTGGCCCAAAAATAACTGAGCCAGTCCCCTAGGCAGTATTTGATCCATCAGTGTACCATTTGATGGCTTTAGTATTTAAAGGGTAGTTCTCATTTTCTCCTACCCATTCTTTTTTATTGCTTAACTCAGTTCGTAAATTTTTCTCGAAGTTGTATTTCTTATTCATGTTGTCTCTAGGAATGTCAAGTAGGGGTGCATATTTGGATAGTTAAGTTAATTCCTTCAATCCTATACACTTACCTGCTTCAGTTACCTCTTTTGTGAAACGCATGATTGCCCCCTTGTGCTGTATTTAAATCGCGGTGGTATTTTTGACTTGAAAGATTTTCCAGATCTCCTTACCTCTTATAAGATCAAGCTGAAAAAACGTATCCTTACTTATTTACTTAAGATGGCACTTACAGTCCAGGATGGACTACGGCCTCAACCAAAATGTCTCTCCAGCAAGCTCTGTTCCTAGCTAGCCGCTTCCAATTTTGCACCGCAAGTTGGCTGAAATCGTTTTCCACTTGTGTGCGCCATTTATTGGAGCTCTTCCAACGCTGCGTACACCATTAGAAATGGACTCGAAGACTCGTCGGGCTGGTGCGTTGGCGTTCAAACGCTCCACGTGACCCAGCAATCTTATCCGCTGTATTTTCAGCTTCTTGACTAGGTCATTATCGCTGTATAGCCCGTATAGCTCGTCATTGAATCTTCTTCTCCATACTTCTTTGATACACACAGGACCAAAAATCACCAAGAATCTTTCTCTTAAAGCACCCAAGTGACTTATCGTCCGAGTATTTTAATACCCATGCTTCCGCCCCATACAGCAAGACTGGGATAATCAAGGTCTCCTTGGTTCTATGAGAGAGGGACTTACTACTTAAATGCTTTCTCAGCCCGAAGAAAAAGCGATTGGCGAGAGTAATTCTTCGTTTGATCTCTGTACTGATGTCGTTTTGCGTTGTTATAGTGGATCGGAGGTAGACAAAGTCCATGACTGCATCAAAATTATATCTATCCATCGTAATGTTTTGCCCGAGTCGACGATGTTGATATTCATTTCTCGTTGATAGCATATATTTCGTTTTGTCTTCATTAACAGCTAATCCCATCTTTGCCTCGTCCGATTCAATACTCTCAAATGCACCAGTCACATCTCGCTTATTTTGGCCGACTATGTCATCTGCATACGCGAGTAGTTGAACGGACTTTTGATAAATTGTACCAGTGGTGTTGACTTGCGATTTTCGTACAATTGCTTCAAGAACGCGATGTTAAATAAGTTGCATGATAGAGCGTCACCTTTTCTTAGACCTTTCTCAACATCAAACGGTTCGGTGGTGTTCTTACCGACTTTGACAGACCAGCGAGATTTCTAGATCGTCATCCTGCACAGGAAGACGAGTTTGGCAGGGATTCCGAGATACGATCTAAATTCCTGGGTTTTCTCCAAAATCTGTCAGAGTCTGAACATTTGATCGACGGTAGACTTGTCTGGCCTAAGTCCACAGTGATAGGGGCCAATCAGTTCTTTTACAAGTGGTTTCAAGCGGTTTCCATCACCGTCCACATTAGATGGAATTATTGACCTTGCAGCTATATTTCGTTTAGCAGTCTAGAAAAATGTTCTTTCCATATCCTCAGCACTGACTGTGTATCCACTACCATATTCCCCCTTTCATCTCGGCAGGCTTCTGTTCTGGCCTTAAAGCCTTGGATGGATCTTTCAACCCTTTGAATTTTCTAACATCACTTCTGCCGTTACAACCCTCGATAGACTCAACCGCTCGCTTCTCGTGCTCTCTCTTTTTCTTCCTGAGAAGACGACATTTCTCCCTTCTTTTTTGCCCGTAGAGCTCTCGGGCTGCTCTCTCAGAGGCTCTGGTTCTGGTCTGCAGCATTGCCTGGTAGACCTCGTGTTTCGCTGCATGCACCAACCGGCATTCTTCATCAAACCAAGAGTTTCGTTGTGGACACCTAGTGAAAAACGTATCCAGTGCAGAGTTTTCCTTTTCAGATTAGATGTAATTTTTTAGTCACAAAAGATGGCAGTGTTTTCATGCTCTTCATCCACCATAAGCTTACGCGGTTTTGGGTGCCGTCATCACAAGATGCTATTGATCAAAAATCCAAAGAATTTCAACTTGGAAAATACTGTTGTGATATCCGGAATATCCGGAATCGGCAGTATGTTATGTCTTTTTAGGGCTTTATGCTTCATACCCATCGTTTACATTCAAAACGTTCATCCATACATCAAGAGTGCTCGTTGCACGGATCAATCATCTTCACTTGATTGAGGTTGGGGGTTCTAAATGCTCCATAATGCCATCTTTTGGGTATTCAGCATTCAGGTTTTAGCTCTTTTTTGAGCCATGATACAAATATTTTCCCAAATTCTTAAAGTGTAGTTCATAGTCCTCCGTCGCCATTGCTGAAGCGGATCGGGCGTCGATCAGGATTGTTTGCAGTTGATCCATCCTTTCTGATCTGTGCTTTCAGGACTTTTCAGACATGAGTATTAAGTCCATCATTCTGAGTCTGGATCAGACCAAATGATTTTTGTATCTTGTGAATTTATGGGACGTCATCTCTATGGCATGGTGTTAATGCGATGCGTTTCCATGAGTTTAAATTCGGTGCTCTTTCCCTCAATCAGTCTGCAGTCTGTTGTCACGCACAATAGACCACTAATAATCCATTTCTGAAGTGAAGACTTTCAAACTCAAGCCAATGCTCATGTCCGAGAGACACTTGGTCAATAATGACGTCCTCAAGTAAAGTCAGATCTTCTTATAGCTTAGTATGGCACGGCGACGCGCATGGTTTTTGTTGCGCTTGCGTATGACTGCCGCTTGATTATTCTTGGCATTTGTGCTTGGGTTGTATGTGAACCCGCTGCCAGAGCATCCACCATTTTAATTTTGTTGGTATCTCTTGTCTATGGGAAGGGGAAATATGTGTGTTGTTCCCCTTACCCTTTGGACTTTCTTTTTAACCACTGCATTCAGCATATTTCCTCTCAACAACCTTTTTCCTGGCTTCTTGGGAGATCATGCCCTCTCTAAGGATTCTCAGGAACCATTTTGTGCTGGCTTTACCTAAGCCTTTTCTACACGGGTCATTCAAAGCACTCGGTCGGCCGTATTTTAATCTACTTTCGCTGGTCTGGGAGGTATTCTCTCTTGACTTTCGAGAACCATTATTGTTTCTTCGCCCGGGAGGTATTATCCCTCGACAATTAGACGATGTATCCCGACTTTATGCCCGTTTTTCACTTCCCTGGGAGGCATTCTTCTTGGTTCCTGCTGCATCCCGGTCTCAAATCTTCACCATGGAGATTTTTCTTCATGCGACTTGCAACTTCACTTGCGGTAGCATCCCATGGAATGAATTCTTCTTTATGTTTGTGTCTTATTTTTTTTCGACATAAATTTGGTGCCAATATTCGTATTAGAGCTCCGCATGATATTGTTAGGTCGTAGTTACTGTTTCATTTGACATGATGTACCGTTATAATACAGCCGGTTTTCCACCTAGCTGCAAACCAGTTCAATAGGCACGGTCCACATAACACCCTTAAGCTTAAAGTTCGTAACTCCTAAAAATTTCTGAGATTTCGATATAACTAGTTCACTGTTCAGATGAATCTTTGAAACTTTGAAGTGGTGCGACGTCAAGGTGCCTACCGTTCGAAGGATCTTTATACTCAAGTGTGCTGCCTCTATTGACTCCTAGGGCATGGAAAATATATCTATAGATTAAGTTGAGAAGACAAGTAAAAAGTTTTTCGATTAAGTTTTATTCATCAAACGACATGAACAATATTTCTATCGCTTTCAACACTGCAGGAAATGCTTTTGCAATTATTTTCGCTGTAAAGTGTTTTTGTTTTGTTTTTTTTTTATATCCTCGAAGCCTGGTCGATGATTGCCTCCTTTATGTTCGATGCTGTGTCCCAAAGTGTAATTATCGATATATCGTTACTTTATCATCTCTGGATGGCTGAAGCTTGTTCAATGTTCATATGAGAGTGGAAATGCGTCCCACGCGTCACCTGGTTGTAATTATTTAAATGCATCTTTTTTTTTTGTTTAGTACGACATTAACTTGCACAGACAACCTTAAATATCTTAAACGAAGTATCTCAAAGGAGGACACTCTGTGACGAACGAAGACGACTAAAATCACATAGGGCGGATTCGGTGCATTACTGATGAAGTAGCTCCTGTGATTCACATTGCCAGACGAACGATACGACGTGTGCAAAGAAATATCTATCTTATCACGCACTTTCCTCCTATTTGCGACTTGATTTTGCCTCCATCCGGCATCCGTATCCTCGTTTTCTACACAGAGATGGATGTTCTCTGCTGCTACCATCTTTCATCCCGAACCCCACCTAGACTTGGACAAGTCATCCTCGATAAATGATTGCATTAAGCGAACAAGTTGTCTAACTGCAGCAGCAGCAGCAGTTGATGATGTTGATGCCAAGAGCCCGCAAGAGGTCTTCTTTATGCATCGTCTAAAGGTCTTAGTGTGCTAGATTCACGGGATTAATTTTAATGGGTTTTTGATAGGTAGGCGGGCAACGCAGTACAATTTAGTTGATGAGGAGGTGGACAGAGGTGGAGACGTGATACTTATACCTATATATCGTCTTCACTGTGACACTTAAGACAGGCGATCATTAAGCAATGTTTTTTTTTGTCAGATTGCACTCTTGGCAGTCCTGAGGTGGATTTTTTGAGAGAGAGAGAATCACACAGATATAGTCAGAGGGTATTAAATAAATGAATCTGCCGATAAACGATTGACGATATAATTGCATTTATATCGCCAGGATATAAGGAATTACCTTAGAAGTTTTATCATCGATATAAAAGATAGATGGAGCATTGAAACCAATGTGTTCCTTCTCAATGAAATCTCTCATATTGATTTGCTGAATGCGCTTAAGATTTCGCCGACATTTTATAGAAGTGACGTTTTGACGGTTTGTATTTAACATTTTGCATCGTCTTTTAGAAAAGCCAGAAGAAAGATTAATATATTTGAGGTGACTCAAGTTTAAATTGAATAGATTTATGTCGCAATACCATTGGAATCATTACCAACACTATTCGAGGTATTAAAATTGCTTGACTAAAATGAAATGATCTATTGAATTTCGGGGTTATAGGAGTGAAACTCAAGATGTGCGATTATGTAGTTAAACAAAACCAATAGCAAAATAATCGAACATACTTAGAATGAAACCAATTTTAGAACGTGAGATATATCCCTTGATATTTTGGGACACATCGTACAAAATCACAGACCAAAAATCACTTAAAAAGAAGACAAAGTCCCTTGCTTTTCGATCAAAGTCATAGTCTATTTTCCCAAAGTAAACCCACGTCCAAGACTGGATGTTATAAATGGCGCCCAACGTGGGGCCTTGTATGTATTCGACTCGTGTTTTAATAACTTAAGTCAATGGGAAGAGAAGTAGAAGGAACCACTCCTATCCATCAACCAGACCGGCAGCGTATAACTACTAACGTTCCAAATCAAACCCCTGTGGAAACTTATACTTGCTACCTCAGTCACCAAACTTAAACCGTGCGAAATTTTTATGGGAGTACAGCCTTGAGGTTGCTGCCTTTTACATTAAATCAGACCCTTTCAGTGTTGCAGTGGGATGGCCTCTGGCCCCTCTGGGTGAGAAAAATTATAGCTTCGTTTGGATCCGGATTTGCTGCAAAGAAGATTTAAGGAACGATTTTGGAGCTTTCGCGAAGTAAGCAAGAGATCGATAGGATTGTCCACATCAAGGCAAGATTTTATTTGTGTCTTATACGCGCAACTGCCCTTTAAAAAGAAAAAAGATAATGCTGCGCTGAATTCATCTCCTTGCCAAAACTTATAAACAATGTCCCAAGAACAACGTGGAAATACCCTTTAGTTGGAAAAGATCACTTCATTGGTAGCACAATATTTGGACCACATTTGCTGCGTGTGTGTGTGTGAAAATATCAAAAATGGGAGCAATGAAGGTTTAGAAATTTTATTTTTATTACGAAAACTACCATTTGATTACCGTAACGTTTACTTTTTGACGAACGTTGGCCATGTGGTTACAACGTGTATAGAAAATCGATAGCATGTTCCTTTGAAAGGCCCCACACACGATCGGATTATGTTGGGCGAGCATCTTCAAAAATGTAGTTGGCGACTAGCTTGGCCATACATGTTGGAACGTGTGTGGGTGCGCCCAACACAGTTGGCGGTTGGCGTACTTGTTTTGTGGTATAGTTCGGCAATGTTCTCCAACATGAGCCAAGTAGTGAGCATTTTGCTGCGTGTGTGTGAAAATTTCAAAAATGGCAGCAATGCAAGCATATAATTGATTTCTAACGTTTGTTTTTTGACTGATAGTTGGAACGTGAATGGAAAATTAGGAGCATGTTCGGTAGTAAGCCAAGCATATTCGGACGTGTATCCGGCCTTTTACTCTCAAGGGCCTGTTCAGTTAAGCTAAAGATTTTTGAATATCGTTCTCTCGTTAAATTTTGGGATTTCATTCATTTCTTCAGAGTATTTTCATAACCGTGATCAATTTTTGCAGTACTTCTTCCGATAGTATTATCAATTGGAAGTACTGAGAATGAAATTTAATTTTTACTTGCGAGAGATTTTAGCTGGCTAATAATTGACACTGCTGATTCAGGTCGCCAGTCGCTCCATTTGCACTTTCTATAGGTGGGTGTCCATTTGAGAGTAGAAGAGCTGCGAGCAGATCCCGATCACAATCGATGACAAGCTCGCAGTATTCTAACACGTTTCATATTTTGAGAGCAGCTAACCGAGAGTCAACATGACAAAACAATGGACGCCAGTGGAGACTAATCAATTTATAAGTCCGTGTCCATTTGAGAGTGAAAATGCTCCAAGCGACCGTGTAGGTCCAATATTCAATTAGTTCCAACCTCACTCTCACTTAAACCGTATCATCTGACTAAGATATTGCGGATCCATTGCACTCGATAGCTATCAGAAGAAATCCACTCTCAAATGGACAGGCATTTAATAAACCTGTTCCTTCTAATTTCGAATGTTTTTCCATGTTAACTGTTACTCGCAAATAACCCTCAAAAATTCAAAATGTCGAAAGTAGAAAAGTTAATCTTGGGCTACTCCCTGGACTGTGTCTACTTTTTGGTTTGTTCTCGATCATCATCATCATCATCGGCTCGACAACCGGGGTCCGGTCCTGGCCTCCTTCAACAAGTCTCTCCACCTATCCCGGTCTCGAGTCGACACCATCCAGAAGCCGCCCGCGTATTTCTTCTTCTATATTGTTATCGGCTGCTACTATTGACCCAAGGTATTTAAAGGATTGCACCACTTCAAATTCGTGCTCCGCTACCTTGATTGTTTGACCAACTGTTCCTCTCGCATTCGACGCCACCATGTACTTTGTTTTACCTTCACTAATGTGCAGCCCCAGACAATTTATTTGGGCCGAATTCTCTCATGGCTTTGTAAAGTTCTACCCTGGCTATGCTATCATAGGCGGCCTTAAAGTCTATAAACAGGTGGTATGTTGGGATGTTAAATTCTGTTGGGATGTTAAGTTCTCGATGCCTTTTATTTATATATCCTATTCTCAATGGAAAATGGAATTAAGACAAAATATTAAATAACAATTTTTATTAATTCTATTTACGACTTACCTATTAAAAAAAACCTGTCAAGTCCAAAGCTTCATCGACTTACGTTTCGAGTTCTTTTTTTTAAATTCAATTAAAACTAGCGCCACTTTTTTATAAAAAAAACTTAAAAATGCCTCCCGCCGAGCGCCGGTGTGACAATTTAACTGTTTTCTTTTTTATTTTCTGTTATAACCACGTCATTGTTACCAAGTCAAGACTTCCATCCAAGCCATTCTCGAGCTCTATAGTTCGTCACTATATATTGGCGATGTAACTTGTCAGCCAGTAAAAACTCTATCCAAACAATGACCGCGGGCTAATGCACCCCACCAGGCCATCACTTTTAATCTGAACCTGCGATGTAACGACAACAGCACCATAAAGCAACACCTCTTAACTTATAGCTTTTCATCTCTTCAGCAGGGAGTACCTGAGTAAGTATATATTTACTCTTCAGATGAAAACAAAAACTACAGACACTTTTTTGTTCCTATATGTACATATAAGCAGTGATCTCCTAGATGAGATGGAGCAGCTTAGACTCTGCGATCCGTATGTTGGAATGAAACTTAGGACAACGACCAGACATCGTTCCACATGAGAGATCCAAACGGTTCACCCCATTACACACCTGAGAGGATTAATTCGAAATCAATTTGTTGTGAAATTAAATGAAACGTTGAGTCTATTAATTATATCATTATTACCGTTGTTGTGGGACCGATCGGCATTGTGTAGCCGATCAACGGTTACATATGTGAGGGGCAGGGATCCTCGACCATCCTAGGAGTCATGTGGTGCATTAACTGTAGGTGGTCTATTCGATCCAGTCATAAGGTTTAATACGTTTTTTTTTATTTTATTTTATTTTAAGGTCTTAAGCAGCAACAGGTTTGCAGCTTGGTGGACTTTTCTTACGCAATTCCATATAAGACAGCATTTCAACAAGACCTATAACGGTTAATTGTCGAAATTAGTTCGAATGAGCGAACGCGCGCCAGGATGAATTTATTAATGGCATAGTGGGTGCGGCTGCTGGGCGCTAGTTGGGCGGTCGCTATTTTCAAATGACTCTCGAGAGCACTCAGGACTGGACAGCATTTTGTAGCGGCTGGCGCGGCACATGGTTGTCAGTGTTAGTTTATTTTATAAAATTAAATAGAAAGAATTCAGGGCTTGACACTATGCAGTTTTTCCTGAAAGATCAACATTGCATTTTTTGCAAAAACAAACTTGTTGTCCAGCTTAGTTAAGCCAGTCTAAAGCTTTTAATAGACCATCAAGTTCTGTCACAGAAATAGTCTCAACTTTAATCCTTTCTCGTTGACAGATATATTTCAAAGGAACTTATTTCAAAATCAAGTTTTTTTTTCAACATTCACTTATGAAAATATGCGAATGAAAAATTCAAATAGTCAAACATCCGCTCTGAACCTTTCTTTTCTAAAATCAGACACCAATCTGTGTCACCTAAGTGGGTATGGTTTACCTTTCTAAATGGTTGGGGAATAATAAAATAAATTCATTCGTCCATATAGTGATCGCTCAATATGATTTGTGACTCGCTCAATTGTGCACTGCCTCCGGGTGCAGTTATAACCTCCTTCCTTTGATTTTGGTGTCCAGTAGTTTTCATATCAACTAATTTCACTTCGTTAATTAATCCGTTTTTTCATGTCACCCAGAAATCAGTGAGCTCTGCTCCCAGACCGTGTGTGTGCATGTGACTGCATCTGCATCTGCATTATATTAGCCTGCCATTCATCCTCCATATACATATTGTCTTTTAAAGGCCAGGCTGCACTTACAATGATTTCATTGAATTATTATCATTTTCATCAGATTGTGTGTCACACTCGCATAAGGCCGGTGTGGTGGTGCCATATGGTTTACCTTAATTCTGCATAGCGTGTCTCGTGTGAGTTATCACAGATTTTCCTTCATAAATGCCAATCAAGTTTTGCCAAAGAGGCGCATTGATATTTCAAGCATAATGGGCATTAATTTACAATCAGGAGGAGAATATGCTTCTGTGTTCAATACTATCTGAGTCGAGTTATGTGAGACTTTCCTTGAAAGAAAGTTTGAGATCGTAAAATTAATAATGATCGTTTTTTAAATACGACAACCAAATTCTATGACAGATTATATCTGGCACTTTACTTGTCAAGCTTATAGAATATTAATTGAAGCGTTTAGATAAACAAGGGAGTAGACGCATTTGCATTTAACTCATTCTTCCGTTTGAATCTTTCGATTTTTCGTTTCGATTGACCTCTTTCTACAAAAATATTCAAAAGTGAAAATCAAAAACTAAGCACTGTGGAGTAAGTCAGATCAGACAGAAAGATTTTGCTTGGCATCTTCTTTTTTTGGGAGAAAATAGAACAATGCTAAAAAGCACTTAGCCCCTTCTTCATCTGATTGGTTGTAGTGAAATGCGTAGTACAAGTAACCCTTTAGTAGATGGTACTACACGGTACTAACTTACAGCAATCGGTTCGAGTCCAACAGTTGGCGAAATCAAAAAAAAGTGTTTTTCTAAAATAAACATGAGACATTGCCTATCAGCAGCACCACTGATAGGCAATTGGCGTGGCAGTCGTGGAATATCTATAACTTCTGCCCAAAAGTAGTGTTCGTGTACACAGTTTGTTGTTTGTTTATTCAAATCCTTGGCATATATACGTGTTTTTTTTTCGAGGTATAAAACTTTAAGTTGGCATTACTTTTCAAGACGGCGACCGATTTAACAGCTGTCAAGTGATTTATTCTCAGTTTGGTTTGGCAATTCATAATGAATAGACTCACGCCTGAACAACGCTTGCGAATTATGCAATTTTATTTCGAATCGCGCACTACGTCCATTAGCGATGTTTAGCGATGAAGCGCACTTCTGGTTGAATGGCTACGTCAATAAACAAAACTGAAGCATTTGGAGTGAAGCTAATCCTCAAGTGTATTTCGAAACACCGTTACATCCAGAAAAACTCACTGTTTGGTGCACTTTATGGGCTGGTGGAATCATTGGTCCGTACTTCTTTAAAAACGATGATGGCCACAACGTTACAGTCAATGGTGATCGGTATAGAGCCATGATTACTAACTTTTTCATTCCTGAACTGAACTATCATGATGTCCAGAAGATGTGGTTCCAACAAGACGGCGCAACATGTCACACAGCTCGTGCCACAATCGATTTATTGAAAGACACGTTTGGTGACCGCCTAATTTCACGTTTTGGACCTGGTATTGGCCTCCAAGATCTTGTGATTTAACACCGCTAGACTATTTTCTGTGGGGTTATGTAAAGTCATTGGTCTATGCGGATAAGCCACAAACGCTTGACCATTTGGAAGACAAAATTCGCCGTGTTTTTGCCGATATACGGCCACAAATGTTGGAAAAAGTCATCGAAAATTGGACGTCCATATGCCAGAAATCATATATATTTAAAATGTAATGCTTCAAGATTATCTTTCGAATAAATAAAAAAATCATGTCAATCGAATATTCCATCGTTGTGTTATTGCAATTTCAAAGTTCTATACCTCTAAAAAAAACACCCTTTATTTTGGAGCAGACTGAACAGTTTTGGAACATCGGAACTTGACTTGGACCTGCTGTTTGTCCGATATGAAAATCATTTTTTCAAAGTTCTCATCAATTTGACTTTTAATTTGAACATGAATTGAATAAGGTTTGTCTGACGTCTGATCATACACACAAGTTACTACAGTGTTTTTAAGTTTCTGGCTTCCATGACACCCATATGTTAGACACAAACGCATTTTATGGACATCTTAAGCGAACCTTACTTGGCCAATCATTTAACATCGATCATAATAAAAACAAGGCTGTATGTGTGCATTTAGTTGACCAAAAATCTTAACACTTTTGAATTTGCATGATGGCAGATTATAGAATGTGGTTAAAAAAAAATGTGTTATCAAAAAATATACCTGATTTAATTTTCAAAAATTAATAATATCTATAGATGTTTTCTTGCTTATTCTGATCGAATAATGAATTGAGTGGCTCTTAAGTCTTAACTCTTGAGGTGGGCTTTATTCCGCGGTTGAAGCATTTCAAGCAAACATCAGCTAAACATTTCATATTTGTATTTATTTATTTATTTATTTGGCTTAATTCAAGCAGATAAAATAACAATATTTAAATAATTACCTATATAAACAAAAACAATAATGATAATAATAATAAAATAATAATAATAGTAGTTGAAGATATTTACATTTTTTTTTTTCTAACTCAAAACAATGGGATGTTTATGGGAGTTTAGCGTATAGGTCTCTTCTGAGGGAGGATAAGCTGTGGGAAAAATCTAGGATATTAAGTGCATGTGCACTGTTGGCGAGGCGTAGCATTCTGGTGATCGGGTTGAAATGGCCATAATTGGTACGATGAGTAGTGAGGTGGAAGAAAGGAACCGATCTTAGGTGGTATGGATTAGTATTGATGTGGATCAATTCGAGGAGCATAGAAGAATCAATAGCGCCAGTGATGATTTGATGTATAAAATGTATGTCAGCTACTTCGCGGCGCTTGGCAAGGGAGTTTAAGTTTATTAATTGTAAGCGATCTTCGTAGGGGGGCAAGATTAAGGGATCTGACCAAGGGAAACTGCGCAGTGCAAAGCGTAGAAACCTTCGCTGTACGGCTTCAATTTTATGTGAGTGGGAAATTTGATAGGGAGACCAAACCTGACAGGCATACTCAAGAATAGGTCTGACATAGGTGGTGTAGAGAGATTTGGTTACGTAGGGATTCGAAAATTCTTTAGACCAGCGCTTTATAAACCCGAGGGAGGAATTTGATTTTGCGATAATTGAATCGATATGAGTGCGAAAATTGAGCTCTTTATCACATATAATGCCGAGATCGCGTATAGAAGAAACAAGGGGTATTGGTAAATTGCAAAAGTGGTAAATTCTTGGGAGTGAGGGTAGTCGTTTGCTGGAGAAAGTCATTGATTGACATTTACTAATATTTAGGTCTAAGAAATTTTTGTTGCACCAAGTGAGGAATGAGTCAAGGTCTTGTTGAAGCAGGGAAGAATCAGAAGAAGTAGAAATTACTTTCGTTATTTTGATGTCGTCTGCGTAAATAAACAGTTTTGAGTAGTTGATAATACTGCTAACATCATTAATGGCCAAAACAAACAAGAGTGGCCCAAGATGGCTGCCTTGAGGAACACCTGATGTGGCAAAGATAGGATTGGAGACCGCACACTCTAAATAGGATTTGACCCATTGAATAAACGATGGTGGAAAACCATATGCTTCTATCTTTACATATATGATTTTATGGCAGATTTTATAAAATGCTTTGCTGTATAGTCAGTGGTTATGACATCGACCTCGAATCCTTTTTCCAAAGCACAGAGTGTCATAGTAACAAATTGGGTAAGATGAGTGGTTGTGGACCTACCTTTTAAGAATTCGTGCTGGAAAGGGGAAACAGTCGATTTACAATGAAAGCACAGAGAATCATAAACTAAACTTTCAAAGAGCTTGGGGATGGATGAATCGGACGATAGTTTGAAATATCGTTTTTTTACCTTTTTTATGAACACATCTTTTAAGAAAAATAGCTGGGATGCCATCAGGGACAGGGGAAAAGTCATCTTTGAGTGAATTGATCTTGTCAACGACCATTTGAGAACTAATTTCTAACTAATTGAGAACTAATTTCGAACTAACTGAGAACTAGTTTCGATTGTAACTATGGTTACCAAATGCATTCAAAGTGCCACGAACACGGGAAATAAAATCATCATATAAATTCTGTTTAATATTATTAAAGCCGATTTACCAAAAAATCACTCTTAACAATCTAAAAAGATCCTAATTTTAATTAAAACAAAAAAAACTGACAAAAAGACACTCGAAATCCCTATGTATCTAGTTTTGGAGCTCAACTAATTCTTAAGCGAGTCAAAAGAAATTAATTTGACAATTTTTCACTTTAACTTTGTGATAAGTTATGAAACTTTACAAACAGTAAAAGATATGACAATGGGTCATATCTTTTATCATTGAGTTTATACACATAGAGAAATCATGTTTTAGTTTCAAACTTTGCTCGTAGGGTGGCGTTACTATCGACTTGTTTTTTTTACTCTTGTAGCAATTATTCTTAAAAGAGATATAAAGAAAAACAAATACAAATGTATGCAGAAGAATTTAGTTCGGTTCGGTTTGAGTGTTTTTGGTTACAGAGAATTATTGAAATAATAATTACTCGATATGTTAATTTAGCGACATCTACTTTGGTGAGCTTGAAACCATCTTGATTCCTCTATGTGTATAAATTCAATGGATGAACGTACTGTATTCTTGTTCTCTAACATTGAAATTGAACACAATATGTACATTGCACAATGAACATTGTGCAGAGAAATATTTATCGAAGTTTTGGTGAAAACTAATGTGAAAATCGATGTTTTGGTGAAAATAAAGTGGACAAGTTTTATAAAGTGTTTGTTAATAAGAAATCAAAGGCATGACTGGGTCGGACAAACTTGCTCTTGTGTAAGATTACTAACCTTTGGCTCAGGATACTTAGCAAGAAACTATAATAAATAATCGGATAAGATGATAAAGATGATTAAATCATGAAAAAAATTTTTACAGAAATTTCATTATTGGCAAAAAATCAGTCACACAAAATCTTATCAAAATCAATCGTTTTTAAAAAAATGGGGTTTTTATAGAATTCAAATGGCAGGTACCGTTAATAAGGTGATTTTGAAAATAAATTTCTAACGAAAACCATTATTATTGGGAAGATGTCTCAATGTTCGCATGCCCCTCCTCCCTTCTCGTTAGTTGTTTCCGTCAAAATTCAACCTCGTATTGGTGTTCTTCATATTCAGGATCTCGTTTCGATTCAATTTTATTTTGATGACCAGTGAAATCCGACAAAATCCTGTAACACAAAATGACAAGTCTGTGCACACATCGACAAGTGTAACGATGCAATATGACAAGTGGGAAATTGTTTAATTTCCTCATTTCTGTAACAGAACGTGACAAGTATCAAGAAATACTTGTCCGAATACAGCTGATTTTGGACAAGTGCACTTTTTCTTACAAAAAGAACAGAATAATTATAGAATTCAAAAAATATTTAACTAAAAATATATGTTTCATTCTGACTTCGACGAAAAAAAAAATCAAAAAAATAAACAACACCTCCGAAAAAACAAATTTGTATTCTCTTATTTTGTCAATAAAGCAATCTTCTTGTCCTTTGCAATTTGTCTCATACTCTCTACGCTGAACACTTGTCAAACAGTGTGGACAAGTCGAGGGAAATTTTGTATTCTGATAAGTTTAACAATTTCCGTTGTGTTACAGAATTCAATGTTGCTTGTCAGACAAGGAATTTTGGACTAGTGAATTTAGACTTTTAAACTTGTCACGTTGTGTTATAAGGCCCTGGAGAAGGCAAGCTCTAGAACTTTTTGATCCATCAAAACCTAAAAATCAATTAAGTATTTTTTTAATTTTTCGATAGATGAATCTTTATTAAAAGGATTATATATCGCAAAAAATAACCGAAAGGTTATATTAGGCAAATCTATTAAAACCTCTTAACAATATAATACGATTACGAATGGTAAAGCAAAAATAAACATTTTGCTATAAAAGTAAATAAACCCTTTGTATTCCATTTATTTCCACACCAACATTCAATCACGATCTGGCAAATGGTCAGCATGCTTGACGTGTTTCCATTAAATCCTAAATCTCTTTCCGCATTCACCGACACTTACTTTAACATAATGTTTTCACTTTACTCATCCCTAAGTGTGGTAAAACACATGTAACATCAGTCAAGTTTAACTTCACTATATGTTTTTCATGCCACTAATAGACTTCGCAACAAAGTCCATCTCACAGCATGTAAAATAGTATAATGCTGCCACGTTCAATCGACATTCAGTTTGTTAACTTTTAATCACATATATACACATAGATACACAATACCAATACATTCGATTTGAACATTTATCCTAACAAGCGGAACATTTAATTCCATCTTAGCCCAAAGTTTAAAGTCTAACGAATATCGCGGACCATTTAAACATGTTGCCAACATTCACGTGACTTATTGCCAAGACCAATTTTGGCAAAAGAGATACGAGTGGCCCCAAGAGTCCATGTCATTGAGCTGCGCATGTGCATACCTAACATGGCGGCGGCATCTATTGATATTTTGTTTGGGGCCTAATGGTGGGAGCTGATTTTTTTTTAAGTCAGTTTAGGGGGTCCTGCTGGACACACACATCTAACACCTTGTAGACTTTCGATCGATTGATCTTCGACTGATCGATGCACCATTTAGTCTAATGACAGATGACAAGTGCGCACAATGAATGGAAGTTCGCATGCGCAACCGCACGAAGGGTTCGACGTTTGTGTGACACTATATGTCGTACTAATCGTGCCCACGATTGGCACATAAATCGCGCGACTAGCACAGCATACTGATCGTGCTATGACCATATTGACCGTGTGGTGGGCTAGCGCTCAGATTGGTACCGTTCCAGGTGGAATTTGTTAACGGATCTTCCTTGTTATATGGATCGAATGGGCTACAATCGAATTGTATTGGGATTGTATTGCATCTCTTGATGGCGTGCAGGACACTTTATCGCTTTTGGGGGGTCAGACATGAAGGCGGAAGGCCTAAGGGCGAGCACACTATCACCATCTATCGGAGGGATAGCTCTCTTGTTCGTTGTTATAAGAAGAATCATGCGTTACCAAATATGGGCTACCTGTGCGCTGCACCACACAATACTCACCTTTACTTTCCCTCCCTTTGGTCTGCTGTGAGCTGATGCGGCTGCTGTCCGGCTTTCTTGGATCCGTTTGGAAAATTTATGGCGCATAAAAGATTGGCTAAATGATTTGCGGAACGACAGAGAGAGAGACGATTTCGCTGGTTTCTTTAAATATAGTTTGGGGAGACAACATCCACGTGTTTCTACACTGAGGAATATAATACTTCAAAGGAGGATAAAAACGGGACAAAATAAACAAACAAATAAAAAAAAAACGCGAAAAATCGCAGCAACCAGCGCTAAAAAAAGGGAATAAATAACTTTTCCTATAAAAGGTTAATTTAAGACACGAATAGCGAGCAAATGCGATAAGTGCACACTTTTGCCACTTCAATGGCTGGCAGCTACCTGGTGATCAACAGTTTGTGGTGATTAGTGTGACCATCAAAAACAATTCCGAGTTTGTACTTTGGCGAGCACATCAACCTTGCGATTCTGTGTAGCACTCTATGCACCGATATACCACCCAATAAAGAACTACTCCTCTATATTCCTCGATGATGATCGGTTATTGAAAGTTATTTTAGAATTTGCGGAGACTGGTTCCAAGAACTTCAGCGCCGCTGAAAATTTAATTTTTCATTTTTCATTTATTTTTTTCGTAAGTATGATTAACATTTTACAACAAGATTTGAATCTTTTATAGTATTTAGAAGCTTGAAATACAATAAATTTTAATAAAAGAAAAATTACAATGAAAATCATTAATTAAGCAAAAAGTAAAATTACGGTATAATGTAAAGCGTTTCTCCAAAGACGCATCCATTACTCCAAGCAGCTCTGTTTCTTCTTAGCTTAAGAGAGGTTTCATCCGATTGGGAAAGCGTCCATGTTTCTGCACCAAGCAGCAAAACTGAGAGGATCAGCTTTTTAAACAGAGTTTTTTAGTTCTTTTTGACAGACTTATATACAAAAAGGCCCCGGTAGACAATTTTACTGACCACTTAAACCAAGTCAATATGGTAGAGTTTTACTTCTGTTGGTAATAGTATATCCTGGTTAGAAAAAAGACCAATTTTGCTCGATTTAGACTCGAAATTTGCGAATTGCTCCAGTAAGTACTTGTTTGCCTTTTTCCATGATATTGAAGACGATGGCAAGTTCAAAATGTTACGTACATTTTGTACCTGATTTATGGGCATGGTGCATGAACGTTATTTCTTTCTCAAGCACAATATTAAATTAGCTACATAACGGTGCATTCCATTGTATCTCCAGTCTTCTGGTGGTATTGAAGGGTGCAGTAAAATATATTTTCTAATTTTGACGGACCACGCATTCTCTAGCTAACAACATTCTGATCGTATCAGTTTGGCAGAGGTATATAAAAACTAGTCATTGCATGACATTAGTTTTTTACTGACAATAATGCAAGTATTGGTTTCGTGTAAAAAAAAATTAGAGTTTTAAATCAAACCTAGGTTCAGATTCGGTATGAAAAAACAATCAAACGTTTACGATGATTTGGAAGCCTAAAAAAGTAGGTTTCGTCATAGAGTCCGTTGGTCTGTCTGTGCGGATGTGCGGATGTGCAGTTGTCTGTTCATTGATGTTCAGCCTAAACGGTTCGACGGATTTTATTCAAACCTTTAGGAAATCACCAAAAAGTACTACACAAGAAATAGTACTTTTTTTTGATTTCTTAAAGGACCAATTAAAATATTTGTTTTATACCGGCTTAACGGGTAACTCCCATATAACGGGTTTAGTTTTTTTCAAACGTTTTCAAAAAAAACGTTTCTAACGATTAAGATTTAACTTTGTGAACGTTATATTATGAAAGATATTAATATAACTGCATTTAAAGATTTCGCCTAAAAGTGCACATAACGGACATTGGGTGCGTTAACAGTTTTTACAAATTTGGCCATAACTTGAAAACCAATTTTATTTATATTCTGTATGGATCTTAAAATGAACATTTAACTTAGGATGGCATATACAGTTTTCGGCTCAACATACTTTTTATGAAAGCTATCATATAACTTGATCTCACGTTATCGTTCTCTATTACTTTTTTGGAAATCGGGCATATATTACTAAGATTCAATTTATCGGGTATACTTTTATCCGGCCATATTTTAGGAATTGTTTAAATGCACCAAATTTTGCTTACGCGAAATAATTCTCTATCGCTGATGGGCATGGTGTAACATTCCTAACACCTCTGTTGCAGCACTCTTGATGACATACTGACTTTCAGATTATGAAATTTTGGATTTCTCGCAAGCTCCAAGGATATTTGATCGCCATAAGATCGCAAACGATTGCTTTTATTTAACGACAAATTGTATATAAGCATTTGTTTGATTGAAACATAGACTCAGCTTGTGTTCCGATGTGATGATCACGACCTTAAATGTAAGCACATCCAGTATGATGGGGCAGTGCCTTCCGTCCATTGTAATAGGTTGAATTTGGTTCCAAATTTGACCCTTAGGAGACCAATTAGAGCCATTTCGGAAATCAAGATGCGGGATTTTCATATTCATCCCAGTCTACATTGCAGTCGTTTATTTTCAGAAGTGATGTCGTGTACGTTATGTTTTTGATTGCGCTTCCAAAGATGTATTTTTTTCCAATAAGCAAGCTTAGAGCACATTGCAAAAGTTTTTTTTAAAACATCTTAGTGCGGCAATAGCAACATCATCTTTATATTTATGAAATCTTCTTCTGCACATGTTCCACATGTTCAATTGTTAATCCTAACTCGAGACAAATTCATCCGGGTGAAAATTCGGAACTCCTTGTTTTAAGCACCCATTTCTAGAAAACCGGTTTTCTACCGGATGAATTAGTTTTGTGTGTGCAGTAAGGGCCGTTTAGCATTTGATTTATCGTTTTGATTTTTATTAAAGCCATGTCCAAAATGCTTCCAAATAAAAAAACAGAACACTTTTTTTTTATTTAAGAAGTGTGTTTATATTCATTTTTATTATTGCAAATCTTTGTTAATCTGACGTTTATGAAAACACCCTATGTATACTTATAGATAAATTATAATACCAATCATTCCGTTTTTGATTAATTTTCAATTTCAAAAAAAAAAAAAAACACCTCTGGTCACACTACATTTGTTGATGTGCAGCATTGGCCTTAACAGTACTGATCCACACCGGCACGTCCGAAAATCGTTGCTGGAACCCTCTGTTATCAGGTGTTTAGCTGGGCGCACGAATTGCCAGCTTATTCGCTATTCATTTATACACAGCATGGAAGAGATTAAGCCAACGCTGGATGTGATAAATGGTTACTTGGGAATGCTTCCGCTGGAATTGGTTATGCTTGAGCTTCTATTGTTTTGCACTCTCGAATAGAAACACCAAAGTTGAGTGCACATTGGAATGATATGGTGATGGGGCGCACTCTATATAGAGGGCGGACGAAATTTATATCTTTGCAATAATCATTGGCAAGTGGAGCACTTTGGGTTCTTTGTCGCCGTGTAGATATTGGTTTTAAATACATGTATACGGATGTATCTAAACGTACTCTATGGCTGGACGGCATGCGGTTAGATATTGGATTTGGTATTTTGGACATATGTCCGTGTATCGACATAGCTTCGGGGAGTATACGACAACGCGACGACATCGGATCGATACCGTTCAACAGGTCAGTGAGCATGCTAATTTTTGTTAAGGAAATTAAAATAGAAGATCTTTGGTAACTAATGGAAGTAGCACAGTAGACAACGGGAAAGTTTAAAAATGTAACTTTATCTTTTGCTATGCGGGAAAGTTGAAAGCGATTCGCCCAAGAATTGCTTTGTATAAGAAATTAAATTATATTTGTTTTAATTTAAAAACGTGTTTCATTTTTATAGGTAGTTTTGAATAAAACTATCAAAATTCGATAATAAACACCTTGAGTCATTTAAATGTTAAATTTTTCTAATGAAAATAAAACATAAAAAATGTTTTTATTGTTCTTTCTTATTCTTCGTTGCCAAAGCGTGGGTTCTCAGAGGAATCCTTTGTTGCTTCATTTTAAAAAAAAATTACTGCATCAAGGTCAGAGACAACTTCTTATATAAACAGAATATGAGATGATCAGGAATGCTGGTCTTTGGCTCCCCTAGCTTTGTTCTAATAAGAGTGCTATTGAATTTTGTGCAAGCTTAATTATTCTTCAGTGACAGGTTTATAGTCATCGACGTCTTCGACCATGACTTTTCAGTTGTACAATGTCTTCTACTCGCTTTTTTAGTTACATTCCTTTGTTTTTTGATGTAAATAATCATTTCTGTTCTTAGCAGCATTTGTTCTGTCTGTTGATCTACAGTGACGTTCTTTTTCTCAGCAGGGAGAAGGGCCTGAGAACTCAGAACTTCTGGATAAAACAAACGCAACGACACCAACATTCAGAAATGGAACAATCCATACCCGGGTAGCTTGCCGAAATTTTCTGAACTCAACCCGAAGAAGAAGAAGAAGAAGAAGAAGAAGAAGAAGAAGAAGAAGAAGAAGAAGAAGAAGAAGAAGAAGAAGAAGAAGAAGAAGAAGAAGAAGAAGAAGAAGAAGAAGAAGAAGAAGAAGAAGAAGAAGAAGAAGAATGAGAAGAAGAAGAAGAAGAAGAAGAAGAAGAAGAAGCCATTTTTTAGTTCGGGCTTTCGTAATTCGTGATTTAAGGGTCGGGATTTTGTAATTCGGGATTGCTAACCCAACACCAAAGGGGTTGTAGACTGTTGCCAGCGACAAAAATTAAAAATCCCGACTGACAAAATCCCGATTTATTTTTGAATCTCGATTTTGGTGGTTGGGATTTAGTACTGAACCGAAAACAAACTAGATTTGTTTGAGTCCTTGGAGTCTTCATCATTTGGTATTGGTGGCAAGGTGTTAGATGCTGTATAGAGTGAAAAAATAATATCCGCATAGGCTTTGGGCTATTCCAGATTTTCGATGTTAAGATTCCTAGCTATATTTGCTCTATTTCATACCTTGAATGCAACAAGATAGTCGGAGTCAATGTTTATTTGTCTGAAGGTTCGATTCAAACGTCCAGAAAAAGTGGTTTAAGTGCCTCCTAGTATTCGGAATGTAGTCAATTTAGTTAATGATTGATTAAACCGTTGAACGCCATTTTCCCGTATAAATATATGTGTGTTGTTTTTCCTCCCCGGGAGCACCAGCACCGTTTGACATTTCGTACTTAATTCTGTGTAAAATATTCTTTTTTGATGTTTGATGTCACTGAATATCGTAGTGGTAAAGCTGTCAATAGTACAATAGGATCCTGAACAATCATACATGACTGGATGCAATCATTGAGATACTTTCGTAAAATTAGAACTGTATGTATCACATACTTTCTCTCAAAATAGGCTGACAAAAATAAAACAATAATTGGATCAATCATCATTTTGCATGATGATTAAACAAATAGATTGATGTGCTTAAGATTGGTTTTCCAAAAATTCAACAGAAAGAGACCAATATTTTTTTCACGAATTTATGTACCTACATATACTGAAATTAAATTTGTATGTCTAACTGATTGAGTGTGCAATGGAAACATACTTCAACAAAATTTTATATAAAATGATTGACCGTGTAAAGGTTTGTTTAAAGCTACCCCTACACGGTCAGTCAGAGGACGTCAGTCATCTACACATATAATCATCAGGAAAATTCAAAAGGGTTTTTATTTTTCATCTAACAAATGCACGCATACAGACTTATTTTTACAAAAACTATATTACAGATTGATGTCAAATAACTGACCGTGTATGTCAGTGTATGAAATGTCAACCTACACGAAATTTAATGTCAATCATTTGATCGTGTAGAGGTCACTTAACGACACTTTTGACAATGCTGGTTCCAGTATAATCTGTGTTGAACAACTGAAATACATTTGTTCTAAAATAATGGTGGCCGCTTTCGCTGTTGCTCTTACTTTTTTCGCGCATCGTCCCTTTCTATCACCATAATTTTCATCCAAACATTCGAATTGTCAGATTGTGAGTCGAAAGTACAGAGTTTTAAAATCACTTATATACACACCTTGAGCTTGAGTTTACACATCAAAAAATAACTTAACGAATGTTTTATCTGTCCTTTGGATACCTTCCAAAAATCGCAAGTAAAAATGTGTTTAATTTTGTATGTATTCAAACATCACTGCCACCGCCATCCCATCATATCCCTCCTCAAACAAATTTTCTAAAAACCATGCCCTCCTTTGGAGGTCATCTGTATACAAGTATTTGATGTGTGACCTAAAAAAAAACTTCCATCTACATGCATTGTCCATTTTCCATCTGACAACCGCATCGATAAATGCACTCCCTTGGCATCAATGCACTCCAAGTTCAGCTGCTGCCAATCTCAAATAAAATTTCTTAGGTAAATTCCCCCAACTAAATTGAACGATTGTTCTCCGGTTTGTAGGTATAGAAAGTAGTTTATTGTGTTCCAGATTCTTCCAGAACAGCTCTGTATGCATTCCAACCTTCATCCTCCCACTTCTTGCATTTAATGCATCACCTCAAAATTATCCGCGTATATTGTTGTTAAAAAGTTGTATAGAATTTTTTAAGCGAACAAGTTCAAGTTTAATAAGCCAACTTGATTCTGGATGTCAAATTGGCTTCCCGCCAGCTGTTCCAATCCAATACACTGACACATCACATCAACCTCCTCCGCCAATAATCATCGAATAATGATCTATTGACGTCAATTTCCATATGAACAAATAATTCTCACTCTGAAAAGATTCCAATCGCCCACGCTCTGCATGATGGCAACCTTATGCATATGCGCGAGCAACAAATCATTGGACGGAACGGCTGGGCTGAAAAGTTGCTGTGTACCTACATAAGTACCTCCAAGCCTCTGACTCTAGTCTCCCAACTAATTCTTGACAGTTTCCGCAATAGAGAAATGAATTCAACGTTGATGCATTACGAATTTGATTGTGCGGTGCATTGAGCATAAGATCTGTTGCACTTGCTCCCATGTGGACCTGAAGGTATTTATCGAGTTGAATAAACAACAACAACAGGAAGAAAAAGTCGGAACTGGAATTGAGTATGCAATACCCTATAATAGGGCCAAGCACTCGAAAATTTACATCCAAAAGTAATTTTTCCAACGGATTTATATAAACAAAGCTTAAGCAGCATTTTGTGTCTTTTGTGTTTCAAACTGCCTTTCAAACTTAAGATACCCTATAGTGTGTACTGCAGTCCCACCACAGGGCACCAAAACCAAAAAATCCCAAACACCTTCTCCAATTTTGGTAGCTTGATTTGTCACGACAAAATTCGATTGAGTGAAGGGTGGCATTCCCCCGGGTGTTAAAGGAGGGGAAGACAAGCGAATTCAAGAAACAAATTGGTTCGCATTCAAAAATTGACAAGAACTTCGTGACTTTGTCACCTTTCAGCCGAAGATAGTTTTAAGATATACCTTTACCCCGTTAAGGAACAAAAAAAAAAATAACAGTGAGATTGTGCTTGGCTGTGATGCTGAGCTGAGGTGATGGTGGAATTGAATGTGAAACTTGTGTCATGAAGCGTCAAAGTCAAGATAATGCCGGTTCCGTATAAATTAAAAAACTTATTTGGTCTCACAAAAGGCTTGGTTACGCTAATTATTGAGGACAGGAGTTTGAACGGTTTATTTTTTCTTTTTATTTTCGAATTACAGCTGAAATTACCGTAAAAAAAATGGAGGTTGGGAGAGCTGGTGTAATGCGTTAGGTAAATTCAATCTATGGTAATCAATCAGTTGAATAGGGAAGTCGATTATGTCGTTTGTTGCAGGTGTAGTTACTTGTATAGGAGAAGGTAACATTAGCGTAGGAAGAAAGTCTTATTTACTATCGGAAACGGGAAATTATTTCGAAAGTTATTTTATTAACGTTTTGTGAATTAAATGGTTGAAGAGAACAAAACAAAAACAACAGGAAACAACACAGACCATACTGAATTAAAAATGTGTGTAAACATAATTTTTTTTTATCAAATTAACAAACGAGTTTATTAAATTTTTTCCCGATTTCTTAGTTAACCGTTTTCTTGTGATAGTGAAAAATTTTATTATAATGATAAGTATATTTATTGACAAGTGTTTCGGTCCATGACCAAAACCATTCAATCATGAATTTTGTACTAATTTTAGAATGTCTTTTAATCGCACCACTAATAGGAGATCACTTATAAAACTGTAAAATATGTTATGCTTGGGTTATTAAAAAAGAAAGCTCAGACAAACCCTACCCTACGCTTATGCGTATTCCGCACAGGTTCAATGTTTCCCGAGGAGTTTGTCACTAGACAGTTTGGTGGTTCATTGATTGCAATATTTCAAATGACTTCATATGATTTCAAGCAGTATTTAAATTGATTTATACATTTTGTGATTGCATTGATTTCAAATGAATTTACTGATTTCAAATTATTGCAAATTAATTCAAGTGATTTCACTATGATTTCAATTCGTGATTTCATCGTGACATTTTTGATTGCATGATTGCAAAAAAACTTAAAGTGATTTCAAATATTTTTAATGATTGCAAGAAATCATTTTAAATCTATAATCAACATTCTTTTTTTAATTTCATCAAGTGAAATAGTGATTTAAACCTGATTTCAACGTGATTTCGAATGATTGCAAGTATAAGTGGTCAAGTGTATTCATTCTTGACAAACCCCTCGATGTTTCGATCTCTTTAGCTGTGTTGTGACCGTATTCCGAATAATAGATATTGGTATAAGTATTGAGATTTTCGAAATAACATTACACTGATAAAATGGGTTCGGCATGTCTGTATGTCTGTATAGTGTATCGTCACTTACAACTTGAATGAGTGAAATGGTTATATTTAGTACCTAGTTTAGGCAAATATACCCGAACCAAATTTTGTATTTCACTGTTGGTCTAAAAGTAAGGGTGCCTGTCGTATACAGCCGTTATCGGAAAGCTTATTTTTCTGTAAAAAGGTTGTAACTATTTAAGCCAAATTTCACATGTGTTATAAGACGTAAAAGATTTACATGCAATTGACATGCAATTTTACTTTCTCGATAATGGCTGAAAAGAGGACACATTAAAAAATCTCAGAGAAAAATAAAAAAAAAATATAAATTTATTTATTTATATCCACCTAACCAATAGTTCGTTTTATGGTGAGTTAAGCTGGGTGCAAACCTATTAACTATACTAATGCCTGAAACAGACGTGCAGACTTTCTGCTAGCAGCGCTTCATACAGCGCCGCATATAAAACAAATTTGCATACTTTTTTATTCTCTTAAAATAAGTGTTCCTTTTGAAGTGGGAATTTTCTTTTATTTTGTTATAAATTTTTCATTGAATTCTTACCACAAGATGGAAAGAGGATTTCAGCTCAATCCATCACTATTTCAGAGGGGAATTTCGAAAAATATAAGTACAAGGTCATCATCATCATCATCATCATCGGCTCGACAACCGGGGTCCGGTCCTGGCCTCCTTCAACAAGTCTCTCCACCTATCCCGGTCTCGAGCCGACGCCATCCAGTTGCGCACCCCAAGGCTCCGGGCGTCCTGGTCTACGCCATCTCTCCAGCGCAAACATGGTCTACCACGCTGTCGTCTGCCATAGAATGTACCACAAAGAACTTTCCGAGCAGGCTCCTCTTCGCTCATGCGAGCTAGGTGCCCTGTTCACCGAAGTCTACCGAGCCTAATTTTTGTCACGATATCTGCTTCAAGGAAGATTGCGTACAATTCATGATTGTACCGTCTCCGGAATCGTCCTTCCTCACATATGGGGCCAACAATTCTCCTTAAGACTTTTCTCTCGAACGCGGCTAAGAGGTCAGAGTGCCTTTTGCTAAGCACCCAGGCAGGACCATGCATGGTCATGTACAGCAGCAGTTTTGAAGTTATGGTGAGATTTCTGGATTTGAAGAGCTTTGACAGACTGTAGTAGGCTCTGTTGGATTTGAGAAGCCGCCCGCGTATTTCTTCTTCTATATTGTTATCGGCTGCTACTATTGACCCAAGGTATTTAAAGGATTGCACCACTTCAAATTCGTGCTCCGCTACCTTGATTGTTTGACCAACTGTTCCTCTCGCATTCGACGCCACCATGTACTTTGTTTTACCTTCACTAATGTGCAGCCCCAGATTTTGTGCCGCCTGCTCGATCTGGATGAAGGAATCGTGTACAGCTTGCTCGGTTCTTCCGATGATGTCGATGTCGTCTGCGTAAGCCAGTATCTGGCTGGACCTGTTGACGATGGTCCCTCTTGTTGCCGTGCCTGAGTCACGGATTGCTTTCTCCAACGCCAGGTTGAAGAGGAGGCAGGCCAAACCATCCCCTTGTCGGAGTCCATTAAAGATGTTGATTGGTCTGGATAGCAATATGGCTATTTTTACTTGGCTTGTTACGTTGGTCATGGTCAACCTACATAGTCGTGTCAATTTATTTGGGATGCCGAATTCTCTCATGGCTTTGTAAAGTTCTACCCTGGCTATGCTATCATAGGCGGCCTTAAAGTCTATAAACAGGTGGTATGTTGGGATGTTAGATTCTAGACATTTTTCCATCGCCTGCCTAAGGGTAAAGATCTGATCAGTTGTTGATTTGCCTGGAATGAAACCACACTGATATTGTCCGATGATGGTTTTAGCGTATGGGGTTATCCGGTCTTGTAGGATAGAGGAGAGTATCTTATAGGCGGTACTCAACAACGTGATACCTCTATAGTTGCTGCACGTTGTGACATCTCCTTTATGTATGGGGCATATTATACCTTTTCGCCAGTCTTCTGGCATTTCTTCATGCTCCCACACGTGCACTATAATACCATGAATTGCCTGACGTAGAGCTGGCCCACCGTGTTGAAATAATTCGGCTGGTATACCATCAGCTCCCGGGGCTTTGTTTTTCTTTAGCCGGTCTATAGCCTTCTCAACCTCTTCTATGCTTGGTGACGGCAACATAGGGTATTCGTCTTGAAGCAGTGGAGCCTCCACTTCAGCAGTGAGTTGACCATTTAGCAATTCATTAAAGTACACTTCCCATCGCTCCAGTATGCTTTGTGGATCGGTGATCAGATTTCCCTCTCCGTCCTTGCAGTATGTGCAGCGTGGTGTGTACTGCGTCATGTTTCGGACGGATTGGTAGAATTTCCGCGCCTGGTGCGCACCTCGCTCTCGGCTTTTTTCTATTTCACAGATTAAGTTCTTCTCCCAGGCTGATTTTTTCTGTCTGTGAAGCCGTTTTTCTATTCTTCTGAGCTCTTTATATTCTTCTTCGCGTGCCCGCGTTCTATGAGATCACATTGTACAAGGTCACATTGCTTTAACTAAGGCCGTGTGTGAATTGGGTTAAAATTTTGGATTTCATTTTCTGCCACGACTAAATTTTGACGTTTGGTTCGAGGTGTGAATTGGGTTAAAAGGGATTTTAGAAACACTACTTTGGCTTCAATTCCCTCAAGATTAAAAATAAATTCCCTGATTTTTTTTATTTTTAATATCTACGCAATATTGCAATAAATTCAATAAGACGGGGACGACTATACGTTATTCATCTTTGCCTTTTTTGATGTGAAATTGTGAATATAATCAAGCTTAATTCTTATGTTTACAAGTTTTGTTTTTTCGTTGTGAGACCCTAATTACAAGAATATTAATACAATACAAGAATATTAATACAATTTTATTTTCCAATTGTATAAGTTCAAACTTACATTTATTTTATGAATTCCCATTTCTTTCCTTTTTTGCATTCACGTTTATCATCTTTTACCGCTGTGATTACAAAAAAAAAAAAAAACAAATACAACCTTCTCTATCTCTCTTGAAACGTCAATTTTTTACCCATTTAGCCTGCTGCACAGCTCGCTAAATTTTAACCAATTTTATTCACCACGCTAGTGTCAAAATTTAACCAACTTTTAACCCAATTCAACACGGCATTAATTAATTTATATTTTGGGTTGTAACTGAAATTAAACTGCGCAGCGATATTAGGAATAGAGATATCGTTTATTGGTTTAGTTTTAAATTAACAGTTTACTGCAAGAACAAAAAATTATAGAATTGAGAAACCCCAAAAAGAGGATAAAACGCTTATTTTTGAGAAAAGATATCGGACAAACTTTTTAAGCTCGAATAGAGGACTTGTCTTCTTTAAAGAGGACGTCTGGTCAGCCTAGTAGAGGTAATAGTTGACATTGAATCCGTACCTGTAGCACTAACTCCATTGATATTCCTTCACACAGACCAGCTTCAACTGCAGAAATTTTTTCACTATTGAAATTTGGCTCAAACCGTCAAAATTCTCACTTCCAAAACATCAATAAAATAATAGAAATTGTTTTTCGCAATCGTAAATTAAATAAAAACTATAAAAAAATAAGGAAGGTATTACAACCTTCGTTTCAACGAATGAGAAATTTGTCAACTTTTCACTGTGGACAACATAGCTCTCTCAAAAAATGTTATCAAAATTAATCGTAGATATTCTTTTCGATAAAAATGGAATTCAAGTATTAACTTTTTATAAAAAAAACATTCTTTGATTGCAGTATTAATCAACTTAAGCAGAAATTTTAGAAAAAATTTTTTTGTCAAAATCAGTACAGCCGTTTCGAAGATAAACGGTATCAAAGAAGTACCGTTCAATGGCAGGTAACGTAAATGAGCTTCTCAGAACATTTTTTTTAAATGAAATACATCATCGTTGGCAACAAATCACTCATACAAATTTTATCAAAATCGATAGTATTTTTTCGAGAAAAACGAAGTTATTGGTAAAGCATGATAGGTACCGTTATTTTAAACCTAGAATCAATATAAGACCTACTTCGTGGTGGTTTTAGACTATGGTGTATTTTCACGACTCCGCTCTCCAACTGAGACCTTCCCGAACCACGATTCGCATAGAGACGACTCCGAATATTCCAAGCCATTGGTGAAAATTCGAAAAGGTTGAATGGACGAGTTCAGTCCCTCTTCGTCAATTCCAATTTAATAAAAAAGAAAACGAAAAACTATTTACGCACTATTTTCCCATCTTAAACCTTTCCAGACTTAAAATACAGAGGAAAACTTTACTGTTGGACGAAGCATCAACCATTTTTCAAATAAAATGTTGAAAATGGATGGCAGATTAAAGGGGAAAGGGAAACAGCACAGAATTTTTACGTGTAAACTTCCTCGTTTACACGTAGCAATTATGAACTGCGTGGCCGTTACCTGGACTTCTGGTAGATGGAACAGGCAACCACTTCACTATACGAGCATTTTAGAGATGCAACAATAATAGAAGAATTAAGAATAAATAAGAAAAAGAACAACTACTTGTTGCGGTAAACTTTAACGAAACAAAATTTTACAATATTTGTATAAGAGGAGAATCTATAGCCTTTCCTTTTTGTCACAAAAGATGCATACGAATTCTTAATTTAATGTATAATTTGTTTCTCTCCGTCTCCACCCACCTTTAGTCGTGCATTTGTTCAAACTTTCCACAAAAAAAAGTCCAATATCATGTTTCTTTTTAGTAAATTTATGAGTAGACATTTCTACTGTTACTTTAAAATTTTCTACATTTCCAAAAACAAAACGCGTCACACGGTTGTCTGTCAAATCAATTATCAAACAAAACCTTTCCGGCATTTAAAATTCCATTCAAATCCAAAACTGTTGTTCATCATCAATTCATCGCACCCATTAACACCTTTTTTTTACACCAAAATCCGTGAAAGAACAGATCAATTTTATTCAATCTTCTGTGAAATATTTTCACCTGAATTCTGACTGACTTTAAACAAAGGCACCTAAAATCTGAAAAGAAAGTCTCACCAAGTGATCCCCCATTTAAAACCGCCTATATGAAAAAAAAAAATCCGTCGATTACACGCATCAAACTATAAAACTCATTTAAAAGCTGATACCCCATTATTAATAACACCACATCATGGATTTACTACTCCTCTGTGCTCCCACCAGAGGAACATCAGGTTTTTTGTGACATCCTACTCCTAAACTCCTCTCGGATAGATCCAAAGCGTCTCGATTAATCAATCATTAATACTCCACCATTTAAGTGTCTTTAAACACCAAACAGCGATTAATCTCTCTCACTGCGCAGCACCACACTGAGTCGCGTCATCATCATCTGCGCAGCCATCTAAAAGATGAACACCGGCAAAACGTTGGGTATTATGGTCCATGAACGGCACGGAACGGTCAAGAATATTGTTAGATTCCACTGTCCGGTACCACACAGTGCGGGGAAACCCATCGTCAAAGAGTCAGAGCAGAAGCAGCAGGAATCGGCCGATAACTGTCCACGGACATCGGGCAACGCATTAGCCAACCGGCAGGTATCTTTCATCGCGGTCCAGCGGACACAAATGGGCGCAGAAGTCCGAAAAGATGATGGAATTTAAGTCACAAAAAACGAACGAATCCGCACTAGATGGATGAATGGGACAACTTGTCCTCGCCCATATACGTATAAAGAGTTTAGTTTGCAGCAAAAAAAAAAGAAAACACCCAAACGGGATACGGAAACAGGATCATGGCGTGGAGTGAAACCACTTTGCTCTCATTATGCTCACCGGTATAAGCCGCATAATGGAATGACACTAAGCTCATAACTTACATCCGAATGATTTGAAGTTATTTCTAGAGCAACATCCACATGCGAAGTCTCATCCTGCACGAGTATAGGCTTAGCCTCCTCCTAGGCGAGGAGGAAGCAACTTAGTGGCTTCGATGACGGTGACTTGTCGCGTGAACATCGTTTCTATTCAATTGAACAGAGTTGGAGCAGACAGGGAGCAGCAATGAATTGCCTGGGTGGATAATGGCAGGTTGCGGGAATGCATGTGGGAAGTTCGGTTTTTTTTTTCTTTTGTGATGAAGAAAGTATAATGTACCGAATGGCAATGATGATGCGGTTTTTTTTCCATCCACAGATGGACAAGTCGGGGTCATTTATGGTTTTGCTCGTAAATTTGTGAAGAGAAAAAAAAACATTCCTTGGGAGAGTTTTTTCCCATTTCATGTCAGATCACAATGTCACCATTAGAAGATGGAAAGTCAAGACGATTATCATACCTTTTTTGGCAGAACACATAGATTAGAATTAAATTTTATAAATTCAATCAATCATTTTAGAAATTTTTAGAAATAAATCTGAAGAAATTTATTGGTCCGTTTATATGGATGTTACACAAAATGGTTTATTATAGAAATTTAATAATGGAATTTTTGAATTCCATTGAAAAGAAGAGTCATTTTTTATTACATACATACTTTGAAAATGAAAACCTATAGAAAATATCGATGACAACCTGGGTTTGGTTTTGGAAAGATAAAGATATAAAAATGTAGGCATTAATGTGAGTGAAATGTGGAAAAAAATAATTCCATTCTGTTTTGGTAAATGTCTCAAATAAAGGCGAAGATGATGAAGATCTCGCAAGAAGCTTCAGGTCATCAGGACATAGTGGCCTCATTTTTGGATTTGATTTCCCATAACTTAGTGTAGACGAAGGGAAGTGGGGAGTTTAATATTCGAAACTTTTAGATGAAAAATTCCGGTTGACAGATGCAGATAAGAACGATGCCTATACCAAGAAGTTCGGTAGATTTTCTGATAGAACATCCAGGGAGCTCTATATGGGCAAAAAATAATGGAGAAACGCCAACTTCTCATGAAGAAAAAGAGAAAACAACAGAAGCTTGTCCTCAAGTGCTCTACTGCCAAGGGTGATACTAGAAATTTCTCCTAAAGTTGTGAAAAGATCTAGCCAAGGCTATAAAGCCTGATCGGAAGACTGCCGAGATGAGAGCCGGAATATGGTAGTATTAGAGACACAAGTAATACTATGTTCAGACGATTTGCAGAAGTTGCAAAAATTTGCACACGTGAAGGCACGAAAAAACTTGGAAATATTGTGCAAATAACATCAGTTCGAACGTGCTTGCAAATGTGCAAATGGACGTGATCACATTTGCAACTTTTGTCCCAAAATTTGAAAATGCATTAGCAATCAACGACTTGGAAATTACTTGCTTGCAAATGAGTGAGCAAATGTGGCAAATCATTTGTATAAGGTGTTCACAAGGTTTACAGTATATTTGCACATTTGCATGTTTTTAATCATTTGCACATTTGCAAGAATTTTATTAATCTTCTATTGATTATTGTTGAGTGAGTAAAATAAAATGTTGCAAATCAATAAAAAAATAAAATGTCAAACAAAAAGTGGGCATTGCTATTCTGGCTCTAGACATGATGGAAAATGAAGAAGATAACGAAAACGAAGGAAAAACAAGTGCAGTTCACCGACCAAGGCGTGTGTGGGGTGAAAGATTGGTTGATGATTCGCAAAAGAGAAGGATTTTGTGCAAAATTATTATTGGAACTGCGTACAGTTGAATCAGGGCTATATCGTGGATTTATTCGTTTGTCCGCCAGTGAATTCGATTATTTACTGAATTTGATCAAGCCTCAGATCAAGCCACGTATCGAAAAAAACAGATGTTTTCAGTTTAAGTAAATTTTGAAAAACTTGATATAACCATTCAATATTTAAGGTTCTCCGTAGTAGATTTTTCAATCACACTAAATTTTACCAAAATCGAGAAAAATTGGATTGTCTTTAAGGCTTATTTGCCAGGTACCGTTAATATGTAAACTAATTCTGAAAAAAATAAAAACACAACCTTTGGCTACAAATCCATTATATCAAATTTTATAAAAATCGATCGTATTTTTTACGAGAAAAATGGAATTGTCTAAAAAGCTTTTATGGCAGGTACCGTTAAAAATCTAGTTGTGAAAAAAATATGTCCAAAAACATCACCGTTTTAAAAAAATCAGTCATGGTAAATTTTATCAAAATCGATCATATTTTTTCGAGAAAAATTGAATTATCTGTTACGTTTATATGGCAGGTACCGTTACGATCAATTTTGATAAAATTTTATGAGTGATTTGTTGGTAATGTCTTTCATCTAATTTTTTTTTTGGCAAAACAAAAATTAGACGCTTTGCGCAGAGGCGATATCGTAATCAATGAAATTATTGCTAGTTGAAAACTTTAACTTTAATACCCCGCCATGAGGTCGTAAAATATCTTCTGCTATGGCAATTTTCGTAAGTCCGATAGGGCTTTTAAAAAAATCTTATTTACGATAGAACTGTCATAGAATGGTACTGCTAAACTCAAATAATACTGCAATAATTTTTTTTTTTTTTTTTAAAAGCATTTTTTAAAAAGATTATTTTTAATCTCCATTTTGCCTGAATTTTGATAAAATGTTATGTTATTGCTGTGTTGTCGACGGTAAAAAATTGACGAATTTCCTGAATAACACGGTTACTTGCCACAAAAGCAAGTTCGTGTGACCCTTATATATATGAACGAATGCATAACTAGCCTTATATACAGTGGCGATTCCAGAAAAAGTTTTGGGGGGGGGGGCCACCTGTATAATTTTTCAATAATTTTTTATTTACTTTTTATTTTTTTTGTAGTCCTTTTAAGTTAGTAAAATAAGTGGATCCATTTTTTGCTCCTCTTTGGCCCAGTTTTTCAGTGCGAGATTAAAATTAAACCTGGGTTAGGTAACTCACCGAATCGGGTGAGATAACTTTGGATTAACTAAACAAATGCTTTGGATTTTGTATTCTCAGAGTTTCTTAGGTTCTTCCGCATGAATCCCCTAACTACTAACATTCAGGTTCTTTGGTCAATTGGAGATAAATTTATGCCCAGAGTTAGCTAACTCTAGTTTAATTCACAACTGAAAAACCGGCCATAAGAAACCTTAACTTGCATAATCCATAAAATTAAACTTTTTGTGAACAACATTTTATTAATTTGTTATTTTAATAATAAAGACAATAAATAATAATGAATTTTGTTATGTTAATATATTTTGGAAACTTTAATTTGATTGTTGAAATAGTTAATGGTTCAATTATTGTTTTTTGGGAAAATCAAGTCCATTCTCCTATTTTTCGTGTTGGCAAATTGCTCAACAACTTCCTCAGGATCTATATTGATTTCTCTGTGAATATTCATGGATGCTTATCCATTTAGACGTGCTTCGGAAGTTGTTGCCCTCAGCTAAGTCTTTAACCTTCTCAGGGCGTAAAATGATCTCTCTGGTTCTGCTGACGTAACTGGAAGTACACACATTACTTCTAGTATCTTCCCTATATTTGGGAATTGTTATTACTGCAAACGGGAAGAGAAGCTTAAGCTGTTGCTGGGATATTTTCTCCATTTTTCTCCTCCCATGTTTGTTTCCATATCTAATAGTAGAATGAAAAACAGAACTTTTTGCTTACCGAAAGAATCGTTAAAGTGTTAGTTAAAATTTATCGTTAAAGTGTTAGACAGATCTGGAATCGATTTCCAGACATTGAAGACATTGACATTAATTTGAAGTAACACGACAAAAAGAACTCAAAATTAAACGATTTAACAGTTAAGGTTTTACTCATACTTACAAACCGAAAAAAAAATCGATATATAAAAATAAGTTCAAATCATAACACCAATGACTGATTGAATAATGTGAATAAATAAAAATACGATTTCAAGAAAAAATTCTCCATTAGTCAAAAATACAAATAGTCCTTTATTTACTGGCTGTTTTTCAAGTTTCGATTTTTTTAATTTTGGTTTTAAAAAAAATCAAAATATACTTAAGTAAGAACAAAAAAGTTGTCTTTCTTATTTTTCAAAGACCGGTTATTTGACCATATTTTGTTTTAAAATAAAAATAAAAACAAATGATATAAAAATAAAATTAATACCTTTGACTCAAATTGAAGGTCATAAATTCGAGGGTGTTACAGGCAAGGGGGGTACTGGTCGATGTTCTGTGTTCTTTTTCTGTGGGCAAGGTGTAAATTTATCTAAGAAAAATACTTTATTTCGCTTTGAAATTTAGTGTGAATATTGAAGCAGTTAACTTTTCAGCTAGGCAGTGGTCAAACTCGTCTTAATTCTTTTTCATATTATTGAAAATGAAAAGATTTTTAAATATAAATGTTTTAAATATTGAAAATCTCGTTACAATAATTCAAACTGAAATGGAAGATAAATTTAGCATTTTTACTAAATACAAATTGAAAGTAGTCAACACTTAATATTTTGTAGAGTTATGAATTATAAACATAATTTTTTATACCTTTTTGTGGTTCAGAATTACTAGCAGTGTCTTACTAACAAATATTATTCACTGCCAATAACTTATTTTATTTTTTGTTGAATATTTAAAATGATCCTTTTTTATGGTATGTTTTTTTATTTGAAATCACGCATTGGATAAGTCTTGTGTTTATTTTTTGAGACACTTTATCAACAATAATTATTATTTTGAATACATAATATTAATCTAAAGATTTGCCAACGATGTTCGAAAAAAAAAATTACCTGAACGTTCAACGTCAGCTAGGGGGTCTATCACAAACAAACACAAACAGTCGTTTCGGAGCTTGAGGGGGGCCCGAGTATCTGAGCTCTGAGCTCCCTCTAAATCTCTAATATTTACGAAAAAGTTTCAGTTATTTATGTACATAATGATGAAATCACCTAAATTATAACATGATCCTGGAGGCTTGGGAGCCCGGGTCCCCTGCCCCCCCCCCCCCCCCCTCAATACGCCACTGCTTATATAGTACCTTTAATCACAACTGAAAATGTCAGCTTTTCCCATTGTACCCAAGCGGGTATAGTGATAGTAAATGAGACTGTCATCTTCACTTTAAACAAATAGTTAAAGAAATATTTAATTTATTTGAAGATTTAACAAATAATTAAAAAAATACATATTCTACTTAATTTGTTTTAATTACTTCTATATCTGTTCGCACGAATGTGATCTTTTTTCTATAATAATAATTCTTTTAATATTTTTGTGTAATTCTTTTTTGTCAATAAATAGTTTAAAGTACATATTTGAAAATCTTTTACAAATGAATAAATTTCTTTTATAAAAAAGGCCGTAGTAATTTGATTTTAGTTGCATTGTAAGAGCAAAGAAGGGTGCAACCCATTTTGCAGTATTTTAATATTCTTTTCATAAAATTTTTAATTTATGTATTTAGATTGCTATAGTACAGTAAAATTAATTTAACAATAAATAAAGTTTTATGAGCTAGAAAATTTTAATATTTTTTCTTTTTATTTAATATTCCACATATTTATACAGATGTGGGGTTGATTGAACCAGGTCAAAAAATTTTATGGAAATACTGAGACGTATTTCTTTATTTGTAACAATAGTGTTTTTGTAAATAGTGAATTATGATTACAGATTTTAATTTTTTTAAGATATTTTGAAGTTAAATGCTTTATAATTATTTTGAATTTTTAATATTAGACTTGAATGATGTTTTGCAAAAAAAAACATTATTTTCTTTAGGGAATATTTTAGCATTTTTTAGCAAGTGGTTCAACTTACCCCATAAACGTGGTCCAACTTAACCTACCAATGGGACAAGTTGAACCACTTGGACATGTCTTAATTATTATTTTTAAACTTTAATATTCTTCTCTGAATGTGTATTTTAAAATATTTCTTACATCTCCTGGCTAAACTTATCCCTCCCTTTTTGTCAGTATACAACTGTATATAATCAATAGAATTGCAATTTGAAGGTCTTTATACCATATCAAGGTCAGAAAAACACAAATGTTTCCCTTTAAAAAATAAATAAGTCAAACGCAATCACAAATATTCCGTCCCACATACATATACCTTCCACATATATATTTGCTTTGCAATTCCTTGAATGCCAAAGGAATAACAATCAATTTCAAGCACAAAAGCTCACCTCCGACCCAAATTAATTATTATGCTACACGATATACAAATAAATTTTATTTAATCCTTTTTCTATTGCTATAGCAGTGGCAACCGTTTGCGTTCGTTTGTTGCAAACTGCATTCAAGTATTCGCATGGCACACTATAAATATCCAAACGTCACAACTGCCATGGTGAACTCTAAACTAATCTCGACCACACGCGACTGCAGTCAGTTTTGGAACTGTGTTATTCCAATTGAATAGCTTGGCCGGTGCAGGACAAGACACAACTAGCTATAGCTAAATTTTGCAACGTCAAACAACTCTGTTGTTCCGTTTAATCGCAATCAATTAATACGCTCGATACCACAGTCTTGTAGTTTTGGCCGAAAAATTAATTTTCTATCTCTGCTGATTTGGCTGGATGAATTTACCACCGCACTTCGCGCTCCGACGAAAACCCCCCATCGAGGATGTTCTTCCAGCTAATATAATAAGAAAAAGAACTTCTTCTCTGGTCGCTCATGTTAACAAGTTGCTTCTGGGTTTGAAAAGTTCCGCGCACACGATAGGGATCTCCAGCCAAATGATCAATACTCTACACTCGATTCCTGATAATTAAACATTTCTCCAATGCAGCAGGTTCTTGATACAGTCTCTTGGCAGTCTCGGCCTGGACGGTGGTGGTGGTTTCAATCCAGAGAAAGATGATGATGACCACCTGTGCCTCCAACAGAGGACTTTACTCCGTGTGGTCTCAAGTATCGCTGGAAATTGAAAAATTAGCGGGTATGAGATGTGTAATTAGAACCATTACTATTATTTTGTCATTTTGGATAACACACAAAGCTGAAATTTACGAGCGTGTAGTACCAACAAAAATAATTAATTGCTCGACTAACAAGCTCGCGAAATAAACAAAGTGCTCCTGGTGGGCAGAGACAGATCCGAATCCAGTGCAGCGTTGCCGAGGAGGCGAAGATATGTCTAACGCTTAATGCCATACCCTGAGCTAATTAATTTTATTAATTGCCGGCCTAAAGCATGTGGCGTCAGGCAGATACAAATTGGTCAGAAATCAGGGAAATTTTTTTGGTTAAGCCTTCTCCTCACTTACCACAGATTTTATTGCTGGCGCAGAAGCCCCATAATAAAGTTGTAGAAATCTCGGACGCTTTTTTTATTTTCTTTGCCTTCTAAACTGCAATCCGACAAGTGATGGGAATCCAGTCGCCAAGCTATAGAAAACTTAATGTCCGTTGTCAACATGGTTAAATTATTTCGGGCCATAATGTTGAGGTAAATCGAAATCGGGCCTCGTAAATAAATTTCGGGCGGGCATGCAATTATAAGCCAAACTCGTAGGGAAATTATGACGAACGTCCTACACAATATTCATTTTTATTTGTGGCGCCGCCGCACCGCTCTGCAGAGTTGCAATCACAATTGCTGCCTTGCTTTATATTTTCAAACTCTATGGCAGAGAAACTCTGTTGCAACATGTATACGATACTTGAACAGGTTCAGTTTCAGAGGCATGTTTATGACCAGTAGGATGTTTATGATTCCTAGATTCCAGAATGCGAAAGCAGTGGCTATATATATGATGATGATGCTATTGTCAGAGTTGTATTTTTTTTTATTGCACCCTGGTTGCCACTGCGCCGCCGCACTCTCTGATGGGCGTAGCAAGAATCAGAAGCCAATCGTTTTATAATCATCTTCAATCGGCAGTTGCAATAAAGTTGGAAAGAATGAGGTGGAAAATTTAATAGGGAATCGTAAAGAAGCAATCTTTTTGGCGGGAAAATTATACTCAAGAAGTTGATAGAGGTGCTGGCTATAAGGATGGCTTTATTTGCGAATTCTTGGAGATTCAGTATTTCAGTAGCAATGATTCTATTTCTAGATGGGTGAACCTTAATTGTATAGGTTTTTGCAATATTGGGTTTGATTTTATGGAGATTCCATAACGAGGACTATGAGTTGTGGATTAATAATTGAGGTTAATTACAGGTTCTGAATTGAAGACCGTTGTACAACATTCAAATTAAGATAATATTTTTAGTTTATGTGAACATAATTGTAAGAATAAATTTTCAATGTTTTGTCATTCGTCGAGGTTCGAAAAAAAACTTGATTCTTCATAAAGACCTCTTTTATGAAATCTACGACTTCATTTTATCTGCAACAAGTCTCTGAAATGAATCCATATTATCGGCATTTAGGAACAGGAAATTTTAAGTCTTTTCATTATGAAGGAAACTCAGCACTCAGTTTTTATATAAGTAATTCGTTTTGAGAGCGGATTATTATCAAATCTGTATAAAATTGTATTTAAACCGCGAAGGAGAGGCAGGCGTTCACACTTCTGTCAAAAATAGTTGCAAGAACACCGCGTTCAGTTGCCTTGAGACTTTTTCCGAGAGCACCCCACTGCGAAATAATATTTGATTCTTTCTTTGTACTTATATTTAAAAAAATGTGTCACTTTCTAAACAAGAATTAGAATTTCGCAGCGAAAATATTTTTTTTTAAAGAAAAATGTTATCTAAAAAAAAGGAATCACCACACTGTATTTTTGCTGACCACTGGAAGCATGGCAAGTTCCACTACTTGTATAATGTTTTCAGGAAGGACGAACATAAATTTCTTCGATACTTTCGAATGACTACAAAAACTTTTGGCTACATTTTGAATGACTACAAAAACTTTTCACTTAAACTCAAGAATCAAGAATCATTTTTATAGTAGGCGTGTTTTATTGGTAAGTGTTTAGTCACTTCAGAAATTTTTTTATGAGATACGAAAAGTGGCGACAAATTGGTCAGTAATTAAAATGAACATAAAAGTGAAGATAAAATCTTGGAATGCATGGACATTTTTGGCGCGAAATATAATGTCAATACATTTTTTGCTTAAAGGTTGGTGGCACCTATTACTAATGGTTGTGCTCATTGTGTTTTCCTTTAGGGCCGCGTTTTGCGGAAGAAGTAAGAAGCTTTCAACCTACGAAAGTTGAAAAAAAGTTTTGATGATTTTCAACTTTTCGCTTAAAAACAAAAACAAATTGGTTGAAGCAGGTTTTTAAAATAAAATTATATAATTTGGAATTAAATTTGGTAATATTCAAGCTAAATAATGATTATTTAACCGGTTTTTATTTGTTTGTATGGGAAGGTGGGGTACATATTGACCAACTTATAGCCATACTTTGCAGACACATCCATCAAATTATTTGAAACTTCGGCTTGGCATATAGTCAAGAATACCAACTTTGAATTAAAATAAGAAAGTGGATACAAAAGTGAATATAGCGTTTTATTGGTTCTTTTTAGTGCTGACTAACTAAAAATTACGAACAAAACACGACTTTTGGAACTGTTTGAATGTATGTCCCACAAACATTCCATTTTTTTCACTTCACTAATTAATAAACTGATGTCAATCACGACAAAATTAAATGCGCTATTCGCGCGGGTAAGCTTAAAAATCAAATGAGTTTTGATCTGCCAGCTTATACTAGCTGGCGTGCGGGCGGAATAGCGCGCACTCTCTTACTGCGCACTCTGCAATATGTCACTTGGAATCTTGGAAAAGATCAAGCTTCTATTACCTTAATGCCTTCGTTGACTGTTAACGGCATCTTATGTCATGCCATCAGTATACTTTACTTATTTCGATATTCAGTCGTAATTAAGCCATTTGGCTAAGGAGTTTGGTGTTTAAAGGAATATGTAAGAGCTTATTGACGTTATGTTTTAAAAGATCTAATCGCATAAAGTTTAACTCGAATGTGTTTCATTTTTGAAATTTTGATATTGAAAACATTGCTTGCATTTACGATTTGACCCCCTGCTTCTCGTTTTCTCTTTTTTTTCTTCCTGAGAAGTGGGCGTGTTCTTCCCTTCTTATTTCCCGTAGAATTCCCAGGCTGCTTTCTGTTTTTCAGTAGTTGTGGTACTTGTCTGCAAAATTGCATATAAGTGATGGCTCTTCTGATGGCTTGTTGACAAAATCTCAACCCGTTCTTTGCATTTACTTGCTGCTGATGGATGACTTGTTGAGAGGCTGATTCGAATGTGGTCAGCGAAAATTCTTGCGGTCTCCTGCGATTTAAGTTTCACAACATCAACCAAATTTTCAACTCATCTCTGTGCCGTCGTTATGGCGCGAAGGACATTTGCAAACGTATTCGAGTTACTATTCTGATTGGTCCGAGAAATATTGAAAGCATGTCTGGCGACATCAATTTGATTGAAGGTTTTTTTTATCAAAAGACCGCCAAGTCCTTTTTATATCAAGGTGCGGAAGTAATTGCTCAATATGATGATGATTCACCTCAACGCAAAGTTTAAAATCCTCTGTCAGTGACCGTAAATTTAGACAGTTATGAAGGCTTTTCTCCGATGAGGCGACGGTTGAACCAAATTTGATCTACTTTCCGAATTTGGAATTGAAGTCATCCAGAATAATTTGAATTTGGTGACGGACGTTCGTTTTCTCCGAAGATCATATAGAACCGGCCCTTGGTTGAATTATCCTTCTTCTCGTGGCGGGCTTGAACGCAGATTAACGTCATGTTCTTAATCTTGACTTTGGTGCTTTAAGCCTAAAACTTCTTTCCTTTAAGTATTCAACTTATACAGAAACCACATCCAAGCAGTCGCTGGCCCTGCTCTTTATAACACTTTTCGTGATAATCTTTTTTTATCCTGCACGTGGTCTGTAAAACAACCGTATACATTCCACGAACAGATCCGAAATTTGTTGCCCTTGTGTCGTTTGTTGGGGTCATCAACACTAAAATGATCCAGTTTGTTGGTGTTTTGGAACCGGTTTGTTGGTTTTTTTTTACCGTGAAACAGAATCTACTCCGATGCCCAACACACATCCTGGAGGACCAGACTCACTAGTTAGTTCCAACTAAGGAATTCTTCCGATGCCGCCTTACTGAAAGTAGAAGTGGATACACTCCTTCCTCTATACCTGAAGGGCTGATTCAATAAAAAAATTATCAACTCGGTCCGTTACTTCTTTATAAACTATGTTGAAATTTTCATCAAAAACAATAGCCTCTGCATCTATTATCTTGAAAATATAAAAATAAAGTTTACAGTGGCAGCCAATCGCAAAAGTTCTATAGCATCTTCCGGTAGAGTGATATAAATTTTGGAAAGATTATAATCAAAAATTTTGTTTTTGTTAAAATCTGCAAAAGAGTGGCTTTCAAAAAGGAGATTTGCTACAATCCCCACTACAAGATATTCATCATCATCATCATCGGCTCGACAACCGTGGTCCGGTCCTGGCCTCCTTCAACCAATCTCTCCACCTATCCCGGTCTCGAGCCGACGCCATCCAGTTTCGCACCCCAAGGCTCCGGGCATCCTGGTCTACGCCATCTCTCCAGCGCAAGCATGGTCTACCACGCTGTCGTCTGCCATAGAATGTACCACAAAGAACTTTCCGAGCAGGTTCCTCTTCGCTCATGCGAGCTAGGTGCCCTGCCCACCGAAGTCTACCGAGCCTAATTTTTGTCACGATATCTGCTTCAAGGTAGATTGCGTACAATTCATGATTGTACCGTCTCCGGAATCGTCCTTCCTCACATATGGGGCCAACAATTCTCCTTAAGACTTTTCTCTCGAACGCGGCTAAGAGGTCAGAGTACCTTTTGCTAAGCACCCAAGTCTCGGATCCATATGTGAGTACTGGCAGGACCATGGTCCTGTACAGCAGCAGGTTTGAATTTATGGTGAGATTTCTGGATTTGAAGTGCTTTGACAGACTGTAGTAGGCTCTGTTGGATTTAAGAAGCCGGCTGCTACTATTGACCTAAGGTATTTAAAGTATTGCACCACTTTAAATTCGTGCTCCGCTACCTTGACTGTTTGACCAACTTTTCCTCTCGCATTCGACGCCACCATGTACTTTGTTTTACCTTCACTAATGTGCAGCCCCAGATTTTGTGCCGCCTCCTGCTTGATCTGGCTACAAGATATTAACAGCTATAAAAAGATACACATTTTTCAAAACCCAATACCCAAACAACCATAATCTTCTTCATAATTCCCTTAAACTTCCATTAAACAATAATATACTTTCAATAACAAGTTGCTACACAACTTACCTCTCTTGTCACAACAATCCAATATCTCTGCCATAAATTACCCATCACCTATAAAGTCCCGATTAATCAGATGAAAATAAAAAATAAAATAAATAAAAATTCATGACGACCTCACCTACATTCCCTGGATGCGTATGCTTGAATGCGCAATTCCATTTAATTCAACTGAATACAAAACGCACACATAATGTCATCGTATCGAAATTTATTAAACGATAGGTCAAGTGAAAGCCCAACATTATGCCAAAGGGAACCTTCAACAATCTCCTTATTAATCGACTCTCTTCCCCGCTCAACTTATCAACCCACTATCGCACAACATTATTGTTGTAAATCGGTTAACCAAGTGCCATACCATCGCCCAGCATCGAAAAACAGGTCACAAAAGCCCTAAATTACAAATAAAGATACCAGATGGCACTGGAATTCGAGATTTAATTTCCCATTCAATATATACGAATGATCAGGCGGACACGTATGGATGGACAGAAAAAAATCAGGGAAAAACTTATTGCACAATCAAAAAACCATCTCTTGATCCCAAGGGTCCCATTCGCATCCTCATCATCATCATCATCATCATCGGTGGCGGCGGCGGCGGATCGTCATCAGTGACCAACCATCATTGGGGGGGATAACTCGGAGCCTTTTCAATTATCCCTCCATCGCTCACTCTCGACTCTCGGACAACGCGACTTTCCATTTCGGACACCCAGCATAATTTGTTGTTAACTCTTAAATTGATGTGCGTAAGCGCGTTATCGTGGCCCAATCGGGGCTCGTGCGCACGCGCACCTCACCACTTCATGCTATACAAACTCTGCGACTATATTTTGACAAGCATTCACACTACCTCCACTTCCAGCTTCAAGGGGCTCCATCTCAACGCGTTCGCCAACAATCCAAACACCAACCATATCGCGATGAGACTTCAGCATAAACATGTCCGCTCCCACTCTTATACATTGGAATGTGCTGGCCAATGGATTTAGTATGGCTCCGAAGTTCCTGAAGCTTATTTTCCACATCAGGACCCTGGACAAGCAAAATTAATATTTTAACAAATCGTAAAATAAATTTGATTCCATGCCTCGATAGGGCAGGTGTTGGAGAGCTCGTGCTCGATCTGGCTGGCTTTCGGTCGATGGACAATGAATCCTAAAGTGGTGACACGATCCACTTTCGAATTGCTCAATTCAACTGGACAGACACAAAAATAAAAAAATCAAGAAGAAAAAAAAATTGATGTTCCAAATGGATGTGCATGTCCAGTCCATCCGAAGCAAAGCCAGCTCTTCGTTGGAATCACAAAGAGCTTCGTTAAATAAAAATTAATGTCACGCCTCTGCTCTGCATGTACACAAGGAGCACGATTGACAGGTGTAATCAGAAAAGGAGATGCAAACACACGGTGGGGGCATCATTCGATGAACAACAAAAAAAAAAGATACAAATTGAATACAGGGCGTGTAAGGTGATTAAGTTTTGAAGACTTATAGCGGACTTACAGTGCCACCTACGTGGAGTGGAATCGGTAGCAATCATATTTTTTTTTCATTTCAGTTTCGGAAGAATAACTGGCGGATGCGATGAAATCAGAAATTATGGTGAACTGATTTCGTTGGTGTTCCTGGCAAAGGCGAAGGTAAGGTGAAAAGAAGAAACTTCAATTGGATTTTATATTTCTTTGTCCATAAAACACGCTTAAGATGCTTGACTCTGATATTTTTAAGATGATTTAAGAAATTGCAAAAGAGATTTGCGATTGCGGTTAAAATATTACAGGTAACTGATATTTCAAAAAAAAAAAAAAACCGTTTCAAATACACAAAGCGAAAAAGATTGCCTTTATATTGAAGTTAAGTTGCGTTTGTTTGAAATTATTTCGGGATCCATTAATCCTATATCTCTATGTTGTAGAAAGGCTTTCAGTCCCCTTTACTAGGGCTGAATGGAATAGTAATCATAAAGTATAACCCGAATAAGAATAAGTTATTTTAAACAGACTACAAACGGAGGATTGCTTAGGTTATATTTTGTAAAGCGACTTTTACACGGTCAGTCATTTGACATCAATCTGTAAAAAGTCTGTATGCGTGCATTTGTAAGACAAAAAATCAAAACCATTTTGATACCGATGCACAATGGTTTTGAATTTCTGAACATTACAATGGAGAGGAAAAATAGAGCCGGGTAAAGCATTCAACAATCGTGTAGTGCGGCTAAAAAATCTCTGTACTTAACAGTACGCCCAAAGTTGTGCTCAAGGGTTAACTGATGGGCATTCCTTGCAGCCCAAATATTGTGGTTGAACTGTTTCAGGAGAGGAACGCAACTGGCGATTTCGGCGTAGAGGCAAGAAATATTACGACGGTGTTCAAGTGACTTATCTCCTTTCAATTTTAAAGCTCTTTTCTGGATTTTAACCAGGAGATTTAAATAAGTTATATGAGGTGCAGCCCAGACATGAGAATTGTACTATAGTTTTGAACGAATGTAAAGTCTTATAAACAACAGCCGGATCATTAGGAGAAAAGAATTTTTTTCATCGTTCGCAGCATTTTTGGCGACGTCAAATATATGGTGATACCATACACATATACACATATACCGATAATGGAAAACTTTTCAGTTTCCTATATACAAGTGCCACATGGATAGTGTCATAAGGGGTATGTTAATCTTAAGCAACAGAAGACAGCATTTAGTTTTTGAAACAATAAATTCCATGCGGTTGATGATTCCCCATTGGACAATGCTGTTGGTATCGGAATTTAATGAGCTTATCACACGTTGCCGCTCCAGTTTCACAACCGAAGAACTATGTTGTGAATCTGGAAAGGAATATGAAAAGCTGAGGGTGTTTTCATCAGCAAAAAAATTTAGTGGGTCTAATCCACTAAATTTTTTTGTTTCAGACGAAAAAATTATTGATAAAAATCAAGAGGACAGTTGAAGTCAGAACGGCGCCCTGTGGAACACCAGTATTTATATTGAAAATTTCGGACTTGAAACCAACCAATACTTCCTGTATTGAACGGTCCAAAAGGTAATATATAATCCAACGAACTAAAGATTTATCAATACCGAAGGCACACATTTTCCAAAAAAGAGCTTGATGCCAACTCTATCAACTGCTTTTGAAATATCAATCAAGAAGAAGATTCGCCTGTTTAAGGGACGGGCTGGATAAATACTGTTTTCTATTTACTCGGGAAGAGACCAGTAGAATAGTACAGATGGAAAAGCTTCGCATCAGTGGCTTTGCACACCTCTTAAGAATGATGGGAGAAATACTATCCGGGCCAGCGGATTTGTGTATGTTCAGATCCTTTAGAACTCTTGCAACTGTACGAGTTCGAAAGAAGATTCGCCCCTTAAAACCGTCAATGTGTCATATCACTATGTGGCAGCGTGGAGTTTACAACGAACTGAGCTGCAAACAAAATGTCTTTCCATGAGAGCTGACCACAGGGGTTTTGTTTGAGACGAGCGTCGGAACCGAGGTAAAAGCCAAAAAAATTGACTGCCTTTAGGACATTGCAGTAGTTTTTGTTCATCTTGGAATTTGATTCGTCGACCGTTGAATGTCTTTTTAGCTTGTTTAAACTGTTTCCGGTTTTCCTCAGTATTGTTGGCTTTTTAACATCGGAAACTAACTTCTCTCAACAGGCGTATTAAGTTTAGACATTATAATCATTAAAAAAAATCTTAACATCCGGTAAAATTTTTTATTTTACTTAAATTAATTATGTTTTTGTCCTATTTTTCGATTTCCGGAGGTGCAACTTTGCTTTTTTAGCCAAACCGTGGACATCGGTCCAGAAACATAATGCCCACGACCTTGTTTGACATTTCATCTGTCCAAAAGCATATGAACCGTGTAAATCGGTTCAGTCATTACTGAGAAACTGAACGATTTATGTCGAATTAATTTCAAATAAAAAGTTGACTTTTTTGGACTAAAGTTGCTTTTTTCGGAAAAAGATTGATCTGAAGGAAAAAAATCTCAAATAAATATTATCCATAGACAAAACAGTTGGTTTTTTCCCCTTCAGATCAACTTTTCGGAGTTCGACATAAATCTCGATTTACACATACTTAAAAGATTTTATTTTCCTTCTGTCAGATGAGCATTTTAATTGTGTATTGTGTTTTATTTTAGTAGGAATTAGCTGTAAATTGTGCAATTTATAAATAAAGTAAAATTAGTAAATGCTTAAAATCGCTTCTAAAGAAATATACACAACACAATTAAATAAAAGAGCAACTTTTCTGTTCAAGATCTATATAGGAAGGAAAACAGTAAACTTTTCGATCAAATCTCGCAAAATGAAAGAAATTCGACATAAGAATTGTCGTTATAATAATAAAAAAAGGCTTAACTTTCGGGGAAAACTTTCATTTTGAATTTGACTTTTCTGAGTCGGATTTGCGGTAAATTTAATATTTAGCAACTCGCTGTCAGCAGGTTAGAGGGCCTATGGCCAAATGCAAAACTCGAGGTTGTGGCAAAGGAGAATATCCCGTGCAGACCGAGAGCCCGCACTAATGTCCCGGCCGATCTCTCCAATAAAGAAATCATCCTCAAGATGCTTCAGTATGGAAATCCATCCTTGCCTACTCACGACTGGAAGGTTGCAAAGCTTGAAGATCCACGGGGTTCTTATAGATCAGCCGTCGTGGTGATAAATAAGGACTCATTGGCTCCATTGGCTGAAACCCAAGGTGTGGTTAGGTTTGGATGGTCTACCATAACTCTAAAAGTATATAAAAAAGACGAGGAAAACACATCGAACACGATGCCATCAAAATCACAGGATGTATTTACAGAGAAGGAACATGCATCGGGTATCGACCTTCAGACGATGGAGGTAGTTACTCCATGCACCTCCTCCACTGTGTCGCCCTCCATTTACATAAAACCGCCATCTGTTGAAGAGGCTCCTAACGTCGACAAACACTCCGACATGGATTTTGTTGACTCCGCAAATGAGGACGACCTTCTTAAATCGGATTTCGACTCCGATGCAGATCTCGACCAAACTGTGGTGGGGGTTGATCCACCTAGCTGCAACCAAGATGGTGCAGTTAGTACAGATTAACACCCATCACTCCAAAATGGCTTCGGCCTCCCTTCTTCTCCGTCTACAAAATAAAGGGGAAGACATCGTCCTGATCCAAGAACCTTGGATTGTAAATTCCACTGTTCAAGGACTCAGGACTCCCGGATACTACCTGCTGTATGCATCTAATAAAGGTGACCCTAGATCTTGCATATTAGTAAAAAGTAGTATTAATGTATATTTACTCCCTGATTATAGCGATCGCGATGTAACCGTAGTTAGACTACAAACAAATAACGGGGCGTACTGGTTAGCATCAGCGTATCTCGGCCATGACCACCTTGGCCCTCTTCCTGGCGACAAGCTAGAGGAACTAATCAGGGAAGCAGAACGACAGAAAGTCTGCCTTATAATTGGGTGTGACGCTAATGCCCATCATACCGTCTGGGGAAGTACAGACATAAATGACAGAGGTGAGTCACTTTTTGATTTTATTCTAAGTACTAACCTTATAGTAAGTAACATTGGCAATGAACCAACATTCATTACCAAAAACCGACAAGAGGTTCTAGATATCACTCTTGTCTCCGATACGATTCATCACAAGATCATAAACTGGAGAGTTTCTAAGGAACATTCGTTCTCTGATCACAGATACATCCAATTTTGTCTTGATGAAGAATCTAAAAAACAGCCAGCCTTCCGAAATTATCGGAAAACCAACTGGCAACTATATAGAGAAACTTTAGTAAGATTAGTTAAACCATCACTCTTAAGTATCCCTTCTAGTAAAAATGATCTTGATGATAAAGTCAAAGATCTCACCCTAGCTCTCAATAAATCAATGGCCATTTCTTGTCCCCTTACTCAAATAAGAGGAAAAAAGAAACCACGTTGGTGGAACTCGGGTCTAGAACTGCTCAGGAAAAAGTGCAGACAACTTTTTAACCGAGCTAAACATTCTAGAGATAGTCTGGACTGGGAATTTTATAAAGAATCCCTAAAAATTTATAAAAAAGAATTAAGGAATAATAAAAGAACCTCCTGGAGGAACTTCTGTGGAAAGATAGAAGAAACTTCAGAAGCTTCACGATTAAGAAAAATTCTATCAAAAAATCCTACAATGCCTAGCTCCTTAAAGACAGTTAACGGCTCTTGGACCAATTCTTGCGAAGAATCGCTCACCCTGCTACTAGACACCCATTTTCCAGGTAGCTCACAAAATATAAATAGCATTGATTCATTATTATCAAGCAACACACATACAAATATTGTTGGTCTGATTTCTAAGGATAAACTGAAATGGGCTATAAACAGCTTTGATCCTTACAAATCTCCCGGACCCGACGGCATAATACCTGCCGAGCTTCAATTTGCCTCGGATATCATAACACCCATCCTAGAGATCATCCTAATTGGTTGCGTAAAATTTACTTACATTCCCTCTTTATGGAGAGAGGTAAAAGTTGTCTTTATACCCAAAGCCGGTAAATGCTCCCAGGTTAACCCTAAAGATCTCAGACCAATCAGCCTATCATCGTTCCTTCTCAAAACCCTAGAGAGATTGATCGATATCCATCTGCGCAATGCTATAGATCCTAATCTGGTATCTACTGCACAACACGCTTATTGTAAAGGAAAATCGGTAGAGACGGCTTTACATACACTGGTACGAACCATCGAATACTCACTACATCATAAAGAGTACACTCTAGTTGCATTTCTCGATATTGAAGGCGCCTTCAATAATGTCAGCTATCAAGCAATCACAGCGTCACTGAAGAAACTAGATATACATGGTTCACTGAATGACCTAATTAATCTTATGTTAGAAAGTAGAATTATTAATTCATCTTTAGGTGGCACTCATGAAAGAAGATCTGTCAGCAGAGGTACACCTCAAGGCGGAGTCCTTTCCCCACTTCTATGGAACATAGTCGTAAATGAGGTGTTAAAAAGCCTAGAAAAAGAAGGTTTCAAAGTGATCGCGTATGCCGACGATGTTGCCATTGCAATATCGGGAAAACATGCTCAAATTCTCGTTGAATTAATGCAAAATGCTCTAAATATTATGCTCAAATGGGCAGAAAAATGCGGACTGGGTATAAACCCAAACAAAACTGAACTTGTCCTCTTCACAAGAAAATATAAAATTCCCCAAATAAGTCCCCCATCAATTATGGGAACTCCACTAAGATTTTCAGATGAAGCTAAATATCTAGGTCTTATCCTGGACAAAAAACTACATTGGAAAGCAAATATACAGGAAAGAGTTAGGAAAGCCACAGTAGCACTCTTCTCTTGCAAAAAAGCTATCGGAAATAAATGGGGCTTATCCCCATACATAACAAACTGGCTCTACACAGCGGTCATCAGACCGATACTAACTTACGGGGTAGCAGTATGGTGGACTGCTCTTGACAAAGTTACATATCGTGACAAGTTAAGTAAAGTCCAACGGTCAGCCTGTATGTGTATTAGCGGAGCTCTCCGTTCGACACCTTCAGCTGCTCTTGACATTCTACTTTATCTCATACCCCTTGATATTTTTAGCAAACAAACGGCCGCAAGCACAGCCGTTCGTCTCAAAGCCATCTCTCAATGGACCGATAACTCAATTGGTCACTCCATTATTCTGAAAACATTCGGACCAAAATTAAGTCACTCCGACTACTCTATACCCCAGCTAGTTTTTGACAAGAATTTTCAAGTCACCATCCCACCAAGATCCACTTGGGAAAATGGGAGTTTCTTGAAAGATGAATCAGTTCATTTTTACACTGATGGCTCAAAAACTAAAGATGGGGTTGGTGGTGGCGTGTACTCAGACAGACTAAATTTAAATCTCTCATTCCGTCTACCTGACCATTGTAGTGTGTTCCAAGCGGAAATTCTGGCGATCAAAGAGGTATTATCCTGGTTAAGGGAAAACGTGATATCTGTATCGGATATCCGTATATTTTCAGACAGTCAGGCAGCCCTTAAATCAATCAGTGCTGTTTCCACAAACTCAATAACTGCCCGCGACTGTCGATCATCTCTCATGGAGATGGCAGAACAGTTCAATATTCACCTTTTCTGGGTGCCGGGACACAGAGACATTGAGGGAAACTGCAAAGCCGATGAACTCGCCAGAAATGGAACCCTATTGCCGATTTTACCTAACAAGGTGAATATTGGTATACCTATCGCTACAAGCAAACTCATGCTAAAACTAAATGCCATAGAGAAAGCAAATTTAAGATGGACAAACACTACTACCTGCGTAGCGACAAAGCAAATCTGGCCAAAATTAGATCAGAAACGTACTAAATGTCTGCTATCTATGAGCAGATTACATCTTAGCTCCGTGATTGGTGTCATAACCGGACACTGCCTCATAGGAAGACACGCCATAAGACTTGGCGTATTCTCTAATGATTTTTGCAGAAGCTGCATGGACGAGGAGGAGGAGGAGACTATCACCCATCTTCTCTGTTCATGCCCAGCTCTCTCCCAAAGACGTAAATTACACCTGGGTAATCTCTTTTTCGACGATCCAAGCGATATGTCGAACGTAGATATTCTATCTTTATACCGCTTCATAAGAAGCTCTAACTGGTTTAATTAAAGAAATACTCCCTCGCTCATTCGTGGTATCACAACGGACCTATCTGTGGTCTAAGTGTGTCAGTAGTCTTCCTGACAGCCACATAAACCTAACCTAACCTAACATATTATGGTGCTTGTCTCTGATTAGCAACAACAATACATTTTTTTGTTTTAACAACAAAACATAAGAACACGTTTGTGTGACCCATATTAATGCCCATTACATTTATTTTCTTCTATGACAGGTAATTTGACAGTTCAACTTATTGCCTTCCAATGGAATTTCCAGTCGAAATGAGATCGAATATGACCATATGACATAGACTTACAGAAACCCTATTTTTTCCAGACGTCATAAGAGAGGAATGAATCGCTTCATTTTCTAACGAGGCGAAAAGATATCGCCAGAGTTGCAGAGCATGGGTCCTGGTTACTGATTTCCTACGAAGCATAGCATAGCATAATTCACCGATTTTAAATTTAACAGTCCTTTACTTTTCCATAAAAAAAAACACTACAAAATAAAGGAAATAATCAATACAACCATTTTAAAAAGCCACACGTGCTTAAAATGAAAAGTCATTAATTTTCAGCTTTGAACGCGCAGCGGTTTCTTTTCATATTTTCTGCTGTGTTTTGTTTTACCACCCACGAACCGTTATTATTATTGTTGTGCATTGCCGGTGCAGTGCACACAAAGTGTGTTCAAAGTCATTAGCAGTTCTATCTTACGGATTTACCGTAAAGATAAATGTATTTACAATCTACCTGTTGCTTCCTGCAAATTTGGCATTCTAATATCCATGTTTTTTACTGTTATTTTTTTTGTTTTTTTTTTTGATATTTCATATTGAAAGTAATGACGTGGGTGGTTTAATGGATTTTCTTTATTTCTTAGGTAATGCGTTTTGAATTTACTTTGATTTGACTATGAACCAATGGTCATTCCATTGGCACTGATAGTTATAGCCAATGGTCAAGAGAAGGAAGCTGTGTTTCCAATTTATACACTTAACGACTTAGTACCTACCCCGTGGCGTTAGTGAGTATGGTCTTCTTCTCTTTCAAATTACAAGTTGTTTTGTTAATCGAATAAATCTATACAAATTGTGAATTTCTCCCACTCGCTGATCTCTGTATCAAAAATATCAGTGTTTTTATTGGTACATTTACTTGCAGTTGAGGGCATGAATAAATCATTTATATATGAACATTTTTGACGTTTGGTGTCACTTTTTCGCAGAAAAAGAACCGAAATTATTTTAAAATTGTGAAATTATTTTCATTTAATTTTTCACCGAAACAGAATTGACCCCCTGGATGGAATTGTATTGGTTTGCGTGATTCGTCGAGGTAAAATGGTGCAATTTACGGAATTCGGTTCATCATCGCCGTTACATAATTTGCAGAGATGATGTTTCCATATCCTTAGCAATATTTTCCATTATACTGTGATGTTCCTTTCCTTGCAAGATTCGGTTCGGACCTTGTAACTTTGGAGTTTCTATCTTTTGGTAAAACTTTCCGAACTTTATTCCTGCTCAACCTTTATTTCCTCAATCTGTATCCTTCTGAGAACCAAGCTTTAATCTCTCCTCTTTTACCTGTTGTATTGGCTAATGCATATACTTGGGGGAATTCGTCGTCGAACCAGGGGTGTCATTCTGGTGGTCATGTCATTGCTTTCTGCAAATGTTTTCACTGGTTCTCGATGCTTTAATGTGAGGGCATAGGTCTGCTTAAGAGATTGCGAGAAACTCTTTTTTTTAACGATTTAACGATTATAGCCCAGTAAAATTAGAATTTTGCTTCGAAAAATTCGGACAAAGCTCAAAATTCGGATTTTACTGGAGACCATTGTTTTTATGTCTTAGGCAAATATTCTGGGTCGAAAGGGGTCGAAATTCAGTTTCTTCCGAATTTCTCGAAAACTAGAACTTTTTGCAAAAAAAATATTAAGGTAAAAATTGTAGTTTTAATGATTTTCTATAAATTGGTCTTAACACTTTTCATCGTACCATCAACTTATTTTGAAATAAAGTGTTAAATTGTTACAAAGTCAGTTTTTAGACAACATTGCATTTTTAAACTATAGTATTTGGCGCTTTTTTTTTGGTTTTCCCATTAAGTCTAATCCACAGAAAAATAAAATAAAATGCATGACTGGGTCGCACGAACTTGCTCTTGTTGCAGACTATGTGAATACAGTAAAATTGAATTATTATGGAATTTTTTAGCATCATATTTATCGTTTTACATTTTTTTTTGCAAAAACTTCATAGTTTCCAAGAAATTCGCAAGAAAATGAATTCGCCTTGTTCTGAATAAATATTGGAATCGCTTTTAACGCAAATCTTGATTTCACAGATAAGAGCACATCAACTTTGATTTAATTTTTTTTTCGTCAAAACTTTTTTAGTGATTGAAAAAAAAAATCCGCCTATTTAAGTAAAATTATCATTCACTAGACTCCTTCGCACATACATTCAATAACTTTGTTTCACTTGTATAAAATCCTCCTTCTAATACTGACTTGGCGCATGATCATTAACAAGCAGCACGGCTTTCTTAAAAATAACTAATTGCTTTTATAATGCTTGTGTTTCCTCCTTAAAATGTCAATACAAACTATACATCACTCGATTTACCATTAAAACCAATGTTCATTTGCGTAGGACCATCAACAAAACAAAAAAATGCACACCGAGAAACAGTACCGTGGAAAAATTATTGCTCAAACTATAATTTTTTTTGTTTTTTTATCTTTTGCAAATTGGTACTTTTTATTGGTGTAATATTTTTTTTTAAATTTGGAAATTTTTTGACACATTAAAAATTTCTTCGCTTATGCAACCAAGGAAGTAAGGAGCAAAATGTAATTTTTTTATTGTAGAAAACTACATACATACCCATTCTATTTAAACAAAACTGTACTTAGATCTGATTTTGATGAAGAATTATATAAACACAACTTCAACCACAATACGGTCCATGTGTAAACACAAATTTTAATTTCATGTGGTTTAAATTCAAGGTAAATAAGCGCATCATCCATACATGTTTTATTTATCGGAGCCCCAATTTGGACAGTAATTCAACTTCAAACGAACTTGACGCTCTGTCCGACTCTATTCAAAGGATTGTTTCCCTTTATCCTCGCACTGAAATCGTTGTTACGGGCGATTTCAATGTACACAATTCTTCGTGGCTTCGCTTTTCTGGCCAGACAACACCCGAAGGAAGGAATGCCGAGATCTTTGCTGAGTTAAATCACCTAACTCAGCTAGTTGACGAGCCGACTCGAATATCGGACGTTAATGGTCGAGCTGAAAACACTCTAGACTTGTTTCTTACCTCTGACCCTGATAAGTACACAGTTAGTGTATTATCGCCTCTAGGCACATCAGACCATTGTGTCATATCTGCAAATTTCTCATGTCAAACAAACCCAGTTAAAGAAAAAGCACCCAAAAGAACTGTCTGGCAATACGAGAAAGCCAACTGGGAGGGACTCAACGAATTCTTCAAAAACTTTAACTGGTCGCTATGCTTCCTCGATAGTGACGTTGATTCCAGTGCAGATATGATAACAAATTTAATTCTCTCCGGAATGAGAAATTTTATCCCGAATAGGGTTAAAACAATCAAACCGAATGAGAATGCATGGTTTGATTCGAGCTGCAAAGAGGTTATTAGGGTTAAAGAGGTAAGCTTTCGATGTTATAAAGCCAATCCCACTGAGGAAAACCGAAAAAAGTTCAAACAAGCTAGAAAGGCCAGCAACGCCCATATTCGACGAACCAAATTTTTGCATGATCAAGAATTAAGGCAAAAAATACTACAATGTTCCAAAGGTAGTAAAATTTTTTGGTCATTTGTAAAAAATATTCGCAACACTACCTCGTCGTCGGTTCCAACGCTCGTCTTCAATGACACTCCATTTGTTGGCTCTGTTGACAAAGCTAACCTACTTGCGAGGCAGTTCGCTGCCAACTCAACACTGCCTGATAGTGTCATGACTCCGCCAGTACTTGAGCGCGTAAACGGATTCATGGGACGAATCTTCTTTCGCACTCGTACAGTAGCAAGAGTTCTTAAAGATTTTGACATTCACAAATCCGCTGGCCCGGATAGCATCCCCCCCATCGTTCTGAAGAGGTGTTCTTCCACGCTGGCAAAACCACTGCGTAAGCTTTTTCATCTGTCCTATTCTACTGGTCTCTTCCCGAGTAGATGGAAAACAGCATTTGTCCAGCCTGTCCCTAAAAAAGGCGAATCTTCCTCACCCTCAAACTACCGACCGATTGCACTTACGTCCCTTCTTTCCAAGGTCATGGAAACGTTGATTAACTTAAGAAATATCTTGAGGAACGGAAGCTTCTAAATGACCGACAGTACGGCTTTCGTAGCAACAGGTCCACTGGTGATGATTACATCGTTTTGGAGAAAGTAAGATTGTTGCACTTGATATTTCAAAGGCATTTGATAGAGTTTGGCATCATGCTCTTCTTTCGAAAATGCGTGCTTTTGGCGTCGATGAATCTCTTCTTCGTTGGATTAGAAATTACCTTTCGAACCGTTCAATACAAGTTGTATTGGATGGATTCAAATCTGAAATCCACAACCGTTTTGTCTCCGACTCTCTTTCTCATTTTTATAAATGATCTCCTGTCTGCATCTTCTAATCCACTCAACTGTTTTGCTGATGATAGTACCCTCAGTTTTTCATATTCGTTTCCTGATTCTCGCCCATGTTCTTCGGAAGTGGATCTTGAACGGCTTAATATGATAAGCTCATTAAATTCTGATCTTGATAGCATTGTCCAATGGGGAATAAAAAATCGCGTAGAATTTAATGCTTCAAAAACACAATGCTGTTTACTTTCATTAAAGCGAAACCTTCCTTCCATGCCACTTTCCATGAGTGGTACTTGCATCGAGGAAACCGAACAGCTTTCAGTTCTCGGTATGTGCATTACAAAACACCTTCTGTGGAATGAACACATATTTGACACCGCTAAGTCTGCTGCGAAATGTTTAGGTTTCCTCCGAAGATGCAAGACATTTTTCTCCCCGTCTGATCTAGCCATTATTTATAAGGCATATATTCGTCCAAAGCTCGAATATAACTCTAGAATACAAAATAGAGCTATAAAAATGATAGGTGATAGGTCAATAACTGATACAATTACGTCTCTCGAGCACCGTCGAAACGTATCATGTCTCACGTTGTTCTATCGTTATTTTTATAAGCAATGCTCAGAAGAAATAGCTAGCTGCATTCCTCCCCTCAAACAATTCAACCGTAATACTCGTGCTTCAAGGAATGCTCATCAGTTTACCCTAGAGTCCAATTTCGGACGCACTGTTAAATACAGAGATTCTTTCTTCAGCCGCACTACACGAATGTGGAACGCATTACCCGCCTCTGTTTTTCCATCGCATTTCAAAACTCAGAACTTCAAAACTAATGTTCATCGGCATCTCCTTTCAAACCCCTCCCTTTTTTCCTAATGCTCGTACTGTGTTCACCATATTAAGGGTAGACTAATCCCTTTAGTGCGCGCCTATTATAAAAAAAAAAAAAAAAATGAACTCCTATAGGTTTTTCCATATGAAGGCTATAATAATTCAATTGCGTCTTTGTACTTTAGAAGACCATCAGTAAGTGGTATTCAGACATCAGACGTTCAGAGATCGTTCTTCTATATTTCGCTAATTTCTTCTAGTGAATTATTTGGTAACATTGTAATAATTCATAAAATATCTAGAGTGTAATTGAAAAGCCTTGTGGTCGTGGACAGTATCTGTCGAACTCTAATATCAACAATTCTTGAAATCCTCTTCCATTTGCGTATATAGGTCCGCCCCCTGCTTCGCTGTGCTCTTATAATGAGCCGTCCTACGTGGTTGTATTCAAACATCACTCACTTTCGCTTATTCTGCGGTTTAGATATCTTCATCATTATTATTTTAATGAAACATCATATCCTAACTTTTAAAAATAATTTCCGGAAAAGGAAAAACTATTTTGTCCAAATATTATTTGCACCCCACTGTAATACCCTGACAAATACAATTTACAGTTTAAAATATAAAAGCGTCATCCGCCTGCCAATAAGGGAAGCTTTTTTTCTGCCATAAATTATTATTATTCAAAAACCCATGACATTCAGGATAATCTGCGCGCACTATAGCAAACGCAACGGGCTGTCTGCAATTGCAATTAAGAAACTCAACTGTCAGAATCAAATTTGATTGCTGGGCCGCACAGAACTTTGAAATGTAAGCGCATCATCAAACAATGACCGACGATTGCAGTCCATGCGCTGAGGTGAAAAATGATCTAACAACTTGACTTCGTTCGTCTGGTCTAAGTCATCATAAGACGAGGTCTTCGTATGGATATGTGCAAGGCAAGCATATAAAAACTGACCTTGCCGAGACTTTTCCTCATTATAGCCATATATGAATGCCAATATAGATGAATTATTAATGTTCGTCCTCTGCAACGAAACGAGTGGTCAATGAATTGTTGGCCTCCGAGAATTGATCATTATTCACCACGATACCGAACCACACGAACTCGCCCTCTCATTTTATGGAATTTTCATAGATAAATGTTCCCATCGGGACTTATTATGATTTATAGATCGCTCTGGGAATTACTGTCAGTGATTACGTTCACCTGTGCGCCGGAATGCAAAGAGGCCATTTTTCGCACATGATGAATGATATCTATCAAAGGACTTCTTTGGAAAAGCATTCATTTGGAATGGACCAACAACAACAACAAAATATGTCAACGACGAAAAGAACTATGCAATTCTAAATAAATCCCCCAAAGTGATCAATTAAATGGCCAGGCTAAGGGAATCAACACCGCAACGAGTTTCTATAGAAGTCGATTTAGTGTTGTGTCATTGCGCAATTTCACACTAGGCACATGATACTAAGATCTCGCTGCACCGCGCCGCCATCGTCACCATCAAACGGGCAGCCATTTCTCTCTGCATGTGGCTCACACCTTTTAACAGGAGTGTTATTGATTGAGCCATTTCCATTTTTTCCAATTGCTTATTGCCAGTGCATTCATAATTTTGAAGCGTTTTTCTTTTATTCGCTTAAATATATCTCGATGCAGCAGGAGGCTTGTTGTCTATGATCATCCACATGCATCGCGCGGGAATAGCGCCTTTGAGTGAAACCATTATGGACGTCAGACATGTGTTTTTATTGTGCCCGAAGCTAGCGGCTGTGGTTTTTCTGACACCATGCCGTTCCGTCTGGTCTGTCCAGCAAATACCGCCACCTCCCAGGCATCGTCATACTCATAAGTTCAATTGAAGTCTCTCACAGGGGAATCTTGATAAGAATGAGTTAAGTGTCGGAGCGAATTCAGGTGTTTTCATGATCAGTGTGCGCACAAATGTTCGTTTCTATGGTGTGCTTGGGGAGATGTGTCCTATTGAATATGGTTGCCAATCATCTAGGCATCAGGTTGAAATTGTATGGCTTTTCTGGTGGACTTATACTTTTATTTTTGAGGTTAGACGATGTTAAATTGCGTATATGGATTGAATAGATGTGGCATTTGAGACGACTTTTGTCCTAGCGATGACACTGCATGATTGGGTCATGTTTTATTGAGTGTCTATTGAGTTTGAATTTATTTTTTTTTTTTCTTAACAGATGGAGAAGTGTTATTGGGAGTGGTAAAGCAGCTCAATCAGGAAATGTATTTAAAAAAATCGATGACGAGATTGATTTGAATTTGATACTTTATTATTTGCTTGAATCTTATTTAAATCGAAACTCTGACTCCTAACCGTGGGGTGTAAAGAAAGAAAGTTAAAAATTAGGGCCGAAAAATGTAAAACAATCTCAATTTTACCTATTTTTCTCAGTTTTGCATACCTAGTTAATTTCATATTTTAAAACAACAGTTTTTTTTTTTAATTTTTGTTCTAGGTCTAAAACTAACGGTACCTGCCATATATCGGTTATTAAAAAACTCGTTTTTCTCGAAAACGGATCGAACGATTTTGATGAAATTTGACATAAGTGATACGAAATTAAAAGCCTTTCAGATGGCATGAACCATATTTCTTTAGGAACAGTTTTAACGGTAGATACCTGCCATATAACGGTTTTTTTTAATTTTGACTTTCTCGTTAACAACTGAGTGGATTTTTAAAAAAATGTTTATTAACGTTTCTTAAAAACATATTATTAATTAAAAAAAAATTTTTTTTGAAAATTGAATATTTTGAAAACCAAAATCTTTTGAAATTTATTTTTCGGATGAAAAATAATAATTAGCTAAAATTGGCATTCTCCAAAATTTAAAAAAAAAAATATTTTAAAAAAGTTGATTGAAAAAAATCGATTTTTTCGAAAAGTGGATCTACGATTTTGAAAAAAAAGAAAATAAAATATATTGTAATATTTAATAATTGCTGGCATACCACGATTTTCTCGGAAAACTCTCGTTTGTTATAAAAAAGATTTTCAAAGTTTTTATTATTTTTTCAAAAATTTTTGAAAAAAATTAAGAAATAATTTCATATAAAATAATTTTTGGCAGGTTCTTTTAAGCTCTTGGTAATTTGACACAAAAGCAAGTTTGTGCGACACAGTCGTGCCTTTTATTTTTAAATATCTGCGCATTACAAGGAATTTTTTGATGTGAACAAATCATCCAATTCTATCCTTATTTTTAATAGTTTTGTTTTTTTTCGTCGTGAGACCCTACACAAACAAGAATATTACTATAATTTTATTTTTCAATTGGATAAGTTCAAACTTACATTATATTATATGGTTTTCGAGTACTCTTGCCTTTTTTGCGTTTACATTCATCATTTCATACTATTTATAGTTTACCTTTGTGATTACAAAACTTAACGAAAAAAAAAACAAAATAAATACAAACAATCTTCTTTATCTATCTTGAAACGTCAAATTTTAACCCATTTAGCCTGCAGTACAGCTCGCTATATTTTAACCCATTTTATTCACCACGCTAGTGTCAAAATTTAACCCATTTAACCAATTTTAACCCAATTCACACACGGCCTTAAACTTTCATTTCAGCGTATCTATCTTTTTCTAAACACCAACAATCATATAGTCTGATCTCTTTTTAACTTTTTTTAATCTATTATACAATGTTTTCGTTCATTGCAACTCTAAATAATTCAATCGGGTGGACCTCATCAGATATGGTGCTGCGGTATGATTAGGGAGATTATCATTCTTCACAATAATATCAGAAATATATAACAATTGTTTTGAATAAATATATATGTACATAGGTGAGAATTTTCTTCATGTTATTTTGAAACGCTAAATGAACGAATTCTGTAGGCAAACACCCTCCTATTTTGTTAAAATCAAGTGGTCATAATACATGACACATGTCTCCCCGACAAATAGCACAATAAAATGTTAAACAAAATGGAACCGAATAAACCTTATTCGATTCAGGGCAATAGCAGCATAGGGTTGGAACTTTATAGCATACAAATCGAGAGTAAAATCCTTAAAATATTTTATCGGTAAGAATTTTATTATTGATTTAAAATTAACTGAAAATTTTTATCGTTAACCCGATAAAACTTAGATGCATCTTTGGAATTAGTTACAGATAACAAAAACTTCATATGCCTGAATTGCTTTAAAGATTTTAAACCACAGTCAAAGCCTGTCAGCGACATTTAAATTTACACAAAACATCTCAAATGCAACACTGCACATATTTTGCAATCAACTCCCGAATCCTAAGGAATGCACGTTATTTCTTTCTTTTTTTTTGTGCTTGACAAAAATTATGGGCCAAAGATTCAGAAGACATCATGATAATTCCAAGCTAGTGTGTGTCGGTTGATGTAGGTTGTGGATCTTAAACAATAATTTCACCAGCGCCATCCAGCGCATTAAATTATAGTTCAAGACATTGCGCGAGGATCACACATCGTGTCCGTCCGTCTGCCTATTTTTTCCCCCTTATGCGCTATAGTAGCAATTGGACTTTAAGTTTCTTGAGGAACTCCTGGATAAACAAATAAAACGTGTGTTTCTCTCACAAGCAAAACACACAAGTTGTGGCCACATCAGGAATCAGGATTAGAGAGACATTTTCGTATAAGGTCCGAGCGCACTTGTGACGAAATAAAACATGACTTTCTGTGTCGGCCATAATGAAAATATACGACGAGTTAATTCCAGAATTTATTTATTACTCAATGTGTGCAGTTAGATCGTAATGTAAATGTTTGTCGGGTAGTCCGGCCAGGCATCAGGAGGCTGTGGTTCAACATGCGGTCATTGCGGTGTGTCGGCCGGTTACCAAAACACGGAAATGACACTTTATTTTGTACGGCCGAGTGGACAGTAGTTAAAGAAGAGAATGTGCGCGTAGTGACTGCGTTTGGTAAGTTTAAGTTAGATTGTTACCTATAGGCTTTTGGTGATTTTTTTTACTTGTAAGATAATTTACAATTAAACCAGAGAGAGTGACAGATTTTAGCTACTTTCAAAAAAGTATGGTTAAAATAAACCAGTCCAAAGGATTTACTTATTGTTTCCTATAAAGCTTAAGGTCCACACGCACTTGGCGAAACAAGTAATTTTAATTTATTGATTCCTATAGATATAGTTTCGCGACGTAATTGGTGAATATTTAGTTATTTAAAATATTTTTGTTGCATTTTTGACGAGATTTTTTAACAATATCAAAAATCAAGCAAATTTGTAACACATTGCCGTCAGCACCAGCACCATTTGACATTTCATAGTTAATTCTATGTAAAATGTTCTCTTCTGCAGTTTGGTAGCACTGAATATCATAGTGATGGAAAAGTTGTCAGCATTGCACCAGCAACAACAAATATATAGGACTTTTATCTAAGGACACTACTGGCGTTGGCGTTGCTGGTGCTGTTCTAATCTGTGTTGAAAACTCCATTAAGGCCGTATTAGGTGACCGATTGCAGATTATATTGGGCCTTACCAATAACCAAATTTAGAAGTGACTAAAATATTTAACTGGACTTTAAATAATTTCGCATACTAATAACCAATGTAATAGTCAGCTTAACGCTATCGTCGTCTTAAATTTATTGTTGAGAAACTCATGTTTAACTTCACGATTAAGTGTATCCCCGCGTTTGTAATGTCAATTGTGACAACTCAAAGCAAAAGGGGGAACAAACAATAATTTTTTTTTTCATTCTGTGTGTTGATAAGCTGTTTTTAATTTTATCGGACAATTAAAATAATTACATTAAATGAAGCAATAGGTATATATAATAATTAAATTTTCTAAACGGTAATGGACGAAAACTTATCAAATTCTGTTGTTAGTATTAGTCGTGTTTTGTTGGTAATTTTTAGTTAGTCAGCATTGGAAAGAACCAATAAATCGCTATATTCACTTTTGTATCCACTTTTTTATTTTATTTCAAAGTTGGTATTCTTGACTATATGCCAAGCCGAAGTTTCAAATAATTTTATGGATGTGTCTGCAAAGTATGGCTATTTGTATATGCCGAGTTGGTCATCTTTTACCCCACCTTCCACTACAAACAAATAAAAACCAGATAAATAATCATTATTTAGCTTGAATATTACCAAATCAAATTCCAAATTATATAATTTTATTTAAGAAATCTGCTTTAACCAATTTTTATTTGTTTTTAAGCGAAAAGTTTAAAATCATCAAAACTTTTTTGCAACTTTCGTAGGTTGAAAGCATTGACGTACTAGATATGGACCGCCAGTCGGTTGAAATTTTCATACAAACGGCCAAAAAATTTTGTTCCATCTAAAAGCGGCAAAAATACGCCATCATCTTTTAGTGTTGAATACGTGTACTAATTTCGCGTTTAAAATTTAAATAAAACGTCGACATATTCATATGCAAGTGACTCAATGCTATTTAGAGTAGATTTGTTTTGTTAAATAAAAATAGTTTGATTACAATTTCCACCTAATTATATTAAACTTAAATGATTAATTAAAACAAGCATAGCACTGCTACGCAGATTCCCTGCTAGTAGTTGATGGCGCCCCTAGTTTTGTTGGAACACACGTGAAGTTGGCTACTGGCGGTCCATATCTAATACGTCAATGGTTGAAAGCTTTTTACTTCTTCCGCAAAACGCGGCCCTAAAGGAAAACACAATGAACACAACCATTAATAATCATTGAAAATGGAGTAAATGTCTTAAGGGCCAACCATAATAGTCGTAAGCAAACGAAAGCTAATGTCATAGTTCTACGTCAAGTTTCCTTAAGTGCCGCCATTACCTTCAGTCGACCATAATGGTGGAACGCAAACGCAAGCCAATTTCACATGTATTTGGCTGGCTGTCAGATTTACGTACGTAAACTGCGCTCTGGAGCGCTCTTTACGTACGGAGGCAAAAGTGAACGAAAACTTGCCGAAACTGAGCAGTCCGACATTATGTGCGCACTATACGATTTGCTTGTTCTCGCTGATTTCGTACGGCGCCGTACGTGCCATTTCGTCTATTATGGTTCTGCCTTTAAGCTGTCATAGGTGGCACCAACCTTTAAGCACAAAATATATTGACATTTTATTTTGCGCCAAAAATTTCCAGGCATTCCAAGATTTTATCTTCAGTTTTATGTTCACTTTAATTACTGACCACTTTATCGCCACTTTTCGTATCCCATACAAAATTTTGCTAAAGTGACTAAACACTTACCAATAAAACACGATTATTATTGCACGAAGTAGAACAGCCGTCGCAACAGCAGCAGCAGCAGGACTTTCAAATCCAACCAAGAACAATTTATTCTGCTTTTCAGGGAGATTTTTATTTAGAAAATTTGATTAGTGAAGTGAAAATCGTGGGTGTTATTATTATTTTGAATTCAAATAAAATTAAAGTAAAATTCATTCATTTGTGTTTGATTTCATTGCATTTTTTGCGAATCTGTCAAAACAAGCAAATCTTTACGTAGGGCTCCTATTAAATATTGAAGAGTGAAAGGGGCGACTATACGAAATTATGAGAACATAGCCAACATTTCAACAATGAATGTAATAGATTTGGTAATAGATCCGCGGTTAGAAAAAGACGCATTCAACTTGGTTATTGGTTGTCAAACAAATTAACTCGTCTATATTTTATTGGTATAAGGTGCACCAAAAAGCTTGAGCGTGTATGTGGAGTTAAGACAAGAAAAAAATCTTATGGGAGGGGTGTCTATTTTCCCCCGTTTAGGAGGGAGAGGCAATTTTCTAAAACATTGACTTAAATCAGAAAAAAAATTATTTAAAAACAACGGTGAATGATACAAAGCCTTGTTATATTTTTTTGAAAAGCCAGAAAACTACTCTTTTATTTAATTTTTAAATAAAGTTGTTTAAGTGAACAGTTTTAAAAAAATTTGTTTTCAAACTCAAAATTTTGAAAAAAAATTAAAAAAAAAAATTTTAAACTATTTTTTTCAAAATTTTATGTATTATTTTTATTTTCAAAATTCAATGCTCTTATCAATTTTTAGTCAAAAACAGAAAACCGGATGCCAAAACGTATCTTAGTTTTTGAGAAATTAAAAAAAATTAAAAGTAAAACTAGTAAGTAAAGTAAAAAGTTAATTCGTTTTTTTTTTATTATTTGATTAAAATCGGATGGTATGTAATAAAAAATAAAAAAGGGATAATTCCCTAATTAATAAAAAAATTAATTGAGGAGGTCAAATTTGGGAAAACCAATAAAAAAAATGTTTTTCTTGGAGAAAAATACTTCTAGTTTTTCTTAATTTCTCAAAAACAAAGATACATTTTGGCATCCAGTTTTCTGTTTTTGACTAAAAATTAATAAGAGCATTGAATTTTGAAAATAAAAATAATAGTTAATTACATAAAATTTTGAAAAAAATTAGTTTAAAAATTTTTGTTTTTATTTTTTTTTTTCAAAATTTTGAGTTTGAAAATTAATTTTTTTAAAACTGTTCACTTGAACAACTTAATTTAAAAATTAAATAAAATAGTAGTTTTCTGGCTTTCCAAAAAAATATAACAAGGCTTTTTATCATTCACCGTTGTTTTTAAAAAAAAAAATTTCTGATTTAAGTCAATGTTTTAGAAAATTGCCCCTCCTGCCTAAACGGGGGGAAATAGACCCCCCCTCTTATACTATTTTTTTCTTGTCTTAACTTCACCTACACGCTCAAGCTTTTTGGTGCACCTTATACCAATCACCCTGTATATGTATAAACGCGTGGTTAGCGATTGGTTATTGTCAAGGGCCAATATAATATTCAGATAAGCTGTCCGGGTTTGTTTCACCACAGATGCAATCAAGAATACAAAAATCGAAATATAAAGAAAAATGTATATTGTGCTAATAGATTTTGAAAAGGCATTTAATAAAAACCCACAAGATCTTATATGGGTTACTTGAAGATAAAGTGACTTTTCCATTGCCTCGCCAAGAGCAGTGCCCCTGAAAAAAAAACATTTTCTTTTAAACGTATGAGCTGCGTTTGAATCTAGACTATGACCTGAGATTCCAACAAGCGGACCACGATGGCATATCGCTCGATGTTGCGGCTCTGCGCAGAAATACTGCTAAGTTCTACTAGTACTGACATCTTCTTAATGTGGTGTGTATTAGGACATTCGTTGTTTCTAGGAGCTCATGTGTTTAATATATAAGCAAAATATTTCATCTATTTTCCGAGCAGAAATTCATCCGAGCAGAAATTTGGCACTTCATAACAAGAACTCAGACCTCGACCAATCATTTTTCCACTCCAGTCCAATAGAACAAACACTATTGAAATGGCGTGTAGGATTTGTAACATCCTGGCAAGAAGAAGGAACCTTAAAATTGAGTTGAAAACAAGAACCTATTGCATGATACTACTACAACTACTACACCTTGGAGCACTACTATAATCAAAATTCATTGGTTGTCGTGATTCACATTCCTGTAGTCATCTTAAATATCTCTGACCTTTAGTCTTCTGTATCCAGATGAAACAGCCCTTTCAATTTTTCCTGACTACTGGAGTATTTTCGACGTGACTTTAAAGTTTCTTCTATCGTATCTTCAGTTTTTCGGAAAATCGAGCTAATGTCTTCGATATACCCGACCAAACTCCATTATCCACACCGAATACGAAAATGCGATCTCCCGTGGAGTGAGATTATTGAACTGCTTGCAACGTTTGTCTCGCACTGAGATAATTTAGGCAGTCGGTTGAGTTTAAGACACCTTAATATCTTCCAGTAATTTTTAAAACTCGTCAGTTACTCATTCTAAACCCGCCTCTAGTGGTAGATATATTTCCAAACAAATTGAATGGTTTGACTAAATTAGCAAAAAAGACCATTTGCAGATTTGTATGAACAAGTCTTCCTATAGAACAAAAACCTTAAATATATGTTATTCAAAACCTAAACCAATCATTTCGATTTTATCAAAGCTTTAACAACAGTATATTTAAATATATGCACTGTCTGAGTGAAATATCACATAAAACATGCTTCAGACATCCAAACGAACAAGTTTATTTGCCTCTAAATGTAACATTTTACTTTTACGCCAGTGTCAGATCAGAGTCTCAGTTCCAACAACCATCCATGATCCCCACCTCTTGCGCGCGAGAGAGATTGTGACCGGCTGACTAATGTTTACGACCAGAGTCGTACAGGTTGCGATTAAAGCGTTAACGTAACGCCCTCTACCTCCCTGTGAACCTGTCAGCCTTACCTTACAACAACAGAGTGTATCTCTCTGTTTAAGTTTTGATTTAATTTTTTTTTTTTTAAATATTTATTTTTCGCGTTTACCCGCTAAACCACAAACTACACGAAGATTAATATCCCGTCGCGCATGTGCAACAGCATAAGAAGCTAGAAAAAGACAGAAAGTTAGGCACTCTGAATATATTCCCGGCGAATTAGGTTCGCAATTTTGCTTCATTTTATGTAATCGTTCGTTACATATATTTATTTTTTTGAGATACAAACATATCTAAATATTTACGAAGCCTGCCACCCCTTCATGGGTCTCACTGGGAAGGAAATGAAAAATTAATTCCCTTATCTTTGCAAGATCACAGGACGGGACAGTCAGTCAGTCAGGCGCTGGCCAAGGAGAAAGAAAGATTGGCCATATTATACGTGTGTGGATGTGGACTGATTTTGAGATTAGGCCATTTTTCACTGAATGACAAAACAAATATATTATAAAGGATTTTGACATTTTGGCAAATGGCTTCTTTCCACACGGACGTGGGTCGCAGTCGGTGAATATGAGGCAAGGGCCATTCATTCGGTTAATGCTATATTTTGAGAAGAAACTAATTACATTGGCGGCTGGTGAGACGTTTTTTTCTTTTATTGTTGCTGCTACTGTCCACCAGATGTCAATTATGATACCGTGATTGCATGATCCAGTTTCCTCTGTCGAAATTAGAGCACGCTGCCACCAGGCACAGGCACTCATTGTGCCGCCATCCACCGCGCACATGGGCAATGAGTCATTTTGTTTTCTGTTTATTGTGGTTTGGATATAGACTTTGTATATTTTGACTTTTTTGAGCCTTTTGGGAATTTTTATTCACCTCACGATTATTAATCGAGTGTATTACGGTTAATGGGATCTAATGCGTGCCTAGGAAATAAATAAAAGCTTAAAATAAGATCGATATCGATAAATGTGTATAAAATGTGTATATGTAAGACAACGATAATTGATTAGTTGCTGTGCGCCGCCGCCGCCGCCGCTCATACGTTAGTTAAGTTGAGATTTTCAAAGAAAAATTTCAACACATTCATGCTACTGGTGCAGTGGTCTCTATATATAGCGACTTCCAGACATTGAGCCATATAGACGTTACGCACAGTGAGCGTTTGCTGTTGCTTTATAAACGCGCATAACTTTATCTTGGATCTAGCATCTTTGGGTCAGGACAGGACTTGTTTATCATAATATAATTCAGTTGAGTTGTTTCGTCTATGTCAGCGGGGTGCTTTTTTATTATTCAGGTGGTAACTATATGAAGTGGAGTTATGAATAAGCAAGGAGCTTACGCAATGCAGTGAGTATGGGCAGTTTTAAATGTGATCTAATTCACTTACCTTTACTGGAAGTGGGAGGTATCTTGATGCGGAAGTTTTTTTTTGGCAATTGTATTAAATGAGGCATTATATTTCGACTAAACAATTCAATGAGCATTATTTTATGTCGACAAAAAAATAACGATCTATTTTTTTTTACATTTATTACTTATGCACCACCTATGATTGAAAATAAACTTTTGGACCGTGCTTATATTAATAACTGCCTTCATTCTTATGTTCTATAAGAACTTAAGAATTAATCTACGGAAGATGTTCGGCCAAAAGAAAGTGTTTTTCACTCTCTGGATATGAAGATACGCTATTTAAAAAATAAATTGAAGGTGCGTTCGACAAAATCTGCTACGTTTCAATTGTAAGGGTTTTAAGAAAGATTCGACTGACGCCTGGATCAGAGCCATGTTGGAAAGTCAGTTCATAAAATCATATATTAATGGCTTCGGAGTTTTTTCCTTACTCACCCACAATCGTATAGGGAACTTTACCATATTGTCAAAAAATAAATGATAGCTCACACTACGCGGATGACAGATTGAAATTATGTATCGCACTTTTTTTAAACTGTCAAACTCAAAATCTTGTAAAAGAATTTCGTAAATAATCTCTTTTTTCCTGTGAAATTTGAGATTTACGTGACTAAATGGTTTAATAATACATTATTAACAATTTTCGCTCACAACATTAATATTTCCGCTATTGTTTTAAATCAATTTTTCAAAAATGATAAAAAAAATGTTCAACTGTCATCTGCGTACTGCTGATTTTGACACTGCTCTGCGAACGAGAAAGAAATATACGTTGTTACCTTAAAAGCCCTATTGCAACAAAAGACTCGGATATAATAAAATTAAAAAGTGTAACTATGAAGACAGACATCAGACGGAAAGAAATGGCGGACCTACATTTTTTGTCTTCTCTAATCGTAATGTCATGTTTGCTTGCTATCTCAAACTTTTTTTGTGAATATATAGCTCCCTTGTCTTATATATAGCTCAATTTATAGTACCTAGTATAGGCAGTTAAATAAAAAGCACAACTGACTGGCACTGGTTTCTTTACTAATTATGATGTTACGAAAAATCAAAATCGTTGAAACGGTTTTTGAAAAAATCGACTTTATTAAAATAATTTTTCGAAAATATTTTCTAAAAAAAAGTAAGTACTACCTATGCAAATTTTGTTAACTCAATTTATTATTAATTAAAACTAAATTTCATAAAAATCTGTCGACAGGCTTTTGAAATATTGAATTTAAATTTTGTTTAAGTTATTAAAAACTTAAGAAAAACATTTTTGAATTTTTCCTGTATGATGATATTTAAAATAGATACGCCGATTTCATTATTGATTTTCGTTTAAATAGATTCTGCCGTTAACGAGAAATTTTAAAATACCGTTATATGGCAGGTACGGTTAAACAAATTTTCTTGAAAATTTGGTTACTTTGACATTTTATTGCACATGTGAAATTCGGTTGAAATTGTTAGAGCCCTTTTTTGGGGAAATAAGCTTTCTATAACCGTTATATGGCAGGTACCGTTATTTTTAGACTTACAGTGACCTGCAAAAAAAGTTCCGGGCGTATAACCCTTCTTTGGGAACAAATGAATGCTCCGAAGGACCAGCTTATGAAGCGATTAAATAATAATTCTCTAAATCCAAATTTCTTTTAAAATAATATTTTAATAACAATAACGAATTGATGTTAAGCAAACGAATGAACAAATTTGAATGAATAGAAAAATAATATCAAACAACAAAAACTGTTTAGCTCGATGACGTAAGTAAGTAACAGACCCCAGGTACACACAGACCTACCAATGGATGATATGACGAAATTTCTTTTTATATCGATTTTCTTTTAAACGGTTAACCGCAACTACGATTTTGATGTAACTTATAAGTGCTCTACTAAGCTTGATTGAAACTGCAATCAACAATTTTGAAAAAATTTATTTGCAAAAAAAAATAAAATTTAAAACCGATAGTTATTCTATTTGTTTTTTTTTTTTCAACGACGATGTTTTTCAACGGATTTTTTGTCATATAAATATATTATTAACAGTATCTCCCATAGACTAAATTTTATTAAATAGTAACTATTAAATAATTATTATTAAATACCAAATAATACTTTAAACGGCTACTAATTAATACTGCAAACAAAATTTTGAGAGAAGAATTTATTTTTTTTTTCTTTTGAAAACAAAATACCAAAAAAAAAAATAGATTTGGCAACCATAGCATTTTAAACTTAGATATTTCTAAGTTTATATGAGCAAATTGTGCTACCCAGTCCTGGGAGATGATAATAAGACTAATTATTATTAATTATTTTCGTTATCGAACGACGGAAGTATTTTCGTCGCTGGCTTTCCATTGTAAATTACAAGAAGGTTATTTTTCTTTCACTGATTAGTCATTTGGTCACCTCCGATTAATTTTTAGATAAAAATTGTGGGCTCTCATATTTAACATCTTTTTCCAGATCTCAAAAGATGTCCCGTTTGACTCAATCCAATTTTCACTGGCTTATGCACTGACTTTTTCATTTCGCAGAAAAAAATTCCGTTTCCCATTTTTCACATTCCAATTTGCATTTGGCCTTTTATTATTTCGATTTTACTACTTCGTTATTTCTTATTTCGCACCATGTTGTACACGAATTATATATAGTATCAATATAACGAGGAATAATTTTCTTTCGACACCAATAAACACCCAATATTTTCAAGAAAAATAATTTTTTTAATTATCTTATACAACAACTTTATTCAAAACTTATGATTCCATTAAAAAAAGCTATCAACACTTTTTTCATTCACCTTTTAAAGCTTTGAAACAAAACTTCCATGATCATCTAGTCATGCAACAGTCTTTACATCACCAGTCATTGCGATGCATTCAATTTCAACCAAAGCGTCCATCGGTAATTTTGCGACTTGGAAACATGACCGTGCTGGAAACTCTTTTGTAAAAACTATAAAAGAATAAACATAGAAAATAATAAAACAGCGATAATTTTGTTTACTTCATGATAATCTATGGACAACTAAGTGCTATAATCTAGCCGATAAGCACATAAGAAATGCGATAATGACTTTTCGATTTGACAGCTTGAACAAAATGCGGGCTAAGTTTCATCAAAAGGTCATAGTCGCAACTGTCTTATCTTATCTGAATGCTCTTTTACAAAGATTTTTTGTTTTGCTTACTTGTCTTGTAAACATCATTAACAGTTCCAAAATCTTCAAGATCTTTTAGAAAAATGGTATTCTTAACAATTCTGTCCATTCCCGAATCGGCTGCCTTGAGAGTGGCTTCCATGTTTTTCAATGCCATGCTGGTTTGAGCTGCAACTCCATCGACTAGCTTCATTGTGTCTTTATCCAATCCCAAACATCCAGAAACATAAACAGTACGATCGGCAACGACAGCTTGGCTGAAAATATAAACGTTAGAAAAATTTATTTTATTGGAATAATTGGTTTATACAACAAACTTACTTATATGGAGCAACCGGCTTAGCAGCGTTTGCAGTGCTCACCAATTTTCTGATTAAAGTCGACATTTTATTCATGTGGGGAATTAAAAGCAATAACGTGCGACTGTGTCTAAATACTTCTAGAGTCGAATAAGTACTAAACTAATTATCTAATTCGAGCTTCGTTCAAAAGAGCACTTCAGAAAAAGCTTTTATTTAATCAGTTACGTATTCGATTAAGATAGCTTAAGCTAATATAGTATCGTTATCAAGAGTAGAGCTGCTATAAATAAAAAACGAACAGTGCTTCCAAATATCTTAAGAAACGAAACGAAGTTTACAGTGGTTGATTTAAAATTTAAATTATATGGTATAGTAATACGAAAGTAAAAAAAACAAGAGCGTAGAATAGATTTAGATTAGATTTAGAAATATTTTTATTCATTTTAAAGATTTTTACAATACTTGTGTTATATGAATATTGAATGAACTTTATTTGGTGCTTAGAATTTTGTTCAAGAAGAAAGCTTTGATGAAGTTAGACATCTTGGATTTTGATAAAAGATACTTATTCTCTCCTCTTGCTGACTCGGTGTACGAATATGCATCAGCTACGTTTTGATGGGAATTGACGATCAGTCCAACATAGTGACACCATCGAGAAACCTCATCAAACTACTGTTGCATTATGGAAATTGCTATTTTTTGTCACTTGTTTCTTACAATAATCGCTATGTCATCTGCGTATGCGAGAATGGTACTTTCTTAAAAGCTTAAACGAGCGCATTCGTAAAAAGTATGAAAAGAACTGGACCAGGTTTTCACCCCTATGGTACACCATAAGAACAGATTCTTTCTTGACTCGTTGAACTTACAATTTTAAATTGAAAAGCTCTTTTTCCACAGTGTTCCTCTAATACCAATTTTGTAAAGGACATCAAGCAGTTTTTCGTATCTCAACGTGTCAAATGCCTTGCTGAAGTCCACGAACATTACCAACACGCGATAATATTTATCAAGACTCATATTTACAGCGTTACAGAACTCTCCAATTCTAAATAGAAGAATAGAAGAATATTATGTTCAAGTATTTGTGATTCATTACGAGGCAATATAGATTCATCAGCAGAGGATGAATTTTCAAAAGAAAATTTTACTCCTTGCTTCCTTTTTTGCTTTTCTTCAAAAATTCCAGCCTTACTGGATATCCTTGGACGATAAAAACTATCTGTTGGTTTTTCTATTAGCTTAGCTCTTTACGTAAACTGTTAGAGGACAAGGATTAATTTTGAAGTTCAAGTTTTAATATTGATTTCTTAAATTTTCCAGCAATATAAAAAACAATGTTGAAAATCTATGTAACTACCTACTTTATGTGACTTCAGCAAATTGAACCTACCGACCTTCATGACCATACATTTCTTGGCAACAATAAAGGTAATGTTTTTTTGTTATCAAACCAATTTCGAACAAATTTATTCAACAAGAATGACAAAGGTCAGAATACAATATACGCGTAACAAAGGTTCATGTTTTCTTAGCCAACAATGCTCGTAACTCTTCTACTTTTTTGTAAATCAACGGCCAATAAGTGCAATTTCCGTTGGGCGAATAAATAATAATAGGTACACTTCCTTCCCAAACAATTTAAACACTACCATTATATAGAAGGTCCTCGAAGTGCCTCCCCTTTGTACGCCATTAGAAGTATTACAACGGAGACCTGATTACGATTACGGGCTTTATGTATATTGCCTACAATTTACCAGTTTTTTTCGCAGTTCAAAAGCTTTAACCACGTTGAATTGCAAACAGTGCACACACAAGGTGAGAATTGCATTAGCCTCCCATAAACACGAACGTCAAATTCGTGCCACAAAGTGCTTGTTTTGCGTGTCGCCATTACGACTACCGTCGTCGTTGTCGACAAGGCACACAAAAAAAAAGCCTCTAAACACCATGTTGCTGCAACAGCCAGCATTAATGGCAGATGATTTATGCGGTAAAGCGATAAACTGTCGAAATTAATCGATCTACATTTTTATAGCACCTGGGTAATGATATGGTTATTATCCATGGCCGCTACTGTCGAAAAAACCACTATAGTAGCTCATCAAATGATAGCACGACTTTAAAGCTTCTCCTACCGTCGCATCATCACTGCTACACGTCACGTCTTCGGTTGGTCGTAAGTCGTAACTTGTAACTTGCGAATCAAAATGCCTAATGGAACGAAAAGAGAAAAAAAAAAAAAAACATCTTTAAGAACACGTTCCGTGTGGCAAAGTGGCAGGCTCAAAGAAATCATTCAGTTTAATTCAATCAGCAATTTGATTCGTGTTTGAGATATTCTCTGTTGGGTGCACTTAAGATACGACGTGCCTACCACACCGAACAACTTGTGTCATTTGCAAAACTGTCAAGTCATTACTCATAGGCCGATTGGGCTGGCTTTGATTTAGCCTGCCACGGATCAATAAGAACCTGGCAATTTGTGTTTTTTTTTCAGCGTGTGCACCAGACAAACACTTTATGTCTGAAAACGAGGAACCTGTTGCTTGTTATCCTTCCTTTCAGATAGGTGTATGCAAAAATAATAACGGTAATAACAACTGATTTATTAACAATAACTAGGGTTATGATGGCGAGTTATGACAATAGTATTTTTGTTGAAATAGTTGAAGCATGAAGAAGTTTAACTACAGCGTGGCAGCGGCTATACGGCAATCGATTAAGCAAGCGAAAGGTTGACTTGGCCAATATAAACATTGAAAGGGGCTTAAAACGGAACCATGTTTCATAATAAGTGGGCGATTTTTTTCATAAAATGGGTGAAATAAGGTGTAATTTGCGGAAATCATTCAATTTATAGGGATAATATGAATGTCCAACATTTTATTTGGAGGTCTTTATATAGATCCTTTTACTTGATTGTGTTAAAATAATGAAAAGAAATAGGTTGAACAATGAAATTTTTTTAGGAGCAGTATCCTTGGAATGGGTTTGAATTCGTTTTCCTCAGATAAAAACGTGTTCAAAATCAATTTCTCCCATTTGAAAACTAAAGGAGCCCCATGCAGGGAATGTGCAAACACGGTGTGACGTTCCGAGAAGTCCTCGCAAGCATGCGATTACTTCTTGTTCAATTTGTATGCATGCAAACGAAACGTATTCTGCAAGCACTTTCTTCGCATGTTGTGAAAGCTCCTTAAGACGAAGGATTAAGAGAAATAATTGTTTGAAAACTAAAGGAGCTTTCACACCATGCGGGGAATGTGCAAACAAAATTTTCATGGTGTGACGTTCCGAGAAGTCCTCGCAAGCAGGCGATTACTTCTCGTTCAATTTTTATGCATGTAAACGAAACGTATTCTGCAAGCACTTTCCTCACATGTTGTTAAAGTTTCTTAAGACGACGGATTAAGAGAAATAATCGTGATGAAGACATCAAAAATTTATCGAAAAGGCATTTATAATTAAGTTATTGGCACCAAATGTATCACCACATCAGAAGATTCTTTAACTTTTACAAATGGCGTTAACTTTCAGTTTCATTTTGATATTTTTGAAAGAAACAGATCTAGCAAGTAATAGTTTTATACAACTAGGGTCTTTTTTTTTTTTTTTGAAAAACTTACTGCATCTTAAAATTATATGTATTCAATTCTATAGTTATTCATGAAATAATGATATTATTTTCACCCGGTTTGAATCATGGCATATCATTATTATCAACACCATCATGAAAAGATTTTCTGGCATAGTTCTTGGCAGATTTTCAAAATCCACCTAATAGAACAATGTATTATTTACATATTATGTAGGTTTGCTTATTGCATCATTCAAGGCTGGATATATCATGGAACCATGACTAACACAAAAACACCTAATCTGAAACAAAATCCGCATTGACTTCCAAACTTTTTAAGAAACATCATATTTTCACACTGAATATCAACTCTACTAAAATCAACAAAAATCTCACCGAGACCTTTGATGTCAACAAACGAAACGCTTTGTCTGGTCTAGCGACCTCTTCAGATGGATTTTTGAAAACACCTTTCGAAACTAGGTTTTTGATTGAATTTCTTTAGAAAGGCTTATCCCAAACGTTGCGTTCTTCGTTTTCCAACACGCCTTGCACTCTGAGAATTATTTCGGGTTATTTATTTTGCCATCAGGGTCTGGCATGCTTGACTAGACTATATACTGCTCATTAGAGGGTATAGGATCTTTACCACTTTTGGAACTGGGCATACAAAAAATTATGCCAGAACTGATTCCGACAGCAAGAAAGGTACCCTCTACAGTGGCGCCCAACGTGGGGCCATCTCTCGAACTCGTTTATAAGATTTTGAGAAACCACTATGATAACACAGTTTATAATCCATAACCAATGTTGAATTTCAAAACGATGTTCAATTTTAAAGTTCCAAACTCAACACTTAAATGACTATAAAATATTTAAACGGCCTCCATTGAATGCCCTCTATCTCCACTGTATCAACATCGATAGAACATCACTTTCCAGAACTTCCTGTTACATTGTTTTCTAAGGATCTCCTTTAAGAGTGTTTATATCGTCGACAAAGCATCGAACACCGCAGAAACATGCTTGATGACTCTTGGGTGTAGACTCGATTCTTAACTCCAACTCGAGTATTGAAATAGCCAGTGGCACTCCCTTCCTCCTATTTTATATCGATTCACCATATAGGGGTCAACTTCGGCAGTGCAGAGATTATTTTGTAGACGCACTACAAGAATGTAGAATGCTTGAATGCGTTACTCTGCTTAATTTAACCACTTCCTCTAATGGTAATGGTCATACGTTCAAAACCAATTTGGCATCTCCGTTCAATTCAGTTAACTTACATTTTTGTTTTAGCTCCTTGTTTTTCAAATTACTATTCTTGCCGATAAATATAAAAAATATGAAGTTTCCGCTTCGAATATTTTCTGCTTCCACGTTTAATAATTCAAATTTAAAAGCAAAGTATACCTTTAAGATGAAATAATATAAAAAAGCTTTTGAGTTAATGAGTTAAATAATCAGCTTATTCTTGTGATCCATAATATTGCACTTACAAAGTTGGCATATCAACTATACAACACATAATAAATTGCTTGCTTTAAAATAATTATGTAGATGTTATATGTCCCTTTTCCATTCACTTCGTCTGACCTATTAAAAAATTCACTATACCACACTCCCACTATCCATATATCATCTCACTTATGATTGATTCTCACTGAATTGTTAACTAATTACTGAAAAATAAATTTTCCTTTCATTTTCAATAACCCATAACCAGAGGAGCTGAACAAAATATTGCAAGCAATTGCATCATTAAATTCGTTATTTGCATTAACATTGCAATATCACAGAACCAACTTACACAATCTTAGTCAAGCAAAAGTGCAGGCCTTATGAAATCGCCATAAGGGACTCCAAAGAAGCAGTATCACCCTCTATATGACAAACAATCAATGATAATTTGTAATTGTCAGGTGTTAAAACTCGCGTGCTGAATCCACCTGAGAAGGGAAATTTTTGTCAGTCAGCACAGCGGTATGTAAATGTTTGGTGTATAGTGACTTGTAGACCCTCCGAGGCGCCCAAAAAGCGCCTACAAAACACACGAGCAAATTAATAATAATTATGATTGTTGAGATGCCTAAATTGTATAATCATCAACGGCCGAACGACCAACAAAATCGTGTATGTACTTAATTTTTTTTTTTTTTTTTGACACAAAGCGCAAAAGTTATTATTAATTTGTCTGCAAAGAGGAATAATTATTTACGGAACATGAAGAATATGAAGAGGATGCGTATATAAATGTTTCAAGGGGCGGGGGTCAATCCTTTAGGCTGATTTCTTTTGGAAAAATACAAAAATACTTTCACCCACATTTCAGGGCTGGATTTAGATGTTGAGATCGTTAGGCGGCATTGTTGTTAAGAATTTTAAAAATTATTATTAACGGGTGAAAATCTTTAAGATGCACGTTACTCAATTAGTGTTTTGGAACTCATTGAGGAATTTTGTCAAGTTCTTAATCAGAATTACTTTCTTATAGTCCACGTCGGCAGAGTGGTTAGTGTGTCGGACTATCACACCGGAGGTCTGGGTTCGAGCTCTGAGTACACCCAATGTTTTTTTTCAGGGGCACTGCATCTTGCAAGGAATTGACAAATCCTCCAAGAGTATAATGGTCATGAAAAGTGCATCTCACCTTAGTCCTTTAGATTCGACGAACAATTGTAAGTCCTCTCCAATCCTGTAAAACTAACAAAGCACACAAAAGGATTGCTTGAGAGTGTAAGTCACTATAATTTATTTATCTTTTTAGTGTCAAAATATTTAAATATATTTAAATATTCTTTTTCTTCCTCTTCCGACAACAAGTTTTTTTACTTGCTCTATTTTATTTTACATTGGGATCTACTTGTGGAGTTTGTGGAATTCGTTTAGTTGACTCCGAAAAAATTCAGGAAGTCTTCCGATTCCGATTTCGATTTCAGATTGTTCAATGTCAGAAGTTCAATCTCCAAGGTATCTTTAAGTTGGATGTTGAACATTCTTCGCAATATGTTATTAACACATACTGGGACAAAATGTATAGATCAAAAGTTTTTTCGCTTAAAGCGTCCAAACACTTTATCATTTAGTTTTGATAATATCCAAGTCTCTGCACAATAAAGAAAGACTGGGATGATCTCTGCTATTGAAAGGAGAATCGTGCGGTCTTAGAATAAATGGCAAAAAGACAAAAATAATGCTAACAGGACCCCCCTCACAACAACAACAACAACGTATTATTCTGCATGACACGCCTGTTGAAGAGGTCGAACAGTTTAATTACCTTGGAAGTACTGTATCAGCAAATGGTGGTACGGATCTGGACGTAAAAAGCAGAATAAATAAAGCTCGCGTTGCCTTTGGTTCTCTGTCTCAAATTTGGAGATCCAGTCAAATATCCTTACGCACTAAGTTGAGATTCTTCGAATCCAACGTTAAATCCGTGCTATTATATGCTTGTGAAACCTGGAAAGTCTCGGCCACCATCTCGAGAAAATCGCAGGCTTTTGTGAACCGCTGTCTACCCCACATTCTAAAGATTCGCTGGCCACAAACTATTTCAAACCAGGAATTGTGGCGCAGGACAAGTCAGGAGCAGTTGGACGTCGACATAAGAAACCGTTAATGGCAATGGATTGGTCACACACTTAGGAAACCAAACAATGATATTGCAAAGCAGTCTTTTGAATGGAATCCTCGGGGTTCACGTCGGGTTGGAAGACCAAGAACAACATGGAAGTCAACAGTTGTAGCAGAAGCTAATTCCCAGAGAAAGACGTGGCCACAGTTAATATATCTAGCTGCAGACCTTGAAGGCTGGAGACGTTTTGTTGGCGCCCTATGCCCCGAGCGGGGTTACAGGACTTGATGATGATGATGGGTTGATCAGGATATTATACAGAGACAGAGATTGAATGGTTCTTCGAGCAAGGTCTCCGAAACTGAGTTGCAAGGGAAACAAAATTCTTTATACTACCGCGTCCTCGACATCACATCATTTGTTCATCATTTTTGTTGGCAGTAAATATCGCTGGAGTGTAGCATTCATTGACGCCAGTAAATACTATTACGAGACGATTTGTTTTCCAAAAAATATAACCTAAGTTAAACGAAAAATAATTATAGTTGAAATTTCCCATAAAGATCGGCGCCCTGCGAAATCCAATTTATTCCACCCCTGATTAGCTCGGATCAGAGTGCTTAAATTGGTAGGAGTAAGGTGAAGTGACTGCAAAAAGTCGGCCATGGCATGGAATGCACAATATTGTGCACACCATATATATAATAAAATGCAATCCACGCATTCGAGCAGAGACCCATGTCCAAATTAATTAGTAGCGGGTGAAGATCATCATCGATGGTTTATCGTCCTAAAGTCCCTTTAATTTCATATTTCATTGCCACTATGATATATGGGAATTGCAGGCGTGACGGGATATCCTTTCTGTCTTCGTTACTTCGATCTGTGTTCCTATCCTATCCGATGGAAAGTGAAATTCTCAATTAATGCCTTGAGTTATGATGCAATGTGTGTATTCGATTTGTGGAATTAAAGATGGTAATGGAGAGATGGCCTTGCGGGTTTGTATTTTTTTTTTTCTTCAGTTTTTTTAAGTGGAGATACCTGTGACGACCTGACATATGCGTGTATTGTGTGTAGTAGGTGCTTGGTAAAATAATTGATTTCGTTGTTTTCATATATTTTTTTTTAATGTAACGCAATATTGTCATGGAAAGGTGACATCCAAAGAAATCAGTGTTTAATGAACACGCAGGATACTAAGTTCATGGGTTATCTTCGATCTCATGGAGTGCGAAACATGAAGTTAATAAGTCATAAACTGGTATAATGATCGTGAAGTTGCATGAAATATTATAACCCCATATGCGAGTTTGGTACACGGAATGAAAGTTTATTACATTTATATCGTAGATTTATACACATAGCTATTAAGATTTAAATATTTTTCGTGTATGAATTTTTATTGTGAACAGTGATAGATAATGTTATAATTATAAGCAACAATAAGAGCTTTGGTACTTATAAGAAGATCCAAATCTTTTTGTTTCTGCCCAGTATTTCTTAAGAAAAGAAAAAGTGTGCAATTTAATATTCTACCAAATTTTCTTTCATGCATACCAAATTTCTGTAAAAGTGGCTGTTTATTATATGAGCTCCTTCGAATTATCTTCAAAAGCCTTGATTAGATTCTAGAGATAGACCCGATAGCAATAGGGTTTTTCTTTTTTAGATCGGAGCAGAGCACTGAGCCAAAAAACCTTTTATGCTCTGAGCGGAGTACGCTCAAAGTGCTCTGATTTATTTAGTAAGCACACTTGATCACTTCACTATGACATATGACATGATTAGAAATCATCTCACAATCTGTCAAATAACATAAAAACTACATGAAGTTTCCCGCGCTCTCCTTCGTGCTCCGTCTACTTAGTCATTTTATTCTGAGCTCAAAGAGCGCACACCAACTCTAATCGGAAAAGAGAAGCTAAAGTTTAGCACTCTGATAACTCGGAGCTATTTTTGACAGATCGGTTCACTGATTTGAGTTAACAAAGAAAAACTCCTATTTATAACGATATTTTCAAATAAGATTCACTCAACCGACGACGCATTTTGACGTCTATGTATTACGTATGCTTTCCACTTCTTTGTAAGAAAGAGACCGGGTTCGGCGTCCAGATATCTGGATTTTTTAAAATTCTCATAGTTGCATTTTAACATTTGCTATTCTAACATTTGTTATTTATTATTTTTTTGCTTTTTGCACCAATATTTTGAAAGTTTTCACAAAATTTGGTTTCTTTTTATTGGAAATTTCAATTAAGCATGAGCCTATGTTAATAAAATTGTAAACATCTAGACTTATTTCACACATTTTTTTTTTTTTCGTGATTTCTTTGTGTTCACACTACTTTGTGCCTGAACACGGCGATTTTTTCGTATTTGACATTTGTTATTCTGACATTTTTTGTTATTTATTCTATTTGCTACTTTGGAACAAATATTTGTAAAGTTTTCACACGTGGCTGTACGTCAAAATGTATCGGTTCACTGAGCATAACCCGGTGGCTCCACTTAACATCAACTATGACACGAATATCGGCCTGTCACCAGACAATCAAATGGAGACCAAGAATCCGATGTTGTTTTCTTTGTCTCCGTTGGATTATGTGATGACCGGCCTATATTCATGTCATCGTTAATGTTCAGTGGAGCCACCGGATAATGTGAACACCGTCGATATATCGAATATAAGATGGCGGTGACGCAAGATATATTTTTGCATCTGTCAAAATAGAACTGACATTTGCAAAAGTCATAGCATTTTTAATGTTTTGATATGTTTCCCTCGCGCATGTATGACCTCGGGTGGCTACTGGCTTACCTACTTTAGATTTTTACTAGAACTTTGAGATGAGAATATCTCAAGAAATAAGTTTTCGAGTGTGGGCGTTATAAGTTTTCGAGTGTTAAGTTTTCGAGTGTGGATCTGTCAAACAAGACCTGTTTCGGAAAAAAAAAACTTTTTTTTCGTTGAAGCCTACGAAACTCTAGGCCTAGTTGTACTCGATATGTGAGCATGACTATAGTTGTAAATGGAATTCAAAAGACCCGCAGTTTTATGCAGAATACAAACGGCTGAAACAAAATTATAATCATCATCACAACAGATGCAACCTTAGAGGATTCGTCGCTACCTTACAACACAAAAAAGTATAAAATAAACTATCGGCTTACTAATCACTAACTAAAAATGCAGTGCGTCATTAGATTTAAATTAAACTTTGTTGCTAAATGTATTCACTTTCTCTTCTCTGTATATAGTCTTCATGGTAATGTTAACTGAAGAAGCAGAAACAAGTAATTTATCTCAGTCAGAAATTTATAACTTTTTTTAAAATTGGAAGGATAAACCTTTCCTCTTTATTTCAATGGGCTCTTTAAACATAATTTCCAAAATAAATTAATATTTCCTTCATCGTTTATAACCAGTCATCTTTCCAAAACGATTAAATTTTGGAAAACAACTTGATAACAATTACAGTATACAGCCCCCCCAACAAGCAAACTGTCATCGTAGATCATACACATACTACAATTTTTACAGTGATGCCCCATTAAAGCATTTTCTGAAATCAGGTCAATAATTTATCTTTATTTTTTTAAAACAATCGGGTCAACTTGAAGTAACCAGTCATATACATATAATGTAATCGAATTGATATGTAATGTTCATATTATAACTCACTACAATGTTTATTAGTTAATCCTAGCAATTATCCTTGTGAAAGATGATACGAATGATTGGTTAAACCTCCCCTATATTACTCATGAGTTGATCTTCAAAAGCGACTTATATTTGTTTTAGACTTCGTAAAGCGTGCGTTCTCCTTAGTCCCGAAATGTCCGCTCTTTACAAGAGAATCACATCTCTAATTATACCTTAAGACCACCACTCAATCCATATACGGAGCTTGGTGTACATAAATTTCACCCAAACGTGTGCGTTCTTCTTTTGGAAATAAAATTCTCCGTCCACACCTTGGTGCTTCACAAAAAAATAAAATAATGATGGAGAAATAAAAAGATTCGATGCGCCTACGGAAACATTTTATATAACATTGTGATGGTGTCCTCTTTTCTTTTTTGTAATTTTTCAACTTAATTACTTTTGGATTGGTAACGCGAGAAGGATCACTTACAGTTATACATATAAAAAAAAAAGAAACTTTGAGCTATACGACAATGTTGATGGCAAAAACGAAGACGACGACGACGTAAACGACGACGACTCATCCTTAAAACACCCACAAAGTTGAAGATTGATGGGTAGGATTATGCTTCATTTGAAATTCATGATCGCCAGAGTTTGCGTTCGTCAATTCAAATAGTAAGTATACGCCCGAGTTTTTTTTTTTTTATGGTGTCAAGTCTACACTAAGTTAAGAGGGATTGGTGGCATTATAGTAAGTATATTATTCCTTTAAATACTTTTCCGCAAAAGTGGATCTTGAGTTAGGGATAGCGATGGAAAAATAGAATTTCTCCACATTGCTGATGCATGCTGAATACGACATGAAACTAATTTTGTCTGACTATTAAGAACGGGAGGTTGAAGTCGTAAATTGGGAATAAAAGTATAGGACGAATGCCTAGGTCGCATATAGTTACTTAAGAAAAAGCTAGAAAGCATTTCTCTTCGTTCTTTTAAGAACGATGGAGGAAGAAGAAACAAATGATGAAGAAGAAGAAGTATGAGAGAAAAAGAACACAGTCAAGATGAAGGAGAAAGTGAAAATAGAAGCAGAATAAGTAAGGAAATAAGGAAAGTCCACAGATGCGTCAAGAAAATAAAAAAGGTAAGAAAAAGAAGAAGATAAAATTGGTGAAAGAGAAATATAAGAGAAAAAAAAATGGAAGAAGATGTATTTAAAGTTCCAGAAGCAGACAAATTGGATGAATGAAACTAGGGAAAAGTGGACGAAGAAAAGGAAAAAATTAAGTAAGCCAAAAAAGATGGTTAAGAAAATCAAGATAATTAAGACGAAGAAGATAAACTTGGTAAAGGAGGAGTTAAAAAATTCAAAGAAGAAAATAAGTATGAAGGCACATATATAGCCTTGCAAGAATCAAATGGAGAAGATAACAATAAAGTAGAAAGAAATAGAATTCGATCTACTCGAACATGCATAGCTGTATTACACAGCGCAAGTCCTCCAGGCGCATGTTTCGTTTATTTCCTTTTGAATTATAATTCCACCATGCAAGCGTTATTGCATGAAAGCATGTCAGCATTGACGTAGTATATATATGGACCGCCACGCCAGTCGGTTGAAATTTCCGTACAAACGCTGCCTAAAACTTGTTCCAGTAGAGCGCTCCGTATTTACAGCGTTAATATGGTGTACTAATTATTTCATTACCACTGATATAATATTAGATGGATTTTTGGCATTTTTTGTTTTTTTTTCTCAAACTAAATCGTCATTGATAATTGCTTCCTCGTGTTTGTCATCAAAAGCATCAAATGTTTTGTTTTATTTTCGGGAATATCTTCTTCTAATTTCTTTGTCGCAATACCTTACCGCAGTAAAGACGAAGCGCTGGTAGTTATGTTGGAACACGAGTACGTCAATGCATGTCAGGCATTGAGGACCAAATGTTGGTTGAAATTTTTATACAAACGGAGAAAAAAAGATGTTCCAACTAAAAGCGGACTAAAACCGCGTTAAATACGTGTACTAATTTCGCCATAAAATTTCAATAAAAACGATGACATATTCATATGTAAATATATCAATGACATGGGGAGTGGATTTGTTTTGTAAAATAAATGTAGTTTGATAACTATTTTCACCAAAATGTATCATAATTAAATAACTAATTAAAACAACATGGCACTTCTACGCAGATTCCCAGCTAGTAGTTGATGGCGCCCCTAGTTATGTTTGGACACGCGTGAAGTTGGCTACTGGCGGTCCATATCTAATACGTCAATGATGTCACGCTTTGCATCATAATAAAATTTGACAGTTCCTTTTTATTTCGAGTTTCGTTATTCGCTCCCTAGATCAAAATAACACACAAGGCATTCATGCGCAATCTTCAAGGAGCGAACAGAAATTAAATGGAAAGCTAAAATAAGAACAAGAGGAAAGAGAAACGTCAAAAAGATGCAAGGAAAATTCTACACACGCATGTTCGGGTAGCTCTATTTCTATTTATTTATATTTTATTTTCTTTCTCTTTTCCACTCCATTCATGGAAGCCATGGTGGAAAGATAATTTAAAGGAAAATCAACGAAACATGCGCATGGAATACTAGTCCTAGAAACGCGTATCACGTCATTATACGTCATGATTCAATGCACAAACATATATAGCATCAATATTCCAATAAACATATCAAGCTCATCGCGTTGAGCAGTTTTCGTTTCAGGAAAATTTAAAAAAATAATTCTTTGGCCAAAATGCGGTCCATTTACGATAATTCTTCATCAGGCCATATAATGATAGTGCATATATACATTATATACATGTGACTGTCGTGTGGACGTTGCTTAATATATACTGTTACCGCATAAAATGACATCCTTCTGGTCGAAAGGCGGTTGTATTGTTGTTGACTCTATAATATTTGTCGTCGTCGTGTGTCGGTAGGTCGTTTAGTTGTTTTTTGGCCTCTCAGAAAATTTGCGGCTGCCTGTCTGGCTATATGTGTGACAGTTCCAAAAATGATTTTAATTTCATGGCAGTGGGTAGATTGTCTGGTTGGCTCACAGTCACACTCCAATGAAAGCCTTCTTCTATACAGCACACTCTATGTCGTGGGGCTCAATGTTCATATGGGTATTTGTTCAGCGCGTTATCTTTGTGCAGTTGTGAGACCCAAGAGTGAGTAGAAGCAACCTGGTATAACAGAGGCTTCATATACAAGTATAGTGTAAGACAATGTACGTTGTGCAGTACAATTTATTAAGCTTGCAGGTAGCAGTCATATGTTACGCGTTGTCGGTTGTCATGTTACAGTGTGTATGCGGTGGTGTCTTAACATTTTGTTAAGGATATCCATTTGGCTGCGGGACACTTCTTCCCTCACATATTGAGATGGAGAAGTGTCGCATGGAGTAGGTGGATGTTTCTAAGAAGCTTTGTTTGGTTTATACATTTATCACCAGGACGAACATTGTTTTTACTTATCTGGAGCTAATGAAAGAAAATTAGTTATGTATGTTTTTTTGGGAGGAATGGTTTGGATCAGGCAGTCACCTGGCATATTGACAACATTTATTTATAAATTTTCTCAAACTGAATTATTTAGTTATAAAATGTTTGCTATAAGACTTTCGTAATTTTTAAAAATATTTTGTAATTCGTAAGGATATAGTTTCGCGACAAAACACGCCGGTTGGAAACCTTCGCGTCAAAACTTCAGTGTTTAGAGTTCAACTTGACCATCTGGCAATTGCTGATGATCATATCTTCTTGAAAACGAGCAAAACCTACCTGATCTCCTTTGATTTTAACTGACTAGCCAAATCAGTGTTGGAAATCTTTGACTGTGGCATATTGAACCTCTTCTTTCATGCACTGAAAAAATCGTTAAGGCGTTCAATTGCAAAATAAGTTCAGACAACAAAACGTTATGACCACATTGGGGCAACTTCAAGACGACGCGCGATGCACGTTCATGATCTCAACTTACAAACACCAGCGTTCCAGCACGGGAACGCTGGTGTTTGTACGAATGCTTTTTAATTTTATCCCGGATATTTATACGAATGAGAGAGACAAAAGCATGCTTGGCTATCTAAAAGTTATGTCTCTCATCAGAAACAATAACTAGGAACTCAGAAATATCATCGATTACAGCCTTCGCCAAAGCTTGCATTCCTCAAACAATGATATGGCTGAAAAAATGGCGTAGCAGCGCAGCGTTTTTCGACTTTGATCTTTCACTGTGGGTCGAACATATATCAGAATGATGTTTGATTTTTTAAGTTCACATCTTCTTCTTCTTTTTCTTTTCCGACGATGTTATGATATATCGAATTGGATCACAACTTTCTTACTTCACCAGCTGATCTACTTGTGGAGTTCGTCGGGTTGAACTCAGAAAATATGGGCGATCTTCCCGATTATTGAGTATTCAATAACAATTTTCCTCCAAAACATTCACCCATACTTCAAGTGCTCGTGGCAAGGAGAAAAGATCTTTTTTATTTATGGCTAAATCGTCATTAAAGAACACATAACTGATTCACTTTCGGGTTTAAGAACCGCAGTAATGAGCACACAACGCAAGACGCTTTCTTGGTGTAAACCATTTTCGATTGGGAAATTTTTGATGAATCCCGAAGTGCAATGTCAATGATCAGCACGTAGATTTCTGGAACTCCACGTTGATCTCTAATGCTTTTTTAAAATTCAACAAACGCAGCATGCAAATGTTTTTCCATTCTGATTCTAACACTGCGTCTGTAGTTGATTCACCCGAAACCAAACAACACTGGTCATCAGATCTTATTATTTGCAAACAACCATCCAATTTCCGCAGAATGATCTTCATGGGAGACATCACCTTGATTAAACTGTGTAAGCGGTCTTATAAAAACAATGTTTATTTCAATTAATATTTTTATTATTTTAATAATACTAAATTACACAAATTCCGTGAAGCGGCCTTTTACTTTTTACTTTTTTCTTCTGACAATCAAAACTCAACTGAACTCATTTTTGACACCTGCCCTCTTCTTTCATCTTTATGGTGTTAATACACTGAATCTTTGTGGTGAGGCCACATTACAATTTATTTTATTCTTTGGGTCCTACCACAACTGTTACTTTTGGAGTCTCGTGTATCAGCTTTCTCCCTGTAAATTTCGAGTAGGTAAATTTCCCTCCACTGAATAGAAATTTGTCCGTCGTTGATAAGTTTAGAGATGAGAACCGTGGGATCGTGGGCCATCTTAGCCATATGTCTCTCATCTTTTTTTCATAACTTAGAGGTTATCCCGTCTGGCTCAATCGATTTTCTCTTTTTGGAGCATTTCACCAACGCCGCTTCACTTCTTCGACTGATATCGGGCACTTCTTCATAATTTGGTGCAGCTGTTGGAAAATAAAGTGTAGGAAACTGTTAACTTAAAAGCCCTTGGCAATTTCGTCGCTACCTGTAAGTAATTTTGCTGTCATCCACAATAAGGGGGCAATGTTTATGCATTATGAACTTTGTTGAACACATCTTCGGAGCATTTCTCCTATTTTGAGTTGAAATTTTAAAAATTGTTGTGCCTTAGTTAATATTGGTATGTCGCAGTTCCTCAAAAGACTAATTTACATCAGTAGCCAGTGCCAGCATAATAATGACACTTGTACTAACCCATCAAATGAAAAACTTCTTGATGACATCGGGATAAATGGATGCCTTATTAAGAAACTAGTTAGCAAATATCTCATTGGTTTGCTCGTTTTTTCTCGTAAAAAAGGAAGCCAAAAATCTGACATTGTGTAAACTCATTTTATTATTCGAAAATGGATTATTTAAAAGTAAATTCCAATAACCTCTTTATAATTTAATTATATATTTGCCATAATGAGTGGACCACTCATAAGCGACTCGAACCCCTCCTACTCGGCATGACACACTGGCTCCACTGGGCATGCAGCTGTCCAACATCACAACCACAATCTAAACAACAATCAGTGCTGTTTTTTCCTGTGGGCAAATTATGTCATGTCGTTTTATATCATTCTTCAACAACGAGTAAAAAACATGCGTCCCTTTCTCCCGTTTCTTATATCAAAAGATACAGAAGTACATTCAAAATCAAAGAGAACCACAAACACCTGAAGAAATTGCACATATACAACAAAAATTCTGCAAAAAGCAGCTCACATATACGAAACGTCAAAATTCATGTCCAAATTTACAACAGCGCTCATGTCTTGACGAAAAAATGGATTTCTACGACATGTCGCCTGATTGGGCATGGATTTTTCAACCTCCATTGGTTGTTCTCATGGCGTGTTCAAAATTAGAGCAGCGTTCATGCCCAGTGGAGCCAGTGTGCGAAAGACTCGGCATGACGACAATCCAAAAAAGGATTATTTAAAAGTAAATTCCAATAATCTCCATCTTTATAATTTGATTATGTTTGCCATAATGAGTGGATCACTCATAAACGACTCGAACCCCTCCTACTCGGCATGAGAGAAAGACGGGTTCCTTTTCTATCCGTGAATACGATCCCATTTGAAATGCAAGGATTCATTAATGAAAACGTTTAATCTTTTGAGGCCAGCGATGCAGTCATAGAAAAATTAGTAAATACAATTTGTTTATGAGACTTCTTCCATTTTGCTTACAAACTGGCTTGTGCCAGAGAGTTTGTGTGTTTACTCCGTGCTTTGAAATAGGACAGTGTTATACTTCTACAGTATAAAATTCAAAAACAGAAATTATCACTGTCACATTTCAAAAGCGGTGAATAGACGTTTTTACGAATAGAAAAAACAAAAAATTTAATGGTCTTGGCAAGAAGGGTTCCAGTGAAACATGGGTGGATGCAGTCCCATTTCGAATGCATGGATGCACTAAAGCATAATGTAACATTTTGCATGAAACCAGCGAAGCAAACATTTTTAGGCACGATCGAAGCAGTATTATAAGTCGATGTTCTACGTACATATTTTGTTTAAAATGATGTATCTGTCAGTCGTTCAGCAACCGTGGAAGAGTGCAGATCGTTGGCGGCTTTCACAGTGTAAATTTCAAATAGAGACGCGAGTGCGTATAGTAGTGAGTTAGATCTACCAAAACCAAGTGGCAAGTTAGCCTAGGTGGTAGAGGAGCAGATTCCAGAGTGGAAGGTCGTGGGTTCGATTCTCACCCCGGGCAAGGCCTTTTTTTAAATAATTTCTGGCAGGAGGTTTCAAAGAGAAGGAAACAACAGCAGCAACAACAAGAAGAGCAGATGGGAAAACCAACGGGGACATCGAAAGATGGTCCCCCAACAACAAGGAAGACAGTTGGAGGAACATCAGGTGATGTGTCATCCGACAGTCAAATAGCGGGGCCATCAGGCCAAGAAAGAGAAACTGTATCAGGGCAGTCAAAAGCCCAAAAAGCAGCAACAACAGCAGCAGCAGCAGCAGCAGCAGCAGCAGAACCAGTTAAGCCCAAAGTGGCAACAACAACAACAACAGCAACGACAACTACAACAACATCGTCATCGGCACGTGCCGAGGTCGGTACTAGCAGCATAGCAACTGCTAAGACATCAAGCCCTATTAAAGGGAAAAAGCCAGGACCGGCATGTGCCGAAGAACAAGATCCTCTTAAAAGAAGGCGCTATATCAGGTACAGACCAAACCTGATAGTTAAAAAGAGTACCTCAGATGTGGAAGCAGCGCAGAAAATAGGAGGGCGCGGACGTTCAGCCAAGGCCTCTGCTCAGGCAAAAATACAGAGGCAGCTGGATAGCTCCTCCAACGACGATGACGATAACGACAAGAACGTAGAAGGCGACGATGAAGCGGAGGTGGATGACAGGCACGTCAAAGAGGCTGACGGAGCGATCGCCGCCGTCAATCCAAATGTTAAGGACGCCAGTATAACCGGCGAAGAAAACGCCGCTGACGATAATGCGGATGACATCTCCTACATGTCAGTAGAAGGAGAAGGACGTTACGTCAGTGGCGAGATAGTCGAGCTGTCTGACGAGGAAGAGGACCAGCAAATCGAGGCGTTAACGGAGCAGATCTCTTCGCTCATAGAGCTGGTTGAAGCGCTCAAGAAGAAGCAGGAGGCAAGACGGGAGAAGGAGCGCATAGCTGCTCTTGAACAGCGCACCCGCCAACAAGCGCTCCAAGAGCAAGCTTCGCAACATCAGGAGCCTCCTCAGGAACAAAAACCACTCCCAGACCAGCAGCAGCCTCAGAAGCAGCAGTCAAAGAAGCAGACACAGAAACAGCTTCAAAAGCCACAACAACCGTCTCAGCAACCACAGCATCAGCCTCAGCAACAGCAAGCAAAACAAAAACAACAACAACAACAACCACTACAGCAACGACAACAGACACAGAAGCAGCAACAGCAGCAGAAACAACAGCAACAGCAACAACCGCAACAGCAACAACCACAGCAGTCACAACAGCAGCAGACCCAACAGCAGCCAATGCAACAGCAGCAGAGACAACAGCAGCAGTCACAACAACAGCAACAACAGCAACAACAGCAACAGCCACAAGCAAAGAAAGGTAAGGTGCCACCTATTAATACTTATAAAATGCATTTAAAAGACACAATTGAAATATGTAGGTCGGTCATAGGCAACAATTTCATAATTAAGCGGCTTAACGCAGACAGGCATTCCATTCAGTGCTCATCTTTAGAGCACTACAAAAAAGTGAAAGACCTTCTGTCTCAAACTAGAACAGAATATTATAGTTTCACCCCGAAGGAAGACAAGCTTCAAACAGTCCTCCTGAAGGGTATCGAATCCTCTACGGATCCGCAGGCGCTCTTAGCTGAGCTCCGTCAAGTGGCGAGCGACGATCTCGAGTTTATCGGGGTCCGACCGTTCACCACAGTCAAAGCCAGACGGGAGAAACGGAATTTACCATTCTTCCTGGTTCAACTCTCGCCCCAAAGCAAATTGAGTGGTCTAAGGAATATAACAGTCCTGGATTACCAAGTTGTACGATGGGAAAAACTAAATAAGCAGAAAGACATGCTTCAATGCATGAACTGCCAAGGGTTCGGACACGTTGCAGTTAACTGTGGTATGGACCCAGTCTGCGTTAAATGTGGAGATACCCACAAAACAGTGGAGTGTAAACTCGGGCAAGATAGGGTCACAGACATGACCCAGTTAAAATGTGCGCTCTGCCGAGGCTCCGGGCACCCCGCAAACTATCGGGGATGTCCGAAGTTTCAGGAGATAAGGCAAAACAAAGCCCAAAAGAAAACAGTTGAGGTGAGACGCCCTGAAGTACGCCAGAAAACAACTCCCGTTAATCCCGCAATTTCTTACGCCCAAATCGCGTCTGGAAAGGGAAACACGGTACAGCCTCAACCACAGGTAGCCAAACAGGTCCAAGTGCCTACGGCTCCTGTGCCAGAGGCAGATCTGATGCAGGTGTTGCTGACCATTCATGGTCAGTTAACCGACGTGCAAAAACAGATCAGGGAACAGGCGGCTAGGGTGGATTACCTCTACTCTATTCTGCCGGCAACGCGAAATGGTTAAAGGCGCGCTGCCTGAGCGACCCTTTAAGATCCTAGCTGTGAATGTAAATTCGCTGATTAGGACCGAACGTAGAGCAAATCTCTTTCATTTGCTGCAAGACCAAAGTCCTGATGTGTTTATGGCTAGCGAAACTAAGCTAAATCAGAAACACAAACTGACTTATAATAATTACAATATCGTGCGAAGGGATCGGCCTAACTCCTCTCAAGGGGGTGGGGTCGCAATCTTCATACGAAAGGGCATTCAATTTAAGGTTATATATAATAGTGAAGTGCGAAGATTTGGGCAGTTAGAAGCCTGCGTCATTTGCATTCCGCTCCTTCAGGGGAAAAGAATGTACGTGATCGCGGCGTACGCACCCGAAGCACCTCAGCCTGCTAATTTTATCGCAGAACTCGAAAAACTTTTCGAATGCTTAAGACTGCACTTGGATGAAAATTATTATCTAATGGCAGGAGATTTGAACGCCAAACATGAAGATTGGGGAAATCAAATTCAAAATCCGAGAGGGTACCATTTATTTAATTGGATGGGTCGTCACAGTGTTGAGTGTAGGATCGATCTTTTTGCGACAGATAGACCTTCGTTTCCTAGGAGCGGTGGCTTTCTGGATCTTTTACTGCTTGACTCACGACTTGTTATAACTGACGCAACAAATCAACAGACAAGAAACTGTTTACGAACAATCGAATACGACAGCGATCACTGCGGACTTGCCACCGTAATACAGCTTCCGAGCGAACTTGTGGAATTGGATGAGTATGTGCCTGTGCACTCTTACAATTTCAGTAAGACGCGCTGGCCACGCTTCTCCAACGCCTTGGCAAGAGAAATACGTTCCGAGGACATTTCTCCACCAAATGACAGAAACCTGACGAACCTCGAGATCGACGGGTTTCTGACTCAAATGGATACGACTATAAAACGAACAATGGACAAAACAATCCCAAAATTTAAGGAACAAGACCCAAACGGTTTATACAAGAACGCGACAATCGACGCACTACACCGACAAAAAAGTGGACTGCTGACTAGGTTGAAACTTCTTTATAGACGTTTCACGGACACACGTGATCTGGAGATTAGGACATTGAAGTCGTCGATCAAAAACATTAACGTTCTGATTAGACAAAACTATAGATTATCTATTAATTTATATTGGGATAACAGAATTCGGGCTGTTAATTCTAGCGACCCTAGTATGTTTCCCCAAATAAATAAGATATTTAGAAGAAATGATCAAAACGATCTTCCATGTCTTAAACTCCAGAGGACAACAGATAACGAAGACGTACTAACGATTGCGGGAATTGATCCGGAAGGTGCCGTTTTCGATGACAATTTTTATATGATAGAAGATCCTCAGGAAAAGGTAGAAGCTGTAGGGGCTGCTTTCCAGCAAGTGTATAAGGTGAATGCTAGCATTCGTCCGAATCATGACCTGGAGAACAGAGCCTTGCTGCACAATTTCTATCTTGGAAATAACATAACGCAATGGCGATCTGAGAATACTGGTTTCACCGGGTTCAATGACGAAAATTTGGCAAACGCCACCATCGCCGAGCAAAATGGACCCAGTTCATTGTTAATTTCGAAGGTAGAACTTCATTTAATTTTTCAAACATTAAAGAAAAAGAAATCTGCGGGGGTCGATGGTATACCCAACATTGTGTTACGACATCTCCCTGAGGAAGCCATAGACATTTATACCACACTGTTTAACAACGCATTGAATAATGCATATTATCCAGTGAGTTGGAAGACAGCTGTGGTCCATCCTCTCCCCAAAAAGGGAAAGGACAGCTCCAATCCGGCAAATCTTCGGTCGATAAGTCTTCTTCCAAGTATCAGTAAGGTATTCGAAAAGATTCTCAATAGAGCTCTGTTCAAGTGGGCTGAGGACAAGAATATTATTCCAGACAATCAGTTTGGCTTTAAGGCGGGACATGACACTATTCATGCCGCGTCTAAGTTAGTTTCTGATGTTCAATGGAACAAAGCGAAAAATCAATGCACGGGTGCCGTTCTTGTTGATTTAGAGAAGGCTTTCGACACCGTATGGTTAGAGGGTCTTTATCTGAAATTAACTAGATTTGGCATAAGTAAACCACTGTTATATATGCTTCATGACATGCTCAATGGTAGAAAGTTTGTTGTCAAAAGTGGCAATGTAACTTCTACCACAACATTTGATATTAAAAACGGTCTACAGCAAGGAGCTGTGAACTCGCCGATTCTTTTTAGTATTTACACCAGCGATCTGATAGGTAGTCTCACTCATGCGATTGCGTATGCCGATGACCTTGTAGCGTACAGGACGGGTCCAAAAGTTGAAGTCATCAGAATTCTCTTGCAGCGTGACTTCGACAAGATTCAGCGATATTGTGATGACTGGAAGTTAAAAATTAACTTTCAGAAATCAGAAACTATCCTGTTTAGAACCCCTTTGTCTAGGGCTTCTAGGGATACAAGAAAGAACTGGAGAAATCTAGTGATCGTTGGACCAAGTGGACATCCACTGGCGAGTAAAGATGTAGTAAAGTACCTTGGTATCTGGCTAGATCAGTATCTATATTTCAATCGACATATAGATGCTGCTCTGGCCAGAGCTAGGGGAGCGTTTGCTCTGACAAGACGGTTGTTTTATAGCAGCCGCCTTGAAAACAGAGTGAAGGTGATTTGCTACATGGCCCTCATCCGGCCGATGATTGCCTATGGGTGCCCTGTGTGGTTTAACGTTGCCCCATCTCAAATGGAAAAGATTCGGGTGTTTGAGAGGCAGTGTCTTAGGACCTGTCTTGGATTACACAGAACACCAGAGTCGGAGTACAAACATTATTATGCCAACGAGGTCTTATACAACGGGGCCAATATAAACAGGATAGATAACTTTTTAATTAAGCTGATTCGGGGTCACATTGCAAGAGCGATGACCTCAGCCAATGGACTTATTTTCGGGGCTTATTACCCCAATGAAGAATATAGTGAGAGCGTTTGTCTTAACGGTTTCATCCCGCCCGAGACATTCCTCTATTTAGACAGTCGGGGGCTGATACAGGATAGATTGGCGGTTCCGTTAATCTACCACGTCGGCCGTAGAACTGTGGATCGGCGAATCCTGTATGGTCGAGACGTCGGCTCTGGGAACGGAGCAGAGCGTCTGCGGTTCAGTAGAGCTGTGCCCCTTCGGGACAAAAAGGACTGTTATAAGCAATTTCAAACATACTGGTGGTTGGGTGACCACCTTGACATTGATGGTTAGTTAATGTTGTTGCCTTGGCCGACCTACGTATTTTTAAGTATTAATAGGTATATTTTAGTAGAACAGTGGTGGCACCAAAAAAATATAAAACAAAAAAAAAAATGGCATCTGTTTGTGTGTATGGGCATTTGGCGCTTTTAAATATATATATAAAAATATATATATTTATAAACGTGTGCACATATGCATTGGCTGCTGCGCAAAAAAAAAAAAAAAAAAAAAAAAAAAAAAAAAAAAAAAAAAAAAAAAAAAAAAAAAAAAAAAAAAAAAGCTGCTGGTGGCTGTTCTAGTTTTAAGTTATTTTAAGTATTTTTAAGTAGTTTTAAGTTATTTACGTATATTTACGTATATTTTTATTCTATTTAGGTTAATTTAGTTTTATTTAGGTATAGGGTAGTTTTAAGTTTTTATATAAAATAAAATATATGTCTTGAAAAACGAGTTTTAAAAAAATTTTCTCGTTTAGTTTTAAGTAACTTTGAATTTTAATTTAAGTAGTTTTTACGCCCAAAGGCATTTTTAATATATAGTTATAGTATAATTTAGAGCGCCCGTATGGGGCCAGTAAGTTAGTTAAGTTATTCTGTAAGCTAGTTTTTAAGGTTTTTGTCTAGCATTTAAGTTAGTTATAAGTTGAATTGAAAATAAAAACATGAATTAAAAAAAAAAAAAAAAAAAAATGATGTATCTGTTCCCAAATACAACTTTCATTCAATGTATTCAAATAAATAATATTTTACCATTACAAAGTTCTATTCCTTAATTTATTATGAATTTCACATTTTATTCTACATCGAGCATGGACAATCTTTTGTCCAAATTTGAATATGCATACTATAAGCACACCATACATGGTGTAATTGGTATCATCTCTCGATGCTTATCTCGCATCCGCATCCTATTACGATATTGAATTACAAAATCAAATGTTATATTCCAAAAATGGTAACAACAATTTACCATAATTCCCTATAGAACCCCCAACCTGTGCCTGAAAATGGTAGTAATGTTGTTCTTCTAGAGACAATTCCACATGCTTCATTAGTCGATCGTCTTTAATAAATTGGATTCGCTGAAATCTATGCAGAGTACCATCGCATCCAGAGACTGAAATTAAATTAAAAACAAAACTTCAATAAAATCATTATTTGCCTTATGCAACCGAATTGGTTAAAAACAATCGTGCTGCCATGCAGCAAAGCAATCCTTGTCCTGTCCTGTCCCATATATCAGCAGCAGGTTAAGAAATGAACTGTACCATTACAGAGGGGTTAAGGTGTTGCAGACCTTTGGTTTGGATAATATATTTGCGATTATTGCTATAATTATCTATATATTTTTGTATATCCTCCACAAATACAACACTTAGTAGATTTGAACGTTAATTTAATATGTTTTGAGGGATGGTATAACAGAAAAGGTATTGTCCAATTGTCACCTTAGATGCAAGTCTACTTTCTCCTTGACACGATTTGAATCAGAAACATAGCACCAGCAAATATCTCGTTCTATCTAATAGTGTGCTCCTTTTTAAGTGAATTTTAATCATATGACACCTAGTTGAAGTGCGGTACCGTAGTTTTCAACAAAAATAACATCCATAGAGGTAGACTCTTTTAAAATAAGGTGATATATAGCTCATTAAATTGTCTTCTTGATTTAAACTATTTTCACGCCACGCCGTAAAATAGCGTTGATTCATAATGAGTATTATTATAGATCTAACAGGTAAGATAACTGCCCTCAATCATTTGCTCTGATATCTTCATGGATGAAATGTATAGAAATTTGCCTTTACCTCATTGTTAAGATCTTGATAGTAGATAAGTGTTTCTACAATCTGTAGCAAAAGCAAGAGAACGGACTAACAAAACATTCGTGATCCAAGGTTTACTTTATTTATTCAAGATGACGCCACTTTTTGTCTGGTTGTTTTTTAAATCTTACTCTTTACTTTGCCGTTGTACTATGTCGTCTAAGTTTTGTCTTGGGACCTTTTTTAGCATCCCATAGGTGCATACAAAAAACGGGAGCGTTACGATTTTCTCGAACAACAAAATTTCGCTTTTATTTTTAAATCTCAAAAAACGAAAAATGGGTTTTTTTATTTGCGAGATTTCGTAATGCAAGATTTCGAAAGCGAGATTTTGGTTTGCGAGATTTCGTAACCAACCCACAAAAAACAAATTGGTCACATAATCCAAATCATGGTTCATTGGCTGACATTTTCAAAAATGGTAGCCTAATTAATCGATTAATTATTTCCTAAAACCAAAAATAAATCAATTTGGCGGCTATTATTTAAAATTTTTTGTATACACTTATAACAGCCTTGTTTAAGATTTCGTTAATAGCTACTCGGTTCAACCTCGGATTAGTTAAACCGAGTCGTAGAACTTACTCCGTCTTTACGCTACGTCAGACAAATTCTTATTTGTAAAGAATATGTTATCCATATTAGATAAATCGTCCCATCTAAGACTCTGGTTATGATAAACGTCAATGTAACTATATATGTGATGTTCATTGTGTTAGAGAAAGAAAGAGAGTTTATAAGCTGTTACATGAGGGCTATTGGATCGATTGGAATAGAACTATACTTAAACAAAAACGAAAACATATTTGCTTGTATGGTTGTGTTACTAATTTTTTTTTATTAAAGTTTATAAATACTCGAACGTATTTTTCCTAACTGAAATTTTCTCTGAAAGTTGTTTAAGGCATTTCGTTCTCAAACTAGTAAATCACACAGACCATTGACGTATTAGGTATGGACCGCCAGTAGCCAACTTCACGCTTGTTCCAACATAACTAGGGGCGCCATCAACTACTAGCAGGGAATCTGCGTAGCAGTGATATGATTTCTATAATTAATTATTTACTATTGAAATATTTTGGTGGAAATTATTATCCAACTACTTTTATTTTACAAAACACATCCACTCCTTATGCCATGAGTTACTTACAGACGAATATATTATCGTTTTCATTTAAATTCTAATAACGAAATTAGTACACGTATTTAACACTAAAAGATGATGGCGTTTTTAGACTGTTTTTAGCTGGAACAACTTTTCTTGGCTGTTTGTATGAAAGTTTCAACCGACTGGGGGTCCATATCTAGTACGTCAATGACACAGACACTTGAACTTATTCAATTTGATGTTTCACGGTGCCATGTCAAAATGACATTTAAATACTAACGACTTTACTACGACTTTAAACCTGGACATCTTGGTCGATCCTTGCAAGGACATTAAGCTATCTTCAACATTTAACAGTTTAGAAAAGCGTTAAAATCAATTCCTGACGAACATACTGTAGATATGTACGAAATTGAGAAGATCCCCAATAATTAGATTAAATTTCACTTAAAGGGAATTCACGACTCTCGAAATAGAAAATCGCCAAATGAAAGCATTTCAAATGTCGTTCATTCTTGTTGCGATGCAAATACCTTTAACTGGACCAACCGGTGAGCTAAATTATAGAAATGGGTACCTATACTGCTAAACCGTACATGGGTCATTCTCCTTCCGAAATAGTTGGGGTCTTCGTCGTTACCTATACCGCTCGTAAAATGATAATCGAGACAATAAAAGTCTCAGTAATAATAACAATAACAGTAATAATAGTATTTTAGGTGAACAGGTTGATGTTGTTCAAATCGTGAGGTTCATGGTTGTCTTGTAGGATCCATGCGCACGGTTTGCCCCAGAGCTCTTAGTATTCGGTCATATTGAACCGAAAAGTTTGGACCCCAAGAGAGGCCCAGGTTTTTCGGACGGTTATGGTGTATCTGACTTTGTAGTTGAACAACAAAAAATTATATATACTTTGTCATTGTAATTATCGATCGAATTGTATTGCTATTTGTAGATCACTTCCCACAATATAGTTATGGAGAAAACAGAGCATTCAGTTGTACCTACCTAAACTGCAAGAAGACTTGATTTTGGTAAAAAAAAAACAAGCCATTAAAATTCAGAAAGATTCCAACCTGACTCGTTGTTGTTGGTGGCTTGTGGATCATCAGCTTTGGATTGAACTGGGCGTGTAAGACGTTGAGGTACCTGCCGGAACAATAGTTCAATGAGTTCATTATTTTTATTTTGCAACTTGTTGTTATGAACTTTCTACTTTTTTATTCTGCGTTTTACTTGCTTAATAAGGCAAGTAAAGTATTGCTTTCGTGTTTAGAAAATCTAGATCTTAATAAAGCTTTATATAACGATGATAGAAAAGTTCAAAAGAGTACGGCGATTCCTCAAGTCGTAATTAGGTTGGTCTGTGCGGTTGACGGATTGAAGAACTTTCTTCAAATTTCATATACCTATAATACTTTTTGGTGTTTTTTTTAGAAGAATCAAATGAATTCAATAATTTTAATGCCCTGAGCAGTTTAAACTTTGTTATATTTAAACTAAAATTTAAATAAAATTTGTAAATTTATTAAGGCCGTGTGCCAATAGGGGATTTGTAGGCTATATCTGTGGCGCAATAGTAGTCAAGTTTGTACTAAAGAGCAAAGATAACTTAGTCCTAATTTTGACTGCCAATTGCGCATTTTAACTTTACCAATCATCAATAGGGCTTTTTAGGTAACAACGATATATCTCTTTCTCGTTCTCACAGAATTGTCAAAAACAGCAGTATGGTGAACAGCTGATTTTTTTTTTATCATTGTTGAAAAATTGATTGAAAACAAAAGCGGGAATTTTAAAGATTTGTGCGCGAAAATTGTGAAAATTGTTGGTTTTTTTAATTAAAATAAATTTTTAAGCCACGGAAATCACAAATTTCACACAAAAAAGAATACCGCATTTAAAAATTATTTCCAAATTGTTTTCTCCAAGATCTTGAGTTTGACAGTTTGAAAAAAGCGCGATACATATTTCAATCTGTCTTCTCCATAGTGTGAGCTTTGACAAGATGGTAAAACTCCCTATAGGGGATTGGAGGCTATACTTGTGGCGCTGCAGTAGTCAAGTTTGTACTAAAGAGCAAAGATAACCTAGTGCTAGTTTTAACAACCCGTAGCGCATTTAAACTTTTCCAAATACGTGTGGCGCTGTAGTAGTCCAGTTTGTACTAAAGAGCAAAGATAACTTAATTATCAATAGCATTAAAATTTTGTCCTCTGGCTAATTTTCGACGTCTGAGAGGAGGTTTCACACCGTCCCACAAGGGTGACCACAAAAATCAATTTTCGAAAATGGGTTTTTTTCGAAAGGAGTTTTTTGGCTCAAATTCCTCCGCTCCTCAAAAATTGCAACCCGCTAAAACAGCTGTTATCCTACTCAGCCTAAATTTTTTTGGTTGAATTTCCATTTCAAAGTTATTTATTTGATATATTGACGACTTGTTCAAATTTTTGTAAATTTTTTTCCATCTTAATATTTTATATTTGTATTAAATCAATTTCCTTCTTTTAAAACGTTGTTTTGTGTTCATTGAATGCAAAATAAATACTTTTAAAGCGATTCGCGAAGCCAAACAAATTAATTTCAAGATGTTAAATGATCAGCTGTTCAATGATTAATAAAACTCAAATATGGCTAAACAATTAATTCTCACAATTTCGCATTTAGCTGTTCATACGTATTCACGTATAAAAGAACGCTTGTAAAAATTTGTTTCTGCGGGACGAGACGAGGGGGGCCAAGTTAATGACCTGTGTCCAAAAGCAAGTACACAGAGATGACTGCCAAGCATCACTTGTCTATCACAGTACACATATTATGTGTACTGTGCTTGTCTATAGCGACACTTTACGCGCATTTACGTATAGGAAGAAAAACATTTCAACGGTAGTGGTAAGATGGGTTTCAGTCGATCATTAATTGTAAAATCTCACCACAAACATTCCATACTCACCTTTAATTCAACACACTTGAAATTGAATTTTGGCACCACTGTCAAACGTCATCGAAGCAACAACGCAAACGTCAAAAAACACCTGACTGTTGTTGATGACATGAATTCTAGAAAAAAATGAATAACCAAAAGTGGAAATGCACGTTCTTGATTTGATGAAGTTCTGTGAAATCCTTTCGTCCAAGAACAGTTCGCGTTGTGTCCACAAAGGTGACGGTTACTTTTACTCCTATAGTTGACTAAAATGTTCATATTGCAATAATTACCTAACTAACAACACCACATTCAACTAGTGGCTCTGCAATGACTGTATACTCTTGGGTAAGTGATTCGTTTGGACAAAAACAATTGCCTCTTACGCGCGTGTCTTCCTTTCTGTAGGGGGCCAACTCCCATGGTCAACTTGGCCTCGGCATTGAAAGTGAACTGTGTGCAACTCCACAATCACTGTCAAGGTTATCATTCAATAGCAATGCCATTCGAGCGATTCGCGGTGGTGGTGGGCATGTCCTTGTCCTAGATCATTGTGGTCGCTTGCATGCATGTGGGTGGAATAACCGTGGCCAATTGGGTTTAAACAATCCGGAAGACAACCAAAGCCAGTTCACTGCAATACCAAGTGAATTCTTCATGGATTGCACTATTGAATCATTTGCATGCGGATGGGATCTATCGGGAGCAATAACATCAAATGGCAATTTGTATGTTTGGGGTTCTAATGCTTTCCACCAGTTGGGCGTCTGCCAACGTGGATTCACTGCCGTTCGCCGACCGTTGCCATTGCAATTACCTCGAGGTGAAATACCTTGGCAGGTTACATTCGGTTTGCGGCACTGCAGCGTCCTAACAAAGGACAATCGAATTTACATACTCGGTCGCTTGCGCGTAAATGATCCACATCCGGCATTAAAAATTACACAGGTAGCATTCAATCGCATGGAGGACGTTGTTCGTGTTCAATGTGAATTCAAAATTGACGCTATCGCCGGTGGACAAAATCATTTATTAATTCTCGCTGAGAACCGGCGACGTGTGCTTGCGTTGGGCGACAATAAGTACGGTCAGTCTAATTGCTTTGAATTCGAGGAAGACATCAAACAATTAGTTGCTGGGTGGACACATAACGGAGTGCTAACGAAAGATAACAAGGTGTTCCTCTGGGGAAGGAATTGTTATGGACAATTAGGTAGAGCAGCGTGTGACGTCATCCGAACTCCAGTAGAATTAATCCTACCCGATGGAGTTATTCCAAAGAAGTTACATTTAGGATCCGAACATGGCCTAGTTTGTGCAATAGATGGAAGTGTCTACACATGGGGTTGGAATGAACATGGAAATTGTGGAAATGGATCTTCGGATAATTTGTAAGGAAGACGATTTAGATGGTGTCGGCATGAATAATGATTTTTATTTTCATTTTAGATTTAGCCCAACGCTTGTGCCATTGAAGTCAGCTTGCAAAATCTCTGGAACTGGAGCTGGATTTTGCTATGCCATATGTGAAGAATGTGAAAAGTAATTTTGTGATAAAGTCGATGTTGATATTTGCGGGACCAATTTTAGTTCCTTTGCAAATTGAGTGCTTTAAGTGTTGTGTGACAATTTCATTCTTGAATAAAAATGTATTTTTTTAATATGTGTTTCTGGATTCGTATTGCCAGACGGGAAAAGCGAGTGATGGGATATCGTTGACACTTGGAAGAGATGGGACATTGTCCACTGTTCTTTTCAAGCTGAGTTCTTACATTCCTCCTCAAAAAGGTAGGCAGCTTGTCTCATGAAAATAGCAGAAAAGATGAACGAAGAAAGATTAAATATCAGGATTTCTAATGGCAATGCCGTCACAGTCTTAGCTTGCTTTCTTACACTAGCTGCACACCGTTTAATTCTTCGATTCATTCGTTCGGGTTCCATTCCAAGAACTTCTGTGACGTGAACATTGTTAATTGGATAGCGTAGGGCACAGACAACCCTGTTCAAATTTTATTTACTGACAATTTCCACTTTCCGACAAATTCCGGCTGGAACACTTCTCAAAAAAAAAATTATAGGTATGTAGACGGCTTTGAAGTTTTGAAAATTCTAAAAATAAATAAAAAATAATCATTTAAAATATGGACTGCGACAGCTCCTATAACAATAATACAGAACAATTAATTAACAGCATGATGTCCTTTCTTGATGGTTAGTAAATTCATTATAAGGTTCTTAGTTCCTACTTAAATATGAAATATTCTTAGAATCAACTGAATTTCCCAATAAACAAGAAGAATTTGATGAGTCCAAGAATCCCATCTGTGCCGGTATAAAGAATATTATTGGAATGTTTCCTGCACCGCCGCCGGCAACTCCCTCAAGTAACTTTATTCGTAGTGAAAAAGATCATACAAACGAAAGAAGAAGACCATTTTTATTTCATAAAAAAACAAACGGCATTAATAGTGAAAAATCCTGTTGTTACAAAGATCCCTACATACAAGAGGTAAACCGATTGATGTTTTGCTCTACCATGGGACATCCACCGAATGATTCACCAGAATACTTTAAAGCTGCGGAAAATTACGCTTTGTATGGGAAAGAATTTTTAGATTTTCCAACTGATATAAAGTTCCCACAACCGCTGGATGTTAGCTTTTTTGGGGATATTTCTTCTCAATTTCAAAAACAACAGCCATCCCAAGGATTTGGTATGGCCACAAGCAAATCATCAAACTCAGGAGTTCCCACACAATTCCCATTAATGATAAATCCTAAAAATTATTGCAATTATCCATTTTATCAGCCACCTACAAATCTAGTCCAACCGATGATGTATTCAAATCCATTCTTGATGACACATTATTTGAATATGTTTTTTAGTAGAGAAACACAAATAAATACATCAATTGTGCAACAGCAACAATTTCTGACTGGTGGCATTCAAGAACGACTTGTTTATGCTCATATGCTACAGCAGCAGATTCAAACTAACCAAGCTGCTCTAGTCAGTACATGCTTTTCTGGAAGTGGAGGAGGAATGTTGGAAAAACGAAAGTTTAAACAGGATAAGGGGAAGATGGACTCAATTCATGCATGCGATGGGAGCGATTTTATGAAAACTGATATTATCAAGAGTGATTTAGATGAAAATAATTGGTTTATTTGATTTTTGTTTAAAGTTCGTTCAATATTTTTTTTTTTTATTTGAATAAATTCTAAATACCGTTACAAGAAATTTTTGTTTTTATTTTGAATTTAAAACCAATGAAGGGAAGGAAGAGCTAATTTTCCAGTGATTGTTAAACTGTTGTTATTTGTTACCCTTTTCTCATTTGCAGATGGCGCGTCGCAGCTTCGGCGCGATAAAGGATACGACAATGCCAGCATGTCTTTTTCTATTTCAAAACACTTGATTCATAGTTAATTTTTAGATTCTTTTTGTCTGATTACAAAAAGATTTACTAACTGCGACAGTGACAAAAACGCTGTCGACCGCGTTTTTAGAAAACGCTGCAACTTTGGCGCCGTCGCAGCGACACTGTCGTGTTGGTGTGGGCACTCTATTATGCCACTGTGTAATTAAAATTTGATCCCAACAAATTTCCCCTGTCCCTATCGCTGTGTCACATTGGTTTGGGGCTGTCTTTATTCATTTTGACAGCAACTTGTTATAGGAAATGAAATCAGATGGTATCTGTATACTCTTTTCGTCTTTGGGGTTCAAGATCTACATCCTATCTATTGTTTATTTATTTATTTTTCATATCATCGGACAACATTCCGAAATTTATTTGTCGTCGGAGACAATCGGAACATACACAAAGCTCACAATCACCATGCATCGCATGAATTCACTGCGAGTTAACATGATTTTGACATTATTAAAATATAATTAAGTGGTGTTTTTTTTTTATATATTTTTTGACAAGTTGGTAAAAATCCATATAGGGCTTTTTAGGTAACAACGATATATCTCTTTCTCGTTCTCACAGAATTGTCAAAAAAAGCAGTACGCAGAACAGCTGATTTTTTTTTATCATTGTTGAAAACAAAAGCGGGAATTTTAAAGATTTGTGCGCGAAAATTGTGTAGTAATTTTAAGAAATAAATATAAACATTGAGAAAATTTGTCTTTCCACTTATATTGGGAGAAAAAAACTAAATTATCATTTGTTGGAAACAGGAGCCGATTACTTCAAGGAGAGTTTTTAGTAACAACCTTAACAATGTTTTTGTGTTGAATAGTTTTTGATGTTAATAATGTTTTTGTCACTATTTCGGCCACTTTTATATGTATATACAGATGTATTTGTTGGTTTTGCTAATTAAAATAAATTTTTAAGCCACGGAAATCACAAATTTCACACAAAAAAGAATACCGCATTTAAAAATTATTTCCAAATTGCTTTCTGCAAGATCTTGAGTTTGACAATTTGAAAAAAGCGCGATACATATTTCAATCTGTCTTCTGCGTAGTGTGAGCTGTCATATTTTTTGACAAGTTGGTAAAAATCCCTATTCAAAATTCCCGGAGCTGTCAAATTTTAGCTTGAAAAAATGTGGAAAATCTGAAAAAAATGTTATGAGAATGAGTACGTACTAAAAGAGTGTTAAAAATAGTAGCGTCCTACCAAATTATGTCTTACTGATCACAATGACAAGTTGAGAGAAGAAGAATCCTTTCGTGGGACACATATACACTCAGTTACAAAAAAAGTGGCGCAGTCATACTTTTTGATGTGTTGTTATCATTTTGACAACCTTATCCAAGGTATGCATAGGCGAATTAAAGCTTTATTAGATGGAGGCAATACCCACTATTGAAGAAACAAGGACTAGTTTAAAAAAAAAAATGTAAAAAATGTAAAATTGAAGTTTATGCCCATTTTCCTTAATTTATGGTTTATTTCTAAGTTCTTCCTATTTTTTCGTTTTTTATTACATGAATGACTTACTTTTATGTACTTACTATACTACTTTTTTTTTATGTACTTTTTATACTACTTACTTACATGTACCAGAAAAACTTTTATTTGTTTAAGTTACTTCAAAATGTTGCAAAATTTCAAGGTGCGCCACTTTTTTTGTAACTCAGTGTATATGCAAGCATTATTATCAAAAGTTGTTCGGCATCTTGAAGTGTATTTCATTGAGACTTCTTTTATTTTTGTATTTATGTTACTTTTTTCCCCTTCTTTCTCATTATTTTGCTATATTCAACTTAAAAATGCGAAACAATTTGCTAATCTTATCCCGCGCATTACTTTGGTAGGTACACTACTAATTTTCAAACGACAAAAAAACATCACTAGCTGTATTTTATTATCCCCTCAGATCTGATCCGGATTGGATTTGCGTCGCAAAATACACGCAAACAACAACAACACAAGATCCCAGCTTCCAATCCGTTCCGGATCAGAGGGTATAATATAATACGGCTACTGTTCGAAATTAGATCGTGTTTAAGTTTTGACCGAATTAATTCATGTGAAGCTGCTGATTTTTTTTCTCGTCTCGTAATACTTTTTCCTCCCAAGTGCAATGAATTTGCCAATCCCCATAACAACCTCAAACAATATAAAATTTGCAAATTTTATTATTTTGTTTTCACACCCTAAACTTTATTTATATTCCCAAAACAAAAGTTCTCCCTGGCAACGTTCTATATTAACCAACAAAATTTATCTGTCAAATGAAAATTTTGTCAGCAGCTGTCAGACAGAAATAAAATTTTGGTTGTCTTGTTCAAATAGAACTGAATTTTTGCTCAATATTTTTTAATATAATACAAATAAAATAAATAATATAAAATGACTGACCTTAAAGTATCTGAAATTGATAGTGATTTGGAACAAAATTATTCCCTAAATAGCAATGCCGATCCAAAGAATATGCAAGAACTAACAATCTATGTGAGTATCTATTTATCAAAAAGCGCAGTAAAAAAAAAAAATATGAAAGAAAAAAATCGAAGGGCGGATATACATTATTTACAAATATACCAACTAATTATATTCTAGGTGCAAAATCTTTTACAAAATGTTCAAGATAAATTCCAAACAATGTCTGACCAAATAATCACCCGAATCGATGACATGGGTAATCGGATAGATGACTTGGAGAAGAGCATCGCAGATTTAATGAATCAGGCTGGAGTCGAGGGACCAGAGAAGTAATTTTCCCAACAAGAGAATTATTTATGAAATGAATTTAAAAACAAATCATTTTCTTATTATATCCATTTAGTATGTAAAACAAACTAAAACAAATTTTATACGAAAAAAATGTATCATGTTAAAAAAACTAACCCACAAAAATCTAACCAAAACCCCGGAGGGACGGATTGAATGTAGTTCCCTTTATTTATCAGAGCGGTGCATTGATGTGACATAGGGAAACACCACCCACATTAACATTGTTTGCTTTATCAGCAGCAATATAATAAAAAAAAAAACAATATTAATAAAATATTAGTTTATGGAACTTTATTCGCTTCGATTTATTTTCTTTTTCCAGTGCAATCGATTGCTTGACGGGGCGTTGCTGTTGGTTGGTCGCCCTTAGTTTCAGTCACGGTTACCATGCGACCAAAGGCTGACGGTGATGTTGATGATTCTTTTGGAATTCCAATTGATGTTTTTGGTTTTGGTTTTGCAATCTGGAAGGAAGAAAATTTATTGAGATTAATAGCATTTTATTTATATGTTGCTTTTTTACTCGGAAGGGAAGCTTCTTCGGTTTTTCAGGTATATCTGATTCGGATTCTTCGGAATGCTGTTCTTCTTCTCCAGAAATAGACTCTTCACTATCACTTTTGGATTCGTCGTCTTTAATAGATTCAGCATCAGAGTCCTAGAAATAAAGTACATTTAGTTTGTCTACGTTCTGGAACCTTGTAAATAGTTTAAAAGTTTGGAGTCTTCTTCAGAAAAAAAGGGGACGAATGTAAAGCTATCACGACTGTATAGACATAATTGCATGCATTTATGATCTGTACTAATTTTCATGAGTAAATATTTGTAGCGGATTTTGATGTAAAGATATTTGTTTTAGAATTAAAATTCGGTAATCTTTTACGTGATTCGACTCAGTGTAAAGATTTGGCTCATAATCGATCTGCCCATACACCTGTACCTGCCAATTGAAGTGCTAGACGCTCACAATGTAAGTTGGTTAGGATCTTATATGCAACATTTAGCAGCAATATGCCTCGGTAGTTTTTGCAGGACAAAGGATTGCCTGTGTTTGAAAGATGGGGTATTTGGAACTGCTAGTCAACTCTTCGGACTTGCTTTCTTTCACGAATACTTGGTTTGTGATTTAATGGATGCACCATATCAAAACATCACCTTTTTACTTAAAGAGTGCTGCTGGTAAGACGTCAGATTCTGCGGTTTTGTTATTCTAAGTTTCTTTATAGCTAAAAGCTTGCATCTCCTATTGTAACTTGTTATCATACCACGGGTTCTTTCTCGGGCATTTTTCAGCCTCTCCACTTTTCATTTTTGGATTGATTACTCCGTAAAACATAAAAAACTACAACTAGGTCTAATGCCTTCATTTTTTTACAATTGTCGGAAAACCATTCAAGCACAATACAATAACCATGGAATCATATATTGATGTTTTGGCTCATGAGTGAGAGTCTTATAGTTCAAGTACTTTTTTTTATCTTAGAAAGTCACGACTTGTAAGAGTGGACGCATTGTTTTATTTAAAAGTGGGGGTCAGTTTCGCAATTTTAAATAGGGAACGGGAAATAATTTTTTTTTTAATTTTGCAATGTAATTGCTCACTTATGTGCTAAGAGATCTGATAGAATGACTAAAAGACAACAGCAGACTTTTCAAATAATCATTAATAGATTTTTCCCAAACAAAAAAATTGAAAACTCAAAAAATTAAAGGACAAGTTAGTTCTGTAGTTTTCCTTGCAGTAGGTACATACATTCAATTAAAATGAACTTACCTCATTCTCATCATCATCATCGTCATCGGTATGAGTTTCTGTTGAAAGATTCTTTGTACTTTTGGACAATCTATTCTTACTCTTAACTGGGCTTAAAGAATCATCATCTCTATCTAAATTATCCATAGAATGTGCTGCACGAAGTGCTTTTTTCAATGAAATTTTCTTAGTAGGTTCCTCTTCACTATTCATAAGTTTTTGAAATTCTTTTAAATCATGTTTCTCATCGATATTCGAGACGTCATAATAAGTTGCTGTTAAAGCTTCTAAAGCCTTTGTATGCTGCTTTATGGAAATAAGAACAAAGTCTGTAAGCAGTTGTTTGAGATCATGCAACTTTCGTTTTTCAAAGTTATTTATGATTTCATCGATTTCTTTATTCGTTCGATTAACCTCGAGTTTTGCTTTTATAAGTTCTGAATCAGTAGCTGACTGGAAATGGAGAGGACCATTAAAGAAGGAACGTATAGTAAATTATTAAAAAATCAAACTTACTGTATTTGCAGAAAACTTTGATTTGATTTCCATCATTTGCTTTTGACGAAGGACCTCCTTATCTCTGGCTATGGCAGCTATACGGAGACTTTCACGTGTTGCCTTACAAATGTTTTCAAATTGCGATAATTCGTTGACAATCTATACAAGAATAATTTATAACCAGGTATGTAGCCCATAGTGATAAAAAAATCTTACTTTTATTTCCATGCGATGGACTTCAATGTCCATGTAATCAGCCAGAATAGTCAGCGAGTTAGTGAAACTTTTTAGACCTTCGCCCAAACTTTCGTTGATTTCTTCTTCATCTGCATAAGATTTGAATCCTTTGGCGAGTTCATCATAAGAGTTCCTGCATCTAAAAATAATCCAATTAAAACGTATAAGCAGATAAAAGAACATAATGTTCAATGTTTGTACTTTGCCATCTTCCTAGTGCACGAAGCAAAATTAGAACAAAGTTCCATCAAATGTTTTTCAGTTAAATGAATTCTTTCGTTTATGATTTTTATTCTATCATCTTTTGAGGATAAAAGGGATAATTTACCAACGCGGCGGAACATACTTGGAAGAGGATTAAATGAAAATAATTATTTTTTGTTTTGTTTTGGTTGTGTTGTTGTGTATGCTGAAAAATTAAAATTCTAACTTTGGACAAGAACTTTGTTTGTCCTAAAAACCGTTGCTATGGTAATTTACTTAACGACATATTTTTTTGTAATGGGGTTGTTGTACAATAATAAGTTCAATTTGTTCGTTAAGTTTTATGGTTTTGTTATCAGATTAAGGTGACACTTGGTTTGGGTAATGGGTTTCCTGAATTGACAACTTTCTTGTTGCGGACCGCGAGAATGAAAGACAAAAGTTGCGGAAATATAAACATTTAAGCGAATAGAAAGGTACTTTAAAATACATTTTTCTTTAGGATTAGATAGACATCTCGAGTATAGTTTAAATTCTTTATTTTCGATATAAATTAACAAAATATATATTTTCTAATTTATTTAATACGCAAACATCTCATTTATTTATATTATTGATGTGTGAAACAACTGAAAGGCAACTTAAAAAGCTAAGCATTTTGAAAAAACTATCTACGCTGTGGTTCGCCATTTGATCTTCTTAGATTTCTTGGAAGGAGATTCCAATTCCATTGAATTGTGTTGTTTCAAATCCGTTACTTATTAAACACTGTCTCGTCGCAGTGTTGACATAAGGTTTCTTAATGGGAACGCAAATAGACACATCAACGTCGCGTCACCCTAAGTTTCTAATTACAATGCTACTTTAACATCGACCTATAGCATTAACGAAGAATTGTTGTCCTGAGTTCGACAAGAAAACCGAGGCTGCACAAGCGTTTGGGATCGGTTGGAGGAGCCTGTATATCCTATTAAATAAAGTACAGGGTGGTTGAGTTTGAATTATGTTGTTAAGCAAGAGAAGTGTTGTATGCCGGAGAAGATTATCTAGGGAAATATTATAGATTCGAACCGAGTAACTTGATATGCGATCGAATCGACGCAAATTGTTGAAAGCGAAATTTAATTTTCTTCTACTATCAGCACAGTTAAATTAATCTTTGCAACCGTACGTCAATATGGGAACTACTACAGTTTTGGCCTGCATCATACGAGTATAATAGAACAGCACGAGATTTTCGTTGATAAACAATGAGAATAGCGGCGGTCCCAAGATTTTCGGAACTTTGAGGAACTCCTCTAACTGTTGCTCTCTGCCTCACAAATAAGATTTGATGGTCAACAGTGTAGAAGGCTTTGGAGAAGTCAACCAGTACTAAAAAGGTTTGAATTTTCTAGATTGAACCCAACAGTTGAAATAAGTTTAATTTTGCTTTAATTGAAAACATCATTTGGATTTCCCATTTCAGATTTCATTATCAAATAACTTGAAATCATAATGCCAACAACAGATGATTAATGTTCTCTTATCTTTTAGCTTTGTTTGGCTGATCTTTCTTAAAGGTTATCTTCGTAAAAATTAACTTTCCGCCTGTAGTTGGGATTTTTTTTTTCGATTTAAATAATTAAATTAATGTTAGTGTTTACCTTGCTGATTTATAGGTTTTTAATTAAAGCGTTAATAGTTTGCATTTTCTACATTATATTGAAATTGTGAGATCGTGCATACCTGTCATTGTTTTAAGACTCAGTAGACCATGAGTTATTTGTTCAAAGTCCGGCTTATACAAAGGAGATATCAATCAGACTTGTGAATCGATGATAATCCAATCACAAATTAATACATTGTGAAAATTTATGAGTAAATTGAAAGTAGCAGGTGTTTTTAGAGAATTTTAGCCAAATCACAATCGTATTCAAGTTTTCCCAAAATTTCTAAACAATGAGCCAAAAAACCACGTTGGCGTTCAAAAAAATTATATTTATTTATAACTTTTTCCGAATTTTCTCGAAAAGTGCCTTTAAAATATTGATAAAACTTAAAACCAACATTGTAGTAACCGAGATTTGTTGTTGACAGATTTTGTTTAAAAATTTGGCTGTAAACTGACGACTAAAATTTAAATTTGAAATAACGTTTAAATGAAGCAATATACCATTTACAGCTTTAGTTTAAATAACATACTTTGTTACAAGAACAAGTTCCTGCCACAACAGTTGGTCATTTTAATAAAAAAAAAGAGAGTGGAGGTTACAGGACTAAGCGGGCGAGGTTCATTGTTTTGAATCCATTTAAGTCAGTCGGCGTTTAGCAATAGCGCCCAAGGAAATATCGCCAATCGCCTATATTTGTTTGGAAACAGCGTCCAAAACCCATAATAATAAAGTGCATACGAAAAAATTCATATGAATTTTTATTTAAAGTGCTAAAAATACATTTTACAATAATTTAAGACAAAATCAAAGTAAAATTGTGTTGCGTGAACATAAGTTAACCAAAAAAATTATTTTAAAATCGCTAGAGAGGTTTTTAAATAAATCAATATTTATAAAGTTTTTGTACAAACTTGAAGTATGTACGTCAATTTTAAGTGAATAGTTTGCATTTAATGTATTTAAAAAAAAAAATAATTATTAAACCAATTTCCAAATATTGAATTTGCAAAACAAAAATAAATTAATAAATTCTTTTATATTGAAAATAAGCATTTCTGCGAAATTTTGGTAATTGAAATTATTTTGAGTTATCTAGAGCTTTCAAAAATAAATGTCTTGGGTTGAAATTGATAAACCCGTTCACGAGATATCTTAAGAATAAAATAACGGTTAATGGGAGTTACCGTTAATAAGCTGACCAACACTTTTTTTTTGAAACTTAACAAAAGACTCTCTACTTTGTTTGAAGAAAACCATTTTCGAGAATATAAAGCTCCTTAATAATAACGGTTGGCAGTATATGGGATGTTTTTAATGGTATGTTTTTCAATGCCATGTTTTCTATTGTTATGTTTCTTAATGCGATGTTATTATTTTATATTTGAGAATCAACTATGCAGAGATAAGCACCAAAATAAGTTTCTAAAATTAAACTTATCGGTAATCTGAATCAGAACACATAATTTTCATTTCAACTTTTTACCGGAAACTAACCATTTTTCGGAGATTTAAATGACAAATCTTAGTCAGTCTGTATATGGGCAATCACTGGAACGATTTTAATTAAGTTAATACAATTTTGGGCGATATTTCCTCCATTTGGGTGCTCTTTCTTTAGTTTAGGCTACTTTTCCTTTCCACTATAAGTTTCTTATTTTGGATGTTAATGACTGTTTTGAAAAATGGATTTAAACACGCACTTTTTTGGGAGAAATTGCTAAACCTATTTGGGTGATATTGCATTTTGCGCTATTGCTCAACGCCGCGCCGCGCTGATTTAAATAGTTCATACGTTGTTGGATTAAGAAAATGCCAAACTAGGTCGTGGGAACTCTTTTTCTGGTCAGATACCCACGTTTTAGCTATAAAAAACAACATCAAAGTTGCATTTCCATTTATTCAAATAGAAAATCTATTGAATAATATTACAATATTTATATAGACATTTTGGTTGAAAACTATCCGTACCTACAAGATGTTCATTTAAGGAAAGAGAGTGTTTCTTTACTAAAAAGAAAAGAGGTTTGTTAAGGTTTTGGGTCGTACATAAAAAAAACAAAATTAGATTGAGTAGCTAATTTTTTATTCCAAACTCATGTTTCACGAAAAATAATATATTTACACCGGTCTTTTCGATGGGGTTTCATCTAGGAGTAGGTACCTACTTATAATCGCAAGCAAAAAAGCAAATAAGGCCAAAATAATGTTAGCTTAACTCCCGAAATTATTAAATATAAGTAGGTATGTATATCACCCATATAAAAGCAATATCCGTTTTTTCAATCAATGTTTGAAATAAAAATAATTTTTTATTGCTTAAAAACATTTCTGTGTTTTGGAAAATATTTACAATTTTTTGCTGTAATTCCTTTTCCACTATTTATAGCTTCATATTTTGGGACTTAATGACGGTTATTATCAGCATTCAGCAATATTGCAAACAAGGAAGTACTTATTATGTGGTTGTACAATTGTACATAATATATGTATACGTATTATGTATTCATATGTTTTATCATTTTGGGTGCTGCATATATTCTTATTTAAGACCATTTTCATTACAGTCATTAACGCCCAAAATATGAAGCTTAAAGAAGGCAAGTTGCCTGAAGGCTTATCAAAAAAAAAAAAATTAAATTAAAAAAAAGAAATTTTATTAAAAGCGTTGAATATATATATACATATCTACATATTACAAATTTTCAATCTGAAATCAAAGTATGTAAAAAAAAATCTTAGGTAACTATGAAATTATGAAAAAAAAAAACATTTAAAAGTATCGGAGCGTTTTTTTTTAAAAGTCGATTAAAAAAAAAAATTAAATACTTTTTGAATAAAAGTAAAGTATCTTGGTAATGCATGTTTTGAGATCTAAATTTGTTATAAAAATAACTTAGAAAAATTAAAAAAATAAGTTATAAAATTCGGGCAACGTGCGGAATTTTAGACGTTAAGCCAACAATTCCAAGTTGGAATTTTGGCACTCGGGATTTTGCCACTCGGGATCTTGGCAGTAGGGTTTTTTCAATCTGTTCAGTCGGGATTTTGTCCCTATCTCAAAGTAATGGGGGCTATATTCTCATATTTCCGTATAGTTGGATCTTTCACACCACAGGAGTTCTTACGAGTAAAATTCTGTTTTCCTCCAATTGCCTCAAACTTTTTGGGGTAATTTTCTTGGTTTGATAGATTCATTAAAAGTTCTATGGGTATTAATAGGTCACACAAACGTGTTCTTCTCTCTTGTTGTTAACACAAAAAATTATATAAATAAAAAAAAAAATTTATTGTTTTAGAAAAATATGCTCATCAGAGACAAGCACCAAAATAAGTTGCTAAATATTAAATTTACCATAAATCCGACCGGAAAAGGTCGAATTTACAATAAAAAATTTCACCGGAAGTTAAGCCATTTTTAACGATCATAACCACTAATCTTTATCCGTCGGTTTATCAGCAATCACTGAACCGATTTACACGGTTTGTATGTTGTTAGATAGAGGAAATTTCAAACTAGGTCGTGAAGACAATATTTGTTTACAGATGAAATAGGGGAAAAAATAACTATTTTCAATATTTTTTTTGTCAAAATACTTAAAAAAAAAAGAAAATTGCAAATTTGGAGAACTAGAGTGTTGATTCTTAGCTCGAAAGTTAATTTCATAAGAATTCATCAACAAGTTTTCAAAACATTGCATTAACAATAAAACGTTAATAACATATAAGAATTGTCATTATTTACTTCTGAGACTTTAAAACTTTGGTTCTGAAAATCATGATTTTATTATTATTTTTATGAAAAGTATTTGTTATTTTACTTTCTTTGGTTCAGAAATCATTCTTCTCGCCTGCTCGGTAGTAGGTGATAAATTGACGTTTAAAATGAAAACTTTATCGCCTTTTGAGCATACAGAACACAGTTTTATCGCACTTTCCAAAAAAATTCTTTGAATTATTTTAGCATTTGTGTTTTAAATCAAATGAAATCATATAATGTAAGATTTGAAAATCTTTCCTAATAGTTATAAACAGCCCATAGGCAAAGATATTTATGCTTGCGTTTGTGAAATGTTTGCTTGAAATATATTGTGCAGATATTTGAGTACAAATATCATTAAAAGCCAAAAGTACGATTTACAAAAAAATTTCGGGGGGAGGGGGGTGGATATCAAACCCGATTATTTCCCCCCTCTCTGGCTACAGCCTTGTATACTAGAAGTCAGCATATAGTTAATAGGTATAGCTACTCGAAGGTAATATCAACGTGATTAGGTAGTTAAAATGATTAATCATGTTACACAAGATATCATTATAAAGGCATCGTAATACTCTCATTTAATTATAGGTATAACAAACAAATTTCTAGGAAAATCCATAATTTTTATAGATTTATCAATTAATTGACGAATATCATATTTTTTATGAACAAAATAGGTTAATGTATCAATGTATGTAAGTTGATAATATCTTATTATAGATTGAACACAATGGTATCTATATTATCATCCTGTCATCATCTGGTATGACTCATTGGGAAATTGTTTAATAGTTTGTTCAAAACGAACAGGGGCGCACCGAAAAGTCAAGCTGTAGGGGGGGGGGGGGTTGAGTTTTATTGAAATGCCGACTTTTTATTAGGAAATTGCCAACTTGTTTTGGGAATTTGCCGGATGCAGTCTATGCAGCATCCCTATACTAAATAGTAACAAAATAACTGGATTGCCGTAGATGTGGAGATGAAAGGGAAAAGGAAACACTATCTCTGCTGCTGCCCTGCCTTGGCAAATCCAAGATGCCAATTCTTCGGTCAGTTCTTTATTGAAAACCTTAACGAACTTTCTGTTGTGAGCATAAGTAACCTCATTGGCTTTTTGAATGCAACCAAATGGCTATAAACGTAACAAACCATATCAATACCTCACCTCTTCTATGGGTAGATAAGATGGATCAAGAGAACTACATGATTTTTGCAAAAACCTTTTCTCTAGCCGTGTAGGCGGGTTGTGTCTACGGCGGACATCATGTCTTTCCCTAAACCGAATCGATCTCACGAGGAAACTGGTTCTACCCTAAGCCACCCAGCACTCTAACTGTTTAGGCTAACAGCCTGGCATAAAGCCTGGTGGGGGTATGGGCCAGTTCCCTTGGCTGAGGTACCCGAGCATCTCTTATTTTCCTATGGTAAATGGTAATAAAGGGATCACCTCCCAACACAATTCCACACCTTAATACAACATAGTCACCAAAATGATATCCCAACCTCCACATAGTTGATGGTATCAAAACGGCGCACCAAGCGCTAGTTGGGCTTTTATTCTAGTAGAATAGCCGCCATTCCTACCTACCTCCCTATAACAAGTCGTCTGGCACTGGCAGGCGCCTTTAACAACAGTTTACTCATTAGACAGTAGGTACCCGAGTGTCCCGCTTTGTTTCACAGGTTTAAGGAATTTTAATTTTGAATATTTAATTTTGCCCCCTGCCTCGCTTAAAGTTTGCTTAAATTTATTAAACTGCTATATCGGTTGAATTTCTCTTAATTTAATTGATTGCAATAACCTATTAAGTTTTTTAAAAAGAAACACTTAACGGACTTACCGCGATTGTTTATTTAAATCAAAAATTATTTTCCGATTATTATTGCCCGACGTTTCGACAGAGTTACAATTGTCGTGAAAAGAAACATCACGGGTTTTAACCACTACAAGTGTAACCCTGTTGAAACGTCGAGCTATAATAATCGGAAATTAACTCCAACTTTGTTGGAATTATTTGCCTAAAAAGAAAATATTTTTCATAATGACATTCAATAATAATTATTACTAAAAAAAAAAATATAAATTTAGTGGCACTGACAGCTCCGAAGAACCAAGGCCTAGTGATTTACACTCTCAACCAATCCTTTTGTGCGTTGTTAGGATTGGAGGGGACCTACAATTTTTTTGTCGAGTCCGAACGACTAAGATGAGGTGCACTTTTCATGTGCAAAAATACCGGCTTTCACATTAAAATTGACAACCCTTGCCAATGCCGATTTTCATGCTTTAATTAATTTGAAAACTTCAAAAATTGTCGACTTTCTTTCATATAAATATATGTAATATAAACTTGCAAAAATGTTGACTTTCACACTTAAGTTCAAAAACCATCGCATATGGCGACTCCCTTGCTGTTATAAGTGTAAAATGTGCATAAATACCGACTTACACTTAAAATTACAAGCTTTGAAAATAACTACTTCTTGATTTAATAGATCTAAAAACTATAAACTATATTCTCGCTTTAATTTTAAAATTCTACGCAAATGCCGACTTGGAAACTTTAGTTTAAAAACCATCGCAAATACCGACTTCCTTGCTTTTATAAGTTTAAAAACCTTTAAAAATTCCGACTTGCACAACTTAGATCAAAAATCTGGAATTCAATGACTCGACTACTTTTATAAATATTTTGAAATTTTCAAAATGCCAACTTTGCCGAGTCTGCAAATCCGTGGGGGGGTTTGGGCACCCCCACACCCCTCCGTCGGTACGCCTCTGAACACGAAGTAAGTAACCGCATGCAGGCGATACCTTCCCATTGATAGATAGTCTTTGGTTGACAAAATAAATTTAACTATGAAGCCTGTAATAAGTGTTTTTTCCTTTTTCTTTAGTCTCTATCAAATTTAATGTCGCCATTAAAACCGATTTTTCTATAGATTTTTTTATTTTGAATGTGAACATTAAATTTTATAGCGACCGAAGAAAATGAACCTTGATATAACTAAATTGATTCCATTAAGCTGCAAACTGCCTTTAAACGAGTCAGTAGTTCCCAAGCAAACATCTTTGTTGTTCTAGTTGAGTTGGAAGCAAATATACCAATTCAAAAAAATGAGTATATCTATTCAATATTAACCTTGTCCCGTTAAAGACAAACTACCCCTAACTTCTTGAGTGTATTGTGGGTGAACCATTAAGCCCCAGTGTTGGTGTATGCAAACAACTTTAAAAATCAATGTTAGGCTTGGACCATAAACTAACCGTGTCAAGCGTATACAAAGTCTTAATAGCAAAATAAATGCAAAGAGGCTTCGTATAAAAAAAAACTTGCACTATGCCAGTACCTTTCAGAATGAAAACGATTTTTTGTTGGTGACCAAAAGAATTTTTTTTATGTTCAACCAATTTTATGCTAAACCAATTATATTGGCGGCGTACGACGGCGCCGGCTATAGAGCTCCAACACACACCATGAGTGTGTGGGATGGCCTTGCGTTGTCAATTTGTAGTTCCATCGTTTTTTGTATACCCACCTTCCATCTGTGCGAGTTCGATTGTCACCATCATATTGGTTCACAAATAGTATAGCGTTTATATTATTTGCAGTGACCTGCATTCCCGTGTGCAATGAGCCGAGGTGAAAAAAAACGATTATTTTCCGATGCATGTCTTTTACTTTTTTACGTGCAGGACAGGATGTTCGATTTTGTAAGGGATACCAATATTAAAGAGCCTAAATAAACTTGAGATCAATTACATTTTATCTAGGTATGTACCTATACTACGTTTATAATAAAAACAAATTACTTTGGAGAGCGATTTAATTTTATGGCAATCTATTTGTGCTATGATTACATTTTTTTAATTAAACGAATCTTCTGTAGGACATGACACATGACTTTTACCAGATTGACAGATTTGATTGATGACCTACAGCAAAATTAACTTTCTAATTGGAAGGACTTACATATACAGCCTTATTGTGAAGTTCACCCGAACTACATTACCCCCGAAATAATTGACATTTCACTTTTCGCCTATTGTGAATGTCCGGGCGAAATCAATTAATGTTCGAAAAATTCCCCTAATTGTCATCAATTATTCCGAGTGAAACGAGTGAACGAGTGAAAATTGCAAGACATTTGTTTATTTTTCGTCAGATCAAGATCAAGTATAACAAAACGCTAATTTGTATTATTGTTTAAATCTGTAAAACATAAATGAATTGAAATATTTTCACAAACACATGAAATGTTTCAAAACATTTAACACTAAATCATCCCTCAAAATTGTCGCCGAACTGTTACCTTTTAGAACTCTTCGTTTTTACTGCACTTTTGACAACAAAACAAATAAATATAATTTGCTACTAAACACATAATGTATTTATATTTAAATATCGTAGGTATTCCTTTGATTTTGTCAGGATTGATCGGAAGAGTTTACTTTTTTCATTTCATGGATCAACAAAGTAGCTCTTTTTGTGGTTTATTGTAGGTATCTACATACAAGGTTGTGATTATTTAACTTTTAATAATTAACTATGATTTACTTTATTCACAAGTTGCAATATTCACAACAAATACACATCCAAAAGATTGTTTAAACAATTTAATTTTGCAATCCCTTTAAAAAAACAACACAACACAATTATCGCTCTTCTTTAGATCTGTCAAATCAGAAACTAGGTGTGTTCATTTATTTTTTCAAGTAAATTCTTGAACTTGAAGGAGTAAAAAATATTCTCTCAGAGAATGCATTTATTACAAAAAAAAAAATAATAGAAGATATTTTAGAAAGTTGTACTTAGTAGCTATTTAATTATAAAAATGTAAAATTCAAACCGAAAATATCATGGAATTCCCAATAGCTTTTAAAATTCCGGGGGAACAGATTTTCGCCAGGCGAAATGTATTCCGGGTGAACTTCACAATAAGGCTGATAGTATTCCTGATGAGATCATTTTTTATAGGTGCTACTGCTAAACTGAGTAAAAAGTCATAAGAAATTTTTGGGTTTCTAACAGGCATGGAAAATTAATCTTACGAATTGTATCGAAAGTTAAAACAAAAGTAATGCGTTTAGCTGCCTATAGTCCATGAAAACATTGCGTTTCGCCCGGTGCTAGCTCACCACTCCAGTTGAAAATGATTGCAACCGTGATCTTGCTGGTATAGTTCACATTAGCTTTTTGTCAATAAAGTTATGTAAGCTGAGCTAGAAAAATCTTTAAATTGCGTAATGACAAGGTGCTTTTTGCTGGACGTCATCTGACGAGCCCACAAAGCTAGCACCGGGCGAAATGCAATGTTTTCATGGACTATAGGCCGCTAAACGCATTAATTTTGAATAATAATTCAGAAAAGTCCACTTAAAATAAACTGATGCTAAGGATTCTACTTGGTTGAATATTCTTATTATAAAAAATAAATTTTTTAAATTAATTTTCATAATAGTATATAGAAGTATCATTATTTATTTTATTTCTTTGTTAAAACAAAAGTGTATCGAATTATACTTTTTCACTTTTCAAAAACTGTTTTTTTTTCTTTTATTTTCAAATTTTGATTTTTTTTTAAATTTTTAAAACAAGTTTATAATTGTTTATAACAGTTTCAACTTTAAAAATTTTTCTACGTGAAATTTGAAAAATGTACTTAAATATACCATTTTGCCACCTGACCACACAATTAACAACTTTTTAGTACAAAGGGCTAGTTCTAGTTTCTGTGAAAAACCATAACCAGAATTGACTCCAAAAGTTCTTCTTGATCAAGAGAAAGAGGATCAATTCGAAAAATTTGAATTTTTATGTGGAAACTATAACAACAGTTAGCTAATCTTAATTATTTTTTTGTGTTAAACTAATAAGTATGTAGACGACTTGAACATTAAGGCCCAGTTTTTCAGTTCGAGGTCATTCCAGGGTTAGATAAACGATAAACCCCGAGTTAACTGTAATAAAAACAAAATTTTCAGTTTGTTTTGAGGTCTTGAGTTGACTAAAAATTAATTCAGCTAAATTGGTGAGTTCTGAGCGTTTCCATCAGCGTTTAATCTAAATCTGATGGAATAATCTCGCACTGAAAAACAGGGCCTATTATTCTTACATTTGCTGCAGCTGTAATTGTATAGATAAGATCAAAAATTATAAAAGAAGAACAACCACCAGATTTTAGTTTTAATTTGCAATAACCCATCTTTATACAGAGTCACAAAATAATGAACCTAATGAATGGAAGAAGGAGCAAAACACGAAGGAAGATAGACAGACGGATGACAATAAAGACAAAACTTGTTTCAGTGCAATAGATGTACCAACAAATTGTGTTATATGGATCAATAAAAAAACCCATCTAAATTCATCTAATTCAGTGGCTGAGGAAAATTGTATTGAATTTCATGAAAGTGTACTTGAGCACATTCAATTGTATCGAAAAAAGTACAATTGTATCGACTTTTCCAACCGTGGTTTCTACCCCATCTATTGTGAACTTATGACTCACTATAAGATGAGTCAGACATCCACAATGGTGTATAGCTCTAGTTATTTGCTCAATGGGACAAATATTGGTTTCGTGTAAAAAAAATCGAGGTTTTAATCAAACCTTACATTACGTCATTACGATCATATAGAGAAGCCTATAAAATGAGGTTTCGACATGCCATCATGTCATGTCTTGTTTGACGGATTTTCTTTAAACTTTCGGTGATTCCATAGAGGAGAAATTCGAAATTTTGTTCTGGGTATCTCCAATATTACGGTGAAAATTTTTCAAATTCTTTTTCGAAAACGGCTTCAACGATTTTGATAAAACTTTGTGCACATTATATTTGCACTATTTTTTTGTATATAGAAGCATTTATGTATTTTGATCTTCATAATTTAAGCAATGAATGAGTGAATAAAGCTTGCAATAATAATAAATGTATTTTGATTAAAAATGCACATAACGGAGATTTGTTGTTAATGTTTTTTTAAAATTTAGCTATAACTCGATACCGGCTACCTTGTTTCATTTAAAAGTAATGAATTTTAATTTAACATTTAACACAAAATGACTTTTAAAGTTTTTAGCTAAACAACATTAAAACTAAAATACGTTGATACATAATTTAATAAATACACATTTTTTTATTCACATAGTTTCCAACAAGAGTTCATATGAGAACCACAGCCAATAGTGCATTTTATATTTTTCTATGGTTTTTAGATCTTAAGCTTAGTATGTAGCTGAAGTGGAACAAAATTTTCCGTCGTCTCCAAAAACACAGACGTAAATGTAAACGAAACGGTACCAGACAAATTTTTATGTAGATTTTCACAATTTGTAAAATAATTAAAAAAAGTAGTGTTTAGTTAGTTAAAAATATTGGCGAAAATTTTTGAACGATTTAGCATCATATTTAGCATATTACTAGGTTAAAAAACTATTGGTTCGTTACCTGGTATGATGCTAAATACGTTTTAGTATGATGCTAAATCATTTAAAAATGTGCACCAATATTATTAAATTATGTGCAAAAAGAGTAGAGAGAGTAGTGTAGAATTAAACTGGCTATCTACTGTTTCACCGTGGTTCTACGTACCACAAAAAGAATAGAAGAGAAGGATTGAAAATTTCGTTTATGATTTCACTGTCTCATTTTTGTATGGGATTTTTTTGTTTCACTTCAGCTGCATACTATAGGCTTTATTTGAAAACCTCAAGGATGAAAACAAAATGCGCCAAATTCTAATAAAAAAGTTGTGGAAAAACAAATTTTTTAACAATTTTAAACTTTTTTTCGAAATTGGTTTATGGTAAGATAAAAAGTGTTTAGAATTTTGTAGAGATTTATATACATATATTTATAATATAAGCTACAACTTTCACCTTAACATTTTTTTCCAAAAAGTTTATAATTTCAAAGAAATTAACAAATAACTGATTTTTGACCCCCCCTTCGCACTCCCTAAAAAATCAAGCTCCGGTCCGAATTTCGGGTCCTTTGTAGGATTTTCTCAAAACATCAAAACAAAAGTCTCCACCAAAATCCATCTCTGTCGCAATTTTTTCATAATTTTGCCATTTTTCCCAAATGTTCTCAAAGTTGCCTTTATAATTATAAAAAAAAATTAATTACATGAAATTTAAAATTAGGTATCGGTTTTTCAAAAAAACAAAACTTTTCAAAAATTTGTATTTTAATTTTTTTTTTCTTCAGTATTATTTAAATTTAGCAGTACTTTTAGAAAATTAAATTTGGTCAAAATCGGTGCAGTCGTTCAAACGATGGTCGGAATAATAAATAACTTTTTTATGGCAGGGTTAATAAGCTGATTCTGAAAAAAAATTTAAGATGACGGAAATCACCCTTGATTTTTCGAGAAAAATGGATTCATCGATCAATCTTATATGGTAGCGGTACGTCCGAGGATATTTCCCTAAGAATAATTTGTTGCAAGTTTGAAGAAAATCGGTACAACCGTTAAGGCTGCAGGTGTCGATACATCCAGACAGACAGACAGAAAAAAAACGGTTAGAGCCGTTTTTGAGAAAATTTGCCTTCTTCATAACGTTATATGGCAGGTACCGTTATTTTTGAGCTAAAAAATTTGTTCCTCTAAAATAATAATAAAAATAATTTTTCCTCTAAAGCCTAGTATGCAGCTGAAGTTAAAAGAAATTTTCCGTCATCTCCAAAAGAAATGGTCTACAAACCGTACCAGAGTACATACCAAATATGAAGCAAATCGCTTTAACAGCTTAGGCTTTAGGCGCTGATACAACCAGACTGACATCAGACAGACAGACCCACTTTTGTTGTATTCTCTATCATCGTAATGTCATATTTGATAGGGCTTTTTAGGTAACAACGATATATCTCTTTCTTTTTCGCAGAGCAGTGTCAAAATCAGCAGTTCGCGGATGACAGCTGAATGTTTATTTTATAATTGTTGAAAATTGATTGAAAACAAGAGCTGAAATAGTAATGTTGTGCGCGAAAATTGTGAACAGTGTATTATTAAACCTTTTAGTCACTTAAATCTCAAATTTTACTAGAAAAAAGAGATTATTTACAAAATTCTTTTACAAGATTTTGAGTTTGACAGTTTGAAAAAAGCGTTATATATAATTTCATTCTGTCTTCCGCGTAGTGTGAGCTGTCATTTATTTTTTGACAATATGGTAAAATTCCCTATTGTTATTTCAATTTTTTTCATTTGAACGCAAGCATATAGGTTTGATTAAAACCTCGAAATTTTTGTTCTCCCTATATTGATCAAGTAAAAAACATACATAATTTATATTTAGTATTATTCTACAGCTGCAGCGACAGCACTGATTGATCGTATCAAAAATATCTTCTCTCAATCAGGTGACTATGTTTATTATTGTGATGATCAAGCCGGCCCGGCATGCACCACAAACAAGCTTTGACTTCGACACAAACAAAGGCAACGGGCAACGGCTACCAGTTCGGTAAAATTATTTGAATTCTCTTGGTGTTTCTCTCTTTCATCAATTTTATTAAAAAGAACATTTTTTATTTGTTTCGGACATTAGGTCTGGCTGATTTGATCGGTGCCCGGTGCTGTATAAATTTAAAGTGAATTGCTTCAACCATTTTAGTTTTTCATTTGAACCTCAAACGATTTGGTGTATCTGCTTGCGTGTGTTTATATATTACCGCGCATTTTATTATTTACCTTCGGTAATTAGCCTATAATGTTATTTACTCAAAATTAAGTGCATTATAATAAGTCAATCAATAGAATTGTCTCTGACAAAAAAAAAAAAAAAAGAATTTCAACACTAAAGTGCCATTGAAAGGAAAATATATAAAGGCATAGAATAAATTAGAAAAAAAAAAACAAAACAAAAAACCGGGGGAGGGTAGAAATAACGCATTTTCATAGAAAAAAGGGGAACCCTAGATCGATTTGTGTAACTGAGAGTATAACATTTCTTACATTATTATACCTACTGGTCGACGTCAAAGGCAGAGGCACCTCTTTATACTGTCCAAAGAGGGGGTATCTACTATAGAATAGGCTACTTAAAAAGCAAACACTATATAGAGATACATCAAACAAAAAACCAAAGTATCGCAATCCGGCATCGTGTCGTTACTCGTTAGGTGTATCTCCAGTGAATTGTCAACCTTAGTTTAAGTTGGTTGCTGGTATTCGGGATTCTTATTTTGTTTTCTTACGAACAATCTTAATTTTCTCTTCTCTTTTCTTACTTTTTAGTCTTTAATTTTTCTATTTCAAGCAAAAATTTAAATTTTTTGTTTTTTTCTATTTTGTTTTTGTAGAATTTGTGTACCTACATACCTATTTAATTACAAAAAAATAAATTCAAAAATACAAATCCAGTGTGGTCGTGCAAAGTGTTATACTATCCAACAACAACAAAATTAAGAGTGTGATAAGGATATAAACTCCTGATAAAAAAAAATCAAATAAAAAAAAAAAATAAAAAAAAATAAAACAACAAGGATCATCATCATGAAGTTCCTACTTGGATTACTTGTATCTTTGGCAATAAGTTCAGCATTTGCTCTTCCAGGTGAGTAAATATTTTTGTCCCACTTTTTTATCGATAAACTTTGTTATTTACTTAAACAACATACCGTTATACAACATGCCCTACAATTGATTCAATATAGATATTGGGTATCCTTTGGAGAGATAGGATGAGTTAGAAAAAAAAGTGTTTTAGTCTTTTCAATGTTTTTGCAATTTATTGGTTCCGGATAGGAGGCAAACGCGCCATGGATCAGTGTTTTAGTGAGTTATACTGTGTGAAAAGTTTTTTGATGTCCTTATAAATACAAACAAAGTCAAGATAAGCAACGAGGACATAATGACAAGCTGTCCACCTACCAATATGGTGCCGGTGTTTTGAATTTTTGTACATAAAATCTATTTTTCATTTTGTTTGTAGTTAATTTTTCTTTTAAATCAAAGAAGTTCATCACGCGAAACTTTATGTTGATTTTAAAGAGATTTTAGTCATTGAATGAAATTAAAAAAAAAAAAAATAATTTCAGTTGAATTTATTTTCTTTGAGATAAATTTAAAAAATAAAATGTTTAATTTATAGACTGCAGGCATTAGTAATTGGGAAGTATTGTGAGTTTTTGTTTTGATTAATTTCAGATAGTATCTTTTATTATATTGAAATTTTCAAACTTGTTTCTTTATCGTCATACCTACCTACCTTATTTTAAAGATGTAGGTACCTATGTATATTGTGTACCAAAAATGTAAGAAATATTTACTAAAAATTGATATCACAGTACATTTAAAAAAAAAAAAATAAAAAAAATCCGAGTGTTGTTAAAAGTATCTACTTGTATATAGTATTCTCAACGTAAATTTTGTTATACCTAGTCGATTTATTGGATTAAAGGTACCCATTGATTTGATAGTTTTAGAGCTTTTCATCATAAAGAGCTAATTTTAATTGATAAGTGTTTTCTACTCTTTATGTTATTAGAGGTTTTTTTTTTCCTCAATCAGTTTAGAAAGCAAAGAAAAAGCGAACGCTAATGCTACTTGACTTCGATCAATAAATTCTTGCTTTTGCAAGGTTTCCTCCCGGATGTAAATATTTGATTGATGGTGAATCTAGCGTGAATCCTTAAAGCCTGAAAAGTCATCGGTATATATATATGTAGATAAATATACAATCAGATCTTTCTTCACATCATGATTCATGATAATAATATTTCTTAAGTTTAGCCAAGTTATAAGGTTCTTGGTAAAATGTAAGATTTTGGGGCGCACAGACTGGCAACTTAACTATGGAATTCTTCTAAAAGGCTTACAATTAAATATTAAAATGGAAGCGGGATGCAGAAACAAATGTATGATATAAAATTTAACCCGGCCATCGAAAAAAGCGATATTTTGATAGACTGTATTCAAATCTCATGAAAATAGCTGAAACAGGTAGGTTGGTTTAAAAAAAAAAATAGTATGGGAGGGGGGGTCTCTCTTCCCCCGTTTATCCGGGAGGTACAATTTTCCAAAAATTGTCTTTAAACAGAAAAAAAAAATAGATAAAAGGCACGACTGGGTCGCACAAACGTGCTTTTGTGGCAGGTAAGCTAGATTGCTAGGACTTAACAGTAAATAGGCATAAATGCGTACTTCTCTTGCATGTTGTAGTATTTCAATTTTTGTATATGAAATAATTTTTTAAATTCTTTCAATTAATTTGAAACGCTATGATTGAAAAAAAAAATTACTTTGAAAAATAATCAGAGTTCGAAAATCGAACGAGCAGTTTTTGAAAAAAATCGATTTTTTTTCAAATAACTTTTTAAAAATATTTTTATGAAAAATTTTATGTATGTCAATTTTAAAAAAAATAATAAATTCTATTCGAAAACTAAATAAAAAAAAAAAAATCATCAATTGGTTTTCAGAATATTAAATTTTCAAAAAAAAATTTGTTTAATTACATAATATAATTTTTTTAGAAAAGCTATGAAAAAAATTAAGTGAGCCATTATCATTCAGCTATCTAGGCTTTTCTTAAAATAAAATGTGGTTAAGATCCGTTGAGTCGTTAACAATAAATAAATTATTAAAAAAAAGTTGTATGACAATTACCGTTAAAACTGGTTTTTAAGAATAACGGTTTGTACCGTCTAAAAGGCCTTTAATGCAGTATCACTCATGTTAAATTTTATCAAATTCGTTAGAGCCGTTTTCGAGAAAAACAAGCTTTTTCTTTACCGTTACATGGTACCGTTATTTTAAGGCCTAGAAAAAAAAAAAATCCAAAAACCCCCCTGACGGTTACCATAAAAAGCTTACATACCAAGTTTAAAGGATATCAGCTCAACCGTTTAGGCTGCAGGTGCGAATGACAGGCAGACAGAATTTCCAGACCCACTTTTTTCGACTTCGCTATCATCGTAATGTTATGTTTGATTGTTTATCTTAAAACTTTTTTTTTGCACGAATTCATAACTTGCCTTATAGTACCTATAATCGCTTGTAAAAATTACGGTAATATTTACAATGCTTTGTTACACTTTTTTGAAAAGCCAGAAATCTCTTCTTTTCTTTTAATTTAAAATGAAGTTGTGTCACAATATAGTTTTTAAAAACTAATTTTCAAACTCTAAATTTTGAAAAAAAAAAATTGAAAATTTTGTTAGCTGTTTTTTTTTCAAAATTTTACCTTATTAAGTACTACTTTTGTTTTCAAAATTCTATATTCTGATTTTTAAGTGGATTTATGAAATACTTTGAGGCTAAATATCTCATCAGCCAATCGACTTAGGACTTTGGTGTAGTGATATAAAATGTTCATTTTAATACGGTCTATCTGAATACCGAAAATTAAAAGGGGCCCACATTTGTATGGAGAGTGGCGGATGTCTTTTGGAGGTGTAAGAATAATAAAAGTAAAAATTAAACTAAGAAGCTTACTTTTCTAAAAAATGATTTACACGATTTTCTTTTCAAAAATCAAAATAAATCTTAATGGCCTTATCAACTTTAACTAGGTTGTTTATTAATTTATTCATTAGAAAAGTAGTATTTGAAAAAAAAAAATACTTTATAAAAATATTTTTTGATTTGTTTTATTTGTAAATACAATATTTGTAAATCTGTGGTCAGATGACAAAATGTGATAAGAGAATTTTTTTAATTTTTCGTTCGTTTTTGAAGATCAATATTTTATGAAAAATCAAAAATTTGCTTTGAAAAATTAAAGTCTTTTGTTTTTTTTTCATTTTTAATTTATTTTTTTCTTTAATTTGGTGACAACATCTTTTTGATTTTCCAAAACATTCCTCAGAAGTACCTATGTATGTTTGGGAAAAAAGTGTTCAAGAATTTAGCAACAAAGGTAAATTCATTTAAGATTTGAATTTTTTGTCATGAGATAAAGTGTTGCCAATTTTTTTTTTTTCAAAATAAATGATCTTGAGTGATGAGACTCTTTTTGATCTTGATAAGCACCACTACGTACTGATATTCTCCGATCATTCGCCTTTTTAAAGAAGAATGATCTAATGAATTATTGATGCTGCAAATACAAAACAATCAGTAACACACTGCGTATACGTTCAGGAACAAGACTGTGCAAAACGATCAATTGATGAATGAGTCAACTTTTTTCCGTTTTGGTGATCAGATTATGTGATTTTAAGCTGATTGATATTTTTTTGGGGTTTTGGTAATTAAATTTGGTAGTATCTACTTAAGTTAAGTATCGAGCAAGAAATTTATGAGAAACTGTGATTGGGACTGCATAAAATTATACTTTGCTCGAATTGCGTTTTAAAGAAAATGTTTTCAAAGTTTGTTTCATGATAGATTACCTAACATCACTATACCTAAATGTAGATATACATTTTTATATTAGCACATCTGCTACATATGTACATATGTGGATTAAACTTAAATGCTTCTAAGCTGTTTAATTATTATATAACCAGTTATTATATTTAAGAACAACTAGGAGTATTTTTATTTTATTGCTTAGCAACCTACATTATTTTATACATTGTATTATTTTCTTGTTTCATATACCGAAATATTTACAAAAATAATCAAAACGTCGTTTAAGCACTTAATTTGCTATAAAAAATGTATAATGTATCGCTTTTATTAAAATAGATGATAGCAATTTACCGCTAAGCATTTGTAGAAGTAAGGTACCTATCCTCAATTCTCTTTAAAACTTTTCAAAATCAAAAACAAAATCAATTTATTATTTATGCAAATAACCTACTTAAAAATTCATTTGCAAGTGTTGTTAAGTCGTTAATCGTTTTAAAAGTTAAACATAATAAAGAAGTCTCGTCGTGTTCCTAAATGAACATGTCTTATAATAATAATTTTAAAAAGATCCAGTCTGCTTCTAAATAATTAAAATAAATAAATTGTAAAGTAATTTTAATATTTGAAGATTTATTTTATTTAAAAGGCTATAGTTCACAGACAGTATTTTCCATTAGTTATATAACGTTTTCCGTATGATAAATTATTATCTACAAAGTTTAAAAGATGACGACTTAAGGGTTGCCAGATACCCACTGTTTGAACTTCGAAAGCACTTTAAAAAATTCTTTATTTCAAAAAGGTTGTTGAAAAATTTTAAGTAGGTACGCCAGTTTTAAATGCTAAATGAAGGCATTTGTTGTACAAACAATACAATTTGTTATTTAAGCTGTTTTTGAAATACTGAATTAACAAAAAAAAAAAAAAAAAAAAATAAAATACTTATCAAGTCATCTGTACAAGACTATTTTTAAAAATGATAATATGTTGTAAACGAATGATGACAAAGCCCCATCCTAAAAGTGGCTGCTCTTGCATATTACAAGGAAAAACACCATAATAGATATCGCAATTTTATTTTGTTTTGCATTCAAAAAAATTTTTGCCCCCCCCCCAGAAAATAATCCTAGTTACGCCACTGACTCTTATTACGTCATTTTATGATTTGGTAATACAAAATTTGGAATTAATAGTCTTATGTGGGACTCCAATTGCTGAGAACCGGGTTCAGAAAAAAAAAGAACAGAAATAATACTGCTTTTTAATAACTCATTTCACTCTTTATGGGATTCTGTTGTTTTTGGCGGGACCCCAAAAGTCAGCGCCCTGTGGCAACTGCCTCATATGCCGCCATACAAATTCGGCACTGATACAAAACATACTACATATGTAGGTATAATAAATATAGGTAATCTATTTTTGCAGTATACCACACGGAAGTTGTTTGATCAGGAACTTACATTGCTTATTGCTTATAAGTTTTTTTTTGATACTTTGCTTTTACAGTTATTCGTATAGAGATACCAATTCAATCAAGCAAACTAATTTAAATTGTTTTATTCATCTCGATACACAAAGTTGAGGCACACCATACCTATAAGAAATTGCATTATTCAACTCATCTATTTTGTTTTTAAAGAAAAATCGAGATATATTTATGCAATTGCATTTCTCCAACAAAATGAAATTGAAATTAAGCAGACAAGCAAAATGAATTCAGTTTTGCGTGTATTTTTTTTTTAATATTTAAATTTACAAGCTTCAAAAAGATGTTTATAAGTATACAGGGTGAGTCATGAGCAATGCGACAAAATGCTAGAGCGTGTAGGTTGCGTTGAGACAAGAAAAAAATCGTATGGGAGGGGGGGGTCTATTCCCCTCCGTTTAGCCGGGAGGGGCAATTTTCGAAAAAACTGACTTAAAATGGGAAAAAAATTATTTAAAAACAACGGCTTCATTAACAATGCTCTGCGATACGTTTTTGAAAAGCCAATAACTTTTTCTTTCATTCTGTGTTTAAATAAATCTATTCTAAGAAATAATTTTTGAAATATTAATTTTCAAAGTCAAAATTTTGAAAAAAAAATTGAAAAAAAAATTTCAAAATCATTTTTTTCAAAATTTTACGTAATTAAGTGCTAATTTTAATTTCAAAATTCAATGCTGTTATTAATTTTAAGTCTTAATAAGAAAACCGGATGCAAAAATTTTATGTCGTTCTTAAGAAATTAAAAAAAAACCAAAACCACCTTTTTCTAAGAAAAACATTTATTTTTATTGTGCATAAAAATTAAATAGTATTAGTATTATAAAATTAAATAGTATTGGAATAACCCTGGATTAATATTATTTTCATTGATAACTTCTGAAAACTGACCTGTCAATATTTTTGCTTTTTGGGATTATTTCGGACTAAATCCAGAATTCTTTCATCTAAGATTCACTCATCAGAAACTGGCCTTTCGCTTCTTCGATGCTCCAGCACTCCATGATCTCTTAGACGTCGGTGGATTCTTGGAAACGTGCTATGATGGGGACACCTCCTATCGGGATATCTTTCAGCGTACAGTCTTTCGGCTTCACGACTTCGACCATTAGCTAAACCGTAGCAGAAATGCATGTCCGTTAATTCTTCTCGGGTGTATGAGCTTGACATCGTTACGTGTTAATGAGTTAATATTCAAATTTGAAATAATTACTAAGCAAAACTGCAATGCCTTTTATTTATCTTGCGTTGCAATTTTCTTTTTTTTTTCATTAAAAAAAATGCGGTTTTATTGTCCCTATTGTCCCCATAACAGGTAGAACCCATGGGCTGCGGGCAGGACAAGGCAAAAATATTGACAGGTCAGTTTTCAGAAGTTATCAATGAAAATAATATTAATCCAGGGTTATTCCAATACTATTTAATTTTATTGCGTTCTCATAAAACTCCAATTAAAAAAAAAGTAAAAAAACTAAGATTAATGCTAAATAAATAAATAAATTGCTTCGTTACAATAAAAATAAATGTTTTTCTTAGAAAAAGGTGGTTTTGGTTTTTTTTTAATTTCTTGAGAACGACATAAAATTTTTGCATCCGGTTTTCTTATTTAGACTTAAAATTAATAACAGCATTGAATTTTGAAATTAAAATTAGCACTTAATTACGTAAAATTTTGAAAAAAATGAATTTGAAATTTTTTTTTCAATTTTTTTTTCAAAATTTTGACTTTGAAAATTAATATTTCAAAAATTATTTCTTAGAATAGATTTATTTAAACACAGAATGAAAGAAAAAGTTATTGGCTTTTCAAAAACGTATCGCAGAGCATTGTTAATGAAGCCGTTGATTTTAAATAATTTTTTTCCCATTTTAAGTCAGTTTTTTCGAAAATTGCCCCTCCCGGCTAAACGGAGGGGAATAGACCCCCTCCTCCCATACGATTTTTTTCTTGTCTCAACGCAACCTACACGCCCTAGCATTTTGTCGCATTGCTCATGACTCATCCTGTATATGCATGAATAAAAACATGTCGCCAAAAATAGACGACGACGAACAACCGAAGACGATGACGATAAAATCGAAAATCTTGACTGAATTAATTTTTTTGAATACAAAAAATATTTTCATAACACGCAGTTATATTGTTAGAAAATAATAATAATGATGACATAGGTATTGGATTCGAGATTGTTTTCATAATTAATAAATGTTTAATTATTTGGATTCTAATTAATTTTTCTATTAGATATATGCAGTTTTACTAACCAGAAAGCGTTACCACTTTAAACAAGTAACAAGAAAAAGAGTGGAGTGATTTGTTTGTTTGTAATGATAGTTAAAAAAATTAAATTAAAATTGAATAGAGGAAGCTGTACAATCCCGTAAATTTTTCTCATATAATGTTGAAAAAAATATCTTCAAGGTAATAGCATTAAGTAAATACACCATATAGAAAAATTATAGTAGGTTTCAAATACTTCTCGTAGGATGTCGTTACTATCGATATGTTTTTTTTTACTCTTATAGCAATTATTATTCTTGAGTTAAAAGGCAAGAGAAATAAAGAAAACAAAATACAAATGTATGCAGAAAAATTTTGTACGATTTGGTTTGAGTGTTTTTCATTACAGGCATAATTATAGGTAGGGTTTCCATAGCATCTCTTTTAAAGAGAACATGTTCTCTTTTTTTATCCCGATCTTTCTTACACTCTCTTTTTTGAAAAGGATCTTTTTTGTTCTCTATTTTATTTGTGTCCTCTTTTATAGCTTTTTTTCTTTAAACTGAATTTTTAAATAACTTGGTAAGATATTACAAACTTTCCTTATAAGGCGATATAACCGGAAGCTTGTTAAGCTTACAATTTTGTTTGAGTTACATAACAATTTAGTTTTTATTCAAATTTTGAAAATTAAAAATAAAAAAAACTTTCATTCATTTGAAAAGAAAATAAACTTTTACCCTTCATTTCTCCTAAAAAAAATGTTGTAGGCATGATAAAAAGAAAATTTTGTATTCCATCGGAAAATTTGTTAATATTTTTTTTCGTTCGATAAGCCATTCTTAAGTTATTTGAGAAAACGCGGTTTTATAGCGGCTAAAGCAAACGGTCTACCATCCCACCATTTTTATTTGATACTACCATTGAGTTTATAAACATAGAGAAATCATGTGTAAGTTTCAAACTTCGCTCGTAGAAATTATTCTTCAGTTAAAAGGCAAGAGAAATAAAGAAAATCAAATACAAATGTATGCAAAAGTATTTTGTTCGGTTGGGTTCAAATATTTTTCGTTAAAGAGGACTAAGGAAATAATAATTACTCGAGTTTGAAACCATCTTGATTCCTCTATGTGTATAAACTCAATGGTACTACTTAAAGACCAACATATGTAAACCATATCCAATCATAAAACTGAATGAAAAAAGTCTCTGCCGACTGGCTTAATAAGCAACTTATGTAAGAATTGGTTTTCATTCGTTTGTTTTTTAAAATATAAAGGTACCTATACCGAATTTCTTACATGTGTCATCAAGTGGTCCTCAAAGTAGTATCCGATCGATGTTTTTTCTGATAGATACCGATTCCCGTAGGTTAGGTTAGGTTTGCGGGTTGCTGTAGGAGAGCCAATAGCTCAGCCCCAGCGCACTTAGGTCAATGTAGACCCATTGTGATGCCCATTTGAGGGTTTACCAATTCCTCCTCTTACCATACTCGTAGTCCATGTTTAGTTCCTTAGTATCATCCCGGGGTGTTCAACCATCCGTTTCCTCTTGCGAATCGATATAGATTTGATATTGGGCACTCTGATAGTTCTTTGATGCTTTCGAAGAAGTATTTCCCCAGAGTTTTATTTCTTAGATGGCAGAGACTGGGGCAGTGACAGAGGTAGTGGGTTATATCCTCATGTTCTTCCTCGTCACTGCAACCTCTACATAGATCGTTTTCAGTTAGACGTAGTTTTTTGGCGTGATATCTTAGCATGTTATTTCCAGTTAAAACACCTACCAACGTCGATACTGACTTCCTGTCTTTTTGAATGATTGCATTCGTTCTATTTTTATCGTACTGCGGCCACAGTTTCCTAGCTACCTCACAAGTGTTTAAGTTTGCCCATCTCGAGTTGGCTTTTGCCAGGATTTCACATATTATATTAAGTTTGAGGTCGCATAACGGTGGTTTTACGCTCCTTTCTGAGAGTTCTAGACTAAGTGCTGAGCCTTTTCTTGCCAATTCATCAGCTTTTTCATTTCCCATGATGCCCGCGTGACCGGGGACCCAGCAGAGTGTTATATTATGCTGTGTGGCAAGAACTTTAAGCTCTTCGCGACAGCTTTTCACAAGCTTGGACTTTATTTCAACAGAAGAAATTGCTTTTATCGCTGCCTGGCTTTCGATGAGAATGGTAATATCCTCTCTGGGTAGTGCCATCATTGATGCCACTTTGGCAGCTTTCGTTACTGCTAGAACCTCTGCTTGGAATACACTGCTGTTATTGGGAAGTCTGATTGAGCCTTCTATATTCAAAGCTTTTGAGAAGAAGCCAGCCCCAGTACCTACATCCCGTAACTGATGATCTTTCCAAGATACCTATGTATATTAAACTGAAGCTTATGACTTTTTTTTGCAAGGCGACAAACCTGCAATAAATTCTAAAGTTTTTTTTTCTATCGAAAAATACCTACTTGCCAATTCTTTTCCAGTACAAATTTGGTTATTATGTGCTTGAAAGGAGTTTTTTAACTAAAATGTTTTTGTGTTCTTTTTGATTACAATGATATTTCCACCCAAAAAAATTGCCCAATTCCGAAACTACTTCAAAAATTTCACAATCTACTATACAAACAGAAAACACAAAATTTCCGAATCAATCAAACCAACTTAATTTCAACAAAATTGTGTTGAAATGAAGATTTATAACATATTACCTATGCCGTTTTTGCAATGAATAAATCAAACAGAACGGAACTTATAAAATGTGAGAATTATTTCTTCTTTGAGATTTATTCTGCTGATATTTATGCTCACTTATGTAGGTAGTTTTTAGGTATATGTTTTCAAAATAGACTAATTTACATCATCAAGATTTTTATTTCAGATCTGAATGCAAGACATTTCTAGGCTGTGTTTGAAACTCTTCCTACATCCTATACGTTTACGTTCCACTTATTAATGCTTTGTTATCTTAGTTGACACTCTCAGTCCCATGAATCATGAGGTGTATAAATTAAATTCCTCTTACACCTCCATTTCCGCATGGCAATCTTAATAATTCACCGTGATCCACTTAAAACTTCAATATATATATACCTAACAACACACAAAAAATTCCTAGAAGTCTAAAGATAGATCCGGATTCGCACTTTTACTGCTCATTTATTTCATTTAACCTTCTTCTTTATTATCGCAGCCGCAGCCGCCGCATCAGAGTGGAAATAGCTCCACGCCTCAATTAGGTACTAAATAAGATTGGAATTTCCATAAAAAAATAAAACCTGCATACCTACCACCATCGACCACCATAAAACCACCATTCTCACCGCAAAATTACGGCTAAGCTCCATTAACCATACCAAAAGCCAGCCACCCTATATGGCCTTGAGTACAAACGACGAATTTTGTGAAGTGAAGAAGCTTCTTCATCACCACACCGTCACACTCAGTTTTTTGCCCGCTGATTCAGTTTTGTTTTTATTTTTATATTTATTTTTTTTTGCTACCTTCAGTGTGACCTACCGACCTAAAACTTATATCTTGGAAGCTTCAAAATCTAAACCACCTGGTGACCAATAAAATTTATTATTCCAATCATTTCGCATCCATTTCGTCTGGAGATTGACCGGCTTCAACTACAACGACGACGCACGATTCTTTTTTAAACAAAAAAAAAAAATACGAAGAAATACATATAAAATAATAAAAATACAAAAAAATAAAATATTTAAATATTCTACTCACGATTTCTATCAAATGGGACTCGCCTACCTTTTTGATTTGCGATTAAAGTTATATTCGAGAGTAGAACGGATGGGATCCCAAACAACAATATGCACAACTCCAACCTGCCACCACCACTACCTTCGCCCTGACCTCCACTGTATATTGGTGACATTATTCTAAAGGAGGGAAGAATATTAAAGGTGTTCAACTACGTTGTCAGTAGAGGCTTTTCTTTTTTTGGTTTCTGAATTTTGAAGAATTTTGAAACGGGGTTAGTTTTCTGAATTACAATTATTTAAGTAGGCGGTAATTTAAACTTTTTGTGGATAAAAGAATAGATTTTGGAAGTCAAATGTTTATATATTAACACTGGAATAACAATAAATTATTAACTGTTTACCGAGCTATAAGTAGCCTAAACGGATGGACGCATTTTTTAAAACTTCGTGGGTAGTACTTGTTGATGGCTCGCAGATATAACTCCGGAATTTGCTGTTTCGGAAAAAACCAAAAAAAATAATAATTAATACAAACATTTTCAGGATCAAAAAATTTATTCAATGTCAGAATTTTGCTAGGAAATAAGTCAGAAAGGTTGATAATTTCGTCAGATAGGTGTGAAAAAAGAGCCAAAAAGCAGTATAAAAATTGAGACATGTTTAAAAATAGCGTTTTGAAAAAAAGGCCACGAAATGTTTTTTTATTTTCTGGATCTTTTTCTAAAACAAAAAGCAAAAAAACGACAGAACTTTTTTTCTTTTATTTATCCCCAAAATAGATTTTCCGTCGTTTTTTACATTTCAGGTGGTGGAAAAAATGGGGAACTTAAAATTTAGGAGATTTTCGTTCCTGAAAAGCCCTGATGTTGCCGCATGTTGACATCAGAACCCGGTGCAGATATTTCTTCTAACTCCCGATACATGGCTTTCCGTACTCAATTCATCTTTATTTCATTTTTTGCAACGTCTATTACCCAGTATCACTTGCAATCTTTCGTACGCGGCTTAATGAGACTTATACTTCTAAATGGTAATCAATCTGAGTTTCATTCCCGCTAATGTTGGTTATCAGGCTTTGTTTGATGAAAATCAGACTTATAAAGTACTAAAGTACATTTGTACTTGTACTTAAAAAAGCAGTACAAATGTACTTGGTACTTGAAAAACACCAAGTACGACTACTTTTTTCAAGTACTTCCTTTTAAGTACTTTTACTGGGTACTGTAATACTGTCTAGTACATTTTCAAGTACTTTTCAAGTACAAAAGTCTATTTTGAGTACTTGAATCACATATAAACTCGTATTCATCATTAAATTGAAGATTGTCACCTACGTTAAAATTTTATTCGCGATTCAAGTACTCAAAGTAGACTTGTACTTGAAAAGTACTTGAACTGGACTGGTACTTGAAAAGTATTTGAAAATGTACTGGGCAGGAAGTACTTAAAAAAGTACTTGTACTTGGTGCTTTTCAAGTACCAAGTACATTTGTACTGATTTTTTCAAATACAAGTACGAGTACAAGGTACTGGGAATACTTGACTTGTACTGGTACTTGAAAATATACACTACTAACCTAACCTATACCAGTTTGGATTTCCAATATTTCCCATCATTCTTAACATCACCATTTTCAGTAAGTTTAATTGACACCTATATAGTCATGTCTTTCCAAATTACTTTCCCAGAGATTCAGTTTTAATCTTAACATCCAGGAATTGGTTCCAGTTTTAAGAGCTTCGCCATTTCGTTCCCTGTATGCACAAAATATTTGCTCACATTTCCCTTCATTATGTTTCTTCCAGATCTTCGATTCAAACTTTTATTGTTCGAACATCGGCGCTTTCAGATTTCGACTAATATGTTGCATTGGTTTGTTCCCTATATCTCTGACCACATTAAATTTCTGTTCAGTTCCAGGATCATTACTATCTATATAGTGCTGGCTTAACTCGGTAGTAGCTCTTCCATAATATATAAAGTTTTTGTATAGTTAATATTCAAACTCAGTTAACAGTTTTTAAAATTATTTGATTTCTCCCAAAACTATTTGAATATTAATTAAATTCAAGTTAATTATCGGAAAAGCCCTTGCACCAGAAATTGCATCTAGTCCAAAAAACTCATTCGGTAAAAGGTTGTGTTCCCATTTAGTTGTTCAAAACTTAGAAAGAGAGAAAAATTGAAAATATTTAAAAACATCCAATAGCTGAAAATGATTACATACTCGAAAGAACCACGTCAATGCCGAAAGTTTGCAGTTGATGCAGCTACAAGTGCCCAGCACTCTTCGTTTCTCAATTTTCATTCATTTCATCTCCAAAACTTCCGCATAGTCCAAGTCTAAGCATCGAAAGTAGTAAATTGCAATCAGAAACACTGTTTAAAGTTTTGATAAACTTATAAAAGAACAATTTTGCTAAGAAAAAAACGGCAACAACTTTTCAACTTACGTCTCTTCTTGAAAGCAAACACAACAAAAAAAAAAAGAAGAAAGAAACTCCTCCACCCCACTGCTTCCGAAGACCAATCTTTGCTGCTCTGCTCTTTGCATCGGAAATAAACTAACTTGAGCCTAAAGCAGTTTTGCAGCTTTTACATCAGTCATTTTTTTTTTCTATCTTCTTGGGATGCAAAGGAACAAGGACGAAGACTGGAGATGTAAAGTTTATATTATTTCCAGGAGAAAGAAAAAAAAGAAAATAAATGTTTCTTTTACGTGAATAACTTGCATACGGAAAAAGGGAAGAAAATTTCAGCTAGTGGTGCTTTGTTTGGCACAGGAATTTTTTTTTTTTAACAAAATTCATTCTCGCAACGTCGTCGTCGTCATGGTGTTTGTTGGAGCTCTTGTTTTGGGTCTTCTGTATATTTTGGACTAGGGAAACAAATAAAACTTTCGAAATATTTCAATTTTTGACACTAGCAGAAAATTGCACTCGACTCAATTTTGTGTAGAAATTCTTCTTGTTTGTCGTTTTTCTTTTGCCAGACAATGTGGGATTGGGAACTCCTTACAATGTTTCTTTTTCAAGGATTTTTAATTTTCAAATTCTCCATACATACATTGTCGAATGCAGATTTTAGTTTCTCTGTGTTATAGAAATATAGAAACTTTAATCATATGCTTGTAAAAGTGTTGTGAACAAAATTGATGCAAACATTTGTCTTATTTGCTGGACGGATTCCTTAGGGTAAATTTACTCACACAAAATCTATGGAAATCATTTTAGAAATCATTGAACGAGGGGGCATGTTGGGGAGTGCTTGGCACCATGTTGATGTGATTTAAAAATGATTTATGAGTTGTGCATGTGAAGTTAAATAATTCAAATGAAAAGTTTTTGATATATTTGAGAAAGTTGATGAAATGCATTTTCGTTTTAAGTTTTCAGACGTTATTTTTTGCATTTGATATGAAAAGTCAAAAGTTATAATGAAAGTGGCCACCGATCTGTTAAATACAAACTGTTAATAAAAGATTTTCAATTAATTAAGTGATGTTTGGTCAGTGATTTGGTAACAACATTTTTGCAGTGCGGGGTCCTTTATTCTGAATTTTTAAATCTGGCAACTAGCAACTTTTATATTTAAGGGTTGCCAGACCATATGACAATTATTGTTTTGAGACATTTTAACGAAGAAAAAGAATATCCGTCACCGATGTGTGGCATTTGGTATATGTTAGTTTTATGCCAATTGATGTATTTGCAACCCTTTGTCTATAGTGTTTTCTGAGTTTTTTTTTTTGAATATATAGGTTTGTTCAATTTATATAAAAATATAGCCACATTTTTGAAAACATAAACTGTGTGAAAACTGCATTTGTAAATTAATGTTTACGAACATTGTGACGAAAGAAAATTGCATTATCGAACACAATATTAATGCAGCAACAGCAAAATTTGTGTTTGCGTTTTCAAACATGGGTTGCGTTAAAGAACATTTTACAAATGACGTTTTCGAAAACGGAATTTTCGATGGCCCTGAAAATAATTTGAAACCAGTGCATTAATTTAATCAGATTTTTTCTTATAAATATACAGGGTGATTGGTTTAAGGTGCACCAAAAAGCTTGAGCGTATAGGTGGAGTTAAGACAAGAAAAAAATCGTATAGGAGGGGGATCTATTTTCCCCCGTTTAGGAGGGAGGGGCAATTTTCTAAAATATTGACTTAAATCAGAAAAAAAATTATTTAAAAACAACGGTGAATGATACAAAGCCTTGTTATATCTTTTTGGAAAGCCAGAAAACTACTCTTTTATTTTATTTTTAAATTAAGTTGTTTAAGTGAACAGTTTAAAAAAAAAATAATTGTTTTTAACCAGATTTCACATTTTTTTGAAAAAGTGCTTTTAGTATTTTCTTAATTTCTCAAAAACTAAGATATACATTTTGGCATCCGGTTTTCTGTTGTTGACTAAAAATTAATAAGATCATTGAATTTTGAATATAAAAGTAATAGTTAATTACATAAAATTTTGAAAAAAATTAGATTACATTTTTTTTTTTTAATTTTTTTTTTCAAAATTTTGAGTTTGAAAATTAATTTTCTTAAAACTGTTGACTTAAACAACTTAATTTAAAAATAAAAGAATAGTTTTCTGGGTTTCCAAAAAGATATAAGAAAGCTTTGTATCAATCACCGTTGTTTTTAAATAATTTTTTTTCTGATTTAAGTCGATTTTTTAGAAAATTGCCCCTCCCGTCTAAACGGGGGAAAATAGACACCTTTAATACGATTTTTTTCTTGTCTTAACCCCATCTCAAGCTTTTTGGTGCACCTTAAACAAATCACCCTGTTTATTTGATCGAAATCTTAAATATTATGTCCAAACCAAATTAAAAAATCATTAATATTATTCTATTTCAGTTACCACACTGAAAAAACTCTACCATTGTAATGTAAAATAAAACAAAATTGTAAACAAAAATCATTAAATTTTGTCACCCTCATTTCTAATCAGTCCCCTAAAATATCGATAACTTCTAAATAGATCTAAAAAAAAAAAAACGTTTGTATATTTTTTCGTTAAAAAAATTTGAAAATACTAAGTCCCTTTGGCCTAGTCCCCGGATAGACGTAATTTGCAATTTTGTTATTTTGCAGCAACAAAAATGAATACAAGAGCAAATGGGGTTTGTTCGTAGAACAAATATGTTTTCCACATAATATATGTTATGAATTCACTAGAGGGAACGCTCTTTTTAAATTCCATTGGAGTTTCTGGAACACAGTTCTTTATTGTCTGTTCCATATTTAGTGGAAGAATTAAGCATTTACCTACGTAGTAACTATTTTTATATAGCTTTGCTATATTAAAATTTACAAAATTAAACTACAAAATTTCAAATATTTCACCTCTGATGACAGTTAGCAATTTACCACTAAATGCTCTGCAAATGTCCAAATTGGATTTTAAAGGCCTATTGAACAATCATGGTTAAGTCTTAGGTAGTGATAATATTTGCATTATTAACCTACAAATCTTTTAAAACAGTAAGAAGTGTCAAACATTTATTGCTTGTGCTGATAAAAGAGCTAGTTCGCTTTGAATATTGCGCAAATGCGAAACTGTCCAACCACAAAGTGACAAAGCGCAAAGCTAACATTTTAACATATTATAACTAGAAAATGTATTCTAGAAGTTATGGGAATTTTATTCACACTTTTTGTAGAATCATCCACACACATTAAAAAAATGGTAGAATTATTAAAACAAACATCCGCTTAAATATTTCGCATTCCGGCGACTTTAGTTTATTTGATTAAAAACCAGTTGGTTTTAAGGTAAACAACATGAATATATTTTACTTCAAAGGTGAGTCATATAACGTGATAAAGAATTAACCTTGCGGTGACAAGTTTGCTAATATAACAATACAATATATTGAGTCACCTTAAAATATGTTTTACTAAAACGAATTCCCATCACAATAACATTTTGTTTCGCTTGAACACAACAAATAATATTAATTTCGTGCTCTATTGAAAATGTTATATGACTAATATCATTATCAATTTACCAGGAATACAAACAGAAACAACTGATATTTAAATCAAGAAAAATAAATTACTTGAAAACCATATTTTTCATTTAATTACTGGTAATTCATGCATTCCAACAACAACCGTTTCTAAGAATAACCTTTAACACCAATTATCACGTTCGCTCATCATTTTTTTCCTTATAATTCTTTCAATCGATAAATTAGTTTTTATTTTTATTTTTATTTTTCTATTGTCAGTTATTTTATTTCGATGTTGGAATACTTAATCAATAGATTTAACTTTGTTTAATTATTATCTTAGGACAGAACAAATCGTGCTTTCCGTTCTTGGTGTTCATCCATCCACTTAGGTTCGCCACTCCTTTGGAACTTTGACTACCTTGGGGACTTTCCCTCAATGTTATGTAACTTTTTTTTTTTCTTTCCGTAATACTAATTAAAAACCAAGGATCCAATAAGTTTGTGTTAAATCTCCATTGACTTATATTATATACAACAACACACACAGACCACTTGGACGGTTCGTTCTTTGAATTTGAAATGTTGTTGTTAAAACAACTTAAGCTCATCAATCTTCTTGAGTCATTTGCAGACGCAACATCTCAAGCAACAGCGGTATAGTTATATACAAGACGTAAGGGATGTTGGAGGAAATAAGTTCAGGTAAACAAACCAAAAGCTTACATCGGCCGGCCGACATTTTCTATGATTTTATCTAATTATGTATTCTAAGAGCTGCCACGTACTTTGGAAGGACGTAGATTTCTTGTTTTTATTTCTTTTTGCTTTCGAATTTTCTCCAATATATTAATCTCAGACCCTTGTCAACTGAAGGTTTTCATGATTTTTCTTGATGGTTCAAAATTCATGCAAAATTATTTTTAAATTTCAAACACACAAATGAAATTAGTATTTTTTAAGCGCGTATCCAATTGACTTTAATTAATAAAAAAAAGAGATGATAAGATGTTAAATTGCAATCACAATTTATTTGAGACAAAATAGATTCCAATAATTGTTTGCCTATCAATCTAACAGCAATCAATTGAATACAATAATTTGAAAATGCATTCATTATTTTATATTCTTTGCATTTGTTGCACATTATCAAAATGTTTTGAGGAAAATCAAACGTTTTTGGAAATTTATACGTAAGCGGACATTACATCTGCCAATTGCCATCTGAAACTGTGCTCTTGTTGCACTTTTCATATCTCCTCGAGTAAAAAAAGTAAACTTTATCTTATCAAATATTCAGGTTTGATAAGATAAAGTTCTTTTTAAGGTTTTGCTCAGTTTTTCGCTTTGTCACTTTGTGGTTGGACAGATTCGCACGATTTAAATTTTGACATTTAGTTAGCATTCAGTAGGAACTGTCATCAGCAAGTTATAGCTTTGACACTTACTATTTTCACAGTTTCTTACAAATCCAATTCTGTTATTTACACAACATTCAGTACGAATTGTCATCAGAAAAATATATTTTGAAATTTTCTAGTGAATCTTTCTAGTTTGACAGATATATACAAATTCAATTTAGTGCGAACCGTCATCGCAAAGGTATATATGTACATATATGTAAATCGTTAATACGTTTTGGTTCAAAGTATATGCTTAATTTTGGGTTCCACTAAATATAGAACAGATAATAAAAAACTATGTTCCAGAAACTCCAATGGAATTTGAAAAGAGTGCACCCTGCTCCTGCTGTAAAGTAACAAAATTGCAATAACGTTTGTAAGAATGTGAATTTGCCATGAATTATAACATGAATTATTTTATAAAATTCAACTATTTCTTTTTCTTATTACCACATTGCATCTACATTTTCCGTTTTAGTTTAATATGTGCTTTCTCTTTAAAAATACTTCTTTTATTTCCATTTCATTCTGTCTGACAATTCAGTAGTACCAAATTTCAAATATTTACAAAAACGCGGCTGCGGGTGTTTTTTTTTGAAAATTTTTCCACTTCACTATGTATAGATTGCCAAAAAAACACGGCAAAAAAACATGATAGTGGACAAAATAATTGCAATCTTTTTAATTACAAATAAAAAAAAATAAATTTAGTGTCACTGACAGCTCCAAAGAACCACGCGCTTAGTGACTTACAACTCTCAACCAATCCTTTTGTGTGTGTTATTAGTTCTACAGGATTGGAGGGGATCTACAATCTTACGTCGAATCCGAACGAATAAGGTGAGACCACAAAAAAATATAAATTGTATATAATTTTTTTTATATAAATAAATAGAGATACAAATTTAGTCTAAAAAAAGTAGATAGGTAACCCTACATATTTTTCTTTCAGTTTTTGCCATTTCAAAATGCTTACTGCGGCAACCCTCAGTGAGCTTTTAGAAAAGTAGTAACTTATGGAAATCAAAAGAGTGCAAACGAGAGACAAACATCCCTATCTTTTTTGTACTGCACAATCAAAAAGGAAAAAATATAATTTGGTTTAATTTAGCTTTTATATGCAGATCATTGTCAATCTTTCTCTTACCACCTCAAATCTCGAGACTTTAGCCCTAGTTCTCAACTGCAAATGCTCATTCAAGTAAGCTAACTCAAATGTGATAGCTTCAGAATTCTAAACGTTAGATAACTTTTGAAATTTTAAATCACTTAAGTATGATTGAAAATTACACAGTATTTTCAAAAGCGTTTTTCGAAAATATCAAATATTATTACATACATAATTGTTTTTAATTACAAAATTCCATCTAATTTATGTATTTAATTGCTATTTGTACTGTTTCGGTTTTTAATTTTAAGATCAATGAGAAAAGTGTAAATCCATAAAACTCAAACAAGTTAACACATAATTCATGATCATCATCATCTTCATTTCAAAATAATAAATTAATTACAGTAAAATAAACCGAATTTTTCGTTTACCCAATCAACCAGATTCTAATCAATTTTTTCCAATTAAAACAATAAAATCCTATCAAAATTCAAATAAATACTCTTTCTTTAATCATTCTTCCTTTTCCTGAACTTCCTAAACACATAATACCTACATACATATAAGTATACTTTTATATACAATTAATTTCTTAGAAAATAGAATTTCCCTCGTAAAATTAATTAGGCTTTCTTTGATGTCTCGAATTTAAATTGAAAATCTTAATTACAAGTAAAATACCTTGAATGTTTAATAAGAGAGTTTGCTATGGCATGCAGGTATTACCATAACCTACCTATACACATGAATTATAACAACTGTGTGTGTGTGCAATTGTATCCTTATCCTTGCTCAAAATTTATAAATTGTAATTCAATCTTATTTTTTTTTACATCATTTACAAAATAAGCCTTTTTGCTTTTATCGGCCTATACATCTTTAGAAGTCCTTAATAAATATACATCACATACACCCAACCTAACTCATAAAAGCCTATATCAATCGGATTTCCTTAAGTCACATACCTACAACCTGTTAGAATATGATGCCTTCTACAAATATTCTTACACTTGAAATAAAATCTCCCCTAAAGGAGTGAAGACTAAATGTAAACAAGGATTTGCCTTCATTTTTGGGCAAACATTTGTTATAAATACCTCTACACAAATTCTTGTGTATATTTGTTACCATTTATATGTAAACGTATCCTAGAGATAAATTGTGAATATAGGGTGGTGTGGGTGTATAGTAGATATAAGTCGTTCTGCCGAGCATAGAGAGAAACTAAATATTTCCTGCTTGTTTGCACAAAATAAGGATATTTTTCCAACGATGACAGGAGAGAGAGAGAAATGAAAAGGGATCTTTATGCAAAGACTTACACTTTACTTTCACATCCTTATAATTTTGTAAGAGTTTTTGTTAGATATTACTAAATGCTTTATTGAAGGATCATTTTGACAGAAACTTATATGTTTTTTATCATTATTTAGATTCATTTTTTTGCTTTGTTTATATTGTCATGGTTAAAGGGTGATTATTTTATAAATTTGGAAAGATTAATGCCTTAAATAGATGTTTATATTAACTCTGAGTTATGCACCAAAATCGATGTGGAAAAATGAATATGGCAATACACAGTTTTCTACGTCCATCGACATATTAGGCGTGTTTTATTGGTAAGTGTTTAGTCACTTTAGCAAAATTTTGTATGGGATACGAAAGGTGGCGATAAATTGGTCAGTAAAGTGAAGATAAAATCTTGGAATGCCTGGAAATTGTTGGCGCGAAATATAATGTCAATACATTTTTTGCTTAAAGGTTGGTGGCACCTATGACAGCTTAATACATGGACTACATATACAATGATTATTTATGGTTGTGTTCAATGTGTTTTCCTTTAGGGCCGCGTTTTGACGAAGAAGTAAGAAGCTTTCAACCTACGAGAGTTGCAAAAAAGTTTTTATGATTTTGAACTTTTCGCTTAAAAACAAACAAACATTGGTCAAAGCGTATCTTTAAATAAAATTATATAATTTTGAATTTAGTTTGGTAATATTCAAACTAAATAATGATTATTTATCCGGTTTTTATTTTTTTGTAGTGGAAGGTGGGGTACAAGTTGACCAACTCGGCATATACAAATAGCCATACTTTGCAGACACATCCATAAAATTATTTGAAACTTCGGCTTGGCTAAAGTCAAGAATACCAACTTTGAAATAAAATAAAAAAGTGGATACAAAAGTGAATATAGCTTTTCATTGGTTCTTTCCACTGCTGACTAACTAAAAATTACCAACAAAACACGACTACTATATGACAGTAGTTCCCCGTGACGTAGTAGTTAGTGTGTCGAAATATTACGTCGGAGGTCCCTGAGTTTATCTAATGCTTTTTCAGAGACACTGCCTCTTGCGAGGAAGTAAAAAACCTCCAAGAGTATCATTGTCAAAAAAATTGCATCGCACTTAAGGCAGAACCATAATAGGAGAATCGGTACGTACGGTGCCGTACGAAATTAGCGATAACAAGAAATTTGTATAGTGCACCCATAATGTCGGATTGCTCAGTCTCGGCAAGTTTTCGTTCACTTTTGCCATCCAGAGCGCAGTTTACGTACGTACATAAATCTGACATTCGACCGTGATGGACGACTCAAGCTCTCCAATCCTGTAAAACTAACAACGCACATAAAAGAAAAAGGATTGGTTGGAGTGTAAGTCGTTGTTCTTCGGAGCTGTTAGTGCCACTAAATAATTTTTTTTTACACATTACACATGGACTGCCAGTGAAATGTCATTTCCCTACACAATTCTATCGATGATGACGATTCCACAAAAAGTGCACTACGGGTTACAATAAACTAACCCCTCGTTAAAATGGCTGCCTCTATTACAAATGGCAGCATCTGTCAGTTTTGTTTTGCTGCTTTTAAAAGGCTTACTGACTTCACAATATTTGACAGGTTAGGAATTTGTTTAAATGAAATATTTCATATAATTCCGAATATATGATTTGACTATACCCATATGCGGATCGTCCACAAACAAAAAACGTTTTTCATTTAAGTCAGTGCCAGTGTTTAAGAACTGAGATATTTTTCACTTGTAAAATAAGAAACCCAATTTGAGGGTATTTTAGGCAATGGGTGTACGTGTCGACTAGAAGTGTCTAACAGAGCAAATTATTTCTCCTACATACAAAAATTACAAATTAACAATGTTGAATCTGAGGCAGAAATCACAAAACAATTATTTTTTCGTTTTATATTGTGTGGGTCGCGCTTCAGAATTCAGGTGTAAATAAGGCTGGTTGGGTACGCGAATGCCACAATCCAGACTGTCAAAATGCCGAATGGCTTAGTACTTTTTTGGACTCGAAAATTAAATTTTTTATTATTCAAAAAAAATTCTATTTGTAATTTTAAGGGAAAAGAATGTGTTTTAATCAAAATTAAATCTCTTTAATTATGAATGTTAAATGATGTGAGCAAAAACTTTCTATACCAAGAGGAACCGATTTCAATATTTTTCTTATTCAAATGTAACTGGGTGCTTCGCTACGCGAGTTCAACGATATTCTACTAACGATATCCAACATTCGGGATTTTTCAGAGTCGAGGTTTTGACAGTAATGATTTTGGGATTTCGGCAGTCCAGATTTTGGAAGTCGGAATGTTGTCCGTCGGTATTTTTCAACTTTTCTCGCTGGCAACAGTCGGAATTTCGGCAGACTTCGTTCCTATCACAAATAAGGCTGGTCTGAAAAAAAAACTTTTTTTTTTGTCATTCCCGCTTTTCATAAGTTTTATGAATTATTTATTCTAGTGTTGCCTGCGTTCGTGTTTGATTCGCGCTAACTTTAAAGTTATCAATAGGTAATTTGAGTGACAATGCATGTGTATTATGTAGTAACTTTATTTCAAGAAATGTTAAAGATTACGTTAGATCATTATCTTACATCTTATCTTATTTCAGGGAAGTTTAAACTAACGTAATAAGAACACCATCTGTGGACCTTATAAGAGTTCTTACGCAAAATATTTTTTGACTAAACCTATATACCGGGGATCTACATCTTTTATTATTGTTACGTATTTAAGTTATACGTATTTAAGTTAACGTAATATATTCTTCTTACAATCCTGCGTATGATTTTATACACAAAAGAAAATCAGTTTTGCCTACACGGGAGGCGTTCAGACTTACGTAAGATCTCAACATTCTACAATTCGAGGTATAGAACTTTAAGTTGGCATTACTTTTTAAGACAGCGACCGATTTGACAGCTGTCAAGTGATTTATTCTCAGTTTGGTTTGACAATTCATCATGAATAAACTCACGCCTGAACAACGCTTGCAAATTGTGTCGAATGGGCCCAAAACGAGAAGGCCGTTGTTCCCGATTTTCATAAGCGAATTTTGTTTAGCAATGAAGCGCACTTCTGCTTGAATGGCTACGTCAACAAACAAAACTGCCGCATTTGGAGTGAAGCTAATCCTCAAGTGTATGTTGAAACACCGTTACATACAGAAAAACTGACTGTTTGGTGCGCTTTATGAGCTGGTGGAATCATTGGTCCGTACTTCTTCAAAAACGATGATGGCCACAACGTTACAGTCAATGGTGATCGGTATAGAGCCATGATTACTAACTTTTTCATTCCTGAACAATCATGATGTCCAGGAGCTGTGGTTCCAACAAGATGGCGCAACATGTCACACAGCTCGTGCCACAATCGATTTATTGAAAGACACGTTTGGTGACCGCCTGATTTCACGTTTTGGACCTGTGAATTGGCCTCCAAGATCATGTGATCTTGGAAGACAACATTCGCCGATATACGGCCAAAAATGTTGGAAAAAGTCATCGAAAATTGGACGCCCAGATTGGACTACATCCGAGCCAGCCGTGGCAGTCATATGCCAGAAATCATATTTAAAATGTAATGCCACAAGATTATCTTTCGAATAAATAAAAAATCATGTCAATCGAATATTCCATCGTTGTTTTATTGGAATTTAAAGTTCTATACCTCTAAAAAAAACACCCTTTACATATTCGAGATTAGATAGTTAAAGAAATAAGCTACAATAGCCTTAGCCTGGGATGTGTTCCATTTTAAATTTAAGCAAGAAAATAATTAATTGAATGTTTCCATTTATGCATATCTTTGATTGTTTTAATTGCAAAAAACAATTACATACGTTTCTGTATCTCTTACCTTACATTGAACGTTGCAACACAATAAACAGTGTTGCATAAACAAATCTTTTAATTCTAACATACATTTCTTGAATATGTCTTCTAAGCTTCTTAAGTGATTTCACAGCACACAAAACAAATACCAACACTAAAAAATAAATATACATATCTATCAAACGTATCCTACTATAACCATAACAGATGGATAGTCTGAATTTTGTAGTTGGAAATTTGCATTTTTTTTTTTACAAAAGGGGCTTGGAGAGGCCTCCATGCTTCAAGAAACGTAGTACACACTCGCATAATTTGTGTTGTGTTATACTTTGTTTAATTCTATAGGTCATTAACAATACAATGTCAAAGCATTTGACGCATGGCAAGGCAATTTGAATAATGTTGAGTGATTATGACGATATTTTTTTTTTATTTTCTGTGTTCTTTATTTTAAAGATTTGAATAATGATTTTTTAAATACAATAGGTATACAAATTTACATAATATTTTGTTTGTGATTAAAATACTATCCGTTAACGCGAAGACGACGATTCATTTGGATGTGGATTCTTATATTCTTTTTTGTTATGTTATGTTAAAATGAATGTTGGCAACTCATTTTCAAATGCGTTATGGAAACTAAAACATGAAGGAAGACGACATCCGGTCGAAAAGGGGTATTGCAAACAAAGTGTGGGAAAAAATTGTTTAAATTAAAAAACATTTGTTAAAAACAAAATTCTATGTAAATTACTAAATTGAACAAAGTCAAGGTCCCTCTTTAGTTTTCAATAAAAGACAACAAAAATAAAGGAAACGAAATGTTAAAATGTTTTATGTTATGGGAAATAATTGTTTAACTGATTTTAGCTTGAAAGTAACAGACACAATTGAGATCAAACCTTATATGAAAAATGCAAGATACATTTTCATAATTCCATGCAGCAAATAGTGAAAACATCGTGTTTAAAAATAGATTGACTACGATGTCAAACTGAAATTGTTATTTATACAAAAAGCTAAGCACTTCGAACAAGGAAAAAGTTTGACGATAGGCACTCATTCTCACTTAGTAATTTTATGGGAATCACGCATCCAACATATTTGCATTTTGACAAATGAAATAAAATAAAAAAAACAGTAAAAAAATATATAATATAAATTATGTAAAATAAAGTTAAATAAAATAAAATATGTATAATAAAATAAAAAAAAAGATTTAAGAAAAAAATAAAATGAAAATGAATATATATAAAAAAAAAATAAAAAAAATAAATAAAAAAAATAAGTTAAATTAAATATAGTATCATATACCAAATAAAATAAAATAAAATAAAAAAAGTATCTACCTATATAGTAAAATAATAAAAAACAAAATTAAATTAAATTAAATAAAGCAAAATAAAAAAAAAAAAAAAATAAAGGGCACGACTGTGTCGCTCTTGGAGAAAGTTACTTTCGTGTTCACGACTGGAAAACTCTTTTGACCAGTTTAAAAAAAAAGATTTTCTGAATTTAGTACTTTGAAAAATTGATTTTTTTTTAAATCTTTTAAAAACAAATGTATAGAATAAAAAAAAAAGATTTATAAAAAAGACAACACTTTCGGTAAAAATCTAATTAGGTAAATGAAATTTTATCAAAATTGATAGTATTTTTTAAAGATAATTCGAATTATAGGTTTTTCAAATAAAAACCTTTTTTTTCAAAATTTTACTTGCAGTATTTTTCAGGTTTAGCAGTAAATTTTGAATATTTAATTTTGTTTAAATCGTTGTAGACGTTCAAAACTTAATTGGTTTAAGAGAAAACGGTTCTATGGCATATGGAACCGTTAATAAGCTGATTCTAAAAAAAAACGAATAATATCACCATTAGCAACAAATCACTAAAATTTCAACGAAACTGAACGTTTTTTATAGTAGGTACCGTTAAAAAGCTAGTTCTTAAATATTTTTTTTGACGAAAAACATCACCGTTGTCAAAAAATCAGTCATACGAAATATTATCAAAATCGATCGTATTTTTTTCGAGAAAAATTGAATTATTTGTTACGTTTATATGGCAGATACCGTAATTTACAGACCTAGGATATAAATCAAAAATACGCCTGGGCATATTACCTACTCTAAAAATATAGAGTACCAATTTTGAAGAAAATCGGGCCAATCGCTTAGGCTGTAAGTGTCGATACCACCAGACTGACAGACGGACAGAAAGACGACAGACAGAACTTTTTTTTTCATTTTAGTAAAACTTTTATTTATTTATGATTGAGGCACAAAGTAGTCTGTAAATTTTTGCTGTCAATATTTAATTTTTCTGTTTAAAACTGTTCCTATAATGGCCGATAATTCGGTACAGCCGATTTCATTATAAGTGATATTCGGTCATTAGATACAATTTGTATGAACCTTCGCCTTGACTTTAAGATTAGTTCGCTACAACCGATATTTCGTTACAACTGATGTCTTTATAACCGAATTTGACTGTACCTATACCGAAAAAAAAAACAATTTGAGGACTTTTTGACGCACTTTATTGAAGTTTATTTACTTCCTTTCAAATGTTTGGCACTATGAAAGCATCAAAAATCCTTATGCAACAGCATTTTTATTGAAAAGATTTTAGCTTCGCTTTCGGTAAAAAGTTATCAATCTTTCTTAAAAAAGCGAAAACTTAGCCAGCTAAGAGCCACTTGCACGAAAACAAAGGATATATTTATAAAACCGCAATTAGCTATCCAGGATTAAATAGATAATTGTTTATTTTTCGATTTTACGTTTGCACGAATGAAAACACAAATAATCAAAGATAAAAAAATAAAAACAGGAACGAAACAGAAAACCTCCACAAAACAACAAAAACATTTGCTACACACACTAATGCGAACCTCACCGATAGCAATTTCTTGTCAAATTCTATTTGACGGATGTAAAAAGTTATCCAGAGAAAAATTAGTGGATAAATATTTAAGATTTTGCAACGAGTTTATATTTTTGTCGATGGCTATAGTGCCTATGCACGGATAAATCAGTGGATACTAATGTCAAAAAAGTTTCGTGCAAGTGGGCCTAAGCAATAGTTTTTCTATCAAGTTTGTCACATTTTGGGTCACGGTGTTATCTTGTATTTGTTCGGTTATGGTTGCTTGCCTTTAAATGTTATGCTTGACAAGATGCTTCTTCTCTAATGTCATGTATAAAAAGGTAAATCTATAGAGCGTATATAGAGAATTCGATAATATAATTTGCAGGTAGCGTGAACAACTTTGAGCAACAATAAAACCTTCAGCATTAAAACACGTTACGTAAAGTTTTAATGTTTTATTTCAAATGTTAATGATATGACAATTCTTTTCGTTTAATTTAAAAGTTAACTTGAATTCGTTATTCATTCATAATATCTTTTGACTATGATGAATATGAAATATCGAGCAAACCAAATTTGTCGTTATGACCGCAACAAGATATACGACTAGAACATCTGCAGAAAAGATTCTTTACAATCACTCTTGGGGCTTAGACTCAAAAAATCCATATGAACTTCATGTGTAACAGTAATAAAGGGTTATCCAATAAGAGGTGTTATTTTGAATAGCCCTCTATATCGGTAGCTGTCACTTTTGAAGCTGTCATTTTTTGACATTTGACAAGTAGAAACTACGCCATTAATAAAAATGGAACGATACACGCTTCAACAACGCATTGAAATTCACTATAAAAATGGTGAAAATTTGGCAGAGACGGTTCGTAAAACTAAAACATTTTTGGGTCGTCGTGAAGCACCTTGTCGGACCGCAATACAGAAATTGGTGGACAAATTCGAGCTGTTGGGACAAGTTAGTGATGTGAAGAATAAAACCCGTGCACGTCGCTTAAGAACAACTGAGAATATTGCTGTTGTAGCCCAAAGTGTTGAAGAAAACCCAGGTTTGTCTATTCCTCGTCGTTCTTTGGAATAAGGCATTCCAAAAATGTCATTACACCGTATTTTGCATAAAAACTTGGGTCTTAAGGCTTATAAAGTTCAGTTAACACAAGAACTCAAGCCGGCTGATCATCAACAACGTCGTGTCTTTGCTGAATGGGTCCTTGAATATCAAAATAACACCTCTTATTTAATAACCTCTTATAATCCCAAAATAAATTTGATAACACACTTGTGCATATACTTACACAATACATACCTTACTATTGTACCCACTATAGTACTATACGAACGTCAAATTATATAATGAATTAAAATATTTTTTATATACAATATGAATCAAAATGTCATTTCTTTATAATAAAGGGTTTTCCAATAAGAGCTGTTATTTTGATATTCAAAGAAAATTTTTTGAGATAAATGATCGGATGTTTATTTCATTATAAAGAGGAAGGTATGCCGTTAATAATGGAACACAACATCAGCCAAATGGCCGCCACGACCACGCTTACAGGACCATATCCTTTTCCCATAACACCTCTTATTGGAAACCCTTATATAAATCTATATATATAAAAATCAATCCTTATTTTCCTTGGTCACGGCATTTTTATTTGCATTTTATGTAACTTCAGTGTGTTTTTTGAGAAGTGTTTATTTTTCACTATTTATTTATTGAAATTATTTTTCATCGATAAATTTAGATTTTTTGTTTCAAATAAAAAAAAATATTTACTTGGAAGGATTTTTATCATTTATTTTTCCTGGTCGCTATAATCCACAAGGTATATGTATGGTTATATAGAAGAATACAATAAAATATTTTTTTTCAGTTGGATTTTTGTTTCAAATATAAATAAAAAAAGCATATTCAATTATCAATGTGAAATATATTTGCCGGTTATTTTTCTTAATCACTATAACCCACCAGGTATGATTATAAAGAAGAATACAATATATGTAGATAACATATTTTTATTTTTCAGTTGGATTTTTTTTGTTAAAAAAAATTAAATTCATTGACCCTGAATCTGTATTATGATGAACATATTTTTAACAGATGTAATGAAATATATTGTATAGCGAAGTGTTTCTTTTACATACCATGTGACTCTTAAGATACTCAGCACAGCCATTCCCCAATTAACTTTTTCAAAAACACTCATTTCTGTCTGCAAATAATTGGATACGGTTGTTATGCTAACCTATCCATAAGGATCGTGCATTTTTCCGATATAATGTGTAGTATATATATATATATGGCATTTTCTCATCCCTTAAATACCAATGTAATGTACAAAAAATTGTCGCAATCACTTACTTATTACCTATGCGAAAAGAAAAAAAATCTATGCGTGTATTTTGCGGGACAAGATGTAGCCTATATGTATATCACAAGAGAATTGTAATTTTTTTAAATTGTTGAATCGCAGTTCAGACAAAGTATTTTGACAATGCACTATACAATATCCTATGTTATATCTACTAACAAAATTTTTATATCTTTGCAGATTTATGGTCAATATATGATTTAACCTTTTCAGAGAATAACATAGGTATAGGCATAAATCTGTTATTAGCTGATGTATTCAAATCTAATTCTGCAAAGTTAAACAGATTATTAATAAATGTAACATAGGACATTTTATATAGCAAATTGTTTCTATACCACCATGTGGCTCAATTTTGGCTCTCAAAATACTTTGTCAAATTAAACCGATGCGATATTTGAAGTCAAAGGAAGATGTATTGATCCCGAATCTTTTATAACATTTTGAAAACTATCAATTTCAAGACAGGAAATATTTGATGATTTTGCTAAGAGATAAACCGGCATAATTGTTCGACAGAATATAAATTACAACCAGAATTTTAAATGCAGTTTTGCATAAATTTTAGGTTTACTCGCACTTCGTTCTATGAAATGGAACGCGTTAAGTGATTAGAAAATGAATGATCAAAGTTGTGATTCACACGACAATATTCAAATGAAAATTAAAAAGGAAGTTCTCATACCGAGGATCTCCAATGGTCCCAATAGATATAACTTTAAACGAATTCAATTTTCGATTCGTCTTGCATTTGCCATGAGACGATTAACAAATCACAAAGTCGATCCCTGATTGTATGTGGTTTAGACTCACGGCCAAATTATACGCGCCTGATAACAGAACGATTTTTTTTTAATATTATAAAAGGTGTTGAAATGAAAAGAATCAACAATAAAGCAAATTTTGAATCAAAATTCGAATTTTTAAAATATACCAAATATATTGCAGACGCAATTTAATTGAAATCCTTGATTTTTTCTCTAATTTTCTTAAAGATTTATTTTCAATAATCATAATATATTATACTATTTTACTGTGTTCGTTTTGTTACGTAAATAAAGAACTTAATTGAATGTAACTAAAAATTTACACGACATTCGTTGACTGTTAGGTGGGTCTGCTAGTGCTTTATAATTTTAACAAATATTTGTCTGAGCTAGAGAATTTAGTTAAATGTAAATAAATAAATTAAATAAAAATGCATTTTATTGCATGAGCCAAACAATAAGCTCGTGTTTAATATATAATTTAAGAATTTAATTTAACAATTTGTATTCATAGATTGAATTCATTTACATAATTTAATCAACCGAAGCATATATCCGTTGTATTAAACTAATCAAATATTTACCTATAGCATGCTTATATTTTTAAATATATTCAACGAACAAACATTGAGCAATTTATCAATAAAATTAACCTCATGCAATGTAAAATAAACTATTTTTTTAAGTCTTACGTGCACAATGGAATATTTAAAATATTTATTTTTTTTAGAAAGAATAAAAAATTAGTTTGTAATTATTTATTTCAATTGAATTTTTCATATGAATGCCCGGCTATAAAACGGAAGCAATGAATTTCATTAATTTTAACCATAAACTTATACCAATAATATTATAATTGAATCAAAATCAAAATCCAATTATTAATTCAAATTAACTATTCATGCAAACAACTTTCAAATGAACCGAAAATTTGTTGATTCTATATAAAACTAATAATTTTAACGGTACTAGGTACTTATTATTAGGTATATAAATTAACACAGAAGAAATATGGATTTTCAAAAACAGATGCAATAAATTTTTATATATCGAATTTAAATAATCTGTTGATGCAATTATCTGTTGGAATTTTCAATGTGTTTTTGTACATTGTAGAATTCACTTCAATTTTGAATTTATTTGAATATAATTGAATAAAAACATGTAATGAAACTTGGGGTGCGGCCTTTTTAAACAGAATTAATATAACGGGTGGCCCATAAAGTATCATACCCTTTTGGAAATGCTGTAACTTTTTACTTGTGATTATAGGTACTTTAAGGTAAGTTATGTATTTGTGCAAACATGACTTTAAGATGATAGCGAAGTCGAAAAAAGTGGGTCTGTCTTTATCGATACTTAGAAAGCTTAATCCGTTGGGCTGATTTTCTTTAAACTTGTCAAAAAGTAATCTTTGAATAATATCCCTGGAAGTTTTTTTATTTTTATCCTAGGTTATCAAATAACGGTACCTACCATATAAACGTCACCAATTATTCCAAAATTTCTCGAAAAAAATACGATCGATTTTGATAAAATGTGATTTACCTACCTATGTGATTTGTTGTCAATGGTGATGTCTTTCATCTAAAACTTTTTTTTACGGAGAAGCTTATTTACGGTACCTTCCATAGAACAGTATTTTTTCGACAATACTTTTTCGATAGCGATTACCTTTTAAATGGTGAAACCGATTTTGATGAAATTTAACATTCTTAAAGTACCCTTGAACTTGATACTGCAATCAAAAATATTGGCGGTAATGGTACAATGGATGGAGTACTTGCTTGTTAACATAGATGTTACCAGTTCAATTATCACTCGGGTACACAACAGTTTTTTCTTTTTAGCATACCTACTAGCTTATGCTGGACATCACGTCACCCCCGAGGTATGCAATACAAATTAAAAATCAACTAGGTATCTATCCATTGTACCGAAACTTTCTATCTTTCTCCTCCTTCTAACTAGTGTCGTGCAACACCTGTTGCATTTGAAAAGCCTATGTACCCACAGACACATAGTAAAATTATTGTTATTATTATTATTATTAAGTTTTTTCTAAAAAGTTAGTTTTTTTTAATTCCAATTTTCTCAAAAAAAAACGAATATTTTTTTTTTAAATGAGTAACTGATTGCCAATTTCAGAAAATGTAATGAATTATGTAATTATACAACCAACCTCACGTTATAAAATAACCTCAAAAAACAACAAAAAAACGATTTTTTTGATTTTAAAACCAAAATATCTCGAAAACAACACGTACAAAATTTTTTCTGACTTCGAATTCAGGATCAGCACATCAAAAACCTTTAGAAAAGTATTGTTTCGTTGTGACACCAAACAAAAAATTTAATTTTGTAGGCCTGTGTAATTGTCAATGATGATGTCTTTCATTTAAAAAAAAAAATTTCCAGAGAAGCTTATTAACGGTATTTGTCATAGAACGGTACTTCTTTGGTAGCGTTTAACTTTGAAATTTAATATTCTAAAATTAATAGTTCTGATATCAAACATTAAAAAAAAAAATATTTGCGAAAAAGTTATTTTTTTGAATTTTATTTTTCTCGAAAAAAATCTGATAAATTTTAATAAAATTTTATTTGAGTGCTTTATTGTCAACGGTAAAAAGTCGACGAATTTTACAGTCGTTAACACGAAGGTAATTTGCCCCGAGAGCAAGCTTGTGCGACCCAGTCGTGTTATTTGTTTAAGGTGTGGCAATTGTCAGTTTTGGTTTGATATTTGGCTATACAGTACAGTCAATAGGAAATCATCCGACTTACCTCATTTTTATACTCAGAATCAACCAAATTTGGAAACCTACCAAGCTTTTGTCAGATGACCCATATTTGACTCTCCATTGACTGAACTAATTAGCCCTCATCGGCGTCATACTTGTATGGTTATGAGTTTATGTCTATTTTTGTACGGAATAATTTGACACTGGCGAATATATAATTAATGTATATATAATAATGTATAAAGCAAACTACTTGACCAATAATGCGTTTACCATCAAAGAGACAACAATTAGTGACCAAGGAAGTACCTAAAGGTCTAATTGTACTCAATCCGTTTAGAAGAACGACGACCACTTTTAGTATTATGAAGTCAATAAGGGTCTTAAAGAACTATACATAATAATAAAATTAAGTAAGAGCTTAAATTAAAATCTCCACACTTTAGAGAAACTATACACCAAAGTTTTGCTTACGTGTGGTGATGTTTATTTACGCTCTTACTAAATTTTATTATTAGAAAGGCCCATATAGACTTTTGAAGCCATCAAAAAAATCCTTTAAATCGCTCTACCGATTTTCTGAAACTTTTTTTTTAATTATTCCTGTCTATCAGTCTGTTTGTATCAGGATACGAAAAATTTAATTGTTTTTGTAGTTTAAAAACAACGGAAGCTGCCATATAATGTTATATGTATTAGTAACCCTAACGAAAATCCAATTTTTCTTTAAAAAAAATACGATCGATCTTGACAAATTTACTCATGAGTGACTAACGTTGTTTGAAAACGATAAAGTTTTCATCGAAAAAAAAAAAAAAAAAAAAAAAAAAATCAAATGAGAACCGTTATTTTATACTGACATTTCTTAAATTTATTCACCAATTTTGAATTCGTTCGACCAATTCGTGCAATTTTATTTTAAACTGGAAGTCTTTTTAACTTACTCACCAATTTAAACGAACTTCGATATTGAAGTAGTCCTGATATGTTTCAAAAAACATAAATTTTTTTAAATTAAAAAAAAAAAAATATTTGTATGTCTTACCCTCAACCGTTTAAACTAAAACTCTAGTTTACTGCCTATAAATTCTAAAGTTTAAACCAAAACTAAAGTTTTAGCTTTTGCTGTGAAACTGGACATAAATCATTAAAAAAAGCGTTCATGGGGGTCTGAAACCACATTGACAGAATTAGTTGGAAATTACTGCCAACCATTGGCGAAGCTTTCCCAAATTATCTCAGTAAAGCGATTTTATATAAAAAATCTTATAAGAAATTCTAGCGCCTGTATTAACAAATCATATCTCATTATAGCACTATAGTCGTGTTTTGTTGGTAATTTTTAGTTAGTCAGCACTGGAAGGAACCAACAAAACGCTATATTCACTTTTGTATCCACTTTCTTATTTTATTTCAAAGTTGGTATTCTTGACTATATGTCAAGCCGAAGTTTCAAATAATTTTATGGATGTGTCTGCAAAGTATGGCTATTTGAATATGCCGAGTTGGTCAACTTGTACCCCACCTTCCACTACAAACAAATAAAAACCGGATAAATAATCATTATTTAGGTTGAATATTACAAAATTAAATTCCAAATTATATAATTTTATTTGAAGATCTGCTTTAACCAATTTTTATTTGTTTTTAAGCGAAAAGTTCAAAATCATCAAACCTTTTTTGCAACTTTCGTAGGTTAAAAGCTTCTTACTTCTTCCGCAAAACGCCGCCCTAAAGGAAAACACAATGAACACAACCATTAATAATCTTTGTATATGGAGTCCATGTCTTAAGCTGTCGTAGGTGCCACCAACATTTTAGCAAAAAATGTATTGACATTATATTTCGCGCCAACAATTTCCAGGCATTCCAAGATTTTATCTTCACTTTTATGTTCACTTTAATTACTGACCAATTTATCGCCACTTTTCGTATCCCATACAAAATTTTGCTAAAGTGACTAAACACTTACCAACAAAACACGACTTATATTATACATAGATTCCATATACAATGCTGCCAACGTTAAAATAATAAAACCATCTGTTATAGATATGGTGCATTTTATACAATTGAGCAGCGGTATCATAAAGCACCCTGTATAATATCTGATGATCTGAATAATGACTATTTGATGATAATAAGAAAATCAAATAATACAATTTACATGTCAACGAACAAAATAACATTGATGATGTGCGTGCATCAATATTTGCCTCCAAAATATATATCTACCATAGCCTTAAAGGCAATTCACACATCAATCACCAAAAACTCAAAAACGAATGCCATATCCAAAATGCTGAATTAATTAAAGACTCAGTATCAAATTGACGCGCGCTCTTACAATTTTATGCAGTTATGAATAATTTATTGGAAAATTTCATATTCCGAGTTCAAATATTATAACATTGCAACAGATACTCAACCAATTGCATATCAACGAGTTGAGGGAGAATGAAAATGCATTTAACATCGGAATACAGCCCAGAGTGAGTATCGAGTTCGAATATCTATAATGCCGATAGCAGATTCAAATAAATGTAACAACAGCCTAACGTCATTGGCATCGCCAACAAACACATATCCTATAAAAGGATGGGTTGAACACCATACATACCTACAGAACAGATATTATGACAAATGGAACGACTCAGTACCCATTCGAAGAGCTGTAAATTTAATGAGATTTCTGCCAAATTAATTTCCGGTTATGATTAGATTTTCTGTAATAGCAATTTGTGATGAAATCTGCAAAAGCACTTCAGGTCTTTCCCTCAACACTATTCTCTCTGTCCATATATATTTATACATCATCGAATGCGAACGTTTATAAGTAATCTGATTGGTTCAGCCAAATATATATGTTGGTATGCAACAACAACACTTAAACATTGCATTAGATGAGTTTAGAATAGACGGTTCCAGCTCGTCGAACTATAGAGTGATGCTCACTGGACCGTCAATGAGTCTATTCCGTGAATTTTGCAAAAGTCAAAAACAGGATGGTGAAAATGCATTTTACACACAGACTTGCCACAGCAATTTTGTTCCAATTATCATGCATCGAAGTATTCATTTGAAAATTGGGTTTTCGGAAAAAATGTAGGATAGTTATAGATATTTATGATGTTCAGCAAAAGTATGTTTTGTATCAACATATTTTTCAGCTTAAGATTTTAATTTTTTTTTTTGACTCGATTAACCAATTTGTTTTTGCAGTAAAAAAGTTTGATTCGAAGATAAGATGCTGTAGAAGTTTAAAGAAATTTGTTAGCGTATGAAACAGTCTTTTGAGCATAAACATTTGAAGACAAGAAATAATACAAGAATAATTTCGGTAAGCAATTTAAATTTAATCCGGCTCGAAGGACCAATTTTTTTTTAACAACAAGGTTTTCGGTCATTTCGAAGAATTTTAAGTTACGCAACCATTAAAAATTTTAAAGTTAATATCAGTTCCTCTTTTTAATCCTTTAATCACAGTCTGTGGTGAAACTAAGACTTAACTCGAGCCAACAAGAGCAAGGATTCGCATTAAGAACGAATTTCAGAATTTGAAACTCATAAGCCAAAAGACTTATCATAAGGTTCTGCTATATGGTGCAGAAGCATGGACGATGTTGAAAAGATATGATGATAAATGCTGTACAGCTGGCTTTGAGCAATATTGCTGGCAAGGCAATATCGCCCAAATCGATTTGGAAATTTCGCCCAAAAATACAAATTAACGCCCGAAACCCAAAAATAAAAATGAAATTTGGCCAAAATAGTTTATTTAACGCCCAAAATTTGATATAGCCCAAATCATGAAAAGCAACATCACCCCAAAAAAAAATCGTATATAAAAATTTTTTGTAAAAGATTTGGGCGATATTTTCTAATTTTTGGGCGCTATTTCCAACCAATGTTTTTCACAAAATTGATTGATATTTCCCCCATTTGGGTGCTCTTTCTTTTAAATATGTTGTTTTGAGCAGTTTTTCCTTTTCCACTATGTATTAAAGTTTCATATTTTGGGCGTTAATGACTGTTTTGAAAAATGGATTTAAAAACGTAAATAGCACCCAAAATAGGAAAAAAAAACAAAAAATGTTTCAGCATTTTTTTGGGCGAAATTTCCAAATCGATTTACATCTCAAAAAAAATTGTTTTGAACGATAACAATACCATTAGTTACGTTTCAATTTTTTTTTTAATTGATATGACAAACAATCATTTAGCAATTTTCATTACGTTATTTTCATTTAGTTTTTGTGATGCAATTATTTATTTGGCATTGTGTTGTTTTACATTTTTTTTGGTTGGCATTTAATTTTTCGTTATTTTTCGTTTCGCAATTTCGCTTCATTAAACTATGTACCTATGTCCTAAAATTTTTAGCGAAATTGAAAAAAAAAACTGCAAAAGCATTAGTTGTCAAATGAAAAAGCTTGAGTTTTGCGAAATGGTTGGAAGAGATTTAAAAAAAGCAAAGCATGAAGCCGACGAATAGCAATCATTGCGAAATGATTAAAGAAAATTGTAAAATATACCGTTGGTTTTTAATAATAAACTTTTTTTATTTTTTAAAAAAATCGATGCAGTCGGTTGTGTAAGGCTTGGGATATTAGAAACGATTCTGTTTGAGAGGGTGCCGTTACAAAAAGAAAAATAAAAATATTTCATGTATAGTGAATGATTTTGACATTACTACCAAGATCAAAATTAAAAATTACATCCGGGGATATTTCTCTAAAAATAGTTTGTACCAAGTTTAAAGAAAACCGCCTCGATCTTTAAGGCTGTATAAGTGTCGTTATAACCAGATTGACAGACATACTAAAACCCATTTTGTAACGTCTTCTCTCATCGTAATGGCATTTTTGATTGTTACCTAATTTTTTTAAGAATAATCCATTACTTGCCTTATTGTACCTTATATCGCAAATAAAATGTTCAAACAGTCCCCCCTGCAGTAATTCGCATTATTTTATAATAGTACAACCTTGGTTCAGCATAGGTTCAAGTTTTTAACTCGCTAATTTCCATAGCTATAATCCACCGAAATTGTGGATTTAAGAAAGATACAATTACAAAACCAAATATTGAAAACTTATTTGAAAACATATCACCTCATTAAAAAATGTTATTTTAAATTTTTTTCAAGGCAGGTCTTATAAACTACGTTTTGTATCTTACTGGCTTACGACCGCGACCCCTTGAGAAATTCTTGGTGACCCCTCAAGGGGTCCCCACAATTTGAAAAACACTGGTCTAAAGCATTGAATTTCTTCTTGATTGAATATGATGGAAAACGACCGTAAACGTACTCAATGAGTTTACTGCCCAAACCTACTCCCTTCTTGACACTTGTACTTACCCTATTGAGTAAATACATATCTGAGAAATCTTCTTGCCTTCTGCCCACTACCCCTACAGTTTTGAGTTAATATAAACAAACTTCTGTAAGACTTACGTGTCTAAATAAAAATAGAACTTACACAACTTAACTTAACTTACCCTCAACAATGTAAATAAACTTATATTAAATTTTCATCACGTAGTTTGTGTCATTTCCATCAACTTTGTGTTATTGTCCTTACCTTAACTTCATATATGTATAATAGAATAAAAATAATAACCCTCTGCTATCAATCGGCTTTCAAATGTCAGTTAAATTAAAATATAGTTTCATTATTATTCTCAATTAAATCTAATCAGATTGGCATACAAGTTTTTATATTAAGATACATTATATAGATAGACTACTAAATGAATTCAAATTATATTCTAATGTAATTTGAATGAATCAAACTTAGATAAGAAATTAAATGCACGAATGAATCGCATTTGTGTGCGCTGGTTTAAAAGCTTTAAAAATGGCTTACAATGTTGAATAGTTATTAAAATTTTTACTAAAAATTTTAAGAAAAATTTCTTCAAAACGCTCTACAGATCTGTATGATTTTTGACGTTAAGTTGTAACTTTCTTCAGCCGTTACTGATAGACAGTTATATGTACAAATATTATAGATTGATTTTTATAATTTAAGCCAGACGACGAAAATAAAAAAAATCAATACACAAACATCAAATGATGTTTCAAATGGTTTCGTCTATCACTTTCGGTTATCTATCAAAGTATCAAATGTCCCTCAGTAATTCAAATTCTAAAAACAAACTTGTGATCCCAATCTAATTTATGACTGCACTGTAGGTAGTTATATAACTGCTGTTCTGTCGTTTTTATTTGGGTATAGTCACACAATGCATCCGAAAAACTGCATAAGTGAGAAACAAAAAGTCAACAAAATTTTACTACAGTAAAACCATACGTTGTCGGACGAGCGTTGTAGTCCGTCGTTCAACAAAACCCCGAAAAGCTATCAATCAGTTCGCTCAATTAGCTGCAATAATAAGCCGGTCTTTTCGTTCAGTCCTTTCCATCAGTAGCCTTCGTTGTGTATATATGTAGTTACAACAAGTATAAATCTAGGGGTATCTAGATATTTTTTTTTTATTTTAAATTCGAACTATAGTGTAGCTAGTGATGCACTACAGCTAATAGCTAGGGTGCAAGTGGACCTGAAAATGCTTGTTGACATATGCAATTACAATTGATTTCGTTTATATCCGGAGACGCGATGACGCGACTACTGTTTTACTATTGTATTTGAGAGCCCTGTTTACTCCTTCTATTCCTCTGCGTGTCCACCAAATCATCCATTTTATACTTTTTTTTTGTAAGTAAACTTTTTTATGAATGCTGGGTCTATACAAATTGTATGGGTATATATAGATGCATCTCAATAGAGAATTGTCTGTTATTGAAATGAAATAAAGTCGGATTTCACCAGTGTACGTTAATGCAAAATTGAATGATAAAAATAATTAATTGGACATTTGCTTATATTAACAAAACTTGATTATTTTCTTATAAATTGTTCAAAATGAACTTCATTTTAATTGTAATAAAATTTGGTAATTGTTTTTTAATCTTACAATAAAAAGGAGTTCACAAAAATCAACAATAAAAGTGTTTTAGGGCCATTTATTTATGTTCTACATAAATCAGTAGTATTTTTTGCTTTGCGTAAACTGTCACTTAAAGATTTATGTACATATTATGTATATCATAAATGCTTAACTATTAACTATTAACTTATTAACACTTTCATCTACGCTATGCTCCGATACAAATACACAGATACCGGAGTAAGCTGGGAAGAGAACGTATACCTATACATAGATATATACCCACTAAGAAACCGGCGTAATTTCACCCTTAACCTTTGCGGAAATAAACAGTGCTCTCTTTTACTGGTTTAGATGAATTCCAAGAAGATATCAAAATTTTTATGATTTAGTTTGCTGTATATAAGACGCAGCTCTTGCTGCTCTTTATACATTATGTATTTATTTCCTTGGGTGAGGATGAAATAAGGTCTGCGGACAGTGTCCATATGGGCATTAGGGCTGCTTCAAATGTGGTCCATGTCCATGAACATGGACCTTTGCACACATCCAAACTCGTACCCACTCCAAATCGATCCAATATTGTTTGGCGAAATTCATTATAGGCATTCGGCTTATTTGGCTATTAACCTTTTGTTTTTATCATTTCGCAATTCACATTTGCGATTTGTTTATTACATTTCGCGTGATCACTGGCAATTGCAAATCTACGTACGTAGTTAAGCAGATAAATTATTTTCTAACTTCTTTTGTAATAATTCCAAATTTCTTTAGTGAATCCAATGGATAACCACTTAAGACATCGCTTCAGCCGTGATATTTTTCTTAGTCTGAAAATTCCAATAATAAAAGATGATGTGACGATGTCTATGTTTTATTGATTAACATCGCTTTCCGTTAATAACATTTTACACTTTGGGACACAATTCGAAAACCAACTATAATTGGGTCACGACAAAATTGTCACTTGAGAAATACGAAAATTTTGATTTTTTATTCCCGAAAACGAAAATTTAAGTTTTTTTCAATGCCAAAATAAAATTAGGCCGTGTGCCAATAGCGATGATAAAATTTTATCCTCTAACAAATTTTTGATGGTTGAGTGAAAGTGAATAAATTTTTAGCTTTTCAGTGTGCCAACTGGATTAAATGAGATTTTTTAACACATCCTTTTTTTTTTTAATTTCCATATAACACCTGAAAATTTCCCCGAGAAATCCGATGGTAAAGTAAAAACAAACCAAAATAAATGAAAACAATCCAACAATCAAAAGAAATACATTACTCCGACTGTCTGTCTCACTTCTTCATAAACATAGAAAATTATTCGCTGACTAAAATGTTTGAAGTTAATATTTACCACGCTAGTGTCATTATCAAGCCACTGGATAAAATTTTGGCACACGGTTTTAACAACCAACTAACGTCAACATACAGATTTTTGATTATCACTTTGATTCTCATTGAGTTTCTCGTCCACTAATGTTGAGTTGCACTCGAAAATAATGAAAACCATTTAAGTTAACGAAGTAATAAAATTTATTGGCATTTAAAATTTATATCTCAATCTCAACGTTAGGGGTGGTAAATTTCTAATAAAAACAACAAAATAACACTGAATTTATATTCACCACTCGTGGTGAATAGAACCATTAGAATAAATAATTCAAACGCATTTAACTTTCTCTCTGTCTTATATTTTGAATACGAACTGTTCTTTCGTTGATCCCATGGATATATTTTGATGCTACTGAGGTGAATACAGACGTCAAAAATTAAACTGCTCAGAAGCTCTTTAAATTTTTGACATTTGTTTTGCTGCGTTCATTTGTACATCTTTTTATTATAGATCGTATACAAAGCGATCTTGATAGCTTCGTGTGGTTTTGAAAAACTGTTTATGCATTTATATAATTACTGAGACACACTTGAATGAAATTCGTAGCAATTTTGTATTAAAGGAACGACAAAAATTAATTATATTAAATTAAATTAAATTGTTAACAATAGTCAACTATTGTTATTAACGTACTAAAGGTATCTGAACATTTATGGATAGGCTCTTGAACACAAGAAATCTCAATGGGAAATTTATATTTTAAAAAATCCTATTTTATTCAATTACAGCAAAAAGCTTAAATTTTATTCACCCCAATAAATAAGGGATCAAATTTAACTGGGATCAAATTTAACAACAATTTTAACGTAATTGGCACACGGCCGCACTACTATAAATATTTAAAAGTGTTTTGAGAAACTGAGGATAAGAACGTTTTTTCAATCTTATAATTGACGTTTTTTCAATTTTCAACCATATTTTTTGTCAAAACCATTGTTGCCGTTGTTACTTTCTTAAGCGAATTTTTACAGTTAATTATTTTTTTGAAAAATCCACAATAATATTATTAAGTATGCCGGTAGAGACAAAATTCAGGTTTTATAATGCAACAGAATACCCATACAATTTTATGACAAGATATGGTTTGTTAGTTTTTCGAGAGTCACAATCACAATCATCAATCACAATGAAATTCACCTATTCAACTCTTCGAGAAATTGGTTAATATATACAAATACATAACCAAATATATCCCAGACATGATGCACCCAAATCGAGGTGGATACTCCTACCTTTTGTTGTTTCAAGCCTTGAATCAATCCAATTTACGCCTAGCAGGAGGGTATCAAGCCATAGACTATTCCAAATATACCAACCCACCCAGCTCCCAGCATGCTTCAAAGAAAAAGTGTCTACACAAAAAGTGGTTGCATTGTCAGACTACATGGCCCGGACAGATTCGAAAACAAGTGGACGAGGGAGTCAAGTGACTCTGACTTGGATAACTTGCCACCATACCGACCGATCTCATCGTCCTCGTATTATATATTTGCAGTCGTTGTTTCAGTGCTTCCATGGCGAGAATGGTGATTTTGGGTTCAGTTCACGTCGCATCGAATCGTGAATGGCTTTTCAGCAAACGATTGCGACGTGTTTCATTTTTTTGCTGTTGTTTTTTTTGTTTGGGTCAAAATCGAGTGCCAGAAACGGTTAAAGGTTGGGGCATACCCTGCCCGTGGGTTGATGGCAGAATGTGCGCCCACCCGGTGGTTTTTTTTTCTCACACCAATGAATGAGTGACTCTGTCACCGAAACTAAATTGCGTCGCGTTATATGCATGTTGGTGAAGTGAATATAGCTGGGGTTCCGGGGGAAGAAAACAAATGGAAGGTACCTAGTTGATTCGTCGGCATCCAGCGGTAGCCACGGCTTTACATGGTTAATGTCCCGCCGCCGCAGATGAATCGGTATATCTGGATACATTGCCATCTCTCATTTTGTGTTTGTATTTTTCATAGATATCTCAAATATGAATTGAAACTGATGATGTGCTGTGCTGCTGGTGTCGATGGTTGTAGATGAGGTTTGAGGATGATGTGATGGTACATATAAAATTGTGTCGTAAATTGAATGCAACGTTGTTTCATCCGGGGGTTTCTTTTTTTTTTTTATTTTTCTTCTCTTTTAATCGAATTGTGGTTGTTTAAGGTGGTTAGCATTCTCAATTGAGCTTGAGATGCTTGATGAATGACAGTTTGGTTAATCAATTTATTGTCATGAAAGAAGTTTATTTAAAAAGGAGAACAACAAAAGAAACAAATAAATGAAAAAAGTCCCACTCGAAACTTATAATCTGTTTTGGTTTCGAAGGTTGAAGTAAGAGATGGCAATTTGCAAATAAATTAATCGATCTTTAGAGACAATTTAAAACTCATATGACAGTTTTTTTTTACATAAGACGCAGTTAATCAATGCATATTTACGTCTATGTTTGTTGTCTTCTTCCAGCTTCCCGACACTAGGCATTATACACAAAATTTATATTCATGGATTCATTTTGACATTTGATATTCTGACATTTCAGAAGGCTACGTGCAATCCTGAAGTTGAAGCTTTTAAAATTATAGGTGTGTTTGTTCAATTCCCTTTTGTAAAATAATTTTACCAATTTCCATTTTATAAAACTTTCCATGAGAAAACTCAAAAGCATGAGCTTTATATTGTTTTTCCATATATTATTTGCTTTTCATTGAACAACAACATAAAATAAAACAAATGAAAGTGACACAGACTGACAGTTTTGCATTTTGACAGTAATTGAACTTCTTACATTGCAATAAGAAATTTGAATTAAATTTGCAGAGAGTTGCAAGCTTTATAATTGAGGGAAACGTTCTGCGACGTCGTGCGATGTATGTATGTATGTATCTATTTAACAAACACACCTTATGTCGTACAACATCAGAGGCACACTTCAAAATTATCTTAATTTAGAGCGATTGACAGGTCCACGAACCCGAAAAGACTAATGCGACAGTTTGTTAATTTGCATTTCAAAAGACCCCGTGTGATATGGGTCACCGTCATATGTATGTGTTTGGCAACCCACATGAAAACTGTCAATTTTAATCATCACTCAGTACGGCCAAATGCAGTGGATGTTTTCCTAGTCTCTTTTAATGAGCCAAATATTTTTTTAATATCCTAAGTTTATAAAGAGCCTTCAAAGGCACGAAGGTTCTCCTTCATCTTTGAAGAGTGAGATCTGTTAGGACGGTAACTTTATTGATTAATGATGAAGTACAGTGCGAGTAATTAGTGACAGCGAAAGAGAAGATGCAAGAGATAGTATACCCATTGGTTTTGAATATCTATGAGCACAATGAGAAGAAAATATTGATCCAGTTAAAGCATTTGAAATGAGTGTAGTGTGGCTAAGGAAAGAATCTCTGTGATTTAATTTACGTCCGAAGTTGGGATATGGGTTAAATGCACAGCAATTATTAATTGAATCATTTCAGGTGAGAAATGCAACTGGCTATTTCTTCGGTACTCTTTATAAAAGTACCAATAAAATAAATAAAAAACAAGAAAACAAGTCCGAGAGTGTTCAAACATTTCCGTTATAGTCTTGCCATACCTATAAATTTCAAAGTTCTTTTCTGAAGTCTATCCAGGTAGTTTAAGTGCAATCTATTTAAAATTTAAGAAGGAAATGATTCCCAAAACGTTGTTGTCAATTCTCTTGGAAAGAGGCCTCTTGTTACAACAGGACAAATGAAAAAACTCATTTTTTTACATTAGACGCAGTTAACCAATGCATATTTACGTCTATGTTTGTTGTCTTCTTCCAGCTTCCCGACACGCAAAATTTATATTCATGGACTCATTTTGACATTTGATATTCTGACATTTTAGATGATAGGTGACGTGCAATCCTGAAGTTGAAGCTTTTAAAATTATAGGCGTGTTTGTTCAATTCCCTTTTGTAAAATAATTTTACCAATTCCCATTTTATAAAACTTTCCAAAATCAAAAGCATGAGCTTTATATTGTTTTTCCATATATTATTTGCTTTTCATTGAACAACAAAAAAAAATAAAACAAATGAAAGTGACACAGACTGACAGTTTTGCATTTTGACAGTAATTGAACTTCTTACATTGCAACAAGAAATTTGAATTAAATTTGCAGAGAGTTGCAAGCTTTATAATTGAGGGAAAAGTTCTGCGACGTCGTGCGATGTATGTATGTATGTATGTATGTATCTATTTAACAAACACACCTTATGTCGTACAACATCAGTGGCACACTTCAAAACTATCTTAATTTAGAGCGATTGACAGGTCCATGAACCCGAAAAGACTGATGCGACAGTTTGTTAATTTGCACTTAAAATTAACAAACACCGTCATTTGTATGTGTTTAGCGACCCACATGAAAACTGTCAATTTTAATCATCACTCAGTACGGCCAAATGCAGTGAATGTTTTCCTAGTCTCTTTTAATGAGCCAAATTTTTAAAATATCCTAAGTTTATAAAGAGCCTTCAAAGGCACGAAGGTTCTCCTTCATCTTTGAAGAGTGAGATCTGTTAGGACGGTAACTTCATTGATTAATGATGAAGTACAGTGCGTGTAATTAGTGACAGCGAAAGAGAAGATGCAAGAGATAGTATACCCATTGGTTTTATATCTATGAGCATCACAATGAGAAGGAAAAATTGAAATGAGTGTAGTGTGGCTAAGGAAAGTAATCTCTGTGATTTAATTTACGTCCGAAGTTGGGATATGGGTTATATGCAGTGCAATTATTAATTGAATCATTTCAGGTGAGAAATGCAACTGGCTATTTCTTCGGTACTCTTTATAAAAGTACCAATAAATAAATAAAAACAAGAAACATTACGAGAGCCCGAAAGTGTTCAAACATTTCCGTTATAGTCTTGCCATACCTATAAATTTCAAAGTTCTTTTCTGAAGTCTATCCAGGTAGTTTAAGTGCAATCTATTTAAAATTTAAGAAGGAAATGATTCCTAAAACTTTGTTGTCAATTCTCTCGGAAAGAGACCTCTAGGTACAACAGGACTAAAGAAAAAGCTCAAGGTTTTGCCATCGAAAGGAACACCTTAATATACAGGGTGAGTCATGAGCAATGCGACAAAATGCTAGGGCGTGTAGGTTGCGTTGAGACAAGAAAAAAATCGTATGGGAGGGGGGGGTCTATTCCCCTCCGTTTAGCCGGGAGGGGCAATTTTCGAAAAAACTGACTTAAAATGGGAAAAAAATTATTTAAAATCAACGGCTTCATTCACAATGCTGTGCGATACGTTTTTGAAAAGCCAATAACTTTTTCTTTCATTCTGTGTTTAAATAAATCTATTCTAAGAAATAGTTTTTGAAATATTAATTTTCAAAGTCAAAATTTTGAAAAAAAAAATTGAAAAAAGAATTTCAAATTCATTTTTTTCAAAATTTTACGTAATTAAGTGCTAATTTTAATTTCAAAATTCAATGCTGTTATTAATTTTTAGTCAAAAACAGAAAACCGGATGCCAAAATGTATCTTAGTTTTTGAGAAATTAAAAAAAAAATAAAAGTAAAACTTGTAAGTAAAGTAAAAAGTTAATTCGTTTTTTTTATTATTTGATTAAAATCGGATGGTATGTAATAAAAAATAAGAAAGGGATAATTCCCTAATTAATAATTTACCTGAGCAGGTCAAATTTGGGAAAACCAAAAAAAAAAGTGTTTTTCTTGGAAAAAATACTTCTAGTTTTTCTTAATTTCTCAAAAACTAAGATACATTTTGGCATCCGGTCTTCTGTTTTTGACTAAAAATTAATAAGAGCATTGAATTTTGAAAACAAAAATAATAGTTAATTACATAAAATTTTGAAAAAAAATAGTAAAACTTTTTTTTTAGTTTTTTTTTCAAAATTTTGAGTTTGAAAATTATTTTTTTTTAAAACTGTTCACTTAAAGAACTTAATTTAAAAATTAAATAAAAGAGTAGTTTTCTGGCTTTCTAAAAAATATAACAATGTTTTTTATCATTCACCGTTGTTTTTAAATAATTTTGTTTTACGATTTAAGTCAATGCTTTAGAAAATTGCCCCTCCCGCCTTAACGGGGGGAAATAGACCCCCCTCCCATACGATTTTTTCTCTTCTTAACTCCACCTACACGCTCAAGCTTTTTGGTGTATCTTATACCAATCACCTTGTATATTTTATTTTTCAAGCTTTACGACACTATAAGTTGCAGCAAAGTTCTTCAAAGAAAAAAATTTATTATTTGTGTGGTATAAAATTGAAATGCTTGTACTTAATTTGTTCTTAAATTTGTATGGTAAACAATTTTTTTTGTTGTTTCCTGACAGTTGTACCTACTTGTTTTTCAATATTTGCAGCTCAATTGATGTATTCGTTCGAAAGAACATCTGAAACTGAAATAATATCCCATCAGTTCTTATAATATACGGTAACGAAAGGATATATTCTGTATCCATTATGTGAATCGTAATTGATAACTCGAGTGGGAATGTTATAAGAAATAAAAAAAAATTGACAACATCTTTGACAACAAATAAACAACACTGATCCTGATGGAATTGCAATCTGACAAGGTATTGGTGGAAAGGCTTGGAGAAACAAAAGGATTTGAAGTACGCAGAATCTTACATCTGACACTTTTGTCAAATGTTTTTTCGAACTCGATTTTTAAATTAGGTATAACCTAAAATTGCTCTAAATTTACTTTTTGTCTTAAAGTGTATGCTGAAAATGAGGTTCAAGATTATAAATATTATTCAATTTTTTGAATTAGTTTAAATGTAAAAAAGTTTCCTTCTGAAAAATCATCCGTAAATTAGTTTCACATAATGATTTCAAGTATATTTTACATACATATATGCTTACTTTCCCTGCTAAATAGTTATGTTCAGTGTATGACAATTTCGTTAAAATCCTTCTGTTTCCTCAAAAGTAAACATCAACATCCATTTGCCTTCCATTTTTTAATTCTTAGTTTTTGCAAAAAAAAAAACAAGCTAATTCAAAAAGCAAATATTTACAGTGCAAATGGATTAAACGCGTTTATTTGGCAATGATTGTTTCAATTGTTTTTCGAGAGGAATTTTTTTTAGTTTTAGTTCTATTGAAATGCGAAACTTAATAGGTTTGCTTATTTTTTCACTTCATGTCCTAGAAGTCAAACAAAACTTCATTTAAAAAAAAAAAAAAAAAAAAAAAACGACGCCCTTCATTTCAATTCCCAAACAGTATTACTGATGCAGTGTTGTTACTCTCAGTTAAATTCCATCCTCTGCAAATATAAGCATTTCAAAATAATAGTTAACTTGTATGTGTGTTAACGCAAAACCCCGGTCCACTAAATGGGCTCGTAAACAAATGGTTTTAGGGACAAGAGAGCTATATGCAGAAATATATTTCAGAGTCCATCAGAGTGCCAGCCCTCTGAAAATGCCAAAAATAAATAGCATCGCTTAAGCGTACAACGTGCTTAAATCGAGTGAATAACTGTATACTCAGCTTGGGCATGTACAGTACATACACTATACAGAAGCCAAAAGGGTAGACTTGTCCAGAACCAGAGCCAGAGTCAGGCCATGACGTGGTTGCATACCCATAAGCAAGTCATTGTATGATGGGATTGTGGATTGTATATTTAAAAGTGAGGCAGTGCACACAAACAAAACAAAAAATAAAAAGCAAAAATCATTAAATTGCTGAAAAGAAACGAAAAACTTCAGGATTGATGTTGATTTTCGAAAGTCAATTAGTGTCGAGCATTCGACCATAAAGGCGAAGAAAAAAGGATAAAATAAAAAAAAAAACTCGGAACAAAAACTTAAACTCTTGAGTTAAGGGAACCAAAATAAATTATTCACTGCAGCAAAAGAGTGTTGAGATTAAGCAGAGTTGTACGAACGATTAAGAAGAGTAAACTCAAAACTTGCTTCTGCATTCGTATCAACATAAAGCATGTTGACAGGGTGACCCATATTAGTTTGATTTTGATGATGAATGATAGGTAGTTATACTCTTTATTTAGGAACTGAGTCAATTTTAATGTAAGAAGTTATTTCCGCATTACATATATTTTGCAACAAAGGGGGAGATCACGAATCAGAATCCACCCATATGAATAATTTCTGAATAGTTTTGGACATTGAAATTAAAATTCGGTCAATTTGCCTTCGACTTCAAAATCCTCCAAAGTCCGAGTTCTTTTATTTGTTTTTCGTTATCTAGTGACAAGGCGTATAAAATGTTCTTCAGGGCGCGTGCGAAGAGAATTACGGATAGGGACAAAATCCCGACTGCCAGAGTCCCGACTGGACAGATTGAAAAATCCCAACCGCCAAAATCCCGACTGACAAGATCCAAATCACCATTCGGATTTTGTACGAATAAAAAATACCGATTTTCAGCACTTTTAGCACGTTTTCGTACCTTTTTTGTTTGCTTTTACACTAATTATTTGAAATAGGAATTGAAAAGGAAGAAAATAAGAAGCGGAACAGGCTACCCAGGTACTGTTGAATTTGGAAACTTTAAACTCAGGCGCCTGTCAGACGACTGGACATACCGTAAGCGGAGCTACGAATTTGCGTGAACGGTACTGACTACAGAAAGGGAGTTAAAATCTCTTGAACCCGCGAAGCGGGCTACCCAGGTGATGTGGAATATGGAAACATTGGACTCAGGCGCCCGTCAGATGACTGGACATACCCTAAGCGGAGCAACGAAGTTGCGTGAGCGGTACTGACTACAGAAAGGATTTTGATGAAAAAATATTGAATACCATAAATGCTATACCTCAGATAACTAGTTAAACATAAAATTATGAAAACATGAAATAATGAAACATTTTTGATATTAATTTATATTGAAAAATTGCCTTTACCAAAAAAAAAAGTAGTTAATCAGTCGGGATTTTGGCAGTCGGGATTTCGTACCCCACCCTGTGTAAATCTTCCGAGAAGTTTTTTTTTTTTGACAAGAAATGCTTCTGAAATGTTTCTTTGGTCTAGACTTTAAAAACACCTTGAGTTGTTGAATTTTATATTGAATAGGTAACCATAGCCCGGCGTTGCCAGGTCGTTCATTTTATATTTGTGTGTCTATTTATACAATAGTGACTGGGTGAGTGTAAATTTATTTTCTTTTCCTTTTTCTCGTACATCGTTTATACACATATTTCCATTTTTAAATTTTTATATTTCAAATTTTCTTACGGTTCTAATACCAAGAAATTTTTTTCAAAAATACCCACTCAAAGTTTTATTAAAATTGATTGTGGTGTTTGTGAGTGTTTAAAGGAAATCGTAGAATCAATTCCAATTCACAAATCGGACATAATTTTAAAAGTGGATCCGGATTATGAATTCATGTGAACTGCAATGTGAGTAGTTTGACAGAAAATCAAAGATGGCTGCGGCAAGGAAAATCTTCTACTGTATATTTTGCTGTAATTAGTAATTTGGTAATAGGGAATTTTACCATGTTGTCAAACAAAAAATGACAGATCACACTTCGCGGATGACAGATTGAAATATGTATTGGGATATTTTCAGACTGCCAAACTCAACATCTTGCAAAAAGTATTTTGTAAATATTTTTAAAAGCCTTTTTTTTTTCCTGAGAAATTTGAGATTTTCGTGATTTAAAAGTTTAATACATACACTATTCACAATTTTTGCGCTATATTCGAAACTAATTTGTCAACAATGATAAAAAAAATATGAGCTGTCATCAACGAACTGCTGATTTTGACACTATTGTGCGAACGAGAAAGAAATAATATCGTTGTTACCTAAAAATCCCTATTAAGTATGATTTCGCATTTTTAATATTTTGACTCTTGATTATTTCCTCCAAAGCGAGATGACTCGCCTTACTCACTTTCTCATCTCACTTCATTGCCAAAAGCGAGTTTATTAATAATTACATATATATAAAAGTAAGTTTTCTAACGAAAGCTTTCGAAGATTTAAATTCGAAAGGTTTCGAAAAGGTTAATATAAATATTACAGAAAGGTTGTTAAGAGGATAAAGTCGCATTATCTCTGGAATGTGGTACAACATTATTATTCTAGCTTAAAAAACAACGGTAGTCGCCGTAAAGGAAAATCTAATTTTTCTCGAAAAATATGTGATGGATTTTGATGAAAATTCATTTATAAGTGATTTGTCATCAACGATGAAGTCTTTCATTAGAAAAAAAAAAAATTTAAAAAATCTTTTGAAAAGCCGTTTTTTATACCGATTATATTGTTAATTTATTCAATAATTTTGGTAAAATTTATTATTCAGATAGTCTTGCAATGCCTGATAAATTTGGAAATATTTTTTTTTGTCACATTAATTTTTAAGCCGTTAGCACGATGGTAACTTGTCACAGTGGTTCTCTTTATAGTCCGAGGGCTAGCGACCGATTTTGGGAATTTTTTTTGGCACGCATGAATTTTTGTCTAGTTAATGCTTCATTGTCACTCATTAATAAATGCCAATTGTGGCCACAGGAAATGGCTGGGGAAACCAAAGATACAGCCCTCCGACGTGCAAAACAAATTACCCAATTTTGGTAAGTTATTTCGGCACGAAACAATTTTTTTCTAAACTATTTTAATATTGTTGGAAAAGTGTTGCTAGATCAACTCAAAAAACAATATAAAAACAATATAAAAATTTAAAATTTATTGAATTTTTTAGTTGCTCCGGCAACAATTTTCTGGCTTGATATATTGTTATGGCAGTTATACATTATTATTTTACATTATTATTTGAAACATTTCAAACTATTTTTCAGAGTAAAAATTTTGCTTGTCAAAATAATGAGTGATACTGAAGCAATAACTGAACAAAAATTCAGGCACGCCAAAATAATGTCCCAAAATCGGTCGCTAGATCTCCTACCATTATTTGTATAATATGGTAATGCAAATACGTTCTTCTTCTGTCTTGGTGTTTAAAATCCTCTTGAAGCTGAAAAATTTTCCTAGCTCATTTGTCTTTCTTTCCTACATCGAAGAAATTTGACTTTCATATAGCATCGAATGTCAAGATACTTTTAACAGCTAACTGGTGCTTTAAACTGATGGTTGCTTACTCAATCTCTCTGAAAGTTTTTCACTTAATATTATTTATTATATAGTATTGTACCGAACATATCGTCTTACTTACGATATATAAAAGTAAATAAAAGTGTGCCATTTGGCAGCACTACTAATACCTTGACGTCAATGTTCCCATACCACACAAGGTATACGGCCTGCTTGGAAAGTGTTTAACTCTGAGTTGTTCATAACTTAATTTAAAAAGTTTTCTCTCTAACTTTATGACTTCCATTATTACTGTGCAATAACTTCATTAGGTATCCAACAAGAAGTGCGAACACTTCAGAATTGCCTCCATCTGTTGAATTAAGCACTTTCAATCACTTTTTTTTTTTCTTTTCATATATTATACACTCATGGGCGTGTAATGGCCCTAAGGCTTCAGAAAAATTATATTATGATATTCAATATTTTCCTAGCACGTTCATGTATCTCGTGCTGAAATAAAGTTTTTTTTTCTTCTCTATTCTATGCTATTAGATACACTGCGTATACGCACCATCAAGGAAGGATATGTTCAATCTATTCACCTTCATTGTCAGTTTATTTATTTGTTTTCTATTTATATGGAGGGCAGACAGAAAAAAAAAATCATCATTAATATACCATATGCTGCGTAAAAAAATAAATCACTTACACTCCTCTGAACAATGTGACAAGCGAAACTTGCGTTAAAATTTGCAAACCTCCCCAAATTTGTATAGAGCGATCGTCTACCACCAACCCAGTGTATACAGAAAATTACACTTCAATTTCCCTCTTGTTGGCAAAATGAAAGTAGGTCGCTTTACTTTTCATATCCGAAATGGGGCGCATTGGCTGAAGGGTGGCTTCGGGCAAATGATAATATTGAAATTGATGAACGTCGCAATTTTCCATTAATCAAGTGTAAAAATAATAATTATTACGCGGTAAAATTTATTGTAGTTTTCAACGTGTAGCATCGTCAACGCTCAATGAATTATGGAATTAATATTGTTTTCTTAATAAAGTCAATTAACTTTTTCATTATACATACAACGTCCGAAATGTAGGTCCCTCGTTGACAGAGTTCCCACTTTACCTAAGTAAAAAACATTTCTCCAAAAACTGATTATTTAAGATACAATTTATCTAGAGGCCAAATGACCTCTAATTTTTGTTTTAACTATTAATGATGTTGGAATTATAATATTCGTGCCAATCTTGAAATCTAAACTAATGATATAATGATATAAGAATCAACAAACCTTTTTATGGTCCCAATTATATTCTGTAAAGTGATACCTTCTGCCCCAAAACCAATATTTTGTTAATGATCATTCTATGCCAACCATTTCTTCAGTTGTAGGTTTAAATTTTACTTCCTGCTTGTCACCCTATCTTCAAGTACATGTCATATTGAACGTATTAAATCTGTTCAGGAAGATTCATACGTTGTGTCCTCAGAGAATTCGGTTGAGATGATCTCTTTTACTTATAAACTCTACGAAAATCAAAACCCTAAATATTTTTGTAGAGATATTTCTGATATTTTTTTGTTCATCAACTTTTAAATGGTTGCATTGATTGTCCCATTCTTCGTTTGAGATTAATACAATTGTTTTCAAATCAGATGCACCCGCCTAGAATGCTTTGTTTATTTTTTTGTTGATGTTAAGATTGACACTTAAATAGCATTTGGGGATCACAAAAGCTTCGCTGAGGATTATATATCTAATTGATTTAAATATTCGTACTTTGGCATCATTGTTCCATTTAAATAAATCCCATGAAACGGTCCTTATAGATAAAGAAAAGAGCAGAATCAGTATTCTTTTTGAGCTTGTATGGTTCCCTTTTCACCCACTAAAACATCCCTATTCAAGTGCTTGTGAAGATGTACACTTATGACAGTTCCAACTTCAGCAGATAACATCTGATTTGCAAGAAAAGCAGTAAAAATTAAAGGGCTACAGATGCTTCCTTAAGGTCAACCAGATTTCATTTGAATTTCTTCAGGGACTTTACAGGATATCTTACTTTAGGGCGTACTACAAAAGTGCAAATTTTTACTTGCGATTATTGGTAGATACTAAAAGCCAAGTCTTGGATTCATGCAAACGAAAAAATTGAGATAACAATCAAAAATGACATAACGATGATAGAGAAGACAAAAAAGAAGGTCCGACAATTCTGTCTGTCTGGATGTATTAACACCTTCAGCCTTAACAGTTGGGCCGATTTTCTTCAAACTTGGTAAAAACTATTTTTAGAGAAATATCCTTGGACATTTTTTTTTATTTTTGACCTAGGTATAAAAATAACGGTACCTTCCATATAAGCATAACCGATAATTCAATTTTTCACAAAAAAAAAAAAAAAACATTTTTTGCGAATGGTGATGTGCTTCGTTTGTTTCAGAGTCAGATTATTAACGGTACCTGCCATAGAACCCCTTTTTATTACTCCGACTATCAGCAGCTTCAATATTCTAAAATTACTGCTAAATCTGAATATTACTGCAAAAACAAATTCAAAAAATGTAATCAATCATTGAATTTGAAAAAAGTTTTTTTTTCTATAATTTCAATTTCTCGAAAAAATCAATTTTGATAAAATTTTTACCGAAAGTCTCGTCTTTCATAAAAATCTTTTTGTATTCCATACATTTGCTTTTAAAATTTTTTTTTTGAAAAAAATGATGTTTCAAGATGTAAAATACTGAATTTAAAAAAAAAAAAAAAACTGATCAAATGTGTTTTCAAGTCGTGAATACGAAAGTAACTTTCTCCAAGATCAAGTTTTTGCAACCCAGTCGTGCCTATTAATTTTTTGAAACATTTTTTTTGACACTATAGCATTCATTTGTTTAAATTTATAAAATTAAAGTTTATTATTCCACACAAATAAATAATTGAAATTATCTAAACAGTAAATGAAGTAAAGTGGGAGCTCTTGTCACTTCGCTACAAAAGTACGAAACCAATCTTAATCTTATAGTAATTGTTTAGGTAGTTTATTCTGACACTTTTCATCCCCAGCTGGGTGTCACCTCAATAACGGTATTAGTGGGACACCCATAAATATTAATTTTTCACGTTATGATGATTCCACGAAAAGTTTCTTTGTTGACTATCAATTATTTTGTCAACGTGTATCCCACCCCCGCACTAATAAATGGTGTCACTAAGTGATGTTCATCTATTTTCAGATTTTATTTTCTTAATTTGAAGGCCACGTCATATATACATATATATTCGCGGATTCTTGGAAAATCTTTCATTAATTTAAAAAAAAACAATTTCTCAGACTTAGGCGAATTTTCGAAACGCCTATATAAATACATAAGTCTTTATTATAAACATAAAAATTCTACAATAATTACTTTTGTTTTGTCTTTTTATTTGTTTTTTTAGCACGCTCACCCAAGGATGAAGTTGATGTTGTTGATGTGCCCCGTGGACCACAAAGATCTCCTGACCGGGAAACCGGTGCTGGCGCCAACAACGATGACACCGATGTCGATCCTGATTTTAAGAACTTCAAGGGCTTTGTAGATACTGGTGCTGGTTATCCATTCTTGGCTCCATTGCCACGTCCATTCAGTTTCAATTTGGGTTTCTTTGATTCGTTTGACGGTGAGTGTTTAAAAAAAAAAATATAATGGCAGTAACTTACCACATCATTAAAATTAATTTTATGCGTCCACCATAAACGAGAAAAAATGTAAACAGAAAGTGTTTTTATTTTACATCCATCAGTTAAAAAAAATTACAAAGAGATGGAAAAAAAAACTCGGCACTTTAAGTGTAAAGTAATTTGTTTGTGTCGGTTTTGCCTGACTTTTATGAGGGTTTACTTAAAAGAATTGATAGGAGAATATATTATATTTTTGGCTTTTATAAATAATTTTTTAATTGTTCGAACTTGGGCAGAAGGATGATTGAAAATTATTGTGATAATAATATCTTGCTGAGCTGTAATTTTTATTAAGTTTGGTTAGTTAAATTAAAATGAATTTGCTTAATACTGAAAGGCACAGAGTGTGAAAATATTAAAACAGTATTTTTTAATTCGTAACTCTTATGTAAGTTACATTTTTGAGCAACCTTAAAAACAAATTCTAGCGATGTTTTACGGTGTTTTTTAACTAAATGTTGGAAAGTAAAATTTAATCAGTATGTAAACAAAACATGATACTATAAAAGAAGAAGAAGAAGAAGAAGAAGAAGAAGAAGAAGAAGAAGAAGAAGAAGAAAAAGAAGAAGAATAAGAAGAAGAACAAGAAGAAGAACAAGAAGAAGAACAAGAAAAAGAAGAAGAAGAAGAAACAGAAGAAAAAAAAGAAGAAGAATAAGAAGAAGAAGAAGAAGAAGAAGAAGAAGAAGAAGAAGAAGAAGAAGAAGAATAAGAAGAAGAATAAGAAGAAGAACAAGAAGAAGAACAAGAAAAAGAAGAAGAAGAAGAAACAGAAGAAAAAAAAGAAGAAGAATAAGAAGAAGAAGAAGAAGAAGAAGAAGAAGAAGAAGAAGAAGAAGAAGAAGAATAAGAAGAAGAATAAGAAGAAGAACAAGAAGAAGAACAAGAAAAAGAAGAAGAAGAAGAAACAGAAGAAAAAAAAGAAGAAGAATAAGAAGAAGAAGAAGAAGAAGAAGAAGAAGAAGAATTATGCAAATTTGGTTGCAGGCAATATTTTGCAGCAAATTTATGAAATTTGATAAGGACTTTGAGCTGGTTTCTTGCAAATGCACCTGGAATCAATTTCTTTGGCTAACAGCTCTAAAGGACCAAGTAAATATTTACACTGAACCGGTTCTTTTGTGTGCATTTTATTAATCAGCACGAGCGTTTAAGAAATATGATGAGGATTTAAAAAGAAATGTCGATAAAAATTGGTTTTGAATACCTGGACATCACATTGAGGGGGAATAATCGTGTGAGGCAAGGCATTCCACAAATGTGTTGTTCGGCTAAAGAAAGAATCTCTGTATTTAACAGTACGTCCAAAGTTAGGCTTAAGAGTGAACTAATGAGCATTCATAGCTAGGCGGCAGTTATTATGGCGGAATATTTTAAGGGGAGGAATACAATTGCCTATTTTATTTAAACATTGTTTGGTGTTCTAAGCAAACAAAAGTTTCAGTAATGTTCTGTATCCAATCAGATTTAGAGCTCTTTTTTGTATTCTATCTAAAATAGATTCAAATAGTTTATAGGAGCACCTGCCCAGGTATGAGAGTTTTATTTAAACTTTGGACTTATATATGCGTTATCAACTGATGCCAGATCAGAAGGGCAGAAAAATTGCTTGCAACTTTTTAGGAAACCTATATGAGGCATTAAGCTGCGTTTTTTGCGACTTCGAATATGTGATCATTCCACAAGATTTTACTCTTCGGTAAAACAAATAACGAGAACGCTTACTTTTTCACTTTCTTCAGTATTGCGTTTTAAAAGCATTAAATTTCACACGGTTGTTTATACACCATTTTATAAGGCTGAATTTAATAAGCAGTTCCACATCCGAAGAGCAGGGATGTGAATCTGGAAACGAATATGAAAATCTTAGTTCGCCTTGGGGCACAATAGCATATATTTTTTGCGAATCAGATTTAAAACCGTCGAAGACAACTTGAATTTAACTGTATGAAGGGTAATTTGTAATCCATTGAATAAGAGTTTCTTCGATGACAAATGCACGCATTTTTGATAAGAGAGCTTCATAATAAAATCTATCAAATGCTATGAAAATATCAAGCTTTGTTTAATCAAATTTGGTGCAAATATTGGTTCCCCTTTTCGGTGCAATATGCCATCAGACCACCAGTGGAGCTATTGCTACTTTCGTTCTTCAAGATATTTCTTAAGCTGTTTGTTGGGGAGAAGAGGGCTCGCTTTTTTTTAGGGACTGGCTAGACAAAAACTGTTTTCCATCTTTTCGGAAAGTGTCAAGAAGAATAGGAAAGATAGATAAGCTTACGTTGTAGTTTTTCTGACGAAAAAGAACACCTCTCAGAATTAAAGTGGATATACCATCTGGACAAGCTAATTTGTGTATATTTGAAGACCTTTTAAGGTTCTTCCTACTGTACGCAAGGACGAAAGAAGATTTGTCCCATAAAACCGTTTATACGCTCTCAAAAACAGGAGAAGTCATGCTACTTGGTGGCAGAGTGAAATTTGCAAAAAACTAAACTGCAAATATATTTGCCTTTGTATGTGAGCTTACCGTAGAAGTGTCATTATAAACGAGTATTGTATCCAAAGAGGAAGTTGAATTTTTAATATTTATTACATAATTGACCAAAAATATTTACTATACTCTTGGAACACTGTAGTATTTTTTGACGTACATTTGGTCATTTAAAAATTTTATTCGTAGAGTGTTGCAGAGTTTGACTTTAATAACATCGGAAGTTTGACTCTCTAATCCTGATAATTTCTTCGCAGCCATGATCGTATCAGGAATCCTATTAGTGATAAAAGTTCTCATGACATTTAGTATTATGATCGTTTACTATTTTGAGATAAAAGTCACCATAATGTGTGCAACCTCTAAATATTGTCAAATCGAATTGTAATTTGGCATACATATATAACTTTTGTACCACTGAAACTCAGGGGACTAGCAAAGTCAGGTAAAAATATATACTTTGGAAAAATAAAACACCCTAATATACATATTTACATGAAGAGAAACGGTTTTTTTTGTGAAAAAGTTGTTCAAAAGGATAAAAGGACATTTCTTTTAATATGTCATATTCTAATATGTCAAATTTATTTACTTCTATCGACAGAATTTCGGCCTTGATATTCTCTGCATGAAAATGACTACTATTATAGCGACAAAATATTATGGTTGAACCTTGAATGCAAGTTTCTCTGCACTTAAGGCAGTGCTTTCATTTGCATTTACAATTTTATTTTCATACGCAATTCGTTTGATAAAATATTTTAGACTTTGAAATGGAACTTCAACCAATTACACAAATATCAAACATTTTAATTCAAATATAATTTTTAATACATAGTTCTTCACATGTTTTTCACAAGTTCATCTTGATTGCTTTTTGTTCAAATGTTCAAAGTCATATTAAGCATTCATATGTTATGGAAATTTCTTTCTAATAACTTGTTTGCATTTCAAAATCATATAATATAAACCTACAACGTCACTTAATGACTACATGATTTATATAGAAATATAAAATATTTTCCCTTAAGTATTCCTTTCAACATCAAAGCTTTTTAATTAATTCATTCAACCACTTGCATTCCAGTTATGCAAATTAATTAGAACGCCAAACACTTGAAACTAATTCACTTTGAAATACGTCCAAAAATTTTCAAATGCACTTGTTTCAATTTTTTTTTTATCCAGAAAAAGTATTCTATACAGAAACCAAAACAAAAAATATTCTCTTGTGCTTCTTCAGTGAATATCTAGGTTAATGTAGCTCATTGCACTTTTGATGTATATTCTCGTTGATATTATATTTGTATATTGTTTTTATTTTTGCAGACTGTCTTCTGATATTTTTATATAAAAATAAAACACTTCGAACAATATCAAAGCGTGATGGAATGTCATTAAGAATCGCTTGTTCATGACACCATTATACACTCCGTGTCACTTGATTAAGGACAGGCAGTTTTCTATTTTCATTTTGCGATATTTTCATTTTTCGGTATTTTGGTAAAAACCAAATGCACAATGAATGAAGGATATATTAAGTTTATGTTGTGAAAAAAAATTAGAATTATGTTGATAACTGCAATATTTATTACGCTTTTCCCAAAAACGTCATAAAATATACCTGCTTTTTTGTTTTACTTGATTAAGGACAGTAGACAATTTACCTGTTTCAAGCTTAAAAACAAATAAACAGTAAAATTTTTGTTTGTATAAATAAATGTTAGTTAGTTTTATTCCAAGAATTGCAGTTTTTAGTAATGGGTACTACCTCCTGATCGTTGAATCACTTCAAGTAGCCTGCTTTGTAGAGATTCATAGAGTTTTGTCAAATAACCAAGCGAAATTTCGGACCAGGTTTGTTTTATGGCTTCAATTATCTCTTCCGTTTTATCATACTGCCTCCCTCGTTCGTAGACTTTTCTTGAAAGCCAACCCCACACGTTTTCCATGATGTTAAGGTCGGGTGAATATGGTGGCCATGCAAGTAGGTTTACATTATGGTTCTGAATTCAGGCTTTTGTTGTCCGTGCGGTTTGTATCGGTGCGTTGTCTTGTTGGAAAGTCCATCGATGTCCATCAAATATTTCAGAAAACTCCGGAAAAGCTCTCTCCAGATGATTGTGGTCATTTGGGTAATAGCTTATTGCTCCCCATACCATTACACCAACTCCTTGGCTGTGTCGCCTTTGGAGATGCATTTCTTCTTTTCTTAAATCATGAAAATAAAAGCTGTATCCATCAGGTTCGTCCAAGTTCAATTTTTTTTCATCAGAAAAAACTACGGTATGCCACTCCCGACTTTTTTTTTACGATACAAACCTAGTATATCCTTCATTCATTGTGCATTTGGTTTTTCCTAAAATACGGAGGTTTGAAAAATATCGCAAAATGAAAATGGGAAACTGCCTGTCCATAATCAAGTGACACGGATTGTAATTTTGTATGCCATCATTTAAGTTTTCTTAGAAAGTTTTTTTTTTTAAATGTGTTTGAATAATTATACGAACAACATTGTGATGTTAATAAATCACTTTAATTTGTGTTTAATGAGGGAATTTGTGCAAAATTTACAGATAGAACATTTAGATTGATTAAACGAGAACGATGAAAGGATTAAAGATCAACAATGTGAGAGCAAAAACAAATCTTAAATTTGTCATTCATTATAAAACATCAAGTACATGTTAGTGCAACTTATTACTTTGGTTTTCGTCTCCTTGTATCTTTAATTGTGGACATATTAAAAAAATATCGGTATATATTTTAGCAGGTATTCTTTTGTAGAATTAATTTGAAACTTTTGTTGTTAGGGAATTTAGTGACCGAAAAGCAAATATTGAGTTGAGTACAGGGTGACACACAGTATATCATTCTTTCGAATGATCTTATGCTATATAAGATAAGTATGTGGAACATAATGTGGAAGAAGTAGTGTTCATTTTGGCAAGAATATCGCCGATGTGGTTAAATATGTCACGGACGAGCCGTCAACGTCGACTAGATGACGTGCCATGCAAGCAATTGGCCATTAAACGCTTGTCTCTACAGTGTGTCTATTTGATAGACCCAGTCACTTGAGAGGAAAATAAAAAATACACTGCAAGTCATAAGGATAGAAGCACGCATTTTCGAGAAGTAGAACTCAAATTTCTTTCATATTATGACAGACTGAATAAAAAAAATTTAGTGCACAAGAGGGAATGTTAAATGTTCAATCCAAAATACTGCATTAGAACTTCAAGTCGAATAAACCAGTATAGTAGAGAGAAAAAAATCGATATACCCATAGTTTTGCACTTAAAAAATAGAACGAAACAGAAATGCTGCAATTATTCTTTATTTAGTTTGTAATTTATTCATATTTATTTAATTATTTTTAATAATCGCAGTATAAAATAACTTCAAAAATTCCATGATTTAAGCGGCTAATTCATCGAAGCCAAGTAGTTGAGGAAAATCTTACTCCAGGCAATTTAAATGGAAAGAACTTACCCTTCCTTGCTACCGTTTAATCTCCGTTCTTTACAAACTTATTACGTGAGCCAGTCACATACTTTTTCCATTGCTTCGAGATCCATAGTGTACGGCGATGAAACCAAAAGATGAACGATTTGGTTCTTAATGAATGGTTTTGCTACCCGGAAGGTGAGTAATAAGGGTTTTGTCGTGTTGAAAAATCCATGAGGTTTACCCAAAAATATCATACATTTTCGGAAAAATTCATTCAAGCAAGGATTTGAATCTGTTTCCATTAATTTTTGTGTTTTGTATCATCAAGTCAATGGTTCTATAGTAGGATTTTGCCCCTTCTCCACTATTCTTCCTTACCTGTTCTCATTTTTGTTCAGAAATCGCTCCTGTTTTCTAAGATAGTGAAAAAAATAGTTTAGAACATTCAGCCCATCCAAAATACACTTTTTTCGTCATGTCCTCTTTGCCAAAACACATCCTATGCTTCTTTCTGACATTATTTTGGGACGTTTTTTCTTAGGCTTAAAACAACGCTTAAAATGTTTAGCTCTGCGGAAAAAATGGAGAACCATTAGTTAATTTGCTTCAACAATAGCCTTATCCTTGATATTTGCTGCTGATAGTGCTGAATTCGATGCGATTCTGTGATTCTTTTGTATTTTTCAAAGCTTTAAAGCAGAAAAAATCTTTTCAGTCTATTTAGCCCTGCAAAATGACGGGTTTTCTTAATAATGGCTGTTAACATAATCACTGGCGTTTGGTTTTGAGAGTTATAGAGCCGTTCAAAAATACTGCAGCAAGTAAACATTAATTTTTACTCATTCCTCTAATGTAAAAGAATTTTTGTCTTCTCATTTTTCTTAAAACAAACGACTTAATGTGCTTGCTCTGCAAAATGTCGAAAAAAATGTTACCACTTAATAAAAACCGTTGATTTTGGCACTGCTTCTATTCTTATGACGCGATTTTAATTCATTTATTTTTGACTTAATTTAAAGACAACCTTCTGAATTCTATTAACCCAGGTCTTTAAAAATTGACGAGTTCTCTATTTAGTTTTGAATGCACTACTTTATTGATCTCCATACTCTTTTTTTGTAAAATTTGCATATAACGGTAGTAACATCCAGTTTTATTTCTCAAATATGCCTGCCCCTATCCTTATGACTTGCAGTGGTCCAATGAGTTCTACTTGTGACGAGGAAGCAATTTACCGGATATTCTGTTCCATACGTCCATGGCTATAAAGCATCCATATCTACAGAATTCCTAAAATCCCATAAGTAAGAAAATAACTCCGACTTAACAAATTGATATTTCAGGTGTCGCTAATTTATGTTGATTAAAGGTAGTTACTTTGCATTAACACCTGTGATTTTGAGTCACAGGTTTCAAGATTTTACAGTCACGGTTCACGGACGCAAAATCACAATAAGTAGGTATATAGATGTGGATAATATTGTAAAAAGGAACTACTACATCACTTTGTAAAATTAAGATTTGAGATCACATTATATAAACATTTATGTGTATTACAATAACAAATAAATTCATTTATCTAATTACTCATATTAATTTACTTGAATATTAATTACATGAGCCATTTAAATAGACGTTTTTTTATCTTTTCTTCGATTTGTTTTTTTTTATAATTGTAAACTAATTTAGGACGCATGCAATCATGCTCATTATGAATGACACATTTTTAAATAGTTTAAATAAATAAAATGCACGAATGGGTCTCACAAACTTGCTCTTGTAGCAATCTATGGGACAACAAAAATTAAAATTTATCAAATTCTAAAGAAAGTTCGAAAAATATAAAAAAATGGCCTAAACATGAGATCAAGTTGTATTGCAGTGCAGCTATCATTAAACGGTTGTTTTGCCAAAAATTTTGAATTACATCTTGTGCTTAATATCAGGTTTAAAATCTGTACAGAATGTCAAAGAAATCGGCTGAGCCGTTATCAAGTTATGGTAAAATTTGTAAAAACCGTTAACACCAAATCTCCTTTATGTGCATTTTTAACCAAAAACCTGAAATGCAGTTATATTAAGACTACAACAAATATAACGTACAGCACGTTTTATTAAAATCGTTAGAGCCGTTTTTGAGAAAATTTGGGAAAACTTAAACCGTTATATGGCAGGTACCCGTTATAGCCGGGCTAAAACAAAAATTTGAATTTCTCCTCCAGGGAATCACGAAAGAGTGCGATATACGAAATTTGAATTGAATCTATCAAACCGTTCAAGCTGTAGGTCGGTGCACAGACAACCGCACATACGCACATCCGCACAGACAGACCGACGGACGGCATGACGGAACCCTACTTTTTAGGCTTCTCTAGTATCGTAATGTTAGTTTTGATTAAAACCTCGATTTTTGTTTACACGAAACCATTACTTTCCCTATTGAGCAAGTAAAAAATTGTAATTGGCATTGCAAAACTATGTTTTGCAATGAAAACAAATGTTATGAAAGACATCACAACAAATCATTCACATAAAATTTTATTGAAATTTATCGGATTTTTTCGAGAAGAACAGAGTTAAACTGGTTTTTCAAGTTCTGTTTGCAGTACGATTTTTGCAAAATCGGTGCAGTAATTCAAAATACAGCGCGCATGTACAAACAAAGGTTTTTATTTATTTTAATTGTTTTTTTACATCCAGTAGGTATTAAGTTGTGAGAATGGAGAATTTAAACCTGAAGTAAGAAAAATAAAGTGAACGGCGACCGGGCCGCACGAACTTGCTTCCTCAAAAATAAAATTAAATTTGTTAAAAATAAATTTTATAATTTTTTCTTAAATATGTATGAATGATATGAACAAAATCATTGTATGATACTTTCTACTTTTTATGAAGATTTAATCCAAAATCAAAATGAACAGAAAATTTTGTTGCCTAAATATAAGTTTAACAAAAAAATAATTCCAAAATCGCGGTTTTTAAGTAAATCGATATTCACTTAATAATTTTTATAAAAAAATTGTTTTACAATTTTGAAGTAAGCCAATTTTAATTTGTAAAATATTTACATTTTATGAATATTCAATTTACAAAAAATGTAATTAAAATTAAAATTAAACAGTTTTGTAAAATGTTCGTATTGAAGTTTTATCTAGTCGCCTAGATATTTCTTAAGAAAATTTTTTTGCTAAAATCGATTAATCCGTTCACGATATAGCGCCAGAAAAAAATAACGGTTCTATGGTAGTGGGGGGTACCGTTAAAAGGCTTGCCAAAAATTCACACAATTCACTGTGAAACACAATTCACTGTGGGGACAATAAATCACTGTGCACAATTCACTGTGGGGCAATTCACTGTGATGGACAATTCTCTGTGTTCATTTCACACAGTGAATTGTCCATCACAGTGAACTGGCCCCTATGTCATTCTTTTAGATTATTTAATTGGACATTATTTTATATTGTTTGTTGAATCATTACCTTCATAGAAAAAAAGAAAGTAAAAAGATTTTGATTCCGATTGTATTGATAGAATTTAAACATGTCAAATGAAAAGATATTAATTTTGATTAAATTTTTTATTAGTTTCTCAAAGTTTCATATATCTATTTGAGATGTAAGAAAATAAAAAAAATATCATTTATTTGAGATGTAAATTTACATAAATGCAAATTTTGTAAAACGCGAATTAAATTCGCTGTGTTCGAAAAAATAGACTACAGTTAATTGTGTTCCACAGTGAATTGTGATCCACAGTGAATTGTGAACAGTAAATTTGTCCACACAGTTAATTATGCACAGTGAATTGTGCACAGTGAATTAGGCGGCTTCGATCAAAACTTACATCTAAATTTTTTGAAGAAAATCGTTGGAGCCGTTTTCGAAAAAATAAAGCTTATTTATAATGGTTATATGGCAAGTACCGTTATTTTCTGAGCTAAGAATTTCCAGGCCCACTTTTTTTTGACTTCGAAATTATCGTGCAGTTTTGTTTGATTGTTATCTCAAAACTTTTTTTTTTGTACGCATATTTTGCCTTATAGGTAGTAGTAGGTATACAGGGTGAGTCATGAGCAATGCGACAAAATGCTAGGGCGTGTAGGTTGCGTTGAGACAAGAAAAAAATCGTATGGGAGGGGGGGGTCTATTCCCCTCCGTTTAGCCGGGAGGGGCAATTTTCGAAAAAACTGACTTAAAATGGGAAAAAAATTATTTAAAATCAACGGCTTCATTCACAATGCTGTGCGATACGTTTTTGAAAAGCCAATAACTTTTTCTTTCATTCTGTGTTTAAATGAATCTATTCTAAGAAATAGTTTTTGAAATATTAATTTTCAAAGTCAAAATTTTGAAAAAAAAAATTGAAAAAAAAATTTCAAATTCATTTTTTTCAAAATTTTACGTAATTAAGTGCTAGGCGGCCATTCCGTGGGCCCCCTTCTTCCGATCCAACGGTCACTAAAATGATCATCCAGCCAGTTTCTCACCTGTAAGCTGTAGTGTGCTGGAGCACCATCTTGTTGGTAGATTAAAGTATCTGCTATAACCAATGGAACGCTGTCTAATAAATCGGGTAAAAGGTCTCGTAGGAATTGCAGGTATGATTCTCCATTAATAATGGAATTCAAAAACCGGGGCCCGATCACAGTGTGTCCAACAATACCAAGCCAAACATTACAACTAAAGCGGTGTTGTGATTTGTTTTGTTTTTTTTTGTGTGGATTGGCGCTACTCCAATATTGTAAATTGTGGAAGTTAGTAACCCCATCCCTAGTAAACTGTGCTTCATTTGTCCAGAATATTCTTCTAAAATAGTTTTGTTCGGTTTCATTTCTAAGTAGTAATGTTCTACAAAATTCGGTTCTCAATAACTTGTCGTTTGAGGTGAGTTCCTGAACAGGCGTAAAGTGGTACGGGTGTAAATTTTCCGCCCGAAGTACTCGACATGCTCTAGATTGGGACACTCCAAGCATAGTGGATATCCTTCTTGTACTGACGGAGGGATTATTTCGGACTAAATCCAGGGCTGCGGGCAGGCCAAGGCAAAAATATTGACAGGTCAGTTTTCAGAAGTTATCAATGAAAATAATATTAATCCAGGGTTATTCCAATACTATTTAATTTTATTACGTTCTCATAAAATTAAAAAAAAAGTAAAAAAACTAAGATTAATGCTAAATAAATAAATAAATTGCTTCGTTACAATAAAAATAAATGTTTTTCTTAGAAAAAGGTGGTTTTGTTTTTTTTTTAATTTCTTGAGAACGACATAAAATTTTTGCATCCGGTTTTCTTATTTAGACTTAAAATTAATAACAGCATTGAATTTTGAAATTAAAATTAGCACTTAATAACGTAAAATTTTGAAAAAAATGAATTTGAAATTTTTTTTTTCAATTTTTTTTTTCAAAATTTTGACTTTGAAAATTAATATTTCAAAAACTATTTCTTAGAATAGATTTATTTAAACACAGAATGAAAGAAAAAGTTATTGGCTTTTCAAAAACGTATCGCACAGCATTGTGAATGAAGCCGTTGATTTTAAATAATTTTTTTCCCATTTTAAGTCAGTTTTTTCGAAAATTGCCCCTCCCGTCTAAACGGAGGGGAATAGTCCCCCCCCTCCCATACGATTTTTTTCTTGTCTCAACGCAACCTACACGCCCTAGCATTTTGTCGCATTGCTCATGACTCACCCTGTATACATACATAATCGCGAAACTAAAAAAATATTTTCTAAATTATCACTATCTCTTCACATTCTCTCTAACCTCATTGTGATAAGAATGTCAAGAATATTGTCGTCATTATTGTTTTGTTTTGTTCCACATTATTTTTCCAAGTTCTTGTTACTTGCATTTAACCATGAAACGCATTTCACCACAGTGTGAATAATTTTTGGGTTAAAGACAATGAAAAAAATAAAGGTGGGGCGTATGAGTACTTTTTTTTTAATTTTTCATGCAATCCCATTCGTAAAGCTTTTGTAAGGATTCTCAAATTGGTTCTACTCTGTTACACTTTGTGTTTGCTCTTTTCATTCTTCTTATATTGTGACTGAGTTGTTCTTGATTGAAATACTTCTTTTGCATGTATAGGTGTGCAGAGTTAACGGGGAAATGGTTTTAAGTTGAACCCTATAAGTGACATAAAAAGTTGAGAAGGCGCGACAATTGTAATTTGTAACAGTTACCTTATGGATCAAAATAAAATGGTTGGTTGAATTGATGCGATGATTGTTTGAAAAAGAGAAAGGGGTATAAATAGGAGCACGATGGCGTTTTATCGATTATATAAGAAGCTTGAACTTCTAAACTTGGTTTCAATTCCCTCGATAATTTGTCTCTTGTTATGCTCGAACTCAACAATGGTATAGAACGTATGTTTAAATAATTCTTAAATGTAGGTAATGGAATTCAGATCAAGGTGTTGGTAAGTCGTCAGAATATTTTAATCATCTAGTGTGATGTGTTGTCTGATAAAGCGAGAGTTCATGGTTTCAAATTAAGGTACTGACACGTGACAATTTACGAGTGCGAAAAAGTGGGTAAACATTTTTATGGTGGACACAGAACATTTAAACTAACATTTAAAGTACTCTCAGTTTTGCCTTTTGCACGATTTTATAATTCCATTAGTGTTTCGTCATCTTCAACAAAAAATCTAAGTACGTCTGGTATGCGTAAATCACCGGTCCGTTGAAGCGTAGAACATAAAAGAAACAGAAATCCCATAAAAGCAAAAGGAACTTAATGTCAACTTTACATCCGCTTAGTGCTGATACAGAATAAAAAAAAAAACTCATCCTTCCCATGTATCCTCACACAAGCTTCTTTTTTGGAATGCATACATTAAGAAAAGGGATGAATCGACTAAGCACTTAACTACACCTGTGCATGTTCCCATTAGGCTTTCCTCGACTAACATCGGGCGATAATGTTTGCTATGGTGTTGTGATTGTGCAAACCGTTTGTGTTTTCCTACAACAAAGCTCATCGGAGGCGCGTTGTTATATTGTCATTGTCCTTGTGCGTTGATGTTACATTTTACTTTCGCTTAGAGAGTCCTTTTTAGTGTAGAAATGAGTTGATATAGCATTGCAGAAAAACAAACACGTACTCTTTTATAGTATACTTCAGCAAATGTAATTTTACTTTCACATTTTGTCCTCTGTTTCCCATTCTTCCATTGAAGACTCAAAGAGCCCATGCAGTGATTTTAGGGAATAAAGTCCTTGAGAGTGATTTGCATATATGAAATGGTGATGGTTTTTTTATTTCATCTTCAATGTCATCACATCTAAATCCTTTTCAATGATGCGTCACTTTTGAAATAAAATAAAAACACATTTTTTTTTATTTTCCTTTGCAGATATCTTTAGAGGACTCCGTAACCGTCTATGGTCAGTAGATTCGGATTCAGATGAGTCAAGCGAAGAAGCAGACCTAGGGCTAGGATCAAATCCTGTCAACGATACAACTTCAGTTGTTAAGGTGAGTTTTTTTTAATGTATTTTTGTTTGAAGGTTTGATTTGAATAAATAGTTGAAAGATTGTATGAAAGAAGTACTCTTCATCAACTTAGACGTCTCTTCAGTCATTCCTATTTCGTCCTGTATTATATATTGTTTTGGTACAATAGATAGAAAGCTAGTTGATTTTTATTTTTCATTGCATACCTCATGGGCGACGTCCAGCATAAGCTGGGATGTATGCCGAAAAGAAAAAATGGTTTGTACCCGAATGAGAATCGAACTGCCAACCTCTGGGTTAACAAACAAGAACTCCATTTTCATTAATTTTAATTCAATTTTTATTTTCAATTTAACTTATAACTACTTAAATGCTAGACTAAAACCTTAAAAACTAGCTTACAGAATAACTTAACTAACTTACTGGCCCCATACGGGCGCTCTAAATTATACTATAACTATATATTAAAAATGCCTTTGGGCGTAAAAACTAACTTAAATTAAAATTCAAAATTACTTAAAACTAAACGAGAAAATTTTTAAAAACTCGTTTTTCGAGACATTTTATTTTATATAAAAACTTAAAACTACCCTTTACCTAAATAATAAAACTAAATTAACCTAAACTAAAATATACGTAAATATACGTAATTAACTTAAAACTACTTAAAAATACTTAAAATAACTTAAAACTAGAACAGCCACCAGCAGTTTTTTTTTTTTTTTTTTTTTTTTTTTTTTTTTTTTTTTTTTTTTTTGGTGCAGCAGCCAATGCATATGCGCACACGCTTATAAATTTATATATATTTATATATATATATATATATATTTAACAGCGCCAAATGCACATAAATGTCATTTAATGTGTTTTATATATTTTTTTTTGGTGCCACCACTGTCCTACATAAAATAAACCTATTAATACTTAAAAATACGCAGGTCGGCCAAGGCAACAACTATGACTAACCATCAATATCAAGGTGGTCACCCAACCACCAGTATTTTTGAACTTGCTTATAAAAGTCCCTTTTGTCCCGAAGGGGCACAGCTCTACTGAACCGCAGACGCTCTGCTCCGTTCCCAGAGCCGACGTCTCGACCATACAGGATTCGCCGATCCACAGTTCTACGGCCGACGTGGTAGATTAACGGAACCGCCAATCTATCCTGTATCAGCCCCGACTGTCTAAATAGAGGAATGTCTCGGGCGGGATGAAACCGTTAAGACAAACGCTCTCACTATATTCTTCATTGGGGTAATAAGCCCCGAAAATAAGTCCATTGGCTGAGGTCATCGCTCTTGCAATGTGTTGTATAAGACCTCGTTGGCATAATAATGTTTGTACTCCGACTCTGGTGTTCTGTGTAATCCAAGACAGGTCCTAAGACACTGCCTCTCAAACACCCGAATCTTTTCCATTTGAGATGGGGCAACGTTAAACCACACAGGGCACCCATAGGCAATCATCGGCCGGATGAGGGCCATGTAGCAAATCACCTTCACCCTGTTTTCAAGGCGGCTGCTATAAAACAACCGTCTTGTCAGAGCAAACGCTCCCCTAGCTCTGGCCAGAGCAGCATCTATATGTCGATTGAAATATAGATACTGATCTAGCCAGATACCAAGGTACTTTACTACAACTTTACTCGCCAGTGGATGTCCACTTGGTCCAACGATCACTAGATTTCTCCAGTTCTTTCTTGTATCCCTAGAAGCCTTAGACAAAGGGGTTCTAAACAGGATAGTTTCTGATTTCTGAAAGTTAATTTTTAACTTCCAGTCATCACAATATCGCTGAATCTTGTCGAAGTCACGCTGCAAGAGAATTCTGATTACTTCAACTTTTGGACCCGTCCTGTACGCTACAAGGTCAACGGCATACGCAATCGCATGAGTGAGACTACCTATCAGATCACTGGTGTAAATACTAAAAAGAATCGGTGAGTTCACAGCTCCTTGCTGTAGACCGTTTTTAATATCAAAAGTTGTGGCGGAAGTTACATTGCCACTTTTGACAACAAACTTTCTACCATTAAGCATGTCATGAAGCATATATAACAGTGGTTTACTTATGCCAAATCTAGTTAATTTCAGATAAAGACCCTCTAACCATACGGTGTCGAAAGCCTTCTCTAAATCAACAAGAACGGCCCAGTGCATTGTTTTTTCGCTTTGTTCCATTGAACATCAGAAACTAACTTAGACGCGGCATGAATAGTGTCATGTCCCGCCTTAAAGCCAAACTGATTGTCTGGAATAATATTTTTGTCCTCAGCCCACTTGAACAGAGCTCTATTGAGAATCTTTTCGAATACCTTACTGATACTTGGAAGAAGACTTATCGACCGAAGATTTGCCGGATTGGAGCTGTCCTTTCCCTTTTTGGGGAGAGGATGGACCACAGCTGTCTTCCAACTCACTGGATAATATGCATTATTCAATGCGTTGTTGAACAGTGTGGTATAAATGTCTATGGCTTCCTCAGGGGAGATACACAATGTTGGGTATACCATCGACCCCCGCAGATTTCTTTTTCTTTAGTGTTTGAAAAATCAACTGAAGTTCTACCTTCGAAATTAACAATGAACTGGGTCCATTTCGCTCGGCGATGGTGCCGTTTGCCAAATTTTCGTCATTGAACCACAAACAAGAACTCCATCCATTGTACCGTTGTGCCTTGTTCCTTGCATTCTTCTGAAAAGGCGGCAATATTCTAGTTTTTTTATAAGTAACTTGTTGACAAATGATGTACTACTAAAACCGTCTGGTAAAAGGCGAATTACCTATACTCAGCTTAAGTGGTCGAAACAAACAAACAAAACTTTTTATTTATAGTTTTGGTATTAGCAGAAAAAAAGGACGAATGTTTCAAAGCAGTTATTATGGCAGATTACAGTTATGTTTAACATTATTTTTTTTTCTGTTTTTTAAGTTAAATTTAAATTGCGTAAAAAATGTAAAGTAAAAAACATGAACTGAATACTGGACTGGGCACGTATCTAAAATTTACTTTTCGGGCTGATGCTTAAAGCCAGTCGACAGATTGGAAAAAGTATGGTTTGGTGGCATAATGTCGGAAGTTAATACAACTTTAGTATGTTGACCACATTTCCTCAATTTTGAGACCTCGAAGAATATGTGCTAAAAGATGAGAGGGATAGACTACAAAATGTGTGACATTTCTCCGGTTCTTCCAAAAACAAATTATCCATAAATATTGTCCTACAATTTTGATGTATAAAACATATTTGTATGTCGATTCTTTTACAAAATATTGCTAGCGCTTTAAAATCAGTTAATTTTTCAAATTTCGACAAAAAAAAAAAAAAATTGAATGCACAACTGGGTCGCACGAACATGCTCTTGGGGAAAACTAACTGCATTTCAAATTTGATGTATAAGGTTGATAAGCTATTTTTTAGAGGAGAAATTGAAATTTTTTGTTTAGCTCAAAAACTAATCTCAAAAATGGCTCCAACGACTTGTAGTCAAAAATTTTTGTTTAATGATTTGAACAAGTTTCAGAAAAAAAAAATGAAGAAATGTTTAATTTTGATTTTAATTAACTTTTTATATTATTATTTTGGTAATTCAATATTATTTAAAAAAAATGGCTTGACTAAGCAATTATATTTTTTGTAATTTAAATACAAAGCACTTGAAATTGGCTTACTTCAAATTTGTAAAAAAAAAACTTTTTTATACAAATTATTAAGTAAACATCGATTTATTAAAAAAACCGCTCTAACGATTTTGAAATAATTTTTTTTGCTAAACTTACATTTATAGAACAAAATTTTCTTCATACTTAAATTTTGGCTTGAATCATTGTAAAAAGTAGTTTTTTTTAGGGCGCCATTTTAAAAATTGTCTTAGCCTAATTATCTAGAAACCCGTTAGTCTGACAAGAAAAATTGCCGAACACACTTTTGTAGGAAGTCAAATTTCTCATCTTTTTTGTATAAGTACACTTTTTTTAATGTATTTTAAAAGTTATAAACAAATAAAAATAACAATATAAAAATTGATTTCCGTTTTTAGTTTTCTGTTTGGTCTTTTGTTTTAAAAAATTAGAGCGATCAAACAGAAGTTGGTACAAAATTTTATTTGCGGTTCCTATTTTTGTAAGGTTGATGTGGGAGCCACCGACTGCAGGGCACTTCTGACAGTCACCATTATATCTGCTTGTAAACATTCAAAAATTCCGTTCCTTGCTAAAAATTATCAAGTGAGTAAATACCCGACGGTGAAGGAAAACTTTTTATATATTTTATTACAAAAATTGCTTAAATCTTACCAACTTCACTTTCCGATGTAACAAATTTGATTCACCATACTCAATTTTTATCTGGTTTGCAGCGTATGTATATGTATCATATATGAGCAAACCAAACATGATACTCATAACTTTCTCCCTTTAAAATGTTTTTTTACACACTTACGCCCCGAATTTTGTTTTGACAGAACTCAATTTGCCCCTATTTTCAGCATTCATGTATCACATATGATCAAACCAAACAAAACTTTTTGATTTCACCTGATGTGACTTGTTGCAAAATCAAGCCGCAATTTTAGTTTTTTCTTTAATTTTTTATTGCGAATATGGTTGGCCTTCTGTATCGAGTGAAAACTAGTCAAACTTCTAGCTTTAACTTCAGTGTCTGCCTTTATTTTACGCACCGAGAGCCTTGAATTTGAAGCAGCTCTCAGTGTGCCGCCTGTATTTCCTAACATTTTAGTGCTTTGCTGACTCTTCCTTTGTGATTTTTTCAATACATTTCCGTATCCCTAAGAAAGTTGAGTACAACAGTGGTGCTTCTTTCAATCTTGCTGTCTTTGAAACGGATGGATTTGAAAATTTAAGCTTTCTTCCCGATAAGCTCAAGTTTGACCCATTTCGGCCTTGGTTAATGTCTTTCCTTCACCAGTAGTTGAAATTATTATTTTAACTTAGCTCCCTTATACTCCAAACTACCCTTTTATTTGATTTAAATAACGGTAAAATGTAGATTTAGCTACTGTTCTTAATCAAGAGAAACAAAAAAACAGGTATACATTTTATGATCTTTTGGTAAAAGTGTCACACAAATTGTAATTATCAACTTAATCTTTTATAATATAAACATAATACATCCTTCATTTGTTGTGCAATCAGTTTTTCCCAAATTAGCAAATGGTTTGAAAAATATCGTAAAATATAAACACAACACTGCATGTTCTTAATCAAGTGACACGGAGTGTACTTCACTGTACACATAACATTTTTTACACCTTAGGCATGTAGTTTTTTTTTTTTTTTTTTTAAAAGAGAAACATGAAACATTTTGCAAGCGTCCATGCTAAAAGAAACATTTCTGAAATGTTTTTTTTTTAAACAAATAAGAAACATTTCCGAAACATTTCAGAACCGGTTTTTAGTCTGGACGCACCTTAATATTGTTTCTACATAGAATAAACTATTATGAAGTCCATATAAAATATTTAATAAAAAAAAATTCCTCATTTCAGGTTGTTGATGGCCACAAAATTGAAATAAACGAAACCGTTATTGGCAATGGTGACGGTGCTGGTGGTGCTGTATTCAAATTCCGCATTATCAATATTCGTCCTCTTGAATCTGGCGAAGAAGTATCCGAAGGAACTTTATCTTCAGGTCTTCCAAAAAGTGAATCACCTAACCATCCAACTACTACTGCTACTTTTTCAACACGACGTGACATCGAAGGAAATTCCGAAGAAGAAAAAAATTCCGATGAAAATGAGATCAATGCCAATGTCCATGATCCGGAGGTAAAAAAATCTAACAACCACTAACCTAGCTTGGCCTTTTCTTCAGCGCAATGAATATATTATCAATAAAAAAAAAATATTTATAGTTTTCAATAAACTATAAATTTTTATTTGTATAAAATTATTATTATTGTTTCCATATACATATACCTTATATATATATATAAATATGCCTTGTTGTTAATATATTTTTTTCTTTGATTTTATACAGATTATTATAAAATTACAATAAAATTCTACTAATAAAATAAAACAAGTAACAACAAAACTAACAAATAATAATTAAATAAAAAAAAATGGAAATTGTTTAAAAAAAAAAATACTTAACTGCTTTTCTTGTAAATATCCTAGATTTTTTTCAGCCCATTTCTTACTCCTCATTCGCCTATAAAAATTAATATGTACAGTTTTGTTGCATTGTGTGTGTGTGTGTGAATTCGCCGCATGCTGCAAAAAAGATTTAATTTTATGATAAACATTCGGAATGGATTGCGAATTTAATTTAATTTACAAAAATAATATTATATTTTTTAAACTGTTGATTGTGAAAAAAAACAAAGGGTATGGTCAGTTTGCCAGTATGTGTGTGAATGGCCCCCCATTTCTCCTCCCACACAATGTTCAACTGCATTAATTTGCAGCTAATTACTTGAGATTCCATCCCGAATTGAAAGGGAGGATATTTTTTCAATTAAATTAAAGAGGATGACGGTAAAATAAAGAGAACAAAAAAAAAAAAACATACTGCTGGCACATGCATGTTTGCTGTATTTTCTTTCACTTAGTGCAGCTTCCTTTTGGTCCTGGGGCTTTCCTTTCTTCTTTTTTTTTTATATTTTTTAATTTAATTGCTACGACAACGTGGCAAATTGGTGCTGGAAAAATAGAGAGTAAATGTGTGTGAAAGACAATATACATATAGAAAGATCTATGAACAAAAAGGACGAGTGTGTACAGGGTGTATTTTTTGTTTGTTCTAAAAGCACACAAGGATGGAAGACTTATCAAACATGTATGCAGTACCTATATAGTGTTATTTTTGTAGACGAAGTTACCTTATATATCGAAGGATGTTCTATATGAGTTGCTGGTTGCATTAAATCTATCTGATGGTGACTTTAGAGAGCATTAAGTGATGTTAAGTTTAGAAAATGGGATGTGCATTTTTGAGTAGCCTTACCTTATGCAACTGGTAATTGACTGTAAATTGCTTCGTTAAATTTAACCTATTTGCATTCTTGTTATTTAATAGATTTTCTAATAAGAACAAAACAAAAAAAATCTATCATTTTGTAATCCTTGTGGTTGGTAATGTCTTTTATGTCAATTTATGGTGTTGCTGATGAGTGTTTAAACTGGATAAGTAGTTAAAGCTTACAGTACTTAAATTGAAATAAATAGATTAAGGAAATTACTTTTAGTGACTTTGATGATCAAAGTTTGTTATTCCTGTCATTTTATTTTGAGATGACAGAGTATGGTAGAATAAAAAAAAAGCGAGTATACAGAATTGTGTTTGTTAACATTAAGAACAACTTAAGCTAATTGAGTGGACACACTTAAAACAAGATTCAACCATAATCCCTCGGATTAAGCTTGGGAAATTTTGTGTGTGCTTTTTATTTTATTAGAGATGAGACCATTCTTAATCATCACTATTACCCACGAACACAACAAGATTCTAGCTTATATCGGCTTCAATTCTCGTGATTCATAATTCAGTTTCAGAACTTTCAGCCAGTGAATTAAGTTCAGCAATTTTTATTTTTCAATATTTTTTGCTCATGACTTCATGTCTGTTTTATTAAGTATGGTATTGCCACAAATTCGAAATTAAAAGGAGTTTGTTAATTTTATTTATTTTTTTCCATTTACTTTTCCAAACTCTTGCTTCAAATTTTAACGGCTAAACGAAGTTGTCAGTTCACTACAAAATTCAGCAAAAAATTAGTTCACAAGTTCTTTTAGTGTGTTTTCATGTGGCAATATAGATTACCGAGTACGCTACGAGCACTCTGAGCACTTCATTGTAGTATGAGTATAGAACCCAATCTGTCAATCACGATCCCACTAATTAATCAATAATTTTATTCTGAGCTCGAGCGTGCCCCATAGTTAGCTCTGTTCGAAAAAAGAAACACAAGGTGCTAATAAAGCATAACAAACCTAACTCTGACAGCTCAGTGCACAGCTTTGAGTTTTTAAAGGAAAATGGCTTAATCAGTAAATTTTCAAGAAGCTTGATTTCTTTTGGGAAAAGGTTCTTTTATTTAGCACTTTGCACTTTTCGGTGACATGATTGTATTACAAACATACTTTAAATCCTCCGAAAATGTTCCGTGTACTATATCTGAAGTTATACAATGTCATATGCTTATAAAGGATTGCTAAAATGTCAATGGATTAAACAAATGTTCTCTGGAATTGAAACTCAACAATAACCATCAATCTGTTTAACAGTGATGTGCCTATACATGATAAACAAGAGCACCTTTTTTACCAGAACAGAAATTTAGGTGTTGATCTAATTCTAAACGTTATAATGTTGGCATACCATTATAACGTCATCATATAATCAATGTGTAAAAAGTCGACCTCGAAATCAGTTGTGCGTCAAAAATTATTTTAGGAGAAAGGTCTAGAAAATTACCCTCTTTTTCAAAAAGTATATCGCACGTTGTTGGTGGTACGATAAAAAACTACAGAAAAAAATTATAGAGGAGATAATTATCTAAAAAAAGGGTTTGAGAAATTCTCAAATAAGAGTTATAGTTCTCGAACTATGAGCTCAAAAAAGTACTAAATACTTATTTGTTTACTAAAAACAAATACCATACATCAGGCATAGAAAATGAACCTTACTAAGTGTATCGAAAATTAAAACAAAAGTTTATCGAATTGTACTCTTTCATTTTTCGAAAACAAGGCCTCTCCAGACATATATTGCATTACTTTCTTAATGTCTTGTATTTTTATTTTTTCATTTATAGGAACTGGTTCTTGATATGACCTTGCAGTTGGCAAATGCAAAATTACTTTTGGTTTAAGTAATTTAAAACTGTGTGACAAGAAGCCCCTTATGCAATCGGTTGTTGTAACATAGCCAGGAGATTCACTAGTATATTGAAACTGATTATACTGTGTAAATCCAAAATTTATTTTTTTGTTGGTCTATTGATTTGGTCGTCTTTTTATAGAAACTAGGGCACCAGTTTTTAAAGTCTTGTAGTTTATTTCCGTAACAGTGAAAGGGCTTTTTTACAGTATAAGTACCAAATTTGTATTGTTAATACACTCAATCAAGGAGTAGGGTAGCTTAGTTTTGTATGAATTTGACTCAAAAATCGAAGCTGGCTAATTAACTGTGCACAATTCACTGTGGATCACAATTCACTGTGGTCTATTTGTTAGAACACAGCTAATTTACTTCGCGTTTTACAAAATTTTCATTCATGTAAATTTACATCTCAAATAGATAATATTTTTTTTAATTTCTTACATCTCAAATAAATATATGAAACATTGAGAAACTAATAAAAAATTTAATCAAAATTAATTTCTTTTCTAACACTTGACCATGTTTAAATTCTATCAATACAATCGGAACCGAAATCTTTTTATTTTCTTTTTTTCTATGAAGGTAATGATTCAATAAACGATATAGAATAATGTCTAATTAAATAATCTAAGAGAATGGCATGGGGGCCGGTTCACTGTGATGGACAATTCATTGTGTGCATTTTACTGTGGCGCACTATTCGCGCCCGCAAATAGTGCACCACAGTGAAATGCACTCAGTGAATTTGTCCATAACAGTGAATTGCCCCACAGTGAATGGTGTACAGTGAATTGTGCACAGTGAATTAATGTCCCCACAGTGAATTGTGTTCTACAGTCAATTGTGCACAGTGCATTGTCCATACAGTGAATTGTGCACAGTGAATTAGCCTAGACCCCTAAAAAATGTACTGTTATTTTACTCATTGGTTTACAATTTGGATGTTTAAATGCGTTTTTGCATTTAAACATCCAAATTGAATTTTTAACACTTGTACTATTCTTACACTCACCGATTCAATCTTTTATTACAGTTTGAACTTTAAAAATGCTTCTACGTGAAATTTGAAAAATTAACTTATATCATTTTGCCACCTTACCATCACACAACTAACGACTTTTTAGTACAAAGAGCTAGTTCTAGTTCTGTAAAAAACAGAACCAGAACTGCCCTGTTAACTTAAAATGACTTATCTGCATTTTTGGCTTTTTGATATAAATGTCTTTTGATATAAATGTCTTTCATATATTCATATATTGTCTTTCATATATTGAATATTCATTTATCAAAACAGAATTCATGAAAGAAAGAGCAAGACACGAAGCACGATAGAGACAGACGGATGACAATAAAGCCAAAACATGTTCAGTGCATCATGAAATGTGTTAGAAACAAAGCTGAAATTCGATCATGATGATCAGAACTATGTAGCATATAGTTTTTTCACATCTGCAGCATAAATAGACAAAATGAATACTAATTATTTTGATGCAAGGGACTTGGTATTCATATTTGGATTTATCACTTTTTAAGAGACACCTGTGTTTTAAAATGTTTCATAAAAACTATATATTTTTATTGCGGATGGTCACCTCAACTGATCTTACGAAGCTTAACTAATCAAACTTTCATTGAAGCTAAGAAAGCACTTTATTTAAAATAATTATTATGTGTCTTTCTTAGAAATGAACCATAAATATTACAAGCTTTGAAAAACTTATGCACTAAAGCTTAATGTTGTGAGCAGATATGCCATAAGCTTGCGGTGAAGCTTATACAACTTACAAAATTATCTGTCTTGAATTCGCAGATAAATTCAAAGCTACACACCGTCTGAGCTTAAAAAAAACTTTTCTTTTTAAATACACAAATAAAGTAGCGTACCTAGGTGCGAAGAAGAAAAAAACAATTAAAATAGTTAAGTATAGATTATTTGATCGTTTGTAAAGTTAGTCAACTATCCGCTGTCACTTTTTCATATTTCTGAAAATAAATGCTAATTCCTCGAACTAATTTTTTCAACTCTTTTGAACCTTGACTTCTGTGTGGCCAATAGATTGTGACATTAACAAGATTTTGAATAGATAAGAGTGGTAACAATCTGTTATCTTTAGAATAATATTAACTAAATTTACTGCGTCCAATTAACTTTTAGGACAATTTAATGTAGTTCAGAATTTTCTGTGGTAGAAATGAGGTGAAATATCTAGGAAATCACTGGATGAGGGACTTGAAGATGAAGTGGTATTGTGGTTGCAATTTGACCTGGTTTGACAATAGGCCTTTTGAAGTCTTCGTTTATACAGGGTGAAAGGTATAAGGTGCACCAAAAAGCTTGAGCGTGTAGGTGGAGTTAAGACAAGAAAAAAATCGTATGGGAGGGGGGTCTATTTCCCCCCGTTTAGGCGATAGGGGCAATTTTCTAAAACATTGACTTAAATCAGAAAAAAAATTATTTAAAAACAACGGTGAATGATATAAAGTTTTGTTATATTTTTTTGGAAAGCCAGAAAAATACTCTTTTATTTAATTTCTAAACTAACTTGTTTAACTAAACAGTTTAAAAAAATTAATTTTCAAACTCAAAATTTTGAAAAAAAAACTAAAAAAAAAATGTTTAAACTAATTTTTTTCAAAATTTTATGTAATTAACTATTATTTATAGCCAAAGTTTCTTTTCTCAAAAACTAAGATACATTTTCTCATCCGGTTTTCTGTTTTTGACTAAAAAATAATAAGAGCATTGAATTTTTAAAATAAAAATAATAATTAATTACATAAAATTTTGAAAAAAATTTGTTTCATTTTTTTCTTCAAAATTTTGAGTTTGAAAATTAATTTTTTTAAAACTGTTCACTAAAACAACTTAATTTAAAAATTAAATAAAAGAGTAGTTTTCTGGCTTTCCAAAAAAATATAACAAAACTTTATATCATTCACCGTTGTTTTTAAATAATTTTTTTCTTATTTAAGTCAATTTTTTAGAAAATTGCCCCTCCCGCCTAAACTGGGGGAAATAGACCCCCCCTCCCATACGATTTTTTTTTTTCTTAACCCCATCTACGCTCAAGCTTTTTGGTGCATAGATAATGTGTCTCGTTCGTTTTGTTGACTAATTGACAAGTTGTGGGTTGTTTGAAGTCACAGATTTATGAGAAGAAGGCTACATATATATGTATATATTATGAAACAGCTGATAATTTATAGCCGAAGTTCTCGTCAAAACAATTAAAATTCCAAATATAATTATGTCGATGAATTTAAAAAGATTTTCAGTATTTCATGTTTTGATTTTTTTTAATCTTTTGAAAAAAGATACAGTAGTATGGAATAAGAAAAGAGTTATAAGAATGACACCACGCACCGCCGGCAAAAATTCAATTATATAAAATTTCATCAAAATGTATTTTTTTCTATAAAAATATAATTATCGGATTTTGTACTTTTTTTTTTTCAAAAATTACTTTTTTTGAATTTTTTTTTGAGTTTTCTTTATACTTAGCAGTTGTTTTAGAATATTACTAGGTTAAAATCTTTGCAGCCGATGAAAGACATTAACATGGGCAACAAATCACTCATATTAAATTTTATCGCAAATGGTAGTATGTTTTTTGAAAAAATTAAAATTATAAGTTTTTGACAACAAAAAACTTTTTAATTTTTTTTTAGTATTATTTAGAACATTAAATTTGGTCAAACTCGGTGCAGCCGTTTAAAAGAAAGTCGAAGTAATATGCTTTGGCAGGTACCGTTAATTAGCTGATTCTGAAACCAAATTTGCTATGAAGGACATCACCAACGACAAAAAATCCCTAGTAAAAACTTTTTTTTTCGAGAAAAATGGAATTAACGTTATGCTACCGTAAAAAAAAAATAGTTTGTACCAACTCCAGACAGATAGACAGACTGACAAATATAATTTTCGGACCTACTTCATCGTAATGTCAGGTTTGATTGTTATCTAAAAACTTTTTTTTTAATGATGAATGCATAACTTGCCTTGCCATATATGTAATACTATTTGAAATATTTTTAATATTTTTTCTTATTAAGTAACGTCTGCTATAAGTGTGCTGTTACACCATGATTCCAGAGTCATGACTCTTTTTCAGAACACGTTAGAACAAAAAAGATAAATAAATGAAAAGACCATCGTTTGCTCTTTTTCTCTAACGTAATTTGAAAAAGAGTCATGACTCCAGAATCATGGTGTAATAGCACACTAACTTACAATTTACTTCTGAAAAATCTGACTTTCATTTTATTGTTTTTCAATTGAATTGTTTCTATTGATATTAAATTGTATTTCAAAATCTTTTATGACCTACCTTAAGTGAAATCCCACATCAATCATCCTTGAATCGATCCACATATCCTTCTCCAATTTATCATTGTAATTTAACAAATCTGAATCTACGCCCTTACATCAGCAATGAAATCAGTTTATATGCTATAAAACGTCTATTCTTCAATCATTAGGCAAGGATTTTCAAGAAAATTTGTTCAAATTGTCAAAACCATCAAGAGATGATGTTGTAAAGGATAATACCTTCAATACTTTTACATTACGAATGTAATAATATGTTGTCACTATCATTGTCGACCAAATCCTAGCATTTTCTATCTCGATTTCAATTCTGTTTTTTTTTTTTTTTGTTTTATTATTTCAATTCAATTCATTTTCCAATCAATTTTGGCATTAAAGACTTTTCCAAGCAATTGGCATCGTAGTCGTTGACAGGCAAGCGTTTTCTTTCTGGAAACTCAAGACTGTGAGACAGACTAACATTACGGATTTGCGAATGAAAATGGAAGAGAAAGAACAAGAGTGTCTGTCCGCAGGGCACAAAGAAGTCAAAGCAGTTATCCTTTTTATTTTTTTTTGTTGTTGGTTATAGCTTGAGTCACACACCGAATCTGCATCAAGCGAGGAAATTCGATTTAGCAGAAGAAGCGCGCCGCACATCTATTTGAACTTAATACCCGTAACGAAAAATGTACAATTTTACTGTGGGGATTTGGCTTTTTTTTATGGGAATGACGAGTTGGGTGGAGAGAGCCAATAAAATTGTAAAATGTCCCGCCGCTGGCGGGTTATTCTGGTAACTGGGAGTTCTTTTCGGGAAATTTAACTACCGATTCGCTGCAGAAGATTTACATCATTCGAAAAAAAAAAATATACATTTGCGAATGATCTTTGTAATAAAAGTAATGGAATTTAATTTGGCAGAAAGAAGGCCAATGTTAGCAATGGAATGCGTTCTTTTTGCTGTAGGAAGCAGGTATGCTATGCTTATTTTCTTGTAAGCCAAATAATGTAAACGGGACACGAACTCAATATATATAATTCAATATTTTACATTGGGTTAGTATTATACTTAAATATTTTTGTTTGTGTTATAATTTTTTTTTAGCGCAATTCCCTTCGTCTTTTTACCAAAGATGTTTATCAGCCCTCTAAGGGAATCCGACGGTAGATTTGCTATTAGAGAATCCGCAAGGCATACGCGGGAATAAATGTCGGTAACGTTGTTCGAAAAATTGGTATTACTGAAACCGAAAGGCATCCGCACCACATCCGCACTCGATACAAATGTTGGAAAAGCAAATCCGCAGTAAAATTGGTGCGGATGAAAGTGATTTTTATGAAAAAAAAAAAAAAATCAAGAAAAAGCAGATAGTCAACAATTCTGAATTTTTTGAAACAGAAATAAAAGTTTTGGATCGCCGAAACGCATAAAGTTTTTTTTTAGTATTTCTAATAATTTATTGACAATGGCCGTTTTCGAAAACGTCATCTGCATTTTTTTTAGGAAGTGCAACTTTGGTGTCGTTTTTTAGCCAAACCGTGGACATCTTCCGAGAAATATAGACCCCACGACCTGGTTTGACATTTCTTTTATCCAACAGCATATTTACCTTGTAAATCGGTCGAGTGATTGCTGAATCACAGACGGATTAAGATTGGTCGTTAAAATCATTAAAAAAGTATCTTCGATTGCTTTTCTCGTGTGAACTTGAACGCGCCCAATTTCAACTTTTGACATCCCCGATAATACAGTTTCAAAAATGGAAAAGTAGTTCTTGGATCGATAATGCAGCTCATTCATCGGATTCAGTTATGGAATTTTATGCGAATGCGGATCCACTGCAAATCCACTGCGGGTCCACTGCGGATCCAACCGACTCCCGGGGAGTGAAATTTTGCGAATTCAATAATAGGTATGGATAAAAAAAAAATTGAAATTGTATTTGCGTTTTGATTCACTTTTATATTAATAGCTGAAGAAATAGTTTGGATAAACGAAAATAGAATTCGCAGAAAATTTTGGGTGTATAAAAGTCCCAAAAATTATTGGTAGAAATAGAAAGACCTGGATTTGGTGAATAAGTATGTACATACATACAAGTCTGGCTGTAAGAAGTGGAACGTGAATATCCGAAAAATCAACTTTTTGGATTTTGCTTTCCTGTCCAATTTTTATTCTAAAATGAATAACACTGTGCCCTGATTACGAAAATATAAGAATTTTTCTTATCGCTCCAAATCTTGGTTGAACATTTTGAAGACCAACGAAAATAAGCCTTATAAAGTAACCTATACATACATACATATAATACCTATATATGTTTTAATTTCAAATCCTCCAGCAAAATAACGGCGATTTTTTCAAGGGAAACGTCTTTATTTTTCTTTCAGAAAAAGTATTTGCGATGCCTATATTTTTCCTTGGAATTTTTTCCAATTATACAGCTTTATTGAACAATCAAGAAAATTGAAACGATCCAAACCGCTTTGATATAATTTTGTTATTTTTTTTGTAATTACCGAGAAGAATAACAACGTAATATTTAGTTTAGCTTGGGACCATCTTACTCCATTAAATCTAAGGAAAACTAATCGATGCCGATTTTAGCGATGTGTACATATTTCCTGAAGTGACAAATTCTCCAAGAGTATTATTGTCATGAAAAGTGCATCTCACTTTAATCGTTCGGGTTCGATGATACATAGTACTTACTTACTAACGGTGTTTTGCACGCGAAGTTGGTAAAGGTCCTCTTCGACTTGCGTGCGCCATCTGCTACGCTGTCCTCCTATACTGCGCCATCCCACTGTGTTAGATTTGAAGACCATCTGGGCCCGAGCATTGGTATCCATTCGCTCTATGTGACCGCGGAGCCACTTTAGTCGTTTGCTTTCACTTTTTAGACAAGGTTAGTGCTGCTGTCCCTATTTATGCTGATAGGACCATAAATCGCGCGAAGAATTTTTCTTTCAAATTGTGCCTCTGGTGTTGACGTGAGAGTTATGCATTATTCTTTCCAGGATGATGTTAAAGAATTCGCATGACAGCGCATCGCCTTGTTTAAATACTTTTTCGACATCAAAGGTTTCGTTGAGGTCTTTACCGACCTTGATGGAGCAGCATGAATTCTCAATCGTCATCCTGCACAAACGGATGAGTTTGGTAGGTATGCCAAATCTGTTTCGTCTCTTTATATGCATCTGTCATCTTTATTGTTCTTAAGTTTAGATAAAGCTATCTTTACTTTTTCTAGGTCGGGTGAGCAGAATTGTTGGCCTGGCGTCGTCCAGGTAGAAAATGGTTTAATCTGCGGAATTCGGTTCATCATCGCCGTTGTATAATTTGCAGAAATCAAATAAAATGACAAAATAGTTGGTCTCTCCAATTCTGTAGAACTAACAACGCACGGTCGCACACATAAAGATTTGTTGAGAGTGTAAAGTCGTGGTTCTTCGGAGCTGCCGGTGACAATAAATTTCTTCTTCTTCTTCTTCTTCTTTTTCGACGATATTATGATCTCGAGTGGGATCACAACTTTCCCACTTCACCGCTTCTCTACTGATCTGCTTGTGGGGTTCGTCAAGTTGACCTCAGAAAGTGTCGGCAAGCTTCCCGGTTATGGATTGTTCCATGTCTGAGGCCAACTAAATGCTGGTGTCGTTGCATTTGTTTTCTCCAGGAGTTCTTGGGCCTGCCTCTCTTCCGCGATTGTACTGGAACGTTGTATGATAATGCTTTTTGGACGGGGTTCTCAGCGTTTTTCCTTAGTACATGACAGTACCAGCTGAGTTTGTCGTGCTGCACTTTTTGCACGATGGTTTCTTTGACGTGGAGGCTTTTCCGGATCTTTCTACTCCGTATTCGGTCAAGCTTTGTCACTCCTGCTGTCATGCGAAGCATCTTTATCTCAGTTGCCGTCATTTTGCTTTCATACCACTGGTACATAGTCCAACATTATGAACCGTATGTAAGCGCTGGACGGACCACAGTTTCAGCTAAGGGGCAATTTTTCGGTCACAGAAGATGGCAGTGTTCTCACGCCACTTCATCCACCCTACGCTTACGCGATGGTTGACGTCCTCATTACAAGTTCCTTTCTTATTGATCATAGATCCAAGGTATTTGATATTTTTTCGCACTTGGGAAGCACAGTTCCGTTCAAATACATATCCGGATAGGCCTGAGTGGATCAGAAAATGGGCAACAAAGGTATTCGGTCTTTTTTTGGCGCTTATGCAATACCCATTTCCCTCCAGAACGTCCACCCATACGTCCAGTGCTCGTTGCAAGGATGAAGGATCTTGACTTATGATGAGTCCATCGTCAGCAAAGATTAACTGAGTCACTTTCGGGTCCCTCACCTGATCTTCAAGTAGATAATTAAGCACTGTTATAAAGAGCAATGGGTTCAAGACGCTTCCTTGGTGTACACCAACTTCGATTGGGGAATTTTCGGTGACTCCTGCAGTGAATCGAACCTTTGTTTTGACTTGCTCGTACATATCCATGATCATCTGCACGTAGATTTCTGGAACTCTTCATTGTCTTAGGGCCACCCATATGAGATCCCGTGGTTGTCGATCGAACGCCTTATCAAAATCAACGAACACAGCATGCAAATCGTTCTAGGAATCGCTATGTTTTTCCATTCTGATTGCATCTGTGGTTGATTTGCCCGAGACAAACCCGCACTGGTCATCAGATAGCCGTGTTATTTTTCGCAGGCGGCCATCCAACACCCGCTCAACGATCTTCATGGTATGTGACATCAGCTTCATTGATCGGTAATTGTCGCAGTTCCTCGTATCACCCTTCCCCTTGTAAATTGGAAAAAGATAACTTTCCCTCCATTGATTAGGAATTTGGTCACCTCTGATAAATTTGGAGATGACAAAAATTTATTTATTTGCATGCTTTCTTTTTAAGAATTCCTTGCAATAGGATTACCGTGAAGTTTAATTCTATAACGTAGAAAATATAACAACTGCGTTAATATTATTAGCTATTGATTCTTCAATTTCTAATCTTTGCTGGACGTCCCCCATGAGGTATGCAATCAAAAATAAAAAATCAACTAACTCTCTTGATTTTAAAGTTACATAACCTAAAAATGATTTAACACACAGTGTTATGTACATAATGTTTAAAGCAATGTTCTGCGTGTGTTCAAAATTAATAATGTCATACTCGACTATAGTAGAACCACTTCAGCAAATTTAATAAATTGTTATTTAAGTGATAACAATTCGCACATTAACACTATCACACTTGCAGAATAAAGACATTTGATTACGTCCTCTTACCATAAAATATTATGTTAACCAGATGATTCAGTTAATATATACATATGTAATTTGAATATAAATTTATGGCACCGCGCCCATTAAAGGACTTTCAAATTGCAAGCTACTTAAAAACAGTCAGCTAATTAACGTATGTTTCCTGACAAAAAAGAACCCAGAGAAATAATGGAAAGAAAGAATCAAGCTGATTACATACACAAAATTTAAGCCCATTTTGTATAAAATTTGTGTGTTAAAATTCGATATTGAATAAATAAACCAATAGCCACAATCTCACAATGAATCAAATTTTATGTTTTATCAATTTGGTAGCTATTTGCTAATGAAAAGTCTCCTCATTATGCATTCAATCATCGTTGTACCACACACCACACAAACCACACAAACCAAAATACAACTAATTCAAAGTTCCAGTGTTGTTATGTTCTGTTCTGTTTCATCCTCTCGAAAACCGATAAAAGCGCCCCCTGTTAAATAATAATTCATTGCATTCAATGAACGCCCACTTTGAATACCCATCGGGATTTATCTACACGTCCAATTTGCTATGTTACATGCTCGACCATAATCACACGAAACAAATTTGAATAAAATTAATTTTGGTCTATAGTCAGAAACGTTGAGGTTTTAAACATCCCAAACACAGACATAAACACACAAACTCCATACCAACTAATATAGGCATTTATTTAATGGTCGTCCTTCAAAATCTGTCTGTTTAATATTGAAATACAAATTCCAGGAATTAAATATTCTTCTCGCAAAATGTTTACCTTATTTTGATTTTTTTACATGTTTTTTTTTTGTTGTTGTTGAAATAAATAAAAAAAAAATATTATATAAATTAACCAACAATTTTATTATTCGATAATGTTGTTGAATGACACTACACCTCGTGTCTAAAACAACTCGTACTTTTCCAATGAAAAAATAAATAAATTAAAAACAATGTAACATTGCGTTTGAAAATTATTTATTTTTTTGTTTGTTAAATTTCATATAAATTTACAAATATTTATTTATATAGGCACTTAAAATTGCCACATTAGCGTGTTTCTTTAATTAATTGCAGAAATGCATAATTGGTATATCAGTATAGGTTTTCACGAAACCGCAATGTCAATTATTTGAATTATTAATAAAATAATTAATCAACAAAATAAAATTTAAAAAAAAAAAAATCCTTTTTGGTGATAATTTTGTTTGGCACATTGACGCTGATTTTATTATTTTTTCCTTTCCCCTTTCGTAAAAGTTCAACATTTTTACACTTGACTTGATGTATTTGGAGGAAAGTGCATTTCAAATGGGTATTTAACAGTCTGGGACAACATAAGTGATACATCTTCTGTATAAATTTTAATTATTCTGCCCTATCCAGACATCCGTCAGGACAGAACACTTTCCGATTTTTATTAAATCGAACAGCTGTTTGGAACATTGTTATGTGAGATTCACTGGAGTTCTTGCAGACCTCGGCTCTGATAAGCTAATTTTACCAAAAATATTTTATCACATATCATGCAATCTTGTTCTAATCTTTACGAATATTCGATTCAAATTTGGAAGTGTTTTTGTACAGTCAGCATAAACGGGAGCGTTATGATATCTCGCAATTTAAAATCTCTAATAACAAAATCAGTTTTTTTTTAAATGTCGAAAAACAAAATCTCGCAAGTTGAAAATCTCGCTTTTCCCAAATATGCAATTACAAAATCTTGTGTTTTTTTTTTAAATTTACTTTTACTTCTCTCACACAAAAATCTTGCAATTTTCAACTGAAATTGCGCAAAATAAATACTGAATCTAAAAGAAACTGCGGATACACCCAAACAAGTACGGGTTTTGTCTTTTACATCCATGGCGTTGATTTGAAGGCAACAAAAATGATTTAACATTTGACTGTAGCGATAAGAATTGACTAATTTTTGAAGCAGTATTACTAAGCTAGGCACTATTGCAATAATCACTTATCAACTAATCAACTTAAAGAAATTGCGATAATTGTATAAAATATAACAAATAAGCATCGCACAAAGTCAATTTCAGTTTCAATCAAATATCAATTATTATCGTATTTCTGCTAAGTGAAAATGCTAAGCATTAGTTTCACACTAAAAATCAAATTTAAAAAAAATGCTTCTTTTCTAAGCACTGAGCCACAATAATTGATAAGTGTTTTCTTTTACGCTTGATCGTTGACTTCGGTTGTCTCTCCATGTGGGGAATTTACCGTAAAAAAAATTGCTTGGATTATCATTTTTTTTATCGATAAGTTCAAGAAACAAAATGTTGGTGCAACAAAAACTGATAATTCCATTATTCACCACAACTTCCCTATCCGTTAAACGAATTGTTGGCATTTAAATCGAACGGAAAAAATAGAAAAAACCAGAATGAAGCAACAAAAAAATGTGTACACTAATAAAATAGTCGTCTTCTTAGTGGATTGATAATCACAAATTAATAGAAATAAGTAGTGCAATAAAGACCATGTGTGGAATTCAATAAAGTGGTTTCCTATTAAACGTGAGATTGCAAAAGGACGAGCGACAGTAATAAATAAAATGGAGTCTGATGATTGGCGTTGGCGGCCATGAAATAGCTATAACTCCTGTCAAAAATAGTGTTGGTGTTCACAGGTTGTTGTTTTGTCTTTCCTTTCAAAACAAAAACATATATTAATCAAATATCTTGTTTGCTCAACAAAAAATTGTCAACATTCATGATAAGTTGCAATGTGATAAGTGACAAGTTGTTGGTGCAATAGGATAATGGTATCGTCAAATTGAGTGTACAATTTTGCCAGTTCTAGGTGAAAAGTATTCCAAATTCGTTTAAGAAATATTCTGAACTACACTGCACGGTCTAAAGTTAGGCTCTTGGGTAAAATGATGCATTCTAAGGAACACTCCCTATACATTAAGATTAAAATCAAATTTTGCGTTTCTGATAAGTATACGAAAAGTATAAGATAAGTCGCGATTTATCCAAATAGAAGATTTTATGACGAGCAATCGCACGAATCAGAATCGGGAAACCAACATTCAGCGAGAATCGAAATAAATTTTTATTATTTCCTCAAAATCTGACTATGACGGTGCCGTGAAATAACGCCAGGTGAAATAATGTCAAATTTCAAAACTTGGTCTTGTTTCGCTTTCCGACAGTGTAATAAGGCCAATTTTCAATCGTTGGCTTTATTTTAATTTACAGAAGTGGAATTACGCCTAGTTGGTCTTATTGCGCTTTCAATTGATGCATTCCCGTCTATTGGAATACATTTCAATGAAATACGACCAAATCTTAAAATTGTAGACACATCGTGAATGGACTGAAGTGTGCTTTCCTTCACATGACTTAGTACTTTGTGGTGACGTAAAAGCACCAAAGAATACAAGGAATTCATTAGTTTGGTGTTAGGCCTTACGTTACTTTCGAAAAGCTATATAAATATGTATGAAATGAACACTTTGTTTCTATTCAGGTTTCGGAGAGCGAAATCGAATCAATAACGTTGTTTGTTTTTTGCCAATTGGTGGGCAGGACAAAATATCAAGAGCGGAGCGAAAAAGTTCAAAACAAGGAAGGATCAATTTGTGGTGTGAAAATTAATAATTCGCGCGAATTTTCAATTTTCACACCACAAATCGATCATTTCTTGTTTTTATTTTTTTTTCGCTCCACCAATAAGCTGCTCGCTTGGTAAACGAAAAGGGAGCATTTAATTTTAATTTTTGTTTCAAATATTTAATAGACACATGCTTTTTGAAGCAATTCTCACTTTAAAGAAAACTAAATATTTGACATATAGGCACTGGAATAGTCGGTATATAATATGAATTATTGAAGTTAGCCTTTTTTAATTTATACACCCGAAAAAAAAAAAAAAAAAAAAAAAAAAACAGATAATGGGATAATAATTTTGTACTTGACTTTTATTTTCATTGTTACATTGTCTATTTTTTTTTGGAATGGAATACTATTTTATTAATATTTAATTGAATAGCATAGGATATGAATTTTAATATTCGGTTGTCATGTGGTGAAGTATTAATACCCACAACAGGATATTAAAATTAACCACAAATAAAATTGTAGGCCATCAGTTGGCATGGCGTACATCAATTTGTATGACAAATGCATATTTTAAAGGGCTGGGGACGACAACATTATGGTGGTCAAGAGAATCTTTTTTAATGCAAGTTTTTTTTTGTTGTAAATTTATATAAAAAAAAAGTTTTGTGAATTAAAAATAAAAGAATGAAAAATGTCATTTAATATGCAAATTACTTTTATAAGAGGATTTGGAAATCAAACAAACTTTTTTATAAATTTATTTTAAATGGAAGTCTATAATAATTGAAATATTTCTCTCATAAAGAATGAATGTTGTTTTTTTTTTGTTAAGAATAATATTTAATTAATAAAAATAGTAAATCAATATAAAATGAGCTTTTTAAAAATAAGACAGAACTTTCTATTTTCAAAAGAAAAACTGATAATGATTGATGTTTTGAAAGCTCATTAGAATCAAATACATTAATTACCAACGACAATGTTAAACGAAAACTACATTGGATAATTGAGCTTCTCTTCACTATTCAAATGATTAGGCAGGCGCCTTCCATGTAATTATACCATTGCGGTCATTTGTTTGCGTTTCCATCCATTGAAATGCAATCGATTCTATCGTATAAGCTTAGTGATGATTTTACACGCCGCCGCAACCGTCAGCGTTAGCTGTCATTGCGGTTTTCGTTTTTGCGTCTATTTATTTTTGTTTGCTCACATACAGATATTGCGTTTTGTTGTGATTAGTCACCTTGACTTTGTAATTTTGTATAACAAACCATTATCGATACAAATTCAATATATCACGTTACTGGGTATGGGATTTATAGTTCCTAGTTGTGGTTAAGTAATATTTTGTTTGTATCATCAAATTTAAAATGAGTTATTTTTATCGATTGCATTGCAATATTGTATACGGATTAAAATTTTACGTCTGTGTACGAAAAAACCTATAGTATAGGCCAAGTTACTTAAACGCTCTTCTTATGTAGCAGGCCTTATAATACTTCGTTATTTCAAACACAATATAGTGTCTGTCTAACTTATTTGCTTACAGTAGATACTTATAAAGGGTTTTCCAATAAGAGGTGTTATTTTGATATTCAAAGAAAAATGGCATTTTATGAGATAAATGATCGGATGTTTATTTCATTATAAAGAGGAAGGTATGCCGTTAATAATGGAACACAACATCAGCCAAATGGGCGCCAAAACCACGCTTACAGGACCATATCCTTTTCATGAAATTTTTCATAACCAAATCGCAAAGTGACTGCCCTATGATCTCGGTGTCCAATTGTGATCACCTCTTCGAGAGATAACACGGTCCGGAAACTTTTCCCGTAAAAGATCGATGGTTTCATTGCTTGTGTGGCACGTAGTGCCGTCTTGTGGAAAGTAAACGTTGTCCAGATCAATACCATCCAATTCCGGCCATAAAAAATCATTAATCATCTCTCGATAGCACAATCCATTGACCGTAACTGTTGCTCCAGCCTCATTTTCGAAAAAGTAAGGTTCAATGACCCCGCCGGACCATAAACCGCACCAAACAGTCACGCGTTGAGGATGGAGAGGCTTTTCAACAATAACTCTTGGGTTTTCCGAGCCCCAGATGCGACATTTTTGCTTGTTGACGGGCCTCATCAGTCAAGATGATTTTTCGATGAAATTCTGGATCATTTTCATGCATTTCAAGGACCCAATCAACAAAGACACGACGTTGTTGATGATCAGCCGGCTTGAGTTCTTGTGTTAACTCAACTTTATAAGCCTTAAGACCGTCTTTATGCAAAATACGGTGTAATGACGTTTGTGGAATGCCTAATTCCAAAGAACGACGAGGAATGGACAAACCTGGGGTTTCTTCAACACTTTGGGCTACAACAGCAATATTCTCAGTTGTTCTTGAGCGACGTGCACGGGTTTTATTCTTCACATCACTAACTTGTCCCAACAGCTCGAATTTGTCCACCAATTTCTGTATTGCGGTCCGACAAGGTGCTTCACGACGACCCAAAAATGTTTTAGTTTTACGAACCGTCTCTGCCAAATTTTCACCATTTTTATAGTGAATTTCAATGCGTTGTTGAAGCGTGTATCGTTCCATTTTTATTAATGGCGTAGTTTCTACTTGTCAAATGTCAAAAAATGACAGCTTCAAAAGTGACAGCTACCGATATAGCGGGCTATTCAAAATAACACCTCTTATTGGAAAACCCTTAAGAAGATAGAACTACACTGACAATTATAGTGAAATATAAAGTATTGTTTCGTAGATGATTTTCGATGCTAAATGTAGGGATACACTATGAGGACTCAATTAGACTAGAGCTATGTCAAGATATTCAGATTTTTTTTTTGCTTTTTAATCTTCAATAATCACTTTGAAAAAATGGAAAAAAAAACATTTTCATCTTGCTTTTTTCAAACAATTGAAGCAACTGTCCGCATCCTCTACCTCACATGTATATATGTTCTCACAGTTGAATAGAATTTCACAGTTCACTTTTGAAATGTAGTTGATAAAATCTTCAGTTCTTTAGCTCTTTATGTCAAGTCAATCGATTCTATTTTGAATATTGGGTTGCGTGAAACAAACATTCACAAACCACCAGGTACAATACCTGTGTTTTTTTTTGAAAAGCTTTCCGTAGTGAAGTTGGATTTTCCATACAAAAATCTCACTGCCGATCACTACCGATAAAAGGAGAAGTGAAATCTTACTGCCGATAAATTTTCGACTTTTATTCGAGTATCGATCAAAATTTTTGTTATTGTTGGTACCAATGGTAAATTCATGTATCTCGATAGGGGTATGTTCGTAAAGTTATAGATGTAGTGGCTTTTAAAGTGTGATCTTGTTTTATGTTCGATTGCCTACACACATACCAATAATCTGGAAAGAAATTATCAAAATTTTATTATTTTTATAAGTGTTTTTCACTTTGAAAATACTTCTTTTACAAATGGATTGTTTTTTATTCTTCTTTTTTTCTATTTTATTCTGTCTGACAGTTCAGGTAGTACCATATTTCAAATATACAGTCCGTTATTGCAGAGTTCTCCAGTCAATTATTTTGGATCCAAAATGTCCTGATTTCGGTCGGTTATGTCAACGGCCTTATTAAATTTCTACCGAATTTTCGTCATTTTACGGTGCCGTAAAATATATCCCTCACAATTATGTTGACCATGAGTGGCTGAGTGCACGATCCAAAATCAACTGCTTAAACTTGAATTTATTCGTTTAAAATCAAATCGCCGTTGGTTGATTGGAAATTCGGAAAATTCTTTTTTTGAAAAATGATTTTCTATTAAGTTTTTTTTTTTTTTTTTTTTTTTTTTTTCAAAACGGCGCACCAAGCGCTTATTGGGTTTTATTCTAGTTGAATAGCCGCCATTTATTTTTTATTTTCAAATATTTTTTTTTTCAAAAATTCTTTTTAAAAAAATTTATGCAATAAAATAAAATTATGAAAGACATCACCGTCGGCAGCAAAACACTTTATTAAAATGGATCGTTTTTTTTTTTGGATAGAAATAAAATTATCTGTCTGACAGAGTAGTACCGTATTTTAAATACAAAAACGGGGCTGCAGATGCGGCTGCCAATGGGTTTTTTGGGAATTTCCCACTTCACTATGAATAGATTGCCAAAAAAAAACACGGGTAATAATAAAACGATCAGTTCATAATATGCATTAACTTGTTCGTTGTAATTTTTCAACACACTTATAAGAAAGAAGTGTGATGTCGATGTACAAAACCTGTAGAGTGCACACTGAAGGGGTTGTGACTACCCTTATATAATGTTGATAATACACAGCACAAGCGCTTAAAAAAAATGTGAAGAGAATTTTTAAAAAGATGCCAAATCAATGCACAAAGAAAGAATCTCTATTTAACAGTACGTCCGAAGAAAGGCTCAAGGGTGAACTAATAAGCATTCTTATAGCTATAACCGATATTACGGTGGAATATTTTAACAACTGGCTATTTTCATTAAACGCTGTTGATAGAAGAAGTGATAAAATAATGTTAAACAAAAAATATTTCGGTATTCAGATGTTGCAAAAAAGAAGCATAGAAAGATAGTGTCTAATTTAAAGTAGAGAGCATCCATTGGGCTTTCGAAGGAATATCTGCACCAGCTGGTGATGCAAACCAGTCTTTTCAGGAACTTCGACATGCTAACGCATAGTTTAGGATTACATTTGAAATTGCAGATCAAAGAAGAAGGAATGCTTGGGAGATTGGTTCACCAAAGTTAATAAACAATATTCAGGGAAATACAACTTATTTTGGATAAAGACAAAAATCTTAAGGTATAGATGGTAACAGTATTACAAAAGACTTGTAAATGAATGAAACGTTTCCCCTCTGACCCAAACTACGAAGAAGTGGTCGAAGAAGTTATTACTTCGGTAAAAAAAACTCCAAATTCCAAGAAGGAAATCGATTGGCACATTCAGGATAGCCTCAGAGGTCTAGAAAAATATGAGAAAATTAGAGGAACGATGCATGTTCTCTCTTTCAAGGTCAAATATAGACGAACGGGATAGTTTGTTTGCATATTTTATGAAAGCAATTGCTTCCATGGTAAGTATGGTGATCTATAACTGCCAGATTTGATATCATTTATCTAACGGAAAACAAAAGCAATCACTTTAAATGCAGTCATTAGAAATTTGATTGTTAAAGCGTTTGCACAAGTTTGAGTTTCGTGTGTTTTTTCGGCTTTTCTTTCGTTTAATGTTATCAAAGTCCTACTGGAATATTGTTTATGACAAATGTGATTAATTAAAGCAAAAATGCCAGAATTAAGTGAGGTTCAAGTTGCCCAGGCCCTGTGTTTGATCGAAAATAGTTTTTGGTACCGTGGAGTGGCCTCAAGGCTAAATGTGTCAAAATCCGTTATTTTTCGAAATGTGAAAACGTATAGAGAAATCGGTTCTCTGAAAAGGAATCCCGGACAAGGTAGGAAACGACGCAAAGAGACGACAGATTTATTGGGACCTATGTCCTCAGAAACAGATCCGCGACGTCAATTGAGGCTAGGAACAGACTTCTGGAAGTGCGAAATGTAGGAATTTCGTCCAAAACTGTAAGAAGACGACTCAAGGATTCTGGGTTAAAACCGTGCACGTCAGTAAGAGCTCCACTTCTCACCAGGCGCCATAGAGTAGCGCGTGTTGCCTTCGCACGTAACCATATAAACTGGTCTGAGGTCGACTGGCAACGAGTGCTATTCACTGATGAATACAGATTTTGCCTCAAGCCGGACGACATAGTGTACAGACGACCAAATGAGCGGTATGCACAATGCAACATCATTCCTCGAGTTGCTTATGGTGGAGGTTCCATAATCGTTTGTGGTGGCATATGTTTGGGAGCCCGCACGGAGTTACATGTGGTTGAGAATGGCTCTTTGACAGCAGAGCGATGTGTGAGGGATATTTTTCAAGAAGCTGTTGTTCCATTTGTACCAAATATCGGCGAAAATTTCATCTTAATGCAAGATAACGCTCGTCCCCACACTGCGAATAGAGTTTCGGAGTATCTTCGAGAGGCCCACCTCAACACCTTAGACTGGCCAGCCTGCTCTCCTGATTTGAATCCTATCGAGCATGTCTGGGACATGCTTGGTAGACAATTAAAGGAGAAAAATCCGAGTCCATCAAACATAGAGGAGCTAAAAACTGCTTTACTTGAAGCTTGGGAGCAAATACCCCAGCAAAACATTGATAATGTAATCAGAATAATGCCAAGGAGAATTATTTCTGTCCTCAGTTCAAGAGGAAGGAATACTAAGTACTATCACATTCCCACTTTCAATAAACTTCAAAAGTATACTTCCAGTTTTGTAAAGCAATGAAAATAACTTTTTTTAACAGAATTTCCTTTTCTTAAGGTTTTTGTGTTTTTTTTTTAAGGAAAACAAGTAGCAGATTTTTTTTTATTTCAAATAACTCTAAATTGGTTAAGTTATAAATCCTCATCAAAAAAATAAAGATGAAATGAAAATAAACCAAGATTTTTCAATTTTTTCATGCGTTCCTCTAATTTTGTCCGGCAGTGTAGTTTGCGATTCTAATATTCTAAATTATCAGCGGGTACCAAATACTTAATCAGTCTTTGGAAAGTTTCCTTTTTTCAATTTGAGCTGATGTCTCACACTATGAAAATCGTTGATGATCAGTGTGGGTTCGTTTTGGGTAAATAAATCACAGATATAAGATCCATAGTGTAAAAATCGGGATCATGACGAAATCTAGAATGCCAAAAATCTCGAATGCCGAATATCTCGAAAATAAAAAAAAATTATCTAGAACGCAAAAATCCACAAAAATCCAGAATTAACAAAAATTTCGAAAGCCTCTATCTAGAAAAAAATCTCAAAAAAAAAATAAAAATTCGAGATTTTTTTTTTTTGTATTATTTTTGTAGACTAATTTTAATAATACTGAATTTACTGTGGATATTCTTACAGTTTCATTGACAATGTGTTTAGATGGTTAACTGTTCTCACAGGTGCATGAGTAGCAATGTGCAATTGTATGATTGATAACTTTACTTGTCAACTTTAAGTTTGTTAAGGAGAAGTAAGTTATCCAGAATGTTTAAAATTCGCGCGAATTTTAAACATTGCCTCAAAAATTCAAACTTACATTCTTAATTTTTGCATTCGAGATTTTTTTTTCTAGATTTTGGCATTTCGAGATTTTATTTTCTAGATTTTTGTTTTCGAGATTTTTTCCATTCTAGATTTTTGTTTTCGAGATTTTCATATTCGAGATTTTTACTTTCTAGATAATTAATTTCTAGATATCGTGGTAGACCCGTAAAAATCAGAATGGAAAATTACAGTGATTCCTCAAAAGTGTTGTGTTTGTTGATTCTGAAAAGCATTTAATCGGCAACAACGAGATCTACACGAATCACCGAAAATTCCCAAATCGAAGGAATTGTCTCGATTCTTTTACTCTTTATTATTAGACGTCTTGATTTTTTGCTTGAAGATAAGGTGATAGATTCTAAATTGAATCAGTTTTTTTTTTTTGCTAAAAATGTCCTTCATCCCTGGAACAAGCATTTGATGTATGGTTAAACGTGTTGAAAATTTTAAAAACATTATAGAAATGCTACCCAATAACCGATTCACTGACGCCTATTCCAGGATACGAAAAACAAAATTGCAAATTCTATAAAAAAGTTATAAAATGTAAATACATATATTTTAAACTCAATTTCAAAATATTTAAATATCTTTCTGTATAGAAAAACGATAAATTTGCTGACTGGTGTTGAAAAATATTTCTTTTTACCAGAACAGCATCCATTGATAGATAATATAAATATTGTACTGAAGTCGATATAAAACTTTTTCAAAGAAAATACCCTAAAGATACAAAAATACTGTCGCATCATAATACTTTTTTAAATTGGATTATTTTCTATTAAATGCGAAATAAATTTCCTGGTAATTAATTAAAATGGACAAAATCCAACTTAAAAATCAAAACATCTATATCTACAAAGTTTTTTACAATATGGCTCATACTGTCGAAATAGGAAAATAATCTAAATTAAGACCGTTCAAGAGCTTATATTATTTCTAAAATGTTTAAATGAATAAATTATCATTTTATCAGTTCATCTAATTTTATTTGAATACGCATAAAATTTAATTATAAATTCCAACACTACCAAAAACAGAGGGAATCCCTCAAGATCGTTTAACATTAGCATAATCATATGTATCTAGATAGGCGCTTATATTTCTATTCCGGCAAATTGATACGTGACTCAGTATCAAAACAAACTCCAGCTCTTACTTGATTTATCTAAATCAATCTATGAGGCAAATAAAATGCAAAGCTCACTGCTGGCTATACTACTGACACATGTTGCGGGCGGCGGATGTAATCTATCGTTTACACCTCTTATTCCCTCTCTTTTTTTTTCTCTTCCGTGTGAAACATCAAAATTTCATCAGAATCCCATCATACTCACCATCAAAACAAAATATTTTTTTTTATTGTATGTACGTCGCAAAAGCTTTTGAATAATATAAACTTTAATTCTGATCGCATATCCATTCCGAAGGTGACATCACACGACAATGCGACATAGTTGAAATATTAATCACGCACCGACAACAGAGGCTCAGATACATGTATCTGATAGTTTGTTTAATATTTACTATACAAAAGTAGGGGGAAGATGGATTTCTAAAAAAAAGGTCGCAATATTTCATACAGAAATGCAAGCTTATTTTTCAGCATTGTATAAAAGATAGTATCTCAAGGATTGAATTAATCATTCACGTTCAACAATCAGTCGTAGATACTTTCTCAATTACGAGTTACTTCATTTTTCGTTTTTTGGTGAGTATCTTTATCAACAACTGACAATTAATAAATTAAAAAGTTTTTCACACATTTTTTTTTTTCATTTTGTATCTTCATTTTTTGTGGTGATTAATATAATAATAATTGCATGAATGGCTATTTAACTCGATCATAATAAATTATTATAGCCACGCCAACAGTAAAATTGTGAAGCATTAAATTAACCACGCAATAAACAAGGCAACCCAACCGCATGTTATTCCCTCAGTCTCAGTGTCCTTGTCCTTTTTATGTTCAACTCATAATAATTATTTATACTTGTGATAAAAATTAAAAAAAAAAATAACAATTTTTCTTTTTTTTTTTTCATTTTCACGCACTTTTCTTCGCATATCAACACAAAAATCAATACACACACGCACGCACAAATCATTAAATCTTTTACGCACAACCTTATACAAACACACACACACATTGATATAAAAACACTATAGAGTACCACAGAAGCAATTACCACAGAAATGTTGGACACCGGTATACCATCATTGGACAACAACGCCATCGACAATGACAGTCCTGTCAAGCGTGATGAACTTCAAGAGGATACCCCAACCACAGAGGGTTTGGATGATGCTGTAGCCACCCTGAGCGAGGATACTCCAAATCTAGATGGCAATACAATAAAAAGCGAACAAATTTCTGAACCCGTGGAACCGGAAAATGTTAATGAGGAAAGCATCAAGTCATCGTCATTGTCGTCATCGTCCTCCTCAACCGAGGATGAAAATGTTGGAAAGGACGATAGTAACGATGAACTTAATGAATCAATCGTTGTAAATCAGAATGCAGAAGATGCTGTCGAAGAACTTGAAGAACTTCTGGAAAAACGACAAGAAATAGAAGAAGTCCTTGCTGAGGAAAAAATTCAAGGTTTAGTGGATACGGTTGGGGAGAAATTATCAATAGCCGATGCCGACGAGGAGCGTTTTACCGATGAAATTGAAAAGATGGTATCCACCAACGATGAAGAGGATGAGGTTGTAGAAGAAGAAGAAGAAGCAACACAACAGCCACCATCCAATCAACAGCAATCATTGCGCGAAGATATTTCATCTTCAGATGATGAAGATGAGGAGAAGGAAGTAGATAAATCCAAAAATGAAGGATTGGATTCTGAATGGGGTGGCATCATCAGTCTGGATGACAAGAACATCCTAACAAACGAAATTGATGTGTACGAAAGTGTGCCGATTGATTTGTCAAATGACATTGCCATCAATGACATGTTGGCTGATCAGGGAACACCAATCCATCCGGATGCAGAATTGTTAGATGTTGAGGAATTGACAGCTGGCGGTGGTGGAAATACTGATGCAGTGAGAAGACTTGAAGTTTTGGCTGATATCAAGTAAAAAAAAAAGAGATTTATTTAGTTTTATAAAATAAAAGAATACTTTTATTATTTTTAAGCATTTAAAAAATATTAATTTTGATATTATCCAGAGAAACTCATTTTATAAAATACTCAATAAAAAAAATGTTGCCATTATAGCACTAATCATGACTGCGATTGAATAATATATTTATAAACATTTTGTCAAAATTGTATATTAAGTCTGATTTTATTTAAAAAAAAAACAAAAATATATATGTTTATAATTTATAATATTTTTACACTTTCATCATTCATTTTGTTTTAAAAATAGAGAGTTGGATTAAAATTTTTAAAATATGAAGCAATACAGTTTATTGCAAGCCAATGATAGAAATGTTAATTGTTAATAATTAAATTTAATAAAAAAATCATGAATAAATTAAAAAAAAAAATATGTATAAAATTGTATTATGATTTAACAATTATCTAGTATAAATAAATATTATTAAATAAAAAAATAAAGATTATTTATAATTATATTTATTTTGTAGTTTATTAAGAATATGTTAATAAAATTTCAAAATAAAATTGAAATTGTTTTTCATTGTGTTGCATAAGGTAATTTAGTATTAGTCTGAAGTTGCAGACAACATTATACCTATGTTCGAGGTCCAATAAAATCTGTTCTGTTGGGTTGTATTTCAGACATTTCTTACTCTAGTGTTTTCAAGTGAAAAAAAGTAATAACTAGACTCAGGAGCCAATTGGAAAATGGTGCTAGATGGTGTGTGAACTCTAATTGATTTTAGCTTTGTAAAAAAAAGTTCAAGAACTAAAACAAGGTAAGCCAGCTGAAAAAAATAACAAGAAACTTAAATAAATAATTGCAAGTAAAAATAGAGTTTAACAGTTGATCATGTGTATTTCACTATAAATGTCTCGCAACATCAGCTGGCAAAAAATCAGAAAATTGAATTTTCTATAGCGTTTATATGGCAAGTACCGTTAATAAGGTGATTTTGAAAAATAAAAATTCTAGCGAAAAACTTCATCATTGGCAACAAATCAGTAACACAAAATTTTATCGAAATCGATTGTATTTTTTTCGAGAAAAATAGAAGTTTCTATAACTATTATATGGCATGTACCGTTAATAAGGTGATTCTGAAAAAAAAAATCTTACAAAAAACTTCATTTTTGATAAAAAAAAAAATAGTCACACAAAATTTTATCCAAATCGATCGAATGTTTTTCGAGAAGAATATGATTAACTTTAAGTCTTTATTAGGCAGGTACCGTTAATATGTATGTACGTAACATTATTCTAAAAACATGAAAAACATAACCGTTGGCAACAAATTCACTATACGAAATTTTATCGAAATCGATCCTATTTTATAAAGAAAAAATGGAATTGTCTGTTAGTTTGTATGGCAGGTACCGTTAAAAACTTAGTTCTGAAAAAAAAAGAAAAAAAAAATTTTTACAAAAAACCGTTGACAAAAAATCAGTCATACGAAATTTTATCAAAATCATTTCTCTATCGTCGTAATGGTCATGTTTGATTGTTATCTCAAAACTTTTTTATTACGAATGCAAAAAGGAACTGCCTTTCAGAAAAGGAACGATTAGTAAACAAGCTAATTTCCTAAACAAGATCACTTATCAGAAAGAAAAGAACCTTAAACCTGCTTATATCTCCGACTTTTAGTAGATCTCTCTAAAAAAAAGAGGCACATCCAATCAGAGATGGTCAGAGTGCGTTTGACATCGACCGACGCATTCAGCATCAGCTTCGGCCTGCTCATTGCCGTCTACCACCCTCGTCGGGATAGGGGGTTTCTTTTGCTGCAGGAGGATAGAACGTGGTGTTACACCTGTTATACAGACCGCTGATTAAGCTCTTGGTAGACTGCAATTTATTTTATTGTAGCAAAAGAGCCGGAAGGTGGAATTAGGTCTTGGAAAAGTAAGAAATATACACAAAAAGAAAAAAGCTTTGTTGGTTTCAACATAATTTACTGTTAGTTAACAATTCAGCAATAATTGTGAATCTAATGCCCAGTGTCACCAAAATACACATAAAAACATTTTAGTAAACGGAGTAATAAAATTTATTGACATTTTAACTTAAAATAGTTTGCACCAACATAAGGAGGTGAATTTTTAAAAAAATGAGGAATCTTGATGCCCTGGATTTTTATTCACCACTCATGGGTCTCTTTCATTAGAGCAAGCGAGAGGAGAGCATATTAATCGAAAAAGTTAAACGTTCTTTTTGTCTTGTATTTTTAAGAGGTCTTTAAAATTTAAATAGAACAAAATGGGACTTTAGTTTATTTACTTTTTTTAAACTGAAAGTGGTTGGTGAAATTGAAAAATGTCATTTTAAGATTTAATAACCCAATAAATATTTAAAAGTGTTTGAAGAAACTGGCCATAAGCAAGTTTAATGATAATAATAAAAAAATCGCATTTTCTAATCAACAATGCAGCAGTGATACATTTTTTTTCAGTATCATAACTAATTTTGAATTAAACATGTTTGAAGTTGATTTGAATATGTTCTAATTTTCAAGCAACAACGCCATAGATGATATTTTATACTTAATCAACAACAAATGTGTTTAATTTAAAATTCATTTAAATATTGTAAAAATTAACATGTTTTTGGTTGAAACATCTTGTTTATATTTAAAATAAAGAACGTTTCACATTAAAATCAACAAATCTCTCATAATTATTTTGTTTCAATAGACGATTTTCATGTTTCTTACATCGCAAGCGTTGTGGATCAACAACTATCGTGCTCAATTTCGTATTGATTCAGCATCACAAACGTTGTTGCGGTTAAAAATGATAATAAATGCTCATGTTACTGTTCTTTTAGTGAGAGCTTAAGCACAAAATAAACAATGGCGTTGTTGATTTGAACAACGAAAATTGCATTGAAAATTGAAAATTCCAATAGGTTCAAATTTCAAATGTTCGTGTTTGACGCAAAAACAAACAAGGTTTATGATTGATTTAAAAAAACGTTTTTTTTTTTGTGTATGGTTAGAAACTCTGTATTTATTTTTTGAACGCCAGCTAAGAAGAAATATCTGCGTTGGAATGGGTCATTAACCTAATAACCTCCCACCTTGTTTTCAAAACAATTGTCCAAAAAATATTTAGTAAATTCTTAAAAATTGTAGGATATTAATGTTTAGTAAATTATATCCTCGGAGCCTAGCTTCCCGATCGTGAAAAAATAATATTCAAGAGAATGACTAAACTCACCCAAAATATATCTTTGAAAGCATGATTTACTAGGGTGTACTTTAAACACTCTTAAATACTTATATGATGTCATAATAAGGAAAGAGCCATTATATCTCTACAATAGAATCGTCTTTTCAAATTCAAATCGGTCTCATGTGTTAATTCAACCCCCGTTTACTTGTAGGTACTACAACCGAGCGTCAATTCTTTGTTTGTGCTGTCAGGCTATGGAACTCCCTGCCCTTAAACATACGTAAACTACGTGGAACAAATCTCTTTAATCGCGTTGGGATATGATTTTTTTTTCTTTTATTACAGATGAATGAAACACACAGTGGGGCATATTCATACTTGTTTTTAAACTAAAATTTTGTTTAGCCTTGATTTAAGCAATGTAATTAAGATAGGATAAGCTCGAGCTTTTCTTAAAAACAACTTAGACAGTGTCAATGAATATATGCCCCAGTATAATTTTATATTTTATAAATATTGAAATTTTAGTTTAGCTTGTTGGAAACTTAAATGTATTTTAAATTTAACTTTTGCTGAAATAGACGTAAGTCCATTGTAAAAGATGAAATGAAATAAATGAAAATGAAATGAAATGAAATCACCTTCAACTTCACCAAATATTCCAAAAAATTAATGCCAAAGTAAGATGAACTTCTTTTTATGACGCTGCTTCCATAGTTGTAAAGGGTGTTTTTTTTAGATGTATAGAACTTTAAATTGCAATAAAATAGCGATGGAATATTCGATTGACATGATTTTTTATTTATTCGAAAGATAATCTTGTGGCATTACATTTTAAATATGATTTCTGGCATATGACTGCCACGGCTGGCTCGGATGTAGTCCAATCTGGACGTCCAATTTTCGATGACTTTTTCCAACGTTTGTGGCCGTATATCGGAAATAACACGGCGAATGTTGTCTTAAAAATGGTCAAGCGTTTGTGGCTTATCTGCATACCCCAATGACTTTACATAACCCCACAGAAAATAGTCTAGCGGTGTTAAATCACAAGATCTTGGAGGCCAATTCACAGGTCCAAAACGTGAAACTAGGCGGTCACCAAACGTGTCTTTCAATAAATCGATTGTGGCACGAGCTGTGTGACATGTTGCGCCGTCTTGTTGGAAACACAGCTCCTGGATATCATGATTGTTCAATTCAGGAATGAAAAAGTTAGTAATCATGGCTCTATACCGATCACCATTGACTATAACGTTGTGGCCATCATCGTTTTTGAAGAAGTACGGACCAATGATTCCACCAGCCCATGAAGCGCAACAATCAGTCAGTTTTTCTGGATGTAACGGTGTTTCGACATACACTTGAGGATTAGCTTCACTCCAAATGCGGCAGTTTTGTTTGTTGACGTAGCCATTCAACATCGCTAAACAAAATTCGCTTATGAAAATCGGGAACAACGGCCATCTCGTTTTGGGCCCATTCGACACAATTTGCAAGCGTTGTTCAGGCGTGAGTCTATTCATGATAAATTGCCGAACCAAACTGAGAATAAATAACTTGACAGCTATTAAATCGGTTGCCGTCTTGAAAAGTAATGCCAACTTAAAGTTCTGTACCCCGAAAAAAAAACACTCTTTACGATGGTAGCTGAAGCCACAACCCCTGTCCTTAGGTTTGCTTACTCCATGACTATACTGAATTGATCTGACTAAAAAAATCTTATCAAAAATTGTTCTTCTGTGTGGTTCATTAAAGATGTTACCGCATAAGAAATTTTGAAAATATTTTCAAAACAAAGATTTTGATGCTTGAAATTTATTCAAAGTCCAAATTATTTTAAAAATTATATTCAGTATTTTTTTCTTTTTAATTTTTAATGAACTCTTTTTAGTAACTATACAAAGGGATTTTGAGAGTAGGCGATACTTCTTGATGTCGTCATTACAAGATGCAATGATAATCGATTCGAGGTATTTCAACTTTTCGCAAGCATTTTTCCGTTCGAATAAATAAATAAAACCATTAAAATACAACAAAAGCTTGTTCCAAGTATTGCTAAAGCTTCACCGTCATCTAAGGCTACAGTTGATTATGAAAAATTGTAATAAAAAGTAAAGGTCTAAAGATACTTCCTTGGTGTAAAACAATTTCGATTTGGAAATTTTCAGTTTCCTACCACTACAGAGTGGATCTAACCCTTGTTTTGACTTGTTGGTACATATAAACCGGCAAAAAATATATGTCCTAAAGTGGCAAAAGATTTCCAAAACTATTAGATTTTGCCACCAACCCCAAACACAATTATCATGATTTAGCAGAAATTCCAGTGTTGCTATTAATGCAGCATAAAAAATATCCTCACTCCCGCTAATTTCATAATAAAATTTATTTGTTCATTCAATAATGCCATTAAATATTTTGTTTCTAAGAAAAAAAAATCCTTTTAATGCCGCCTTCGCAATCATCTTACCAATGCTGTGGCGGTACAAACGATTTCCTAAGAATTTTGTGTTAAGTCGGATTAAAAGATTAATTTTTATCATTATTTGCGTTCTCTCCAAAACGGCAAACACAAGAAGTTATAATATCAAGAGGACGAGGGTCCTTTCATAATAATTCAAATAAAATTTAAGTATGATTTTTCTTTTTCTTCCACATAAAAATGTGTATACCACTTGAATATATACTCATTTAATATGATTCATAACCCTAGGGAGCATTTTCAAGGAGGACTATAAAGAGGAGCACAAGAACCAAGTCATTTCTGCCATTCGTTTTGTTTTGATTCCTGCCAGAAAAAGGATTTCATTCCAAAAATTAGGGGTGATGATAATGATGATGGTCTTATATTCTAGAAGAGTCTTCTCTCACTTCCAAGGAATTAAATCATTTGTATGCTAAATAGTAATCCTTTTTCGTGCGTGTGTAGGACATTCATTGCTATTAGCTACAACAAAGTACCTTAAAAGTTTTTTTTTGTTTTTGCGTCAGCAGGAGTAGCAAAACGCGGCGCAAACGATAAGGAAACTTTTCATGCTCTGCTTTTTATTGATAAAGTTTGTGTTGGTTGATGGAACTATGAGTATGAGAGTGAGAGCATCCTTTTGTGTTGAAAATATTTAGGCCGACCTCGTCCTTTAGTTTTAATCCAGTTTTAATGATGGTCCTATAAACAGGGTAAATTGTCTAAGGAAACTTACACCTACACACGCACAAATTCTGAATTAAGCCTTTTGAAATTCTTAAATGAGACTTAATGGAGCGCAACATCGAACACGTCTTGAGAATAGCGATGTTACAAGGATATTCATTTGCGCGCCGTTTGTAATTGTTTTTGATTATATACCTACCCCAAACAAAAAAGGACTAATAGCTCTGTGGAGGTTGTAAGGTTATTTTAACCTTCAAATGCGAATTGAATTTAAAGTTTTGTCTGCAAACAGTTTGCAGAAGATAATAATTTTCTTGGGATATGATTTCAAGAAAGTGTATGGGTTGTTATTTGTGTTCATAATTTCATTTTGAGAAACGGATTTTTATGTTGAAAATTTCATATGAATTTATGGTTTGTTAAGATTATTTGTTATGGGGCAGTCATGTGTAATAACCACAACCACAACTTTGATGACTTATAGAAAATATTTAAACGAAATGATGTGGAAAATTGCATATATAGTATTTAAGCTGATTATAGGTATATTTGTGATGTGGGAAATTATTATATACAATATACACATCCCTGTCATGTTCAAAAAGAAATTTTGGAATTTATCTGATGAATGAACATATAGAATGTTGAAATGCTTTGCATGTAGCTATTTTGGATGAATTCCAAATATATTTGGTTATTGGTTTATAATTGAAAATTCATAATAGAAGAATTTTAAAGTCTCCCAAGATACAATTTAGTTTTAGGGTTCCCTATTTCTTAGAAATGTTTAAGAACAGATTTCAATTTCCAATTAGCAAGTGAATGCAGACATAGACCCAATCCTAAATAACTTCTCTTAAAGTAGTTTGGTATATGTAAGGTATGTAAATGAAATTTTTGTTATTCTGAGACACGGTATTCAATTGAAATATTTTTATTGTGGTCTGTTGAAGTTCAAGCATCACAATAATTTTGGGATTAAGAATTCATGTTCTGTGCTTCCAATCATTTAGCACACACCAAAAATACAAAAAGGAGCAGATAATTAGTGGATGTGAGTAAACTCATTAAAGTAACTCAAGTTTTGTGTGAATACTTTTAATAAACGCATTAAAAGTAGATAATAATTTAGATATCATATTCGGCACTCGGCAATGTGACTAAGCCAATGGAGGATAAAAGGGCATTAAGAAAGGAAAAATTAAAAAAAAAAAAAAATGGCGTTGTAAACATCAGTGGTGGTTCTTATTATGTATGTATGTACATAAATATTTCGATGCCTCTCATTCATGGTACAATGGATGGATTGCTTGCGTGTTAACCAAGAGGTTGACAGTACAATTCTGACTCGGGTACATAGCATTTTTTTCTTTTTAGCATACCTCCCAGCCTCATAGCCTGGACATCGCCTATAAGGTATGCAATGAAAAATAAAAATCAACTAGCTCTCTATCCATTGTACCAAAACAATTCTTTCCTATCTTTATACTCCTTCTAACTAGTGTCGGGCATATGCCTTACAGACGCATAGTTAAAAAAAAAAATGTTTGGTCTCACTGATTTAAAAAAATATTTCGCACAATAGCTATTGTTGGTGGACATTCTCTTTGGATCTATACCCTTTATGAATAAAATTTAACATGAATAAAATGTTCTACACGCATAAGTTTGCAAATTTAAATTCCGACAGGGTAGTTTTCGAAAAAGTTTATACACATATCGGCCATTACATGCTCCAGTATTTGAATATTATAGTTTTAAAAGCATCAGAAGTTTGTGTTTTATGTGCATAAACAAGATATTTTGCAAAGTTTTTCTAAAAGAAATTCTAAGGTGACAAATCACCTGAACGGGAGCAGATTAGAATGCTAGATTTCAAAGTTCTGTTTTTCCAAAACTGCTAAACTGCTTAGCTCAAGGAAATTTGCTACAAAATTTTACTTACGAACACGTTTCAATTTCTGCCGTAAGTAAAATTTGTTATATTTCAAATTCTTTGTGAAGCTAATTGGCGTAACAAAAAAATAAAATAAATTCTATACGTTATAATAGCCCCCCAGGAAAATAGACTAAAAAAAGGCAAAATTACGAAATAATTATGACAAAGCTGAATTTTGCTGGAGACCTTTGTTTTAATGTCTTGAACAAATCTTCAAAAGTACCCATGATTTGGCCCGGTGCTAATTTTTTTTTTGGGGGGGGGGAAGGGGTGAAAATTAAATTTTTTGCAATGTTTTCGGAAGCTATGAATTTTATGCAAAAAAATGTTAAGATAAAAATTCTGGATTATATGATTTTCTACAAGAATGTCTTGTAACTTTTCATCGTACCATCATTTCGAGAAAAAAGTGTTAAAATGTTACAAAGTCTGTTTTTAGACAAAATTATACTTTTTTACTAGTATTTGGCGCTTTTTGCTTTATTTTTTGTGGTTTTCTCATTAAGCTTACTCAAAAAAAAAAAAATAAAATAAAATGCATGACTGGGTCGCACGAACTTGCTTTTGTCGCAAACTAGGGAACTACACAGATTTTTAATCATAAAATTATGTACCATCATATTTTTGGTTTTATGTTGTTTAGCTAAAAACTTTAAATGCCATCTTGTGTTCCATTATATCTAATTTATGTGCGATACCAAATATGAATGAAATCAGTTAAGCCGTTTCGGAGTTCCGGTCAAATTTGTAAGAAGCCGTTAACACCAAATCTTCGTTATGTGCATCTTTAGCCAAAATCTTGAAATGCAGTTATATTGAAAACCTTACACGTATAACGTACACAAAGTTTCATCCATCAAAATCGTATCAGCCGTTTTTGGGAAAATTCGGAAAAACTAAAACCTATAAAGGTATTCGCTATAGCATTTATTTTTCCAAATTTTCTTGAAAACTGCTCATACGATTTTGATGAAATTTTGTGTACGTTATATACCTGCAAGGTTTTCAATATAACTGCATTTTAAAATTTTGGCTAAAGATAACGAAGATTTGGTGTTAACGGCTTCTTACAAATTTGACCGGAACTCCGAAACGGCTTAACTGATTTCATTAAATTTTTTTGATAGTGTATAGGGTTGGTAGATCATTCCTTAGAGGACTAATTGATTTTTTTTAGCTCCAAAAATAACGGTACCTACCATATAACCGTTATAAAGAAGCTTAATTTTCTCGATAACGACTATAACGCTTTTCTTTAAAAAATTGGAGTTTGTTTTTATCTAATAATTGTCTTTCGACAAGATGCAAAAATTAAATATTTTTTGGCAAACCTATTAACCGTACCGTCCACAGAACCGTTATTTTTTTCTTGAACTATCTCGTGAACGGATAAATCGATTTGAACCCAAACAATTTTTTTTGAAAGCACTTAATGATTCAAACAAGTTTCAGAAAATAAGGTAGCGGAATTTTATTAATTTTTTGTAAATTCAATATTTGAAAATGGCTGGACTAAAAAAAGAGCGATTTTTGAAAACAGAATTTCGCACATAAGGAATTTTTGAAATATTTAGCATATTTTGGAAAAACAGAACTTTGAAATCTAGCATTCTGATCTGCTCCTGTTCACGTGATTTATCACCTTTGAATTTCTTTTAGAGAAACATTGCAAAATATCTTGTTTATGCATACAATCCACAAACTTCTGATGCTTTTAAAACTATAATATTCAAATACTGGAGCAGCTAGTGGCCGTTATGTGTATAAAATTTTTCGAAAACTACCCTGTCGGAATTTTTCTTTTTGCAAAGTTCACTGATAAACATTGGCTTGAATGTTAGTAAGACATTGAGCATTGCAGTACACTGACAATTATTTAACATCATTTCTGTTTCATGTAGATATTCCGCCAAAACCCCCACCTGCGTTCGCACCTGCTTATCAGCATTTAAGTTTTTAAATCCCAACACAAATTGATTATTTTTATTTAATAAACTCCTAAAAGTATGCTATGATTTTGATCGAATGTTTAAAGTTGAAATTGAATACATACAATCCAAGTATCCAAAATCGGTAAAAAAAATAAATTATTTTTTTCTTCGTGCGTACACTAGGTAGGTATATAGGTATGAGATAAAGACCATCATATTTGACCAAGAATTTTATCTTGTATGTGTAGGGAGATAACTTTACGGGAAATAAGGTTACCTGGTTGTTGGATATAAATTTTATTTATTTTAGTTGAAGTCATTTTCCAAACACGTTGGTTAATAGTTTTTTAAATTTTTTGTGGAAAATAACTTATGTTTTTAATAAGTAGGTACAGATTATTTAAAAACAGTTTTTTTTAACAAAATGAATTGGTTAAACGTAGTTTCTATGGCTTTGAAATAATGAAACACAAAAAAAAAACGCTGAAAAAACATTTTCTGACAAAACGTAAGTGAAAAGTTTGTCCAACCATCAGTTTTGCAAATGTAATGGCTTAATATAAAATTAAATTAAATTTTCCAAAAGTCACTTTTAGATAGGTGATCATACGGTCGCCTCCCGTACTATTAGTATGACGGTTTGTTTTCGATCGGTTTGCACTATTTTCGTAATAGCTACATCCATTTTGTAACTCACTGATTTCGATTTTATTTTTTCATTTTCGATTATAAATTCGTCTTCAAGGCGCCATAAACAATGAAAATTTTCAATTTAAACATAAAATCCTGTAAGAATGCAAAGTTTTTGTGAATTCGACTCATTCCCAGAAATATAATTCTATTTTGTAGCATAAAACTGTTATCTTAGTAATTCTCAATTTCTAAGATATTTAACCTAATGGACAATTAAAAATTTTAATTTTATTATTTCATTCATTTTATTTGGGCAACCATCCCTTCAAGAACACCAAGATAACAATCAAATCATTAACCTGACATCACATAAACCAACAACAACAAAAAAATTGTGATTAAAAATATCCTTCAAATCTACTGCAGGCCATAATTAAAAACAGTAAATACATTAAGCATTAAATAAGCAACCTGGTAACCCAAACCGCACACGTTACAAGACCTTAACATTTTGCTCGTTGTCAGAAGATGAAACAAAATCCTTTTTAGCATAGAATTACCATAACCATAAAAAAAAGATAGGTAAAATTACTCCCAAAAAAAAAAGGTAGCAAACCCTTACACTCTTGAGTTCTCCTGTTAACAACATACCACAGAAGGATATAACGACAGGAAAATGCGACGAATAAAAATTAATGAAGATGGCAACAGCCCTCCAAATAGTAAAACAGGACGATCGCCTTTGAAACCAGGGACAGCAACAAAAAACAACAACAACACAGAATACAGTCAACAAAAAAAAAAAATATGCTAAGTCGTACACTAAGCGCAAAGGAAATCAACAAACTCATGTCCTTTGGTTGACGTCGTTGTCGTCGTAGTCGGTTCGGTAGACGTCCTTCATATTTACAACAATATAATTAAGAACTAAGTGGTGTTAACTTAAAACACAGTGCGCTCAGAGCTTTGCATTGCAACCAGTCAGGTAGTGGCCCGTTGGTGGCAGTCAGTGGTGGTCGAAATGGACCACATGTGAGTTTGAGACTCAAATAAGTAAGCAGGTGATAAAAAAGGCAGCAGGAACCAGATGGTTGAAGGATTACGTATATACATAGGTACGACGCGTGCCACCGTATATCGTTACCACGATCAAGTGTATGCATATTATTATAACTGAAAGGGTTAAATTAAATTAAAAATTATAAGGAAGGGCTTTTACGTGTGTCCACAGCTTTATAATATTAATTCGTTGCTTATTTTTATTTTTTTGGGAACATATACATAATTTGGATGTCTTTTTTTGGAGAATGTGGTGGGCGTAGAAAGTTTATTTGGTGGAAAAACCAACAGGGTGTTTTATTTATTAAAAGTATTTATGGTATGTATGATAATTTTGTACTCCTTAATTTAATATAGATATTTCAAAAATAACTAAGGGATAGCTTCGACTTATCTAGCTCAGGCAGGACCATAATGCATATATCTCGAACTATTAAAATATGATTTTCTCTTTCTATTTACTTAACGGAGTTTCATTGAATGCTTTGAACAACAACAACGAATTTTATTATTCGTTTTTACATTTTTGGCTGGAGATATAGCTATTTCAAGAAGTGCAAATTCCTATCATCAGTCTCCTTATTAGTGGTGTCGGGCTTTAATCCAAATTTATTATGAAAAACTTTTTCACATGCACATCATGAAATTCGAACCCACGCATTATCAGGTTTGCTCCGTCTTCGGAGTCGTATTCACTACGCATTCCACCGCTTATGACCATTGACGACACAGGTCGAGATGTTATGTGTGTTTGTTTTTCAAACGCATTTGGAGCTTCAAAATTTTTTCTAAGCGCCTTTTTTTAGTTATATTGGTATTGGTGAGTAGTATTAAAGTTCGGCTCAGAAACTCCTCGGGACGTAAGTCAAAAAAAAAAAAAAATACATATTATAAGTTGTTCAATTTCGATCTTGAAAGAATTTTTCAATGGGGAATCAGCAACAACGCATTTCTCACCTGAAAAAGTTCTACCGTAATAAGTACTTGCACTCCAAGTATGTATGTCAGTTTACTCCTGAACTAAACTTTTGACGTTATTTTAGTGTACAAAGAGTTTTATTTTAGCTGAAATTGTCTACTCAGCACTTTTTTTTGTTTGCTACCCTTGCTACCCTTAAACCGGCGCGCGTTTCTCGGTCGTATCTTATTTTTTCCTGCTTACACTCTTGCCAACCCGCTGTTTCATGGAACTCAAAACGTAGTTAAGGCTCTCTCATAGAACAGAGGTACGTAATTCAAGACCTTTATCATCGCAGTCCTGCTGGATGGGGCAAAAGCATTGGCCTCGAAAAATGTGAATTGAAATTTGATGCGTGTTTTATAAGAAACTGATTCTTCGAGTTATTTCTGGTCATGTGCTTCTCAGTGCGAATCAGTTTAAAGAAGAAGATTGTATGATTAAACATAGTATATGGCGTGTAGCCCTTAGTGGGGTACAGGTCGGGCGAGCTTAAGGAGGGTGTGATAGGCCATTCAGCGACCTATCAATTTAGCGGCCCAACAACTCAGCAGCAGACTGACTATAAGCGGTTCATTTATTAGGCGGCTCAGTAGCCCAAACAAAACAAAAACTTTTAAAATTCACGTTTGGAACCCTAATTTTGTACTTTTCAAATTTAAAAATGACGTTTGGAACCTAAAACTTGTGTTATTTATGTTTAAAATTCACTTTCGGATCACATAATTTGCGATCGGTACCCAATACAAACGTAGATATTTTACTTTTAACATCTACGTTCAGAACTCGAAATTTGCGTTCCATATTCAAAATGTATGTTCCTTGTGCTACCCAAGGTAATTCTATGGATGTACACTGCGATAGTGAGACCGATATTGACGTATGAATGCTTAGTTTGGTGGAAAGCCGCTAACAAAGCTACAAACCTTAAGGCATTGACTAACATCCAGAGACTTGCATGCATTGGATCAACCAGTGCCTTGAGCACGACACCCACGGCGGGCTTAGAAACCATACTTAACCTTCTGCCACTTGACTTTTATATGCAGGAATCTGCAGCAAAAAGCGCTCTCAGGATTAGCCAATCTAATCTATGGAGATCCAGTTTAACTGGACACTCTGAAATTTTGAACATCCACACAGGAACAAATGTAGAGTCTGACTACATAGTTCCCTTTACAGATTTTGAAAGGCCATTCCAATGCTTGTTCCCAAGTAGAGAGAAGTGGATTAATAATGAAGTCTTATAACCTACAACCAAATCCATCTTTGACGGCTCAAAAATGGATGTAGGTACTGGGGCTGGCTTCTTCTCAGAAGCTTTGAATATAGAAGGCTCAATCAGACTTCCCAATAACAGCAGTGTATTCCAAGCAGAGGTTCTAGCAGTAACGAAAGCTGCCAAAGTGGCATCAATGATGGCACTACTCCGAGAGGATATTACCATTCTCATCGATAGCCAGGCAGCGATAAAAGCAATTTCTTCTGTTGAAATAAAGTCCAAGCTTGTGAAAAGCTGTCGCGAAGAGCTTAAAGTTCTTGCCACACAGAATAATATAAAACTCTGCTGGGTCCCCGGTCACGCGGGCATCATGGGAAATGAAAAAACCGATGAATTGGCAAGAAAAGGCTCAGCACTTCGCCTAGAACTCTCAGAAAGGAGCGTTAAACCACCGTTATGCGACCTCAAACATAATATAATGTGTGAAATCCTGGCAAAAGCCAACTCGGGATGGGCAAACTTAAACACTTGTGAGGTAGCTAGGAAACAGTGGCCGCAGTACAATAAAATTAGAACGAATGCAATCATTCAAAAAGACAGGAAGTCAGTATCGACGTTGGTAGGTGTTTTAACTGGATATCACGCCAAAAAACTACGTCTAACTGAAAACGATCTATGTAGAGATTGCAGTGACGAGGAAGAACATGAGGATATAACCCACTACCTCTGTCACTGCCCCAGTCTCTGCCATCTAAGAAATAAAACTCTGGGGAAATACTTCTTCGAAAGCATCAAAGAACTATCAGAGTGCCCTATAACAATTCTATATAGATTCGCAAGAGGAAACGGATGGTTGGACACCCCGGGATGATACTAAGGAACTAAATATGGACTACGAGTATGGTAAGATGAGGAATTGAAAAACCCTCAAATGGGCATCACAATGGGTCTACATTGACCTAAGTGTGCTGGGACTGAGCTATTGGCTCTCCTACAGCAACCCGCAAACCTAACCTAACCTATGTTCCTTGTGCTTAAAAATTCACGTTCGGAATCCCAAATGTATCTTTGGAACCTGAAATTCATGAATTTCAATCGTAAAAAACGTTATCTTCGGGTCCCGAGCGCAAATTTCGGGTTCCGAACGTTAATTTTAAACGAGCATACAAAACGCAAGTTTTGGGTTCCGAAATATAATTTTGTAGATAGCCCTGATTTTTGTCCATGTCGTTTAACTATTGAGACGCCTATTCAATCTGCCTATTCGCTGAGTCAGTGATGGGCCGCTGAGTCATTCCTACTACAATCTCCATTGTCTCCACTCATACCACCACATAAACTTTACCCATAGCCCACCAACAAAATTCCACCCCCACGCCTCCAAAAAAGTTTCACTTCTTCTAAACTCCTAAAGCTCTACCGCCAAAACAACCATCCCTTCAAGCTCGAACCCACAAAAAAGCTCCGCTCTCAAAAGCTATACTGCAGGCCACGCTCCTAAGAAAGCTCCGCCCATTGGCCGTTAGCCGTCGGGCCACGACGTGAGAACTCACTTACTACAACTACTTAAGGAAAGCGAGACACCAGCCCGAAGAGTCTGCGAATATATAAATAATCAGTTATATAAAATAATCAAACTCTTAAGCATTTTCAAATCAACCATAACACCCTGTAAATTCCTTTTATTTGCTGCTTGATAACGTAAAATATTTAGCTCATATTGCTTGAAATAAGACCACTTTCGAGCGTAAGTACATACACGATACACGTGCTTTCATAAGCATCATGCAAAACGAGGTAAGGAGCAACCAAAGCAGAAACATATGCCATTCTCTGTGTGTAATGACATCCAGGTGAAGTATTTCGCAAAGAGGATTCTGCCGCATCAGCCAGTAGACAGTAAAAGGCGCACTCAGTCCAACCCCAACAGCCCCATTTAGGACTCACAGGATGCACAGACAACAAAAAAAAAAAAAAACCCTAACCACATTACAAACGTATATCCTACCTATACCCATAGTCGCGGAAGCCGGAATATATTTCCGGCGCGGTATATATGTAGAACTTAATTAGAGGACTCTGGTGGGTAAAAAGCTGCACAAGCACACATAATGGGTATACGTGGAACGCAGCTGTTTGTATATTATTGGGTTAAATAAATTGACAAACAGGGTCGGATTTCATGGTGCCTTGTAATGAGGTACTTATACTGACGTTAACATGTTAACTGGGCTCATATACATTTGACGTCAATATTGGGTGCATACTTAGAGAGGTTTCATTTGGGTCAAGTAGTTTTTTTTGTTGAAGAGGTTTCCTATTTTTTTTTATTTACCGACATTTAAGATCTTGTTTGTGATTTTTGGCGGAGGTTGTGATTATACTTTTTAATTTGAGTGTGTGATAAATGAAAAAAAGTATTTGTAAGATTTGTTAAATGTTCAAAAATTTGGATTGGAGAATATATACCTAGTTGTAAATACATCCTTATTTTTGATTCTTATTTATGATGTGTGTTTAGTTTATTTTTATTTTTTTGTTTAGAGTTAAGATCTAAGTTAAGCTTGAACGAATAGAAAATTGAAAATTCAAAAAGTGACCACTACTCAACTTATCAAACGAAACACCATTTTTTTACTCATAGGTAAGGATTACTTTATAGACTAGGGTTCTATTGGCCTAAATACAATGTTATCTTTAGAGGAACTTGGCCAAGCAATACAAATTTATGCAACTGCTAACCACACTGTAATTCGAGGTGGGCGTAGTTCTGTCTTATGGAGTATCTCTGGGTTAAATAAGTCACGTTCTGCTTATTTATTTCATTTATAAATAAAAATGAGGCTTATCAGTTTGTTGGCTGCTGCGTTGGTATTCATAAGCTCCACGTATCACAACTTTATTTTCAGATTCTTGACCCGATTAATATCGATGTAAAGCCATAGAGCTTGTCATTAAATCTTCTTCTCCATACTCTTTCGATACACGCACAACACCAAAAATCACTCAAAGAATCTTCTCCTGAAAGCACCCAATTAACTTTTTATCCGAAAGTGAAATTGTAGTGAAATCCATCAGCGTGAAATATATAACGGCGGGCGCACTTATAATGGCTTGTTGACAAAAGCCACGTTTTTTCATCCATATAGAGTTGACGAAAAAAACGACATAAAGGATTAGCCCACACCATTAACGAAAATGGTTTAATATTTTGTAATTTCTGCTGTTTTCTATATGTTTGCCTCTCGGAACCATCGGTCATTTAAGTTACTTTATATGCATGTCTGTTTCCTATCGCGATAAGCTCGATTTAATGCACGGTTTTTTGTATCACAAGACAGCCATTTTGTTTATCAAGGTGTGGGGAATGAGTGCTCGTTATGATGACATTTCACCTCGCGGCGAGAATATGAAATCCTGTAGGTACCCACTATATAAGTATAACCGTGCCGGCCGATAGGAGTTTCAAAACAAAAAGTGTTTTTATATTTCCGTAGCAGGGAAGTCAATACCACGCCACAATCGCAATCCTGATGGAGGACTAGACTCTCAAATAACTTCATCAAGAGTGCGGAGAAACGGATAAAAATTCTCCTAAGCTTGAAATATATCAAAGTAGCCCATATATGTAAGGTTAATGTGTTTTTCATGATGTTCGGCCTTACTGGAACTAGAAACAGCACGACAAGGTATACCTTCTTCGATCTCAACTGAGCTGTTAATCTTGGACCAACATCTTGATAGACTTTTTTGCCCGATGATGTTGTTTTTGAGGATCATCCGCAGAAATTTTATTCTTCAAGAAAACTCCATAAGAAAAAATCTATTGGTATAGTAAAGTGTAGCTTTTTATGTAATTTGATCAATTCTTCTTTTATTACAGCAACAAATATGTATCTATCTATCGCTTATGATATGCTTGAACTTGACTCTTGAAGATATGATCTTACATTCCTATTATAGTAAGGGAGGCGTACGTAAGATTACCCACATATTTTATTGTGGCTTTGGGAAAAATGAACATAAACCAATAGGTTTAGCCCTAAAAATTTTAAAACCGAAGGTTGGACAAACTTTTGCAGGTACGTTTAGTCAGAAATCGTCCAATTTCGGTATCTTTTGAAGCTGTTTTGTATACACTATACCCGCTTGAAATAAATATCTTTTATTTTCTGCTAAAATATATATGAAAAAAGTTATGAGCATTTAAAGTTTTTGAATCTTAACACAAATTGTTTATTTTCATTTCATAAACGCCTAGAAGTATGCTTTGTTTTTGATTCAATGTTAAAAGTTGAATAAAAACCATCCATATAACAAAAATCGGACAAAAGAAAATAATTATTTTCTTCGTGTGGGCATAATTATGACGAGACCCTCTTTTTTGACCAAGGAATTTATTTCATAGCTGCAGGAAGATAACTTTACGGGAAATAATGTACCCTGTTGTGAAAAATAGATTAACTTTTTTTTTTTTTTTAATTAATAATCCCACACAAGGCAATAATTTAACTTTTTTGTGGAAAATAACTTACATAATTTAATAAGTACAGTTTAATCAAAAACATAAAAATGGTTACGTTATTTCTATGGCTTTGAAATAAAAAAAACACGAAAAATCGTCGCAAAACAAATACGGGAAATGGTTAGTTTCAATTTTCCAAGAACGCGATGAGATAGGTAAATCTACGGTCGCTGCTCGGACTAATACTTTTTATATTGAAAAAATCCTGTTTTTCAATTGTTTATATGTATGTTACGCCAAAAAGTATACCTGGTATATCTATTTAAATGGAAATCGTTCCGCCGAATGCGTGGTTTCATAAGAAAAGAAAATAATAAAAAAGTTAAATTAATTACGTATAATATCCTTGGTAATACCGCCTTTCTTGAGTTTTGTCTCCAGCATTATAGACGGATTTTAGGGGCAATGTTACTATTTATTATTATCATTACCTTAGGTAGCTATACATACGTACATATTGATAAAAATGAAGTATCTGTTTGTTATGTTATAAAAACAATTTTCACAAGATGCACATGAAAGCATATCAATTTTATTAAACATACAGTTTTCAAAATTTTGTCTGTCTTTTTGTTTGTTCGTCTGTTTGTTTGTTCTGGCTAATATCGGAAACGGCTATATCGATTTTGACAGAAATTTTGCTGGCAGATACCAAATGTTGTAGCACATACCTAAGGCTATTTGAATAGCGCTCTGGTTGTTTTTTTCGAATATTCGAACCGAACAGAAAACACTGAACCGATTTGTCGGGACTTTCACTAACATACTGCTAATTTTGTAAGGATATACTTAGTTTATTTTAATTACCCTCTAGATGTCACTGAGGTCGCTTTTTCAAACATGTTTATATACATATTTTATTTATTAATTAATTCATTGTCCTCTTTAAAAAATATACATATAATTACAATTTTGTATTATTATCCTTAAAACAAAAGAGAACAAGATAGACATTTTTATTTTGCTAATTAAAGCGATAAGCAGTGTTAAATGTCACATTAAAAGAATTAGAAACAGTGTTTCTTTTTTTTTCAAAATGTTGTAATACAATTTTTTTTTTTACAGAATAGAAATAGGTAATAAAATTTAAAAAATCATATTTGTGTGATGTAACAATAAATTACTATGCAGGATAATTTAGCAAAACTTCAATCTCATCATGATCAAAATTTAGAAGCTATGATTTAACTTCGTTCAAAGATTTGTTTTTTATTCCAATAAGTTTAGTATTAAGTTTAAGAGTTTATGGACCGATTTGACTTTAAATCTCATGTTATAATATTTAAATAATAGAAAGAGAGTCTTTGGCGAATTCTAGGCCCTAGGATAGGATTATAATACTTATATGTATATATATAATAAAAAAAACTCTTAAAAAAACAATGTTTCTTTCTAATTTGTTTTGTGGCAGCAACCGGCATTATAGCTTATTATACTTAAAATACTATAATTCATAGTAAACAATGTTCAAAGCAGTTAATTCTGCTAAAATAAAAACATCTGGGAAGCAAAAAAATAGTCTTACATGAAAGATTGGTTTTGGGTAAAGCAAATAGTTTGTAGTTGAATATCACTTCACGTTGGTGTGATAATATAATTTTTTTTTTATTTACGTTTATTCTAAAAAAAAAAACGCCTAAATTTGTATGAAAAGTTGCGAATATCCTTTGGAAAAAATGCCAGGATCATTCTATTCTAGTCTCAAAAAATTCTTTTGTTATAAATGTTCGACTAATTTGTATGCTTTATTTTTTTCACCCAATTTTCAAATTTGTAAGCCCAGTTTCACAGTGAGGGTTTATAAACTCAATTTTCAGTTTAAACTACCGTTTTTCAATTTTTCGGTTTCACAATTATCGTTTAACACAGATTGGAGTTAAATTTTTCGTTTAAGTAAAACGATTTCATTTCATCGTTTAAACGCCGCCATTTTGTTTAAAGTTTTAGAACACACAGACATCACTATTTTGATGTAAATTCTGGCACATGATATTTTTGTATCACTGTACACTTAATTTTTTTTTTATTTTTAAATTGGGATTTACGTTTTTTGATAAAAAAAAATACACAATAGCATCACAATTTCACAATAATTTACGATTTATTTTATTTTCACAACTATAGTTTGACATTTCAGAATTATTTTCATAACACAGATCTTCGCCAACTGTTTTTAGCTATAATTGGAGTTGAAGTTTTTGATGTGAAACCGCACGAATTAAACGAAAAATTTTAACTTTCGTTTATGTTTAATTAAACTGCAGTTTTAACTCTCATTGTGAAATTGGGCATTAGTGGTCTTCTAGTTTTCATTCAGAATTCAGGCAAAAAATAGTTGTATTTAGTATCTACAATTCACCGTTTTTATCAACAGTGTTTTGGAAAAAAAACGGTTCTGTTCCCTCCCAAGTACCACATCGTTCTATTTTAGGGCCCCTTCTTTTTCACTCCATGGTTGGTACTAATATGCATAACAAACAGTAAATGCATTTACTGAGGATTTTCTAAGTAAATTCTTTGATTTAATTTTGTTATGTATAAAAATGGAGTAAATACTAAAAAAATTGTATTTATTTCAAGTAGAAGGACATCAATTTTTCGGATGAATTTTTGTAGTAAACACTAGTACATATTATGTTCTTTATTTCTGTAACAAATACTGCAATTTTTTTATGTTGCTATTGACCAACTTAATTATAGCATCTACATTTTATTTTTCAATCGAACAATATCTATTCAGAGTTATTCAATAAACATTCTTTATAAATAACATCACATATTGAGTAAAGTCAAGGTCAATACATACTTATATTCTTTTGAAAACAAAATAAAAATATAAAATCTTCATCAAACTATGGATAAAAGCAGCGCCTAGAAGAATTAATAGCCTGCATCCAACCTCGCTTCAAGGATTCACCGGCAGATGTCCAAACTAACAAATTACTTGACATTCCAAAAGTTCAATTTGAATTTAAATAAACCCACCTAAGTGGATACCTATGGTGCGTTATCTTTATTTTTATTTCTGATGTATACCTTTATTTCGGACTTAAGTTTGCTGTTATTTTCATTTAAACACAAAGTCTGATGATGGTGCTCCCATCATCACTTCATACAAATCAATGAAACAAAGACACATTGCCAGACTGTCAGACTGGCAACCTGACGTCACCTATATATGCACGTTCAATGACAACCGGACGAAATTAAACATATGGTGCTCATGCCGGTTACGAATGCTGATGCTCCTGTTTCAAAATAACTGTAGAGGAGGTCCTTCATAATCCCGTCTGAGGGCAGAAATTTTAATTTGAATTTCACAATTAAGAGCATTTACATAGAATTGTACTTGTGTTCTGTGTAGTGCAACACACAGCAATCAACAACTAGAAGCATATGTAATGTGAAAAGATAAAAGGAGGATTTGTCTCTCTAGGTGAGGGTTTGATGATATATATTTTAAGTACACACATGCTGCCTCAGCCAAACATCCAATAAATTGTACATTCCTCTGAAGGACATTTGTAGTTGCTTTTGCTTCCTGGAAACTCTATATAATTTCCTTCTCTCTTCATGAGCTTATACACTTCATATGTGCACTTTGCACAAATTCAGTAGCGAAATTTTAATCCTTTTCATAGTCGGACGGGACTCATCTTTTCTGCATATATACAAACAAACAAACATAATGGTTGCTTATGTTGTGTATTTTGTATATATTTAGTCCTTGAACCATGAAAAATCTATTGAGAGACAGAGGAAACTCTTGACAGATAGTAAGTACTAGAAAAAGCTGCAATTCATTTATGAATTATGGTTTATATGTAAAGGGGTTTATATTGTGTTTAAATAAAATTGAAAATTTTGCAATGAGACTTAAGCTTAATAACATTGAGAATTTTGATCTGTAATTTAGGAGTTGGAGATGTTTTTTTATTTTGTATATTAAGAGATGAATGAACATGAATTGAAGAGCTTTTGTTTTGGTTACGGGGGCATTCAGTGACCACAGAAGATGTGAGAGTTACCCAAACACGTTATCCACCTTATGATTTTAGAGTATTTCAGTTTTTAAAAAATAATTTATATTTTAAAACAAATTTATTCTTTAAAACTTTGCTTGCAGTATTAATCAATTTAGCAGAAATCTTCAAGTATTAAATTTTGTAAAAACCAGTGCAGCCGCTTAAAATATAATTACTATACAAAAATTGATTCTTCAGTTCATAAGATTTTTCTGAAAAAGTATTCAATGAAAAACATCGCCGTTGGCAGATTAAAGTTTCTGATATAAAATAAAAAAAAAATTGATTTGGTATTTTCCGAAAAATTGGATATTATCCGAGAAATATATATATATAAATATGGTAATGTACTTACATGGCAGGTACTGTAAATAAGCTAATTTGAAAAAAAATAAAGAAATTACGAAAAACACAAACACTGTTGGCAACAAATCAGTCATATGAAATATTATCAAAATCGGTTTAAGGAAGAATTTTTTAGTTGTTTATTAAGCGCGATAACGGCAAAAATTGTCTTCAGTAAGCGATGGAATCGTCCTATAATTATAATTATTTAGTTTTTATTGATTACAAACCCATAACCAAGAGGTGCAGAATATATTCCAGACCACTTTTTCTACTTGCGGAAAGGGTCCTATTCTAACGAATCAGAATTTAAGTCAAAAACTACTGCAATGTCCCCAAAAGCAGAATGTTTGGTCAGAAAATGGTCATTTCCTGTCTCATGTTTGGCTTTTATCTTCATACTAGGTGTTCAGAGGACAGATAATTTCTGTTCGTTCTGACATTTCAGAAAAGGCGCACAAAATTCATATGTGAAGTGAAGAGTGCAAACAACGGCAAGTACCTAAGAGACAACAATTTTAACAAAGTTCTGTTCAATGAGAATCGTGTTCTGAAATTCTAGGGCATTCTGCGACAGGCTGCATAACGCGAATATAACAATTATTTGTTGCTACGAATCGCTTATTATCAATTAACCAACTCCTAGAACTATGCAATGTTTTTGGTCCAATGTATAAAACTGAATCATGATAGTTTTGAAGAAAGTTTACGGTTATCACTTGATATTTCAAAAGCATTATTTGATAGAGTTTGGTATCTAGCTCTTTGGTCGAAAATGTATGCATTCGGTTTTGCTATACACTTCTTCTTCGTTGTATTGGTAATACAATAACATTTCTTTCGTTCAACACAAGTTTTATTACAGTTTTTTCTTTTACATAGAATTCACGATTTTACAATACAAATTCACGTTTCTACAAATCAAATTCACATTTCCGCAAATAAAATTCTACATTTTTTCAAATTAAATTCACTCTTAAAGAAAACAAGTAAGTATATTTAGTACACGAAAACGGGAAATTATTTGTGAACTTTGTGATGTCAGTGGGATTTTTTTAAAAGCTGTATATAGGGGTGCAGCCTGAGTATAAAATCCAGATCAGCGTATTAAGGGCCGCCATTTTGAAAAGAGTTATAACCTAAATATCTCGAAAACCGTAAGTCTGACAAAAAAATTGCCAAACACAAATTTGTATAGAAAATAAAATTTCTTATCTTTTTAACTATACTATTTTAGTAAATCTTAAATATTTTAAAAATTAAAAAAAGCTTAGTATTTGGAGTCGCGGAACTTTTTTGTATTTCTAACATAATGAAAAGTTAAGGTCAAAGTAGAAGTTAATTTTATAACAAACAAATCCTCGTCTTACTTTTTTATTTGGGGTTTGTTTAATTAAATTAGATGATGTTAAAAAGAAATTGGTATAGGGTTTTATTGTTATTTTCATAAAAAGTATTTTTGAAACACTTCTTCGGTCTGAAATACATGAATAGTTTCCCGTTTTCTTATTATAGGTACTACTTTTCTAAAATTGTGAATAAGATTTGCAAAAATGTGAACTTGTATTCCCAAATCATGAACTTGTTGTAAGAAAACTATAAAGGGGATCAAGTCTAAAATTTTCAAAATAAATGCTGGTGTGCCGCAGGGCTTCTATTTGTCTCCGATTCTCTTCCCTATTTTTATTAACGATCTTCTTTTTGAATCTTTAACCCTTCAGATTTTCATATCCGTTTTCAGATTTACAAACCTGTTCTCCAGTTGTGGAAATGGAGCAGTGGTGTATGATATAAGCTCATTTAATTCCGATCTTAATCATTGTCCAAAGAGAAATTAAAAATCGCATGGAATTTTATGCTTTGAATATAAATTGCTGCCTTCATTTATTGAACGAAAAGCTCAAAGATCGAGGTATATTCTGGTAATCGAATCACAAGATAATCGAATCAATATACATACAGTATACTAGAAACTAGACTATAAATTCGCCGTTTTAAAGGATGTTTTCGACAGCACTTCCAGAGATCAACGAACTGTCGCAACCCTAACAGATGGTAATAAAAGAGAAGCCTATGATAAATTGTGTCCCTTCTTTTTATATTTTCATCTATAAAACTTGTGTTCTTAAATATAGATGTTTCCCTGAAATAATAGTCTACAATAGTGCTGCATTTATAACCCTTTCGATCAAAAGTCAAGCAAAAATAAATACTCCATTATTTTATTTTTCTTTATGTATAGTAGGTAATCAAGAAACACTTAGATACTCATTTACTTAAAAGGTTTCTAAAAGCCCTATACCGTCCAGCTAGAGAAGACATTTAATTAGTTTTCTTATACCTTAATGATTTTCCACATAATCTCTGCTGGTTGCTCTGACATTGTCTGGCAAAACAGCATGGACAACAAAAGTTTCCTATAGTTACCCTCAACAAGACCCAGACAACCAACATGATGATATTCCTGGAACAACTGCACCCTTTAACGCCGCCATCGGACTTATCCATCCTATCACATCAAACTTCATTTTGTATCTTAACTATTTTGTTATAGAAATATACCGACATAGGTACTTAAAAAAAAAAAATATAATAAAATTCATTACTTGGCTTGTAGTTTAACATAACAAAAAAAATTATAAAAATAAACTTAACAAATTGCAATGCCCAACAAAAAAAAAAAGGAAATAACAGGACGAATATACTGCAAAGCAGAAAAAAAATCAAGAATAGCATCGTGGAAAAGGCAATTTACGTTGCAGAAAAAAAAAATAGAAATATCCATCAAGACTTTTACTTCCTTGCTATTCATCATCCATCTTCTTTATTCAACATCTCTTCATATTAAATTTCACTTCCACCAAAGCACGTGGGAGTGAAAAAAAAATCAAATATTAAAATTTAAAAATTAAAGCGATTCTCCAACATCAAAGGGAACAAGGCTGCATCTAAAAAAAAAAACCAACACCCAACATCACCAGCCAACGATGCCCAGAGGTAAAAAGATTGTTTTCCAATTTATGTTTTCACACCCAGCAAAAAAGGCTTTGGGGGACGAACAAACAAGGTGAACATAGGGAAATCGGAAGAACCCACAGAACTAAAAATAAAAATCACAGAAGACACAAAATACCTCAAAGGACGAAGTAGAAGACCGACCTAACCATAAATAAAATAAAACAATTGGAAGGTAGTTTCATTCGAATATCAGATTCTATTTTATATAAGAATGATGCGGTGTTCCATTTAATGCCTGAAAATATGAGTAAAAAAAAACGATTTTTAAAAGTTTAATTTAAAACAAGATTTTCTTAAATTAATTTAATTTTAGAAAAAACTTTTGAAAACCGTTTAACTTAATTTTGAATTAGATTTGGAAATTATGTTAAATAGAAAAATTATTTGGATAATAGGAACTGAAAGAAACTTTTTAATCTTTAATGTCGTCTCACTGGTTATTAAATAATTCATATAAATGCCGACAACCTGTAATATTGACCACACTCACACATCTTCTCTGAAATAAACATAAATTACTTATACATAAGGTGGTTACAGTCCGGAGTGGATCAGGCCCTCAACCAACTAGCTTCTTTCATAGCCGGCTCAGTTTCTAGCAAGCTGCCTGCAGTTTTGCACGCCAAGTTGGTTGAAATCTTCTTCGACTTACGTGCTCCCTGCCGAGGACTGTTACCTTGTCGAGGTGGTAGGGCTTAAGCTGATCATCATTCCATGGCATTGCCAGTGTCTTAATCAGTGAACTAAAACAGTCCGGGTGAAGGTTCGACACTTTAATCCTTCACCCAAAAAAGCTATATGAAACCAGAACAACATGAATATTTCCTTTAGTCCGTTCATGTTGGCTGAGTTTATTGGTAACCTATCCCAGGTTTAACTGAGTAACGGCTCCTACATATAGCATAAGTAGATAGTGCAGGGAAAGGCGAAAGTCTTCTCCACGATGACTCATTCAACGTTTGGAAGGGAACTTTCATAACATGAGTGTTTTGTTGTTGACGTAGGCTAGTGCAAACGTTGGTAGCAAATAATCAGTGTGGTCTTTGAAAACTCAGGGGGGCCACCCATAAAGTTGGTAGTTAACTACTCTATCCCAGAATATAAACTGGGTAACGAGCGTTACTACCAACAAAAACTGAGTGAGCCAAATGAAACATTGGGAACTCGGCTTTTCCAGACACCAAGCAAGCTTGAGTTGCATCTTATCAGGGTAAGCTTCCCTGTTAATCAAAAAGGGTTAAAAAGCTAGTTTTACAGTTCAGAGTATTTCCTAAACTAAGCGATGTTTTAGGTTTGACATAAAATAAACTTAGTACGGGGGATGGGCGCCCTAGAGTTTGTTCCAGAGGAATCTCCATGAACTTGGAATTTAATCAGGATCATTCTCTAGTCTCTACCCATCGTTTGGTGTAGGCCCCCTTGTGGGAGCATCGTACTGGTTGTGGCTTAGCTTGGGTCGTCAAGAAAACAAAAAAAAAGAAAGAAAGAAAAAATAAATGTCACAAGGACTTGGTAATAAATAAAATTGCCAATTGTTGGGTAGTAACAAATTGCCTATAACAAAAAAAGAAAGAAAGATATAGTCATAAAGGACTTTGGTAATATAAAATTGTCAATTGTTGGGTAATAATAAAATTGCCTATAAATGGAGTAGTCTTGTACTACTTCTTGGGATGACCAACCTATTCTATGGTCCCTATATTGTGGGTAGGCCCACCGTGAAATTAGTGCTAAACGCAAGATGTTCACGTTAAGCTTATTTATTCTAACTAACTTACGTGCGCTTTTTAGTTTTGTGACAGGATCGGTATCGCTGGACAGCCCATAGAATTCGTTTTTATACCTTCTTCTCCATTCAACATTTATAGGACCTTAAATCACACGGTGAATCAAAGCAGCCTAAAGCGTTTTTATCCATTTCAGTAATGTCCATGCTTCTGCATCAAGAATAAGAACCGGGATGAAAAGTATCTTATAAAGGGATACTTAAGATGCTCGAAAGAGGCCTTTGCTCTTTGATTTCCTTTTTAGTCCAAACAAACAATGATTGGCAAGAGTAATTCTTAGTTGCATCTCAGCACTAGGTGCTATTCACTGAGTTAATATGGGAGCCTAGTACAAAAAGTCTCTGACCACCTATGGTATGACATTTTTTTCCAAGACGTCGGTGTATGGCGTCCTCTCTTATTGACAGCTTATATTTTGTCTTGTCCTGATTCAATTTTAAATCAGGACCATCTTCATGGTTTCTTTCACTCACGAGAAACACTGATATCACAGTTTGCTCTTCCCATTAAGTCAATAATGTCGGCGTACGCGAGCAGTTGGATGGATGTTTGAAAGATTGTACCTCTGGTGTTAACGTGATAGTTCTGCACTATTATTTCAAGGATGATGTTAAAGAAGTTACATGACAGCTCATCGCCTTGTCTATAAATCCTTTTTTGCCATCAAGGTATCGTTGAGGTCTTTGCCGACTTTAATGGAGCCGCGTGAATTATCCACCGTAATTCTACACAAGATGTCAAAACTAGACATTGTTCGTCTCTATACAAAGATGCTATCATACGCACCCTTGAAATTGATGAAATGATGGTTCGTATTGATTTGAAATTCCTGTTTTTTTTCCAAGATCTGCCGTAGTGCGAATATATGATTGATACTGGACTTTCTTGGTTTAAAGCCACACTGATATGGATCAATCAAGTTGTTGATGAATGGCTTCAGGCATTTACATAGTACGGCAGAGAAGATCTTGTAAGTGATGTTAAGGAGACTAATGCCTCTGTAGTTGATACATCCCAGATTATCGCATTTCTTCAGGAGTGGACAAAAAATGCTGAAGTTCTATTCATCGGGAATGATTTCCTCTGATAATATTTTTGCCAAGTCCCTTTGTGAATATTGAGGTGGTGGAACTGCGTACTGGACCACAATGTTTCGCCCCGCAGCAAAGTTGATCAGCCTGAGTCCATTAATGGCGGTGGTGATGAGCAGACTGTTTTTTCCGATTATGCCACCAACAACGTCTTCTCTCCCTAGTTTGGCGTTAAAATCACGTAGAACAATTTTAATGACATATCTAGGGCATTATATTGCTCATAATTTTTGGCCATGATCTCGTTTAGATCATCTTTCTTCTCTGTGGAAGCAAGCAAGAATTTAAGGCTATAATGTTGGCGAATTCAGACTTGATGTAAATTTTTGTGAGGCGCTCGTTCATATGATTGAAACTTAAGACTTTGTTCCCAAGCCCTAACGGCATGATCCTTTGAAGAACCAGAACCTTAGTATAACTCCATAGGCAGGAAGTCGGAACAACTGTTCCTTAAAGGCCTCTCCAAATATGTCGTAGTAGCTTGTATAATGTTTTTACTGAGGGCCAGTTGTACAATCGTTGTTCAAGGTGGTTCAAATTTTTAAACCACTCATTTCCATAGATAATCTGCCAAGATCGGTGGGTTAAAAACTTGAACCGTGATTGTACAACTGGTCCTTAGTAGTTCAACCTAACGCAGAGTTTCATAACTGCTTTCCGTTCTGTCTGCTCTGTCTATACTGGCCGCTTTTACTTGCTTCTGGTGGCAGACGTGCTAAGAGGTTAATAGACACACGGTCAGTAAAAGTTCTGGCGGTGTCCTGCAATTCCAGCTTCATCAAAACCTATTCATAGCATCTGCTCGGTGGCGTTGTGATGCCATTGATATCTGCATACGTACTCGAAAAACTATACCAAATAGTGGTCCCATTGTATGTTTGCCCCCTGAGACAACCAGAAATCCAATATACTGGAAGCATCTCTGGCGTGTATCGCGGTTCGATCAATTTACTTAATTTTTTTTTTTATGAAAACAATGCCAAGTCCGGTTGTACATATATGAAGGAGCGAAATATTTTTGCTCGATATACGCGCTCGACAGAAAATTTGCAAAAAAAATAGTAGTGACATCCTTCTCCACTTCCACCTTTCGATGCAAGCACATCGTGATGCTACATTATTTTATGGGGTTTTCTTATCAGTATATGATTCAACTCCTACCAACACAACGCTTTGCTCTCCGTATTGTTTTTAAGAACAAAAACAGGAAATCCGCATTGTCAAGCTGTGCCTATAGGTTTTTGATAACTTCTCCTGCAATTTGAAAGTATCTTCTTTCTTATTTAAAACAAAAACACATATTCACAACATATATAAATTATTCACTCTCAATTGTCAATGAATAAAATTGTTAACACTAATACTTTCCTTAACCTTTCAATAAATCCAAAATAATATTTAAAATATATTCCTAAAAATTGTTCAAATTTATATGAGCTGCTTTTTATGACGCAAAAATCACAACTTACTACCACTATCGGATGTTGCTAACATATCAAATCGGATTTCCTATAACATGCATTATAGTGTGTCAGGACAATAAAATTCAACCTCTTTCTTTGATGCAAAAACTGAACTGTGTGTGTGAAGCTTGTAACAAAATATTTATGCAAAATTATTGCAAAAAAAAAGTACGATTTCATTTTGCTATATATCATCAAGTTGCCAGGTGGGCAACATAATGATTTCCAATTATTAAGACTCAGAACCATGTCTACCTCATATTACCCCACATCCTTCCCTTTATTTTTTACTACATACATTTTCAATTGACGCGCTAACAATCACCTCAGGGTCTCATGCATAAAGTAAGTTTTTTTTTTTTTTTAATTTATTTTTGTATGCTAAAAAATAAAATAAAGTAAATAAAAAACAATAATGAAATATTTTTCAATAAATTTTGAATTGGCAAACAGTTTGCATACAAAGTGCGTTCGTCGTCGTCTGCTGCCGTCCAAAACATTCAATTCGCGAAACTTTTTTTTACAAAAAAAAAAAAAATAAATAAAAAATTGAAAGTCCGTTGAAACATAACAATAAAATGGGGGAAAAATATGCCGGAACATTTTTCAGGACATTTATCAATTTGGATTTAAATGTATGCATATAGTTATGGGATAAGGAGGGAGTTTAAACTTCTGCCAGACGGTACGCTCCGGGTGGTTGATGTGGAATTCTACCACAAAGTTTGGATGGAAAAAAGCGTGAATGAAAGTTTATTTTCAGATTGATATTTGCACAGTACTAAAAAACAGATGGATTATGTTGCAGAAAAAAAGTTTTCCACGGGGATATTATATTCAATACAGCAAGTTGTTTTTATTAAACAAATATATGCAATTACACACATCCTTAAATTTATTAGAATATACTAAAACACCTTAAAGTCGTTGAATAAAGTACTGAAATAAGAATCTGAATCATCGGGGTTCTTCTTAAAAAAATACTTAATTAAATTAATTGAGAGGAAGAAGAAGGTTTTTTGGCTCATTAAAATAGATTCAACAATCAACATCTTTAGTTCGCTTTTGTATTTTTAATTGTGCATATTTTGGAAAGTCAAATATCTACATTTAAGGGTTAAGGGAGATATTTAGTTAAAGGTATAACTGATTTGAAAAATATTTTTGAGAGCGACTGGTGGTAGATTTAAAGCCATTACAGAGGTAAGGGTCAAAATTCTGAAACATCTTGTATTGTAAGACAAAAACGGGACATAATATTTATAAATTAAGAATATCAGTATTTATAGCTTAGTTAAGATTATAATTTATCAAGATGCAGTGCCGATATCAAGAATAAACTTATAATCATTTTTAAATTCAGATTTATTAATTCCAATTTCGATTTTTTGGATTTTTTCTGAGTAGGTACAGTGAAGGAAATTCCCATGGTTTTTACGCATATTTTGTTTGCTGCATGCAACTTAGCCATACATTTTTATGAAATAAGAAAATGTACTCAAAGTTGTCAAGAAAAATAAAAATGTATTCACTTTTAACAAAATTAAATTAGAATTATTATCAAAAAATAAAAATTAACAAGAAAAAAGGAGGAAATTCCCATAAAAACACCTTAAAAAAATAGCTTTGAATTAGTGATTAGAAATTTGTAATTATTTAAATCAATATTTTGTAGAGCCACCACTTGCTCTTACCACCGATATCATTCGCCTCGGCATTGATTCCACAAGCTTTTCCAGTTCCGCGTTTGTAATCGCGCCCCATTGTTCAATTATTGCATCTCGAAGCTCTTGAACTCTTCAACTCAGAATAACTTTCTGAGTTCATCCTTCCAGGAACAAATGCGATTTCAGTCTTTCCATTTGCAGAAAAAGCTGCCCAAACCATTACGCTGCCGCCACCGAAGTTTCAACTCATTCTCACTTCTGTTTGAAGACGTTTGTCATGCCAATATGACTGAAATCCATCTGGACCATCCAAATGAATTTTTTTTCATCGCACACAACTTTTCTCCATTCTTCGGTCCAGTTTATGTGACTTTCAGCAAAATGCAGCCTTGCTGACTTATTTCCTGCATCTTAAGGTGGCTTCTTGGATCTTTTTTTGCAAACAAGGTTGGAGTTGGCTTTTAAAATTTGTCTAACGCGTCGGGTTAAAACAGGCAAGTCAAGTTTGGTCTTAATTTGTGAAGCAAACAGCTTGTTTCTAATGGCTTCACGCGATATCATTCGAACTTGACGTGTTGTAAACTTTTTATTTTGCGCGTGGTTGGCAATTTTTCCATAACTTTCATCTAATCTTAAAAAGTTCTCTATATTTCTAGCGATTTCACGATCAGAAAGACCACAATCTTTGTATGCAGTGATTTTTGACCTCTCTTCCGCACTTAAAATTCTTCCACGCGGCATGGTGAGATTCTGTAAAAATAATTCTGCTTAAACAATTTTAAAGGCACACAAAATGATTTCCTAACACTTTCAATCAAAAATTCAAACAACTTTATGAAATAACCTTTTAATTAGTCTGTTTTTATACGAATTTCCGCCTTTAAATTTCCCTTTTTATTTTATTTCACAAACAAAGATGAATAATGTTCCAAGGTGATAAAAAAGGTTAAAAAAAAATAACGGTTGCCTTCATATTGGTTCGACAGATCATTTTGGATATAAAAATAAAAAGTGCTGCCAAGTTTAAAGTCGGTGCAATGAGTTAGGTATGGAAAGTTACAGTGTTTTTATGGCTCGATTTTTAACATATTATGATGGAGCTGTACAAATGAGTGGCAGTGTATATATGTGCACTTGCCCCTACTGGAAAAAGTAACGCTATGAAAACAAAAATTTTACGAGCTCCTCTTCAAAAAATATGCTCCAAGAACGGTTTTGGCACTGAGAAGCAACGAATTACCACTCTATTGATATACACAAAGGTACTTGGCGGTCTCCTGATGGTTGAACTAACAACCAAATCAACCACATTGCCATCGACGGAAAAGTATATGTGAAACATTGACTTGGATTTCTCTATCTGATCGTTGCCAAGTTACGATTTCAACGTGTGATCACCCCCAGTTCACTAGATCACCAGATCGCCATTATATATTCTTATTATTTTTACGATTCGTTGGCTTTTACTAAACTGGGTCTTTCTTACATTTTTTTTTTGGTTAAAATCAATTTAGCCGTTCACAAGAAAGTTAGAAAAAATGCTACCAGGTATATGAACACAATTTTTACTTGCTTAAAAGATAAAAGGGCGAGAATTGGTTTAATAGATCGAATTTTTTATGCAATCATTTGCGTGTTTTAGGTATTGAACAAAGTCCCATGACAAAACTGAGGGGACATAATAACAGCATACGTCAAATTTGCTAGTCTAGACTAATAGTGGAAAACGAAAATTACAAAGCAATAACTTCTCTAGCACTTGCAGCAAAATCGCTAACAGAATAATCAGCATTATTATAGCATCAACAGCTACAGATGATGCTTATTACCAGATGCTGCAAGACTTTAAGTAGGATTAACACCAAAATGTGAAGAATCCATATTTATGTAGGTTTGTATTGTATATTGTATTTGGTTTCCGGAATTATAACGCATGTCATAAATGCAATCAGGTCTCATTTTGGAAGACTCCTTAACGAATACGTCAGAGTTCGTAAGCCCTCTTGAACTCTGTTAAATTTTATGGAAGTATAGCCAAGGTCACTTAATGCAACCGATTTTGATTTTATTTTGAACGGTACAGGTGACGATGACGAGGGGAATAATAAGAATCGGCCTTTCGCAATAACAATCAACAAAGGGCAAGAGCAATCGCTACAAGTTTTTGGATTGACATTGAATGCTTCTCAAGTGACCAACTGCGTGTCTAATTATGAGTTGGAAAACCATCTGGGGCCTATAACACAACGTGACAAGTTGATAAGTCTAAATTAACTAGTCCAACATTTCTTGTCCGACAACGACCATTGTATTCTGTAATTGCAACGCAAATCGTTAAACTTGTCAGAATAATATATTTCCCACTACTTGTCCACACTGTTTGACAAGTGTTCAGCGAAGAGAGAATGAGACAAATTGCGAACTACAAGAACATTTTTTATTAACAAAATAAGAGAATACAAATTGGTCTTTATGGAGGTTTCATTTATTTTTTTGAATTTTTTTTCGTTGAAGTCAAAATTAAAACTATATTTTTAGTTAAATATTATTTGAATTCTACAATTATTTTGTCATTTTTTTTTAAGAAAAAGTGCACTTGTAAGCGTATGACAATACTCATTTCACTCACGTTACATTTGTCGATGTGTATACAGACTTGCCATTTTTTGTTACAGGATTTTTTACAAGTTGTCGAATTTCACTGGTCCTACAATTACTTGTCACGTTGTGTTATAGGCCCCTGTTGTCTTTGTTGACGCACCAAATAGAATATCGAAGAATAATCGAAAAGTGTTGTTGTGCCAGAAATTATTTCATTGTAAGGTTAATGTTTTGTATAAAAAATCAGCATTGAAATTTCGTTTCATATGATTTCATTATAAATTATGAGTGTTAATGGCAGTAAAAACACAAGTTCCAATTATTTGATAAAAAAAAGACCGAGGAACGCCGGGCTATGAGCAGCTAGTAGACTATAAATTTAGACCACACGATATTCTACATATACATTGTAGAACAATGCCTATAGCTTATAGTCAATCGAACGTTTTATTCTTTCGCCTTCTCGACATGTTTGTTCTTGTTTTTAAATAACAGTTTCATTCAAAAATTCGTTCCACGTCTGCGCGTTATTCTAGAATGAATTTTGTTTGTTTGCTATTTTTAAAAGGTGATGTTTGACAATAATTTTAGACATTTTCTACATAATTGTTGACATTGTCGACATTTTTGACATTATTGCCATTGTTGGCCCAATTGTCTACGTATAGAAATCTAGTCTATTTCATGGCACCATCTGAAACATATTTGTCTAGTATTCAAATGTTTTCTTAAAAGAACCACTTTCAAATAATCAAGGAACATCGTTTCTAAACAAAACACATACATTGGGTCACTGTGACGAACACGTAACTTTTGTATATCAATAGTTGATTTTATTTTGTAAGTTTCAAAATCTGAGCAATATATTTATATAGAATATTCTTCTTTACATGACAACATCAATAAAATACTATTTATTTTTGAATTCAATAAACAAAAAAAAAAAAAACTAAGAAATCCCCAAGGAAACAAAAATAATTGGTTGTGTGTCAAAAGTTCATACAGAAAGCTTCGAATTGATACCAAAAATCTTTGCACAACTCCCCCTAAAGCCAAAATATATAACAAATAATATACTCGGCATTTGAATAATGCTAACTGTCTTTGAAAAGGACACGACATGGGTGTTGTGGTATTTGGCTGAGGTTGCTGGAAGAGAAGAGGATGTATTTGGGTTTATTTAAATTTGGTTAAATCAATCAATTGCGATTTCCCAACGCCTGGTGGGAAAATCGTAATTCTTTTGTTGTTTGCTTCAAGTAACATCGGTTTATCTTGATGCTGTGTATGTGTGTGTATATTTTGTGCAATTGTGGAATGTATGCTGGAAGGATCTGCTTCGATGTGATGCAAAGGACACTTTTACTATGGGTTATAAAACTAAAAGATAAGGGAAATAAAAGAGATGTATTGGGAATGGAAAAGTGTACTTTTGTGTTTGTTTTTGTTTTTTTTTTTTTTACCATTTGTTATAAGATAAAAATCTGTTGGATGTGCTGCTGACATTGCGCCTGAGGATAAATGTTTTTATTGCTATGAATATCATGAATGGTTGTTATTTAGATTTCTTTTATTATATTTTCTTTTTCATGTAAAATAGTTTAAAAAAGAACATCCACAACATGATATACTTTTAGCTGCAGGGAATGAATGCATGTTGAGTTTATGTTGTTGTTTGAATGTTTTTGACATAATTTTATTTTGTCATGGATTCAAATGGGAAAATATCATGAGGTCTGAAATACAGAATAACTAGGTCAAGGAGGAAATACAATATCGACTGATAAACCAAAGGCGGAGTTCGGAAGTATTTGATCTTGTATCTGAAAAGTTGCATCGGTATCTATAAGTAATTGTAAATTTGAAATAAAAATCGAGTAATTTGATTTTAATGGCTTTTGAAATCATAAATTCAGAGGAAAGAACTGTTTGACTAAAAAAACAAAAATGTTTTAGAATTCACTTATTTGAATTTTTTAAATCGTGTGGTTTTTTTTTTGAGCCTTATGTTAAAAAATCTTTATGGGCCAGTTGGCATCAACAAAATTTGGGTTACATAATGCAACATTTGAACAAAAACAACAACTTAAAGGTGCTATTTTCGAAATGTGCCAAGCCCTATCATCAGTCTCCCTATTAGTGGTGCTGAGCTTTAATGCAATTTTATTATGAAAAACTTTCTTTTTTATTAAAATTTTGAAAATGAAACAAAAAAAAAAAAAAAAATATTTGGGAATCCGACGAATGAGTTGCGGAGGGAGTCTTACTCACTTTCGGTAGATTAGCTATTAGCGAATCCACAAGCCATATGCGGGAATAAATGTCGGTAACGTTGTTCGTAAAATGGGTATTACTGAAAACGAAAGGCATCCGCACCACATCCGCACTCCATACAAATGTTGGAAAAACAAATCCGCAGTAAAGTTGGTGAGAATAAGGGTGATTTTTATGCAAACAAATTGAAGAAAAAGCAGAAATAAAAATTTTTGGATCGCCGAAACGCATAAAGTTTTTTTTTTGCAGTATTTCTAATAATTTATTGACAATATCCGCTTTCGAAAACGTCATCTGCGTTTTTTTTTTAGGAAATGCAACTTTGTTGTCGTTTTTTTCCAAACCGTGGACATATGTCCAGAAATACAGTCCCCACGACCTAGTTTGACATTTCCGCTATCCAACAGCAAATGAACCTTGAAAGTCGGTCCAGTGATTGCTGAAACACAGACGGATTAAGATTGGTCGTTAAAATCATTAAAAAAAGCTTATTTTGCGGAAAAAAAATATTTTACTATAAATAATTATTTTTTGCTCTATTATTTTGAGTTCCGGAAGTACACTTTTGGTGTCAATTTTTTGGCCAAACCGCGGAATTCTGTACAGGAATATAGTCCCCATCACCAAGTTTGACATTTTCTCTGTTCAACTGCATATTTACCTTTTAAATCCGTCCAGTGATTGCAGAAACACAGACGGATTAAGATTGGTCGTTAAAATCATTTAAAAAGGTTTAATTTTTGATATTATGTATTTAACGATACTAAAGTATCTTACATTGCTTTTCTCGTGTGCACTTGAACGCGCCCAATGTCAACTTTTGACATCCATGATAATACAGTTTCAAAAATGGAAAAGTAGTTCGCGGATCGGATTCAGTAATAGAATTTTATGCGAGTGCGAATCCACTGCGGATCCAACCGACTCCCGGGGAGTGAAATTTTGCGAATTCAGTAATAGGCATGATTTATTTCAAAATTTAAAAAAATTAACCTTTTACATGCCATAATTCCCAAAGTGTTACCTACAAAACAAAAAGTTGTACTCTAACATGAGAAAAAGAAAATCTTATTTTCTATCGATAATGCCCTTAAATATTTTTTAGAGCTATTTAGCTATTCTTAAATTATTTGAGAAAACGCGTTTTTCATTATGGCGGCCAAAGCAAACCCCTTACCAATTTTTGGGTGATTTTTCATTTTGTTTTTTGGGCATTTTTTCGCACAGTCGTGTAATGCTTTACCTGTTTGAATTTTGTCCTCTTGAAAATAAAAAGGATGACTGGGTCTCACAAACTTGCTCTTGGGGAAAGTTACTATTGTGTTCACGACTGGGAAACTCATTTGACCAGTTTTTTATTAAAAAAAAAAAATCGATTTTCAGAATTTTATATTTTGAAATATTTTATTTTTTTTTTTCAAAAAAATCATTAAAAACAAATGTATAGAATAAAAAAAGATTTATATGAAAGACACCACTTTCTATAGGTCACACTATATTATTGCAGCTAACGGTCATAAATGGATTTTGAAACTTGTTGCCACGTCTTCACTGCCTCACCATCTTCAGCGCTGAGGAGGCGGTTTTTCGGCTCGAATTATAAAAAAGTGTCCAAATCAATCTTAAGTATTTTTTGTGATATTTTGCTGTGAAGTTTTTTACAATCATCTGCTTCTTTTACCTTTAATGTTTAAGAAATGTATCATAGTTTATATATTGATTTATGAGTTTTTCTATACACCATGGTCTCGGCAGATATTAAGGCCTACCACTCTACCAGTATAAAATAGACAATTTCTATTAGGAGTGTGGTGTGTGTCTGCTCGTCAGAGCAACATTAATAATATATATAATCTTATTGAATAACCTTCAAAATTAAACCAAGTAAATTTTGAAAATTTCAGTAAAAGCATTAGGCCTTATTACCCTACCATAGTATAATAAGGCCTATTGACAAGGTTTGAAGAAATGCTAATTGTTGTTTTGTTTACTGCAAAATTTGCAATTTTGTATTTATTTTTATTAGTTATTAAACTAGGCTTTAAATAAACAATGAGATCCGTTTATTCTGACAAAAAGTTTTTATTTTATTTTAAACCGCCCTTAACTAGGCCTTTTTAACCGCACCTACCTTAAATTTTATCAAAATTGATAGTATTTTTTTCGAGAAATTTAAATTATCGGTTTTAAAATTAAAAACATTTTTGAAAATTACTTTTTTTTAATTTTTTTTTCCAGTATTATTCAGGTTAAGCAGTATAGTTTTTAAATATTAAATTTTATCAAAATTAGTGTAGCTGTTCATAAGATAGTCGGAGTAATAAGAAAACGGTTCTATAGTGCAGGTACCGTTAATAAGCTGATTTTGAAAAAAAATTCTAAGGGCATCACCATAGGAAACAAAGCACTCATGTAAAATTTTATCAAAATCGATCGTATTTTATTCAAGAAAATTTGTTTTTTTTATAAAGTTTATATGGCAGTTACCGTTAATAAGGTGATTTTAAAAAAAAGTTTCTAGTAAAAAGCTACATCATTCACATATCAGTCACACAAAATTTTATCAAAATCGATCCTATATGTTTTGAGAAAAACTGTATTGACTTTTAATCTTAAAACATGAAAGACATTACCGTTGGCTACTAATCTATCAAACAAAATTTCATCAAAATCGGTCGTATTTTTTTTTTTCGTGAAAAATGGAATTGTCTAAAACGTTTGTATGGCAGGTATCGTTAAAAATCTAATTCTAAACAAAATTTTTTGATAAAAAATATCATCGTTGTCACAAAATCAGTCATACGTAATTTTATGAAAATCGATCGTATTTTTTTCGTGAAAAATCGAACTATCTGTAAGGCTTATATGGCAGGTACAGACCTTGGATAAAAATCAAAAATACGCCTGGGCATATATAATTCAAAAAATACAGAGTACCAAGTTCGAAGAAAATCGGCCCAACCGTTTAGACTGCAGGTGTCATACATATAAACTAAGAGCCCACAGCAATTTTTGGGTGTGATTGATAACCCAATAAAGTTGGTATCAGACCATAGTACAATAATTGGCATTTTCAAAAGTCAGCGTCTTGCTGTCTGAAGTGGGGGCATTTATGAGAAAGACTGCATCAAAATTGCATTTTCCTTTTTTAAAGACAAAATAATTTTGTCAAGCACTTAAATATAATTTAAAAATAAGGTGCTATGTGCCCCGATCGGAAATATGGTGTTGCAAGACGTTATTAAGTGGGCTTTCTGCTTGCAAAACGCATTCAAAAATTGCAGAAAGCGAAGCGAAAAACATCTTTCAAACCCATATTTGGTATCAGTGGACATATCTCAAAAGTTTCTAAATTAATTTTAAAGGCTTGTCAATATTATTTTGTCTCCCAAAAAAAAAAGCATTGTTGCAAAAAATGCATTCTCGAAAATGCCCCCACTCTAGACTGCAAGACGCTGACTTTTAAAAATGGCAACTATAGTGCGTTGGAATGATACCAACTATATATATCACTCGGTATAACACAAACGTTAAGGCTAGAGAGTCTTATATATAAAGACGTATAGACAGACAGGATTGCCAGATGCTTCTTTTAAGACTTCATTGTCGTCCTAATGTATTGTTTACTTTTTATGCCAAAACATTTAGTTTCCAGGAATTCATTAAGTACCATCTATTTTTCTTATAGGTACCTTTTCTTAACCTTGTATATCAAAAATAAAAATACTTTCCTAAGATTTGTATCATTGATTGATTAAAACTTCTCATTATATATTGTTCCCATATTTTATAACTTGTGTGTTTTTTAATTTTTATTTGTATAATTTATCTAAATTTTACATGGTACATGTTTTTAATGTTATTTCATTTTAAATTTTCTAACAACTATAGAAAAAGAATACCTTTAAGTACACTTGCTTTAACAATTTTTTTGTGTAAACTATATTTATTATTTTTCAATTAAAATTATTTATTTATATATCTGCTATTTATTAACATAATTTGAAACAATTTAACATATTTTATTTTTTTCAGTGTACATAACAATGTATGTTTTGGTAAATAGGTAAAATATTATATTATTTTTTCTTATAGATGAAATATTTTTAAAATAAAATTATTTATTTAAATAAAAATAAATAAATTTAATCAATTACTTGAATTTATTTCAATTACTTAATTAATTTATTTTAAAAGCAGACTTTTAATACCCCGCTTTATTGCTTGAGAAAAAAAAATGATAATATGTTATCAATCATGAATGTTTGTTGAATAGTTAATAATGCAATTTATTTTTTACTAATATTTTTTTAATTAAATTTATTTTTTGTTTTTTGTTAAATTAAAAACAATGACTAAAATGAACTGGCTATTATTCTTTGATTTTTTTTTTATTTTCTTTGATTTAATAAAATTTGTTTTAAGAGTTTTTTTTTTATTTGGTTAAGCATTTTAATTTAATTCAATTTCTTTGGTCTGAAACTTATATTTCATTCAAGCACGTATAATCTGGCACAATATGCCAATAAATTAATTTATTATTTTTTTTGGAATTAAAATATGAAATTAATTATTTAATCATTATAAAAATGACAATTTTTGTATCTTAAATGCAATCATTCTTAAATAAAATTTTTAAACAAGAAACAATTAAAATTAACATTAAATATTCAAATACAAGTACAGACTAAATAACCATGCCTTTTAAAAATCCTATGTAGAATTTATTTTATTATTTACCTAATATTGTGAATAAATTGTTAGATTTTTTAAAATGAAACCCTTATTTTGTTTTATTGGTTCAACATTCTATTACCCAATGCTATTTTGATAACATTATTCAAAGTCTTAAAATTTAATAAACAATTTTTATTTAATAATTTATGTTTTGTTTATTTATTCTCACAAATATGACATAGCTGCACACAATCAGTTTAAAATATTTACAATACTCTACACACCTATATAATTTAAGATAAAATATTTCTTGTTTGCCAATCCATTTTCCTTAAATTCTAACCTAAGGCACACAATGTACTTTGGAATTTTTCTAAAAAAAAAATAACTTATTAAATAAAAAAACAAAAAAATAAATGTTTAAATTTAAAATATAATTTTTTTCTTTAAATTATTTTTTAACCAACAAACAATTTTCTTTTTCATTTTGTGCTTGTATTTATTTTATTTGGATTCATATATCCTTAGTATGGCTTTGCAGCATCTTTGGAACGTTTTAATTGAACCTTCAGCCTTTTTGTTCCAATTTGAAAGCCATGCATAGCTTGAATGGCTGCATTTGCCGAATGGGGATTATCAAATGATACGAATCCAAAACATTTCGACAAATTAGTTTGCTTATCGATGAAAACTTTTGCAGACAGGACATTGCCGAAGGGTAGAAATGTTGAAGCGAGATCGGTATCATTGAATTCTTGAGGTAGATGGTAGATAAAAAGATTGCTACCATCGGGTCCTATAATGAAAGAAAATTAATAAGATGGTTCTATATTTATTTGAAAACTGGAATTTAATAGGAATATTCTTTATAGTAAAAGTAAGTTTCAGTAAAACTTGGTAATTTTAATTATTAAATTTCTAATACTTTTGATTAGATTCAATTTATAAAAAAATATAAAAGAAACTTTACTATAACTAACCTTCAATTTGCTTACCAGCTACTCCGGCCGCTGCAGCTGAAAGTGCTGCTGCTGTTAATGGTGCTGTTGCTGTTGCATATGTGCCATTAGTCAAATGTGTTAGAGATTGAGCGTAAGGACTACTTAGGGCATCAGTTCCGGTCCCTGTGAAATAGTTTTATAGAAGAAAATAAAGTTCATAATGAAAAACAGTTGAAACAATAAGACATAATGTTATCAATATAATTCTATATAGATAAGTACCTGCACGAAACTAAATTTTATCTAGTCTCTAATGAAACACTAACTAAATAACTAAGCCATCCAAAGTTAAGTGATATTTAAGTCTAATATATGTGCCAAATTACTTTTATGTCAGTTCTGGCATTATTGAGTAACAAACATTCATCTACATATGTAACGGGTGATTTTTTAAGAGGTTTTGAACTTAAAAAAAAAAAAAAACACAAAAAATTCGAAAAAAATGAATGAAATATTTATTTGAATCGATAGTTTGAACCTTGCAATTTAATGTTTAAAGATAATTTCATGCAAATTATGACCGCGGCTGCGTCTCAGGTAGCCCATCCGCTGAGTCCAATTTTGGCATACTCTTTCACACATATCGGCCGGTATCTCACGAATGAATGCATGGATGTTGGCTTCCAGTGCGTCAATCGAAGCGGGCTTGTCCCTATAGACATTAGCCTTGACATACCCCCACAAAAAATAGTCTAATGGTGTCAAATCGCACGATGTAGGCGGCCAATTGACCGGCCCGAAACGTGAAATTAACTGTTCACCAAACTCGCCTCGCAATTGCGCCATTGTTTCGCGTGCTGTGTGGCATGTGGCACCGTCTTGTTGAAACCACATATCATGCAAGTCAAGAACTTCCATTTCGGGCAAAAAAAAGTTTGTTATCATCGCTCGGTAGCGTTCACCATTGACAGTAACGCTGCGATTCGCATCATCTTTGAAGTAATATGGCCCAATAATGCCGCCGGCCCATAAACCGCACCAAACAGTGGCTTTTTCGGGATACATTGGTAGCTGTTCCAATGCTTCTGGCTGATCTTCACTCCAAATGCGGCAATTTTGCTTATTTACGTACCCATTCAACCAAAAATGAGCCTCATCGCTGAACACAATTTTTCGATAAAAAAGCATTTCGAACATTTCGAACCGAGCACGAATTTTGATAGTAAAATTCAATAATTTGCAAGCGTTGTTCATTTGTAAGACAATCCATGGTTAAATTGCAAACCAAACTGAAGCTGTTTGACAGTGACACAAGGTACTAAACACACGTCAGCTGTCAAAACCAGTGTTGCCAAAACCAAACCAGCTAAAAAATCACCCGTTATTTAAACTTTCGCCTGAGATATCAAGAGTTTATTGCATTTTATAGGCGAAGTAATATTATCTGTTCGGGTAATAGGAAATCTAAAAACAGCGACAGGAGAGCCGCTGTGACGTACAAATCGCATAGTTGCAACTGATAGTGTTGTCCAGGTCCACTACCATTGTCCCTATAGAGGATTTAATATTGGCTGAGATCATTAGTTACATTATATTACTAACAAACAACACGACATTTTCTGAATTTAAAGAAGTTCAGAGCTTTTCCGAAAAACACCTGAATATTTTTAAAGAAATATGATTGCTGATCATATACTATCCAAAAGTAACCAAATAAGAGCTAACACCAATTTTATGCATCGTCAGTTTTCACACCATGCGAAAAAAGTGCTTACAGCAAGCGTTTCAAATGTCAGCGTTTCTATTCAATATCGCAGTTGAAATAGAGAGAACTTTTTAAGTCGTCGCGTCATGAATGTTTTGCTTACTAAGGTACTTATGTTGGCTCAACTAGAGCGTGGTGCTTCTAGTCCTTGCTTAATATATCCCTCAACCTTAATATATAGCACTCCAAGTAGTCCTAGATCTCACTCTGCCATGGGCCCTCCATCAAAGATGAGATCTACCTTGGTGTCTGACTGCCTCAGGCTTGGCATTTAAAACTTTACGAGCTGGAGGTTTGATGTCTGTCCATTCGCTCAACATGGCCCATCTTAGTCGTTGAATTCGATTGTTTATGGCTAGAATTAATTTCGATATACTGCACGTATTTGTATCTTCGTCGTTGCTCCTTGCTTTTTTTTTCATCGAATGCTTGCTTATTCAGCCGAAAGAAACAGCGATTAGCAAGAATTAGTCTATACGTTTGATTACAGCCCTGATGTTGTTGCTTGTGTTTACTGCAAAGCCCAGGTATAGACTTTTGCTTGTTGCAAGAATTTGAAAAGCTCTTAAAATTTTTTTGGGCATTCCCTTGTTAAGAAAAGATATGTTTTGACTGTCTAGGACCACATCGATCACATTTTTTCATATCCTTATTATTATTTAGGCCAGTTGGCAGAGACTTTATTCTTGCAACAGAATACCCATCAAACATTATGATTGGATATGGTTTTTTAGTCTTTCAGAAGTATATATATATATAAAAAAAAAGGGGATAGTAGGGGTTTTGCACTAGCCACCATAATGAAAAACGCGTTGTCTCAAATAACTAAAGAATAGCTTATTATGGACGAAAAAAAAATTTAAAACTTCCGACCAAAATTCTAACTATTTTGCAACACTAAGGGCCACTTGCACGAAAACAAAGAATACATTTTTAAAATCGCAGTTAGCTATTCAGGATTAAATAGATAAATCGTTGCCCTAGTATTGAAGTGCCGTAAACGCCATTTTTACATTTTTGGGAAATCGGATTTAAAGGTTTGGCAGTCTAGTATGGAAAAACTGACCGAAGGATTTTTTTAATTTTTTTACACAGTATCTTTTTGTAAATTCTCTTTTAATAGTTGTTATCAGAGACCTTCCGCATGTTTTAGTTTTAAAAATATTTACATTTTTGTTCAAAACGAGTTTGCCGTATACGCCACCAAAATCAACAGTTTCGTTTTGGTACGTCAAAAAATCGAAAACATGCGGCATTTCAATACTAAAAACGTAATATAAACTCCTTGGGAAATTTGACGTATGTATGTGCGAACTATTTTTTTTTTTAACGTCAAATATCTCACTAATTAGAAGCAATAGGAACAAACAGATAACAGATTTGAAAAGAGCGCACCCGAAAACATAAGACTGCATACCCAGTTCAAAAAACGCAATTTGGCGTTTACGGCACTTCAATACTAGGGCGACGAAATGTGTATTTTTCGATTTTACGTTGCCCGAAGGAAATCACATCTAACCGAAGAAAAATAAAATAAAAAAAAAGAACGAAACAGAAAACCTCTACATAACAAAAACAACATTTGCTACACACACTAATGCGAACCTCACCGATAGCATTTTCTTGTCAAATTTTATTTGACGGATGTAAAAAGTTATCCAGAAAAAAATGAGTGGATAAATATTAAAGATTTTGCAACGAGTTTATATTTTTATCGATGGCTAGTGCCAATTCATGGATAAATCAGTGGTTACTTATGTCAAAAAAGGTTCGTGCAAGTCGGCCTAAGCAAAGAACTTGAGGAAAATTGAATTTTAACTTTTTTTTTAAGAAGACTACTTGAATTCTGTACTATAGATTTAAATGAAATCGGTTAAGCCGTTAGGTATTAATTTTATGGCCAAATTTGTATGAATGTTGAATTTTAAGCCAAAAACCTGAAATGCAGTTCTTTAAATTAAAGCACCTTTAATTTAACATTCACAAAATTTCATCAAAATCGTTAAAGCCGTTTTCGAGAAAAATTGGAAAAACTAAAACCGTTATATAGGGTTATAGCCGATGTAGCTGAGTGTCATGGTTCAACGGGTTTATATTATTTTGTATGTACAGATATTTCCTACTAATGGTCAAATCAGTGGTTACTCTTACTATTTACTATCGAAGAACTTTCGTGCAAGTAAGCCTAAGGTTTTTAAAGAAAAAAATATTTTGATCTCAAAAAAATTAATTTTTTTCATTTTAAGAGCCAGAATTTGAAAATTCATAACAGCAGAATTTCGAAACCAGTATTTCGACCCGTTCCTTTTTTTTATCCAGTTTCACAAATCGGGAATCGAACTCTATGCTCAGCCACTGATAGCCTTTCCACTAGATTGCATTTTGTCAAATAGTTGATGATTAAAACAACAGTGGAATCTGCAGATTGCAGCAATTTTTTGTTTTTTTCTGAAGATAAGAGTTCAATTAAAAAGTTTTATTGTTCCTTTGATTGCATGTTAGATTTGACTGATAAAACAAATCATGTACGGCAAGAGCTACGCTTATGAAGCACGAGAAAGTGATGCATTGAGAAAAGAAAATCGAGAAGTATTTTGAGATGCATTGTTTCGAATACATGATAGTAGATGAGACATTGTGTTCAAAGTAAAAGCATGGCCATTAGAATTGTATTTGTACATTAAGGCTCGCACAAACCATCGCGACAGCGGCAATTTAATTTGTTTCAATTAAAGTTAAACCGAAAAAAAACTCTGATTTTATAATGACATTAATAACATTGACAAAATGAACTGTTAGATACTGTTTAATTTCATTCAAAATGGACTTCTGTTTTAAACAGTTTTATTTTAATAAATTTGTTTGTTTGAACAAATGTATAAATGTATACTGTTTGACATATAGTAGCATTGTAAAGCTTATAAAATGATTAAACGTAAAATTTTAATAAAATTGTAACTTAAAACTGTGTTCATAAAATTAATTATCACATATGGAAATAAAATATAAAAAAAAAACACCAAAACACATTTCCTCTGCAAGCTTAAATTGAAAAAATTATGACACACGGATTGATATAGCTGCCACACAGATTCATAAATATAGGTTTAACATACCCAGGACATTTTATCGCCTACATATATAAGTATAGACAAAATGAAAGTTTTTTACTTTTAGAGATAATAACCTTATTTTTTATGTTTCACATAGCTTTGTATAAAATTGAATCTCTCCATCTCTACGGAACCTGGTTTTTGCAACAAACAAACAAAAAATTCTGGAGGTATCCATAAAAGGGATATTTCGAAATATTTCCATGAATTTGATTGTGTCCTTTTATAACCCCATCATAAAACGAAAACGGAAAAGGTAACATACAATTTTTTTTGTCATCAACAGAAAATGGTCTGTGTTGTATATTGGTTGAAATGTTGTTGTAAGGATGGAAGGAAGGGGTTACTTTTGGTTTTTATTAAAAGAAGGAGGTTGTTGGTTTGGACACATGGAGGCGTAAAAGTATATGGATGTGCAGGACATTCGGCTGATTCAGAGGAATTTTTGTTTCATTTTTTTTTTTTATATTTTAACTTCATCCTGTATTTACCTGGTAAACATTTTATTGTCTTTTGTTTGTTGCCAGAGAGTTTAATATTGGAATTTTTACGATGAAAAATTCTTATCGAAGATATATACATACATACATAATAATATCTTGTTTTGGGTTCTGCTTTTGATGAGCACGTCTGGATCGCGTTGTTTTCGGTCGGTTGGTTACGTGCGTATCTAAATTGGGGTTAAATTGTGCTATACAAGTTTGTGTCTATACCTATATAGCATATTATAAGAATTTATTTTACAACTTCAGAGACACTTTAAAATTGTAAAAATGGAAAAAAAAAATTGGAAATTCACAGTGAAAATGAAGGTTGAATATATTTTTGATTGGTATTTTATGTTGTTTATTTTTGACAATTGTTTGTTAAATATTCTTTGCAACAAGTCAAATTTAAATAAAATTGCTGATTTGAAGGTTAAATAGAGAGAGAGAGATTTGACTAACGGAAAATTAACAAAAAATTATTGGGTTCCAACTAAGCAGATGAGTTGCTAATTTTCTTTTCCACGCAATAATTCTTGGATGGTTTTTAAGGAGTTTTTGAAGGTTACTTACAAAACAGGATAGATTATAAGTATATGTTTGTATGCACTAAATCATATTCCCTTCCATCAATGAAGCATCTAGGAACCAACTTATATTGGAAAAAGACCTATATGACTGTCAGCGATAGAATATTCCGTAACAACTAGTAGTCCATGTCAAATGGTCGTTTAACGTTACAAAAAATATACAAATGGATTTTTTATTCCGAATTCTATGTTTTTTGGGTGAATGAATCCAAATCTGAAGAAATCCAACAAAATTTTCTGGTGCGTTTTGAGATATCCGCGAAAAACCGCGGAATTTTCGCATTGCTTTCATATCGGAATCTATATGCGTCTAACTGAAATTTCACCCTCAACAAAATGAAAGACCATTAAATTTCCAACAAAAATCATACATAATGTTAATTTCTCAGGCGTACCGTTAGCCCGTTACAGCGAGTTAAAATTTCAACATAATTTCCATTTCCTGTTAAAAAAAAAAAACAAACAAAACAATTCATATGTAAATATTTTTTTTTATAGAAATGTGAAATTATGTTGAAAAATTAACGCACTCTAACGGGCTGCCTGAGAAATAAACAATATTTATGAATAGTGTAAGAAATTTAATGGTCTTTCATGTTGTTATGGGTAAAATTTCAGTGAAGACGCATATTTTAAGAGATGTAAGCAAAAAATCAAAAAAAATGCGAAAATTCCGCGGTTTTTCGAAGTTAATGGCAGTATAATATGAATAAAGGTATTTAGCAACAGGGAAAGCAACAGATGAGCTTCATTAAAAAAAAGACCGAACTTTTCTTCGCAACTTCGCAACTAAAACAGTGCCCCTATACAGAAAACTTAGGTCTTATGCTGATATTGAACACACCCATCTGGAGTTAAAGAGTCCGACACACTGTCTAGTCACAGCAAAACATTAAGAAAAAAAAAAAATATGGCAACCCTCTGCATTACGATGCCTAGAGTACGGAAAAGGAAAAATTATGCTTTGAACTTTCAGAAAAAAATGTTCTCCGACCGATATTTGGTCCTGTTGACAAGTTGGGCGAATGAATAAGAAGATTAAAACGCAACTACATTAGCAGTAGCAAGATCTGGATGTTGTCCAGAAAGCCAAAGCACATCCAATATACATAATTACAACATTCAAGTGCAGACACGATAACCCTCCAGATTATAAGAAAGTCTATAAGACAAAGTCACCATGGATTATCTTGTTAATGATTATTACGAAGAACTGCGGCAGCATAACGTGGCTAAATTCGAAGAGAATTAAAAGCCACCGGTGCTGCTACATGTAAGACCATAATAGTGTGAGTGTGATCAAACTTTAAGCCTAGTATGCAGGTGAAGTGAAACGAAAAATCCCATACAAAAATGACATACTGAAATTATAAACGAAATTTTCCGGTCTTCTTTTCGTTTTGTGGTACGCAGCTCCATGGTGAAACGGTTGATTACCGATTCCAGTTTCCACATGGTCTCCACTCACTTAATTAATTAAACTGGGACATTAATAGCTCGCAAAATTTTGACGTTTCTATTTTGTTCATGTTTTTTTTTTTGTGGATATTATTATTATAAAATGGAGTTGTGTTCTTTTTATTTGTTTTTTTTGGGTGTTTTGAGAAATAATTTTTTTACAAAGGGTCCAACTCTACACACAAATTTGTCCGCTACCGTTTCGTTAACATTTCGTCTGTGCTTTTGGAGACGACGGAAAATTTCCTTTCCTTTTCCTACATTATAGACTTTAAGGAGCCAATATTTTTCTTCAACTCAGAGTCAACACCATCTGTGTAGAGTACAGATGGTGTTGAAACTGAGTTGAAGTAGAATAAAGTGGAAGAATATTTCCTATAGAAGGATCCATGAAGTAAGCCTGGCAACAACGTAAGATTGAATACATAAAGAAGTGTTTCAGCAGTTATATGTCTTCCGTAAATTTGGCCAAAAAGTTCGAGGAGGAAGAAAAGGCACCGGTGGTGCTACATGGAGACTTTTTTCTTGCAACAGAATACCCATCGAAAAACGCGTTTTCTTATATAACATGAGAATGGTTATCGGACGAAAAAAATTGTTTGGAGCTTTTAGATGAAAAATATGGTTTTGTTTTTTTAAGGTCTACAATTTTTTAAATTTTTTTTTTAAATTTTAGCAAAATGTTTTTTTTATTTTTAATGTTCAAAAATTAAATCTAAACTAAACTGTTATACGCTACAACTACTAAAGTGTTATACTTAAAAAAAAATCTAATTTAAAAAAATTAAATCATATTTTCTATCGAAAAGTTCTTAATAATTTTTTTCGTCCTATAAGCCATTCTTAAAATATTTGAGAAAAAGCGTTTTACAAAATGGCGGCTAACGCAAACATCCCACCATTTCTTTTGGAATTTCCCTGAAAGACTTAATATAACAAACTATATCCAATCATATAATATGGTGGGTACATTAGTTGCATTATGGAACCCAGGTTAGGTTTAGTTAAAGTAAATTTTTTGGACAATTTCAGGATCAATTCTCAACATCTCAACACGAAAGATATGAAAATTGGATTTGGTCGTTGAATTGCAGAGTTTTTTTTCCAGTCAAGTATGAATTTGCTTTTAAAAATTATTGATTTGAAAGGCGTTGAGCAATAGCGCCGAAGGTAATATCGCCCAAATCGATTTGGAAATTTTGCCCAAAAAAATGCTGAAAAAATTGTTGTTGTATTTTTTTTTATTATTATTTTGAGTGCTTTTCCGTGTTTAAATCCATTTTTCAAAACCCAAAATAAGACACTTAAAGTGGAAAAAACCCGAAATAGGAAAAATTGCCCAAAACAACAGATTTAAAATAAAGAGAAGCCAAATAGAGAAAATATAAATCAATTTAGTGGAAAATATTGGTTGAAAAGAACACCCAAAAATTTGGAAATATCGCCCAAATCTTACAAAAATAGTTTGCATACGATTTTTTTGGGTGATATTGCCTTTTATAATTGGGCGATATGAAATTTTGGGCGTTAAATAAACTATTTGGGCCAAATTTCCTTATAATTTTTGGGTTTCGGATGTTAATTTTTATTTTTACTCAACTCCGTTTTGACATTCAAAACTTAAATTTTTTAAATATTATTTTTGTTTTAACCAGAAACAATTAAATTGAATTTTTACATATTGAGTTTTGACAGATTTGGAAGAATTAGTCCCGGACGTGTCGTGAATCGTATTTCCACAGCGTCTATTTATACGTATTTGCAAATTGAAAAACAACAAATCGACAGTTGCCGCAAAAGGGGTTCGAGTTGACTATGGGTTTGGAAGACCATAATATATTGTGATCAAGTTTTAAGGAACGAATATTTTTTTCCAACTCATTTTCAACGCCATCTGTAATCTACAAGCAGAAGATAGTGAGTTTTTAAAATAAAGAACAAAGCCTGCCAAATACATATAAGAAGTGCTTCAGGTATAAATTTCGTAAATTAGGCCAAAAATTGAAAAGAGTATTCGAAGGTTACAAGAGCCCAAGAATGCCTGCAAAACAAGTCATCTATATGGAACTTCCTCTGGTGTGTAATGCCGTGTTCATTGACATAATTATGGATAAAACGGTTTTTATATAATTGCGTTCGTTGAAAATTTGTATTGCTAGCAACTATGAAACGTTATTCAACTCAACACGTGTCGAAAATAAAATAAATTGTAGTAGAAAGCGTATTTAAAAACAAAAGTTCCCAGAAAATCACGCCAATCAACGTCTCGACTCAATATACTAAAACAAAAAGTAAAACTAACCCAAAAAGCATTTCAAAGTGATTGCTGTTTTTGACACACAGTTGACAGTTTCATTAGACGAAACAGCAAACATGAATGTTTTCTGAGAAAATTCAGATATTATAAGTTATTATGTTTGAATTATTAAATAAATACATGTGTTCAAAAGTACAAGCTCATTAAAATAGATAAATGTCTAGAGTAAATATTATTTCTGCAAAAAAAAAAAAGTAAATGTTGCCACTCTGTCAAAATGCTGAAAAATTAGCTTTCACTCTATTCTAACATGTTAGTCAAAAAGATAAATTATAATTATTGTTTTTTTTTTAAATGCATTCCACAAAATAAAAATAAATTATTATTAAAAAAAAAATATATATTTTTACTTACATAATGTTGTCGATCCAGGTTGTGGGGTTGCCAATTGTGCTGGAATGGATTGTGCTGAACTAGCTGGGACGGCTGCAGTCAAATGCGGATGCGTCAAATGCTGATGCTGATGCGGATGATGAAATTGATGCTGTGACGGATTGAAAGCACTCAACGAGACCAAATTCTGCATGGACATAGGTGCAATAAGTCCGCTGGTAGCCGATAAAGCTGTTGCACTGTGATCCGGTGGGAAATTTAGTCCTGATATTTCCATATTTTTTTTTTTTTTTTTTGTATTTTTTATTTGTTTTTAATGACCACAGAGTCGTAAGAGACATTACCAAAAAATCAACAAATATAAAACATAGAAGAGAACACACACCCAAAAATGGATTATTTACATTTACAAAAATTATTTTTATAAAAAATGTTATAATAAAAAAAACAAAACAACATAACAACAATAACTAAATTCATATTCAAAAAATACATAAAAATGCAAAAAATAGAATATTGTTTTTTTTTTTTTGTCTCAAATACATACAGCAAAAGAATGTTTATATTTTTAAGTATCTTTTTTGGTGAGGGGTAATTTTTATTGATTGGAATGGAGAAAGGTTGAGGGTAGATACTAGAAAGTGTGAAGTTTTTTGGGTGTTGCACAAAAATATAACATTTAAACAATTTTAAGAACATATAAAAAACAAATGAAATAGTCTGAACATGCTGATCAGAAGTGGGATTGAATCAATACAGACAATATTTTTAACTTCATTTTTTGAAATAAAGGTCGGGCGATTCTTACGTATGTAGGCATTATATTGTGAGCTAGGCTTGCACAGGGGAGTGCTTTGGTACAGCAGAGGTTCCATATTGGGACCAAGGGGTCGGCCAGTGGCACACTTTACAGAAATTATGCAGGTATTTCAATGGTGCCCAACGTTTAACTCTCACTATACTAAAGCACTTCCCAGTTAAAATAAGTCAGCATCTAAAAATCGCCAAATTGAATGAATTTTTAAAATTTTTTTTTTTTTTTTTATTAATATGTTTTCGAATTTAATTTATTTACTTAGGGCTTGTTTCACAGACTCTGAGTAAGTTTCAAGTAAAATATACTCGGCAGTTAAATTCATTGTTTGCTGTAAATTGTTTTGTTTTTTTCTGTCAATAAATGTTCTGAATAGCTTAATTGAAACTTACTTAGTTATTGTGAAACAAGCCCTTAATGTGATAAATTGATTCAGCTTTGCTGAGGTGATAAAAAAGTATTGCCTTTGTATGCATTTAAAAAAAATGGAAGTGTAAATGTTGCTCTACAAAATAATTTTTTTTATTTTCTAAATGATGAAAATTTTGAAACAAAATTAGAAACAAAATTAAGCGAGAAAAAGTGAGGCGAATTATTGTCTTCGCCCTACATAATGAATAATAAATTTAAAATCATAAATGGGTATCACAGAACACAGATAAAATTTTGACAATTTTTACTATACAAACAGGTGAAACAGGTATAACATGCTTTTTGAAGATCTACAAGAATGATTTGAGTGGTTTTTAAACACAAGTGAAGCATTTTTAATGTATATTTTGCACCATTCTGATTGGCTGTTGCACAAATAGAAAAAAAAAATACATATAACTAATTATCCTAACATGTAAAAAATACAAATAAAGTGTTTCATGCATGTCAGATGTGGGATCAAATCTTTCTTAAAAAAAAGAAAAATGATATTGAACAATACATAGGGAGTAAAGCGAATTATTGTGAGTTTCAAGCTCTATCCTATTTAATTATGTCAATAAGAAGTGGAATAGGATTAATACCGATAAAACATGTAAACAGCAACAATATGAATGATCAAAACTATGTAGATGTGAGTTTTAAGTTTTATAGCACTAGAAGGTTATTGGCATGAGAAATTAGGAAGTTCAAGTTTGTAACCACTAGACAAGTACATGATATATGCATTTAAATGTATGTGATAAAAATAATAATTTTTATCATCCGAATGCTAAGGAGAATCTTTTTAAATCGATGTTAAAGCATAAAGGTAAACGTACAATTCAAAGTAGAAAATTAAAGACTGGCTCAAATTAAAGACTGGCTGGCGTTCTTCTATGCAATTCAAACGATTGAATAGAATCGATGAAGCCAGAAAGTCTAGTTAAAATCAATGACTTGTAACAATTTTGTAATTATTGAGTGTTGTGAATGCAATCAATCCATTGATTTGTCAATTCATACATTTATGAGAGTGGGTCGAAATTCTGCCTTTCAAAATTTTGTTCTTAAAACAAACGTTTTGTGGTTGTGGCTTTTAAACAAGAAACAATAAATTCTTAAAATTGCTTTTTTTTGTGACCGTTAAGACAGGAACACAAAAAACTAATATTTTTATATAAAGGGTTTTCCAATAAGAGGTGTTATTTTGAATAGCCCGCTATATCGGTAGCTGTCACTTTTGAAGCTGTCATTTTTTGACATTTGACAAGAAGAAACTACGCCATTAATAAAAATGGAACGATACACGCTTCAAAAACGTATTGAAATTATTAAAATTCACTATAAAAATGAATGAAAAATGAAACCATCGATCTTTTACGGGAAAAGTTTCCGGACCGTGTTATCTCTCGAAGAGGTGATCACAATTGGCCGCCGAGATCTTGTGATTTAACACCTTCCGACTTCTTCCTTTGGGGCCACGTGAAAGATAAGGTCTACGCCAACAGCCCAGCGTCGATTCAAGACCTCAAAGATGGAATTCGTGAGGCTATCGAGGACATAGAGCAGCCACTTTGCGATTTGGTTATGGAAAACTTCTTGAAAATGATATGGTCCTGTAAGCGTGGTCGTGGCGGCCATTTGACTGAAGTTGTGTTCCATTATTAACGGCATACCTTCCTCTTTATAATGAAATAAACATCCGATCGTTTATCTCAAAAAATGCATTTCTTTGAATATCAAAATAACACCTCTTATTGGAAAACCCTTTACTTTTGAGAGTAAGCTCGGTTTATCAAAATTCCTCAAATAAAAAAAAGATTTGGAAAATCTGATTATAGGTACGTTGGGTCGGTCTGAAATTTCTGTGTGTGTGGTTATCTGTCAGTCTGTTAGTCTGCCAGTCTGATAGTCTGTCTGTCTACACCGAGAGAAAAACCTGTGTTAAGTTAAACTAATTCAAGGCATGACACACCTTAATAACTAAAGCCGTTTTGGTGCTGGTAAGTTCTAAGGTAACTTGCTTTAAATTCATAATGTAAATTCAAAAACAACTCAACCTATGTAAAATTAGTCTAGTTAAAGACTGCGAGAGTGCCTTAGTCATTTTACCTTAAACTAAGTCAAACTGAGGTCATTTTACCAACAATCTAACAAAAATAAAACATATTTAACCAATCCAGCACTTTACCGCTACGCCATTTGGTTGTGAGAAAAATATCATCAAATGGGAACTACTTGATACCATTATTTTTCGTACCAAAACTGCCTCATTTCTTGGGCAAGATATGCTTGTCTTATATTATTTATAACTAAAATATTTAGGCACCTAAGGTAAATAACACCTATAAAAAATATTTTCCTTAGGGGGTTAAGTTAATATGACACAGTATTTTTCTATGAGTTGAGTTGAGTTGGAAAAAATATGTTAAGCCCTAGAAAATATTAGCTTAATGCCTAGGTAGGACTATGATTGCCCTGTAGTGATAAGGTAAAATCACCTTAGAGTTAAAGTAATATTACATAGGGGAAAACACAAAAAGACCCTGCGTTATATTAGGTTAGGGCCTAGGTAAAGCTAGCAGATGTGATTTGAGGGAGAATTGTCCTAGTAATAAGGCAAAATTAATCTAGACCTCTAAAAACCGATTTTTACGTTACCAAGGAAGAAAAATTATGCTTGACTCATACCTATTACTTTACCTATTCCCTTAGTTTTTTTTAAGGCAAATTAACCAATTTTACATCAACTAGAACGTACATAAATTGCCTTAGTTCTAGGCTAAGTTATGCGTGTCTGATAATATCCATACAAAAAACTTTACTTAAGTTTTCTAAGCAAAATCAACCTTTCATAGCGTTTTTTACGTTACCTAAAACGGACATAAAACTCCTTAGTATTAGGCAAAGTTACGCTCAAGACATAACATCCATACAAAAAACTTTACCTGAGGCGTTTAAAGCAATTTTACACAGATTTTTTTCTCTGGGTGTATCTGTCTGCCATTCGCACCTGCAGCCTAAAACTTAGTATGTAAGGGTTTTTGAAATATTTGTTCTAGGTCTAAAACTAACGGTTCCTGTCAAATAACGGCTATGAATAGGCTTGATTTTTCAAAATAAAAAGGCCATTTGAAATTTTTATAACTTTTTAGACAATTAGACAACATTTTTTTTTTAAGATTCTGTGTTTTAAAAACTAGTCAATAATATAATTTTCTAACATTGGCGTCCTCAAAGTTTTTCTTCAAAATATTTTTAAAAAAAAGTTATTTAATAAAATTAATTTTTTTAAAACTTATTAGAATACCTACCACGAGTTTTTCGGAAAATTATGAGTTGTTAGAACTTAATTTTCAAAGTTGTTTTGTCTGCGTTTTTTTTTTTATTAATTCATATCACATTAGTTTAAAGAATTTATGAAATTATTTCAAATAATTTCGTAGAAGACTCTTTAAAGCTCTTAGGTAACTTGCCACACCAGTAAGAGTTAGTGCGACCCTGTCTTGTTTTTTTTTATTATTTTATTTGTAGAATTATAGAATTCTATGATTTAAAAAGCCTTTTGGAAATCTAAGTTGATTGAGTTAGTTGAATTTTTATTTTTCATTCCATACCTCGAAGGGCTTGCACTAATAAAGTCACCTGACCTCTTATATTTACAATCTTTTGAAATCACGTTGAAATCTGGTGCAGTCACTTGATATATCGTAAAATTTACATAAAAATACTTATTATTTATCAATGCAGACTAATTTTTTGCAATCATTAAAAATATTTGAAATAACTTTAATTGTTTGCAATCTTGCAATCAGAAAATCATGATGCATTTATTGTTTTATATTATATTCTAAAATTATTAATTTCATTTATGATTGCAATTATTGCAAAATAAATCTAAATAATTTCCAATCATTTGAAATTGGTAAATGTATTTGAAATTCAATGCAAAATGCTTGAAATCACTTGAAATAATCTGAAGCAATTTGCAATATTGCAATATTGCAATCATTGAACCACTAAACCGACTTGTGAAAAACCCCTCGACATACCTTATGGGTAACGTCCAGTATAAGGTGGGAGGTTTTCTGAAAAAAATGCATGTACTTGTGCGAATATTAAATTGATAAAAAAAAAAAACAATTACGAAAATATTCCGACAAAGCTTGATTTTGCTGCAAAATTATGTTTTAATGTCAAATTATAAAAAAATTAAAAAAGTTTTTTTGGGGGAGGGGGTTAAAGGGATCGCAATTCAGTTTTGTTTACAAATTTCTTGTAATATAACTTGTAACCGTTACAGAAAAAACCTTAGCTTATATAAAAGCTCTACAAAAAAAAGGTCTTTACAATCAATCAATTTCTCGAAAAACGTGTTCAACTGCTAAAAACAATCTGTTTTAAGGGTATACTTTTTCACTAGTCTTTTACGCAGTTTTTAAGGTCTTTAAGGAAAACCACAAAAATAATGTTTTTCTTAAAGACCTAATCTATAGAAAACATAAAATTCCTATATGTGTCTCACGAAATAGCTCTTGTTGCTATACATTGCGGGACTACAAATATTTTAATTAATTAACTGATTTATCATCGTATTTAAGTTATTTTCAGCTTAAAACTTAAAAAAAACCATCTTGTGTTAAATATTTAATTGAAAATCCGTACCAAATTTAAATAAAATCCGTTCAGTCGTTATCAAGTTATAGGCGAATTTGTGAAAAAAACTCTTAATTAAAAAAAAACAACATAGCCTTCGTTATATGCATTTATATGAGTTATGTATATTAGGAACCCTATTGCCTGTAAAATGCTCGTTCACAAAGTTAAAAAAAAGTCGTTTCAGCCGTTTTCGAGAAAATTTAGAAAAACTAAATTAAGATCTATATCAGAATCAGACTTACACAAAATTCACTTTAATTTCAGGCAAATTATTTTAACACACTTATTATGACGGTAATTTAAAAATTCACGATATCGTTTTAAAAGATATTAAACAAAATTACATAAGTACCTACACTTAAGTCGACCTTCTAAAAAATTTTTATAGGTAATATGTTTTTGTTAGGTTTTAAAAAAATCAATTTTAATGATAATTTAAATATTAAAAAAAAAAATCAATTTTAAATAAACAGTGAATAATTTTATTTCGCAATTTTCCAAAAAAAAATACACACCACATAAAAATCTTCCATACAGAAACATCTTATTCGATTAAAAAAAAAAATTATATAGCTAGTAACAGTGAATTGAAAGCAGTTAAAGCATTTTATTATTAGATGCTGCCATTGTTTTTGAAAGCCAAATTTGTTGGAGCTTGAGTGCTTGAGGAAAAAATGTTTTCTGATGCTTTCAAATTATTCTGTTCAAAAATATTTTAGCATAATCGACTTTTCTAACAGACTGTATAAGATATTTTTTCACTTTGAACCTCACTCAAAGGTTATTTTCTTTATAACATCAACTTCAATCTGTGTTACTTCATTTTTAGTCTTAAGACTATTTGCACAAGAATTCCTACTATTTTATGAACAATTTATAAAAAAATAACACACACAAGAGATGAGTTCTAAAATTTAAAGTTAAATAGACAAAAAAAAAAAAATCCTGCTAAATCTACTCCTTTTCTGAATTGTATTTTTTTATTTTTCTCAAGTTGGTAGTATGCGGTTTACTCAAAAGAATAACAAGCACTTCATTTCTTTATTTAAGAAATTCTTCTCCTTCATATCACCATCATGTGTATGCGGTCTTGCAATTTTTACTGCATACACTAACTGCAGCGCACGCTTTTCACAAGAGTCGAGTTAAAAATAAAAAAGGACTCAAGATATATAAAAACAAAAAGGCTTTGGGCGTAAACCTTTCCATCAAAAAGATCACAAGGATAACTTTACTATCCTTCACTAAATATTAAATGTATGTGTATGGCATTATAAATATTTATGCTTGGTTTTATGAAAAGAAAAGAAAAAAAAAAAAACATACAAGTCCTTGATATGAAAGTGGATGCATAACGTTTTATTTTTCTTTTTTCCACTTGTCACACAAGCTAAACTGATGATTTTTAACTTTGTGATTTTCAACACCATCTTGCGGGAAGTGAAGTGGAATTTATTTTATTTCCTTCATGAAGCTTTTGAGGTAACTCACTTGTTAAGTTAAGCTGTAAATTTCCCGTATGCCAATGGGGAATTGTTCGCCTTTAAGAAATATCGTGGAAAAACTATATGCTGGTGTTTAAGTTTTAAAGTGTTTTATTCCTTTTTTGTTGTGGTATTAATATTTATGAACAGAAGAGTTGTATCTAATATGTCGTTTCATGGTGAAATTCACTTCATTTTATCAATTTATATGTGTAGAACTTTTTTATTTTGAAATTATAAGGTTAGGATCATAAGGTTCTCTTAAATCTGCAGAGATGTCTGCATTTATAAAAAGATGATGAATCATCTCTCGACAAGAACTTTTCTATTGCGTTGTTTTATATTCAGGTCTTTTATGTTGTTGCCAAACAAAGACTGTAAAAAAAACATTACAGCCGTTCAAAATCATATTTTTGATAAACAACATGAGGATTTATGACAATCACTTATTTATATCACTATTCTTTATATCACTCTTCTGTGTGTGTTATTAGTTCTACATGATTGGAGAGGACCTACAATTTTACGTCGAATTCGAACAGGTGAGATGCACTTTTCATGACAATAATACTCTTGGAGGATTTGTCACTTCCTCACAAGAGGCAGTGCCCCTGAAAAAAACAAGGTGTACCCGAAACTGGACTCGAACCCAGACCTCCGGCGTGTTAGTCCGACACACTTACCACTACGTCAGGGGTTATGTAATCTATACCTATCAATGATACGTCATCTATACTGATTTTCCCAAGGGCTTTCGTTCATGAAGACACAAAATCTGCATCTAACAAAAATCAAGCTTTTTGGATTTAATACCGCAGTTCTCTTATGGATTAACAAAAAAAAAAAAAAAAAAAAAAACACGCCCAAATTTCCAATTTGTTTTAAAATGAAATTAAAATATTTTCTGGCGTTCCTAAAGGCAGCAACTTTGGACCAATTCTTTTAATTATTTTTGTAAATGATTTTTTATTCATTTAATTTAGTTTTTTAACTCACTCATGGTCCAGCAAATGATATTTGTTGTTTTCTTATAGTTATTGGTTCATTACCTATACTTAAAAGTTCTAGTTACAATATCAGAATCAAGTTTAAACTTTAAGCTACTGGAAAAGTTCAAAATAAATCTTCTTTATATATAAAAGAGACTGCCGCACATGTGTGCAATGTGCACGCATAACTTGAGAACGGATCATTCGACTTCCAAGATTTTGGATTCGATGGACTCGTATTGGCCCAAGAAACGACACAGGGTAAAAAAATCTTGAATAAAATTCATCTGTAAATAATCTATGTATCTGCGAAATTCTCATACAAATCAACTTTGTTTATTGTTTTTTTTTATAAATAAATAAAAGATTAAAAGAGAATTGTTTATCAATTAAAAAAAATTTTCCAGAGAAACTTCTTTAAGTGGGCTAAAACTTGAAATAATAAAATAAAATTTGTCGGTAGCCCTTTGGGCTTTAAAATCAAGAATTGAACGGAAGCTTAGAATATAATATTTTGAATGACTCGGAATTAAATATTTCTTTGCTTAGCGTATACATTTTTTTTTTAAGTAAGTAAAATTTCGGACCAAATTTGGAAAAGTTAATTTTTTTTATCTAAAATTTTGGTTTGTCCAATTTTTTTAGACTATAATTTTTTTAGACAAAATTGAATAAAAAAAGTATGCAGTTTTATGCAAAATTTTATTATGCGTGATTTTAATTATTTTGCAAGCTTTTACTGAATGCAGTTATTAAAATATTAAAATTTAATTGTGAACAAAACTTAAAAAAATCGCTGCCTTTAATTTTTTTTTCATATTTCATTAACAGTACATTTTACAAACTTAAAAAGTATGTCAAATGTCGTAGAATCTTACTAAGCATAGATAAATATTTAATTTTGTTATATATTATAATGTTGTTAAATTAGTAAAATTTAGGGTCAAATTTAAAAAGGTGATTTTTTTTAAGAACATTTTTTTTTAGTGAAAAATTAGAAGAGTAAGATAAAATTTATTTCTATAATTTTATTCAAAACTTATTTTTGCATAATTTGAGCCCATTCGCAGGATTTTTCTACAAGCCGTCCATGAAAAATAAAAATTTTATTAAAAGCAAACCTTTAAAAATCCCGTCTATTAAAATACCGATTTTTTAAAATCTGGTCTTTCAAACACCCGCTTGTTCAAAATCCAAATCCCGTCAATCCCGTTTATTAAAACATTCTTATCAAACTAACAGAAGATGCTGTTTACATTCGCTTTTCTATATATTATACATTTCCAAATTAGACCGACCGATTTGGGGGTGTAAAAATTAAAAATTCGCGCGAATTTTTAATTTTCACGACCAAATCGATCGTTTCTTGGTTGATTTTTTTTTCTAAGCTCCTGGTGCTTTATCTTGGCCAAAAATAAGCAACTTGCCCGATAAATGAAGAACGAGTATTAACACGTTGACTGCCACCGTACAAATTCGCAATTGAAAATGAAATTACACCATTATGGCTTTAGTTCGTACAGTGTTCGTTCACGGCACCGGCCCTATGTCGCAATCAAATATGGCTCTATGACACTTTAGCAAAGCGACAGAATGCCATGTATTCGAATATGGCCTCATGACGCTTTAATAAAGTGTCTTAGGCCATATTCGAAGATATGGCCCTATGACACACGGCCTTATGTCACGGCACCCACGTACCTCCCATAGAGCTATCTCATGAACGGGTTTAAAATCAAACCAACAATTTTTTTTTAGAAACATCTAGATGACTTGAACAAATTTCAATACCAACATTTTGCAAAAAAGCTTAATTTTAGTTTTAATTAATTTTTAAATTTATTTTTTTGTAAATTTATTATTTGGAAAACGGTTTGACAATTTTTTATTTATTTTTTGTGCATAAAATGCAAACTACTATGTACTTGAAATTGGCGTTCTTTAAATTTGTAGAATAATTTTCTTTCATAAACTTATATTAAGGCAACAAACAAAAAAATTTTAGCACTTTTTTGAAAAATTCATATGACTCTTTTTTTCGTTTATATTAAAAAAAAAATTAAATTTTCAATTTATTTTTATTAAATTTAATTTTATTTTCGTGGCGACTTGCCACAAGAACAAGTGCGTGCGACCCAGTCGTGCACCACAAAATCCAGTTCGTGCACTTTATATTGGCTTTGAATGATCTTGGGCAAGTAATGTCTTCATTGCTCCCGTTTTGGTCGAATATTCGCAACTAAAGATTCTAATAACCAAGTGGGGTTCTCGAGGTAAAATCATTGCCACTATAAGATGTTTAAATATTACGGAATTCCCACTTTATTCTTCAGGCTGTTCATGTTGCTTTTCAGGCAGTTATTTTTTGTTAAGGTAGGTATAGCCGATAAAGTGCCCTTTATTCTCTTACAACCTTAAGACCTCCGTTTTGGCTAGTGTTTCTAGAAGGTAGTTGCATCTCTGAACCTTTGCACCTCTATTCCAGCATTGGTGTGCAGCCGTGCTGTGGATTACTGACCACCATTACTCATTGAGTTCGATGAAGCTCGTAGAATTCTTCTATGCATGCATATGACAAAATGTCACATCATCATCTAGTAAAACGATGTATTTCTCTTTTGTTGGTTAACTTCACACTAAGCCAGTAACGGAAGTTGTCAGTTCAAAGTCCAAGTCATCGAAAATTAAAAAAAACAATGTTTGCCTCACAAAACATGTTTAACGATTTAATCTCTTTAATGAAATCGCAAAAAAAATGCAGATTGATGCAAAAAAAAAAACACATCATCTCTGATGGGCATAAGAAATTCTTGCTCAACCAAAATTTCACCACCACTTGACTGATTCAATAAAATCGCCATTAAAATTTTACTGCATTACATTTTACTTTAAATAAAAAAAAAAAAAAAACTCAATGCGGATACAATGGGTGGGCATCAGCAATGAAATTTACATTTTGCTTCTTAATTCGTCTCTCTGGCATCCAAGCCGTTGTAAAGCTTAAAAAATCAACCAACGATAACGATCATTATACGACTTTGGCCAAAAGGTGCCCCTTCACAGTAAAAGAGACAAAAATATCCTGTGCACCACACAAACACACATTTAAATCACAGGACAATTGAAACTCTTAAGTAAAAATAATAATAAACAAAATAAAAATAAAAAAAAAATAATAAAAATAAAATAACAACCAGCAATGCGGACGGAAAGGTACTTAATATAATGCATTTTAATGGCTTCAGGTTTGGAATGACTATTTTCTGGAAAGGACGACGAAAACAACTTGGTCTCCTACTTCACTTTCCTCGACACGTCTGCAGAACCACTTGAGGGGAACAGAAAACAAAATCCAAAACAATGGACATTGTTGTACAAATCATGGACGAAGTAACAGCAGCGCAATACACTACTAGAGCTCTACATTATACTTTTTAGCTGCTTCTCGAGAAACTAGAGCGAAACGTGGGTTACACTTAAGCGCCCATAAGGTTGACTTAACAATTTGTGCGCCATTCCACTCCTATAACGTTGTATGTTTCTAAACAGAAACGCAATTCGTTTGGCATACTATATATAGTCCTGCAGGGAATAAGTGGAACACAGAAAAATAAAAATCAGGGATATGGTATTTCTGTTTCTGTAAAAACGTGAGGATTATGGCAGTTGAAAGAGGTACCACGACAGAGTTTTTTTTTTTGGTGAGAAAATAAAAATTACATATATAGAAAATTCAAAACACTCTAGCGAAACAGAATGAAGCAGTCAGTTTTACTTGAAATAAGCTTTTAGCACCTAATATTTTCGAAATAAGGATAACAAAAACTAAACCACTTTTAGCAGAGTGTGGTTGGCAATTTTCACTGACTAAGGCACTGGACTCTATAATTTATAAAAAAAAAGAAAAGAAATAGAAATTGAGGGGTAAACCATCCATCCAGGGAAGTGATTGTCTTGAGAAACTTATGACAGAGAAAAAGAGGAAAATGTCTTCGCAATCTCCGTACAAAATTGATTTATATCATGTCTACGTTTTGTCTTATTTTTTTAAGAAATGAACATTAGCCTTAAGCTAAGTGTACACGATTGCCAGATCTGTCAGTGAAATTTTTTTCTCGAATGGTTGACAATCGTGTACAGATCAAATTAATTTACAGAAAAAAATATTTGGCTCCTAATTTGTAGAAAAATATCTGCCAATTAGTTTGTAGATATCTGACAATCGTGTACACGCAAGCTGACAACCGCGTAAAAACCAAATTAATTTGCATAAAAATTTATTCATCAATCATTTTGAAGACATGTTAATTTGCAGATGTGGCAATCATGTGTACACAAAATTCAATTTTTTTTTTGCACATAATGTAATGAATTCACTCGACGGAACACTCTTTTTTAATTCCATTGGAGTTTCCGGAACACAGTTTTTTTTATTGTCTGTTCCATATTTAGTGGAATCAAAAATTAAGTTATAGATACTTTAAACCAAAACGTATTAACGATTTATATATACATATTTGTTCGATGATGAAAGTACAAAATGTCAAATATATTGCCTCTGATGACAGTTAGCACTAAGCACTCTGCAAATATCCAAATTGGATTTATAAAGGGCTGTTATAGTGGTTCAGCATAAGTTATAATATTTGCATATTTTGGCCATAAAAATCTTTCAAAAGTGTAATAGACAGTTTCTCCAAACACTTTTAAATATTTATTGGGTTGTTAAATCTTAAAATGACATTTTTCAATTTCACCAACCACTTTCAGTTTTAAAAGAGCCAATAAACTAAAGTCCCATTATGTTCCAAATAAATTTTAAAGGCGTCTTAAAAATGCAAGACAAAGATAACGTTGAAATTCTTCGATTGATATGCTCTCCTCTCGCTTGCTCTAATGAAAGAGACCCATGTGTGGTGAATTAAAGTCCGGGGTTGGCATCAACTTTCCTCATTTTTAAAAATTCACCTTCTAATGTTGGTCCAAACCATTTTAAGTTAAAATGCCAATAAATTGTATTACTCCGTTAACTAAAATGCTTTTAGGTGTATTTTGGTGAAACTGGGCATAAGTGTCAAACATTTATTGCTTGCTGATGACAGCTAATTCGCACTGAATTTTCCGCAAATGTCAAAACTAAATTTCTAATGTCTAACTTTAATCAAAGTTCTTTAGAATAATATAATTCACAGGGAGTGTTCTCTGTAAATTTTATAAAGCAGTCGGTAATCATCGACAATTATTGCGTACTAGATTGGGTTTGATGTCACCTAGCTGATGAGCCCACCATCAAACTAGGGCGAAACGCAATGCTTGGAGTAAAGGCCACAAAACCTTTAATATTGAATTTCATTCATAAATACTCCATTTAATAAAATCTAATTCGACTATTTTTAGTCTTTTTATCTAAAAACTAAATTTGTATATATGTATTTACCTGTCAAACTAAAAATTTACAATGACATATTTTCCAGAAGACAGTGCGTCCTGAATATTGTGCAAATGTCAGAATTGGATTTGTAATAAACTGTGAAAATAGTAAGAGTGCCAAAGCTATAACATGCTGGTGACAGTTCACACTGAATCTGTCCAACCACAAAGTGACAAAGCGTAAAACTGAGCAAAACCTTAAAACAAAAACGAACTTTAATTTCAGGTTTGACAAGATACTGTTTACTTTTTTTTTACTTCAGAAAATATGAAAAAGGCAAGAAGAGCACATTTTTGGGTGGAAATGACAGATATAATGTCCTCCTATGTATAAATTTTCTGAAAACCCTTGATTTACCTTAAAAAATTGATAGTTTGTTTCGAGAATTGAGTATGTTTATGGGCAATCGAACATAAAACATCGAGATACATGAATTTATCATTCGTACCAACAGTAAAAAAAAAATTTATCGATACTCGAATGAAAGTAGAAAATCTATCTGCAGTAAGATTTGACTTCTCCTTTTATCGTTAGTGATATACGCAGTGAGATTTTTGTATGGAAAATCTAACTTCATTAAGGATAGTTTTTCCAAAAAAAAAACACGGGTATTGTAACCTAACTGAGACTTATCGCCCAACATTTTCGGATTTCGTTAAAAAACAAAACAAAAAAGAAAAAAAAAATTATATTAAAATGACATTAAATATATTTAAATTTGGTTTTACTCACGATAGAAAAAAAATCAACACTTTAAAAAGGATTATAAATAGAAAATTCTATGTTTAGATTTTCTTTGATTTAATCCTTTCCTTATTTTAATATTTTAAACAGGTAAAGGTTTGCTGCTTTTCTCTTATCCTATGAGACTTTAAATATTCTTATCCTTTGACAAAATAATAGGTACTACTTGTCAAAAGGGATATCTACTTTTGGAAAACTTAAATTTCCCTGTTGGACATTATTCCACCATACGATTTTCAGTCCACATTGTAATGATTAAGTATTCAAAGGACATAACGTTTTTACTTGTTTTAAGTTTCAAACATTGTCCTTATCTAACCCTCCTACATAAAAAAAATACGGGCAGACTATCCTAACACCCTCGACGACTGCCTATATCTATCTTTCCAACATTGTATAAACTTTTATAGCGCTAACATTTCATTCCTCATAGCAATTCCTAGCAAAGTCAAAAAGGCACCGTAAAATATGTAAATCTTAAAATGATTGAAGATAGAAACGTTGACAAGTCCATCCTTCGCTCTATATCTGCATGTGTTTTTTACTGTCATTCTTCATTTATTTTTATAACCCAACATTAAATTCAACAACACTTTTATTTGGTTCCAAAGGATATGTGTATCTTCTTCATAGGTATAGAAAGATACTCTTATTTCTTCTTCTTTGCATTCTAAACGATTGAAACATTTAGCCACGAACTCAACACATAAAGCTTTTGCAGGACGAAAGAAAAAAAAAATAACACGCAAATGGGATCCTGGACTTTGTGTAGTAAGTAAAGCAAAGAAAAAGCAAGAAAAATTATCCTCATCACTCTTCGAAGTCCTTGCTCTTCAGACACTATAAATATATAAAGTTAAGGAATAAGCATGACATTTAAATATTCTTTAACTTCGCAGGATAGGAAAGAGTGTAAGATAACATAACATGTATACAACATAAAATTATAATATATATATGCAGGAAGAATACTTTTTGCATACGTATGTTAAATACAATGCAAACACTAGCAGTGCAGTGTAGTTTATATCATTTCTTAAAAAAAAAAAAAAACACAAGGAGCTAAAAGATAAACAGGACACTTTTTGTTTTGATTTGGAAAGCCACATAATGCCACACTCACAGAAAATTACAATTACAATTTATTTTAAACACAAAATCCATTTAAAACATCTAAGAGGTTATAATTGGAAATATAGTAAATATAGTGAATTTCACAAGCATTAAAGTTGTTTATTTTTTTATAAATCAGATTGCTACATAAATTGAAACGTTTAAAAACATTTTGTATTATTTTTTCAGATGACTTTTTTGACATGTATGCTTTTCTTTTAATCATATGAATAAACATTTATACATTTCTCTTTATTGAAAATATTTTATATATTTTTTTTAAGGAATTTACTAATTCTTATGTTTAATATAATTTCTCATTTAAAATTTTAATGTAGCTTTTCATAGAGAGTTAGCTTAGCAGTTACGCGTTTAGTAAATCGTGCCATGTCAAATCATTCTAGAAAATAATTTAAAAAAAAAATCCAAAAACAAACAACAACTTATATGCTGGCGAAATTTGCATTTCTATTGGAAATTTCTTATTCATCAAAATCGCCTTTTTGATGTTATGGTATTTTTTTGGGGAATATGGATTAAAAAAAAAAAACATTTACCTACAACATAAAACAAGGAAAAAGGACATTCTGTTTTAACTGTCTGATCAAACAAATTACAACAAAGATGAATTTCAAACACATTTATCTGTATACATTTGGATAGAGTTATGTTGTATGTATAATTAAATAAAATAAATTATTATTTCTTAAGCTATTTTTTTGTTCGTTTTTTTTTTTTTTTTTTTTTAATTCAAAAACTCACCTTGTAAAAATTGTGGATGGATTCCGAAAGTTTGTAATTGTTGAAAGTATTGCATTTGACTTGGTGTTGCCAGTGCATCAGCTGCTAAATAAGGTGAAGTCTGTTGTGGTGGATTGGCAGCTATTAGTGAAGGTGTTGCAGCAATAGCAGCTGCACTTTGAGCTAAATTTGGTGCTGCCAGAGCTTGGACGGTGGGATTTGTACGTGCTACAACTGAAGCTGTTGATACTGGACTTGATGTCAAACCATTGCCGCATAATGTAACTTGTAGCTGTTGTAGTTTCTTTTGGTCTTTTTCTTTTTGTGTATCGGCAAATTTAACGACTAGGGGTGCCGAACATCCTTCCATGGTTTGAGCTTGGTGTAGGCTCTGTAAATGATATAGCAAAGGGGATAGTAAATTAAATAATAGATAAACATATGGTCGTCATCATACATAACATAAGATAACAAAATACAATTAAGACGCAATTATGTATGAAATAGTTTTAAAAGTATCTACAACTTTTTAGAAATTTTACTCAATCTTAAAATTTTTTTATTATTGTTTTATTAGAAGTATAAACATTCGACTAAGAAAAATTTAGTTTGTCATAAAGAAGTTGAAGAAAAAAGAGAAGGAGAAGAAGATGAAGAAGATGAAGAAGACGAAGAAGAAGAAGAAGAAGAAGAAGAAAAAGAAGAAGAAGAAGAAGAAGAAGAAGAAGAAGAAGAAGAAGAAGAAGAAGAAGAAGAAGAAGAAGAAGAAGAAGAAGAAGAAGAAGAAGAAGAAGAAGAAGAAGAAGAAGAAGAAGAAGAAGAAGAAGAAGAAGAAGAAGAAGAAGAAGAAGAAGAAGAAGAAGAAGAAGAAGAAGAAGAAGAAGAAGAAGAAGAAGAAGAAGAAGAAGAAGAAGAAGAAGAAGAAGAAATAGCAGAAGAAATAGCAGAAGAAGAAGAAGAAGAAAAAGTTGACGAAGAAGAAGAAGAAAGAAGAAAGAAGAAAAAAAAGAAGAAGAAGAAGAATAAGAAGAAGAAGAAGAAGAAGAAAAAGAAGAAGAAGAAGAAGAAGAAGAAGTAAAAGCAGAAGAAGAAGAAGTAAAAGAAGAAGAAGAAAAAGAAGTGTCACTGTTACGGCACAGTTTCACAGAGCGAGATTCCAGAATTAGATTAACCTCGAGGTAACTCTGATGGAAACAAGTTTCGGTTCGTTTTAGATTCCGAATGAACTCAATAATTAAGCTGTGTTAAAACATAGTTTCCACTAAAGTTAACTCAAGGTAAATCCAACCCTGAAATAATCTCACACTGAAAAACTGAGCTTAAGAAATTTAATTAGATCTGGATCTTTTACTAAAAAAAGCATAAGTGCTGACATCAACTAAAGCAGTAGGCATAGGAAAGGAAGTAAAATAAAAAAAAATACAATAACTCTCAGACTCCAGTGAGCTTTGCTGGGTTTCACTATTTAGCAAATTAAGTTGACAGGAAAACAGATGTCAGGTCTTAAAACATGCACGAAAAATTATTAAGCGTTTGATTTATTTAAAATTTATTATTCGAATACATTTTGGCTGATATTTTTTGATTGTAATCCATGTTTACATTGATCAAAAGATATCGTTTCGGTTTCTTGTTAGATACTTGGACTCCCAAAACAGTAGATACATCGTTTTCAAAATAATATTAGTGCTTGAGCTACAACTAAATATTTTAAAAGTGTCATATTTTCTTAAACTATATAATTACTTTGTTTGATCTTTCTTGGTGGCGTGATTTGTTGCCAATGAAATTCATCTCATCTGAAATCTTTTTTCACTATCAGAATCATTTATTATTACTTCGACAATCTTTTGAACTGCTTCGCCGATTTTAAAGAAATTTTTCTAAGACTACTGCTAAACCTGAATAATATTGCAAGCAAAATTTGGAAAAAAAAGTAATTTTGAAAAAGTTTTCTTGTTTTGCAAAAACCGTTTACTTATTCTAATTTTCTCGAAAAACTACAATCAATTATGATAAAATTTCATGTATTTGAATTTTTAACGAATATTATGTTTTTCATATAAATCTTTTTTTAATTCCATACATTTGTTTTCAAAAGATTTTTTGAAAAAAAAAAAATATTTCAAAATATAAAAAACTGATTTTTTTCTCATAAATAAAAGAAACTGGTCAAATAAATCTTCCAGTCGTGAACACGAAATCAGTTTTCTGCAAGATCTAGTTTGTGCGACCCAGTCGTGAACTTTATTTTCTTATAAATATCTCGTGAGCCATGAAAAGGTTAATCGATTTCAATGCAACATTTTTTTCGGAAAGATCTAGATGACTTATTATTCTTTTTTCTACAAAAGAGCTTAATTTTAATTTTAATATATTTTTTTATTTTAAATTTAATATTTGGAAAAGGGCTTGACTAAAAAAAGTTTATTTTTTGTTCATTAAACGCAAACTGTTTAGCACTTGAAATTGTCGTTCTTCAATTTTTTTATAAAAATTATTTAGTAAACATCGATTCATTTAAAAATCTGTGCAACAATTTTGAAATAATTTTTTTGGTACACTTACATTTCGACATTGAAATTTTTGGCATTCTTTGATTTTAGCTTGAATCTTTGAAAAAATTAGATTTACCACATTAAATAAAAATTCAAGTAATTTTTTTCGTATTTCCCGTTTATATGATTCTTTTTTAAATAATATATTTTTGTGGCACCTCAACACCGCAACCTAGACGTGTGTCACGCAATCAAAAAAAAATTATTATACTATAAGTATCCGTGTTTATTGGTTAATTTAAATTTCGCAGTCGATTAAATATACACTTTCATCGGAACCATTTTTTTAAAACTAATAAAATTTGATTCATCTATGAGAAGTGAAAGCTAATTAACGATTTGTCAAACGATTTTTGCGAAATAATTGAATGTTCATAGCAAGAGATAGAAATGTCAATTGAAATGCAAATTAGATTCGAAAGCAACGTGAATTAAAATCATATAAATTCGTTTTATATTAATTAAAACAGACACTATATGAATAAGTTTGAACTTCATCAAAATAGAATATTAAACGAGAAACAATTTTTCTTAACAGATCCAAACATTTCATACTTTTATCTTAAACTATATACAACTCTAGCACACAACACACATCTGATTTTCAAAAATGTCCAAGCTGACTCCATTCTTCATTTGATTTAATATTGTTTCTTTATATAAAGCCATCCTCAACTATCACAAAGCAAATCTCAAAACTTTAGTGCAAAACGATTTGAAAACGAGATTGATAAACATTAAATGTGCCAAAATTGCCATATCCAATTTATTCGAATTGGTCACGTCAAATTGGAAACGTGTGTCATACTTTGAGATGTGAAAAACTAAATTGGCTTTGAGCCAAATTCAATAAACATTTCCTTTGTGACAACAGGCCAAAATTATTAACGTATGACACTTTCGTCTTCTATCACAGCCCCAAAGCTATATAACTCATTAGTCTCGGTAGATTTGTTTCATTTAATTTTAAAGCATATCGTCCTCTTACATTGTAAACAAAATTTGTTTGATTCCTGGTGTGATGTTGTGTTTTAAAGTGAAACGTTTAAAATAATGCCGTACTTTCAGTCAGCGATTATTTATCACAACAGACTTGTTTCAATTTTGTGGACATTATTTAGCGCCTGTCGCGTTGTCGCTTCCTTTTGTCCTTCAAGAGTGAACAAAGATAAAAGGAAGAGAACTTCATCAACGTTTACTTGATTCCTTGCCATTCATTTTGTGCAGCGTTTGACATTTTGCCTGAGTGCATCCTGGGAAAGAAGATATTGCTTCTGCTGTATAGTCAGACGGTGTATCGCACCGTGGTGGTTTTCATTACATAAACTAAAAGTAGTCTTTAATTACATTTGTTTTACTTCGTTGTGTGGTATAGTGACGCGACACTGTGAATTTTCCCTGAAGGACCCTTATTATCCTTTATCTTTGAACCAAAACCGCATCTGCAGCGTACTATGGTGCATCAGAGGAAAACCGTTAGAAAGTAATTAGGAAGTTGCTCACTAATTCTATGAGAATAAGGCGAGCATGAAAATAGCTTTGTTTGATGCTTGGCGAAATAAACATATTGCATTACAGTATGTTAAGAAAGAAATGATCTTGGCATAAATAATTCCATTTCTTAAAAAAGCAACCATGTTTTAACAGTAAATATTATATAATAACCAAAATTTTGAAGTCTGTCAAGATGGAAGTGCCCCACCACAACGAAAATTGTAAATATTTAAGTAGGTGCCAATACCAAAATAGTGTTCTAATTAAATACCTATAACGAATGTAGTGATCCATTCTTTACTGCACTTCCACAATTCGTCCATACTTTTTAGTTTTAATTTTTCATTAGGTGTTTGTCTTCAACAAAATTTGCATCACTCAGTATAGTCAAAATTTAATAGTAATAGTTTTTTTGAGGCAGTCAGTGATGTGTACCTGGCGGGAAGTGCTGTAAACCCGGCAAATAACATAAACCCGGCAAATAACATAACTTGGGGCCTTAATTAGCAATTGAGGAATAAAGAACTTTATCGAAACAGTTAAAAGTTCCACGTCATACTAATCCTACGATATGGTGCAGAAGTATAACCCATTTTCCAATAAGGTGAAAGCTCCCTTGGTGGATAAAAATCATCATCATCATCATCGGCTCGACAACCGGGGTCCGGTCCTGGCCTCCTTCAACAAGTCTCTCCACCTATCCCGGTCTCGAGCCGACGCCATCCAGTTGCGCACCCCAAGGCTCCGGGCGTCCTGGTCTACGCCATCTCTCCAGCGCAAACATGGTCTACCACGCTGTCGTCTGCCATAGAATGTACCACAAAGAACTTTCCGAGCAGGTTCCTCTTCGCTCATGCGAGCTAGGTGCCCTGCCCACCGAAGTCTACCGAGCCTAATTTTTGTCACTATATCTGCTTCAAGGTAGATTGCGTACAATTCATGATTGTACCGTCTCCGGAATCGTCCTTCCTCACATATGGGGCCAACAATTCTCCTTAAGACTTTTCTCTCGAACGCGGCTAAGAGGTCAGTGTGCCTTTTGCTAAGCACCCAAGTCTCGGATCCATATGTGAGTACTGGGCGTACTGGCAGAACCATGGTCCTGTACAGAAGTAGTTTTGAAGTTATGGTGAGATTTCTGGATTTGAAGAGCTTTGACAGACTGTAGTAGGCTCTGTTGGATTTGAGAAGCCGCCCGCGTATTTCTTCTTCTATATTGTTATCGGCTGCTACTATTGACCCAAGGTATTTAAAGGATTGCACCACTTCAAATTCGTGCTCCGCTACCTTGATTGTTTGACCAACTGTTCCTCTCGCATTCGACGCCACCATGTACTTTGTTTTACCTTCACTAATGTGCAGCCCCAGATTTTGTGCCGCCTGCTCGATCTGGATGAAGGAATCGTGTACAGCTTGCTCGGTTCTTCCGATGATGTCGATGTCGTCTGCGTAAGCCAGTATCTGGCTGGACCTGTTGACGATGGTCCCTCTTGTTGCCGTGCCAGAGTCACGGATTGCTTTCTCCAACGCCAGGTTGAAGAGGAGGCAGGCCAAACCATCCCCTTGTCGGAGTCCATTAAAGATGTTGATTGGTCTGGATAGCAATCCGGCTATTTTTACTTGGCTTGTTACGTTGGTCATGGTCAGCCTACATAGTCGTGTCAATTTATTTGGGATGCCGAATTCTCTCATGGCTTTGTAAAGTTCTACCCTGGCTATGCTATCATAGGCGGCCTTAAAGTCTATAAACAGGTGGTATGTTGGGATGTTAAATTCTAGACATTTTTCCATCGCCTGCCTAAAGTAAAGATCTGATCAGTTGTTGATTTGCCTGGAATGAAACCACACTGATATTGTCCGATGATGGTTTTAGCGTATGGGGTTATCCGGTCTTGTAGGATAGAGGAGAGTATCTTATAGGCGGTACTCAACAACGTGATACCTCTATAGTTGCTGCACGTTGTGACATCTCCTTTCTTATGTATGGGGCATATTATACCTTTTCGCCAGTCTTCTGGCATTTCTTCACGCTCCCACACGTGCACTATAATATCATGAATTGCCTGACGTAGAGCTGGCCCACCGTGTTGAAATAATTCGGCTGGTATACCATCAGCTCCCGGGGCTTTGTTTTTCTTTAGCCGGATTATAGCCTTCTCAACCTCTTCTATGCTTGGTGACGGCAACATAGGGTATTCGTCTTGAAGCAGTGGAGCCTCCACTTCTGCAGTGAGTTGACCATTTAGCAATTCATTAAAGTACACTTCCCATCGCTCCAGTATGCTTTGTGGATCGGTGATCAGATTTCCCTCTCCGTCCTTGCAGTATGTGCAGCGTGGTGTGTACTGCGTCATGTTTCGGATGGATTGGTAGAACTTCCGCGCCTGGTGCGGACCTCGCTCTCGGCTTTTTTCTATTTCACAGATTAAGTTCTTCTCCCAGGCTGATTTTTTCTGTCTGTGAAGCCGTTTTTCTATTCTTCTGAGCTCTTTATATTCTTCTTCGCGTGCCCGCGTTCTATGAGATTGCTGCATTGCTCGGTACGCAACATTCTTACGTTCAGTCGCTAGCTTGCATTCATCATCAAACCAGTCGTTCCGATTTCTACGACTGCTGCCTAAGATGGAGTTGGCAGTACTAATGACAGTATTCTTAAGGCGTGTCCACTTCTCATCTACGCCCAGCATACTGGCCCCAGGACTTACTCTCCCTAAATCAAGCGATTCTAGGGCGAGTCCTAACGCATTACCAAAGGTGTTACTGGCATTTTCATTGCGCAGGGCAGCCGTGTTGATTCGAACTTGATCGGCGGATGCAATACGTCTTCGCAAGGCAATCCGCCCTCGGAAGACCATACCAACAAGATAGTGATCCGAGTCGATATTGGCGCCTCGGTACGTTCGTACCGTCATCAAGTTCGAGTAGTGGCGACGGTCTATCAACACGTGGTCTATTTGGTTACGAGTGACTCCATCAGGTGATACCCAGGTGGCTTTGTAGATATCTTTTCGCGGGAACCTGGTACTCGCAACGACCATGTTTTTCGATGCTGCCAATTCTAAGACTCGAAGTCCATTGTCATTAGTGTTCTCATGCAAACTATGGGTGCCTGCGTAATGCCTGAATACCGGCTCCCGACCTATTTTTGCGTTCAAATCCCCAAGGATGATTTTTACGTCATACCTTGGACAGGCATTGAGGGTCCTCTCGACTTGTTCGTAGTAAGTCTCTTTTTCTTCGTCTGAGGACTCCTCCGTAGGTCCGTGAACGTTAATGAGGCTAATGTTCGTAAATTTGCCTCGCACGCGAAGGGTGCATAGCCTTTCGCTTATAGCGTTAAAGCCGATGATGGTAGACTTCATTTTTTCGCTGACTAGGAAGCCTACCCCGAGCACATGGTGTTTTGTATGACAGCTGTAGTATACGTCATATTCTTTCTTCTGTAAAACACCATTCCCTGTCCATCTGATTTCTTGTAGTGCTGTTATGTCAGCTCTATATTTTGACAGGGCATCGGCTAGCTGCTGAGCAGCTCGAGCTCTATAGAGCGATCGTACGTTCCATAAGAAAATTCGTAAATCGTTTTGCCGTTTTCGTTGCGTTGGTTGTCGTCGTGAGATCCGTCCGTTTCCGAGGCTTGTTGTATAAAAATCATACACATTATTTATGGTCCTAAAAATAGTGGAAGAATTTTATACCATGAATCGCCAGTAGAACAATTGTTTTCTACTTCATAGAATTAAAGGCAGCTGTTTATTGAAATCGACTTCCATCATTGAAATCTCAAAATTGATTATATTTTGTGAATTAAGCTCGAGTTCCAGTAGAGTACTTTACCCTATATCGGAAATTATAAATTATCAATTTTTTTCTTGCTTAATTATATACTTAAGGAAAGTTAGGTATTAGATCGTGGGAGAAAATATAATTCACATATAAGTCAAAAATTATATTATTAAAATAGAGAAACCGAGGGGTCCTTCACGAGCCAGTTTAGTGGTTCAATGATTGCAATATTGCAAATAACTTCAGATTATTTAATCAGTTTTTAAATTGACTTACATAGGTATTTTGTGATTACTGATTTCAAACGATTGCAAATTATTTCGAGTTATTTTGCAATATTGCAATTTGCAATCATTAAAAAAAAATATAATTTTGCAAATAATATAAAAAAATTATGCATCACGAATTTTTTATTTCAAAATTTCAAAAAACTTAAAGTTATTTTACATATTTTTATAATTACTGCAAGAAATCCTTCAAATCATCAATCTATAAATACAAAAAATTCTTTCATGATGTTTCAAATGATTTCATCAGATTTTAACGAGATTTCTAATGATTGTAAATAAACTTGGTCAGGTGATTTCATTCGTGAAAAACACCCTTTGGAGAAGCCTGCAAAAATGGGTCCAGTAATTCTATGTCTGGCGTCATCAACCTTGTTGTGTCAGTTCCTACACTACATGCTATATGAACAGATTTTCATCAAATCTGAAATGTATAAGGTTCTTGGAACATTCCTTTGAGAAGAAACTGAATTTTTATAACTGTAGCTTAAATAATTACATCTGATTTACAAGCGTTAATAAAAATGTCTTGATAAAATTTGCTACGAATAATGTCTTGTCAACGGTGATGTTTAGCATTTTATTTCTTTTTCATATATGTAATTTTATTAACCGTAAGATAATTCTCATAAAACTTAGTTTGTTATGTTGATTATCTCCTAACCGACTGCATCGATTCTGACAAAATTTAATTTTTCAATAGTGCAGCCACATCTGATAACTACTGTTGATAATAAAGCGCACCACTGGGTCACGCGAACTTGTCCTGTGGCAAATTACCACAAAAATTAAATTTAATTAAAAAATAATTGATTTAATAGATACGTATTTTTTTTGTATTTAAACGAAAAATACGAATTTTTATTTGAAGTACTAAAAATATTTTTTACAAAGATTCAAGTCAAAATCAAAGTTAGCAGAAATTTTTGTAGCCTAAGTATAAGTTTACAACAAAAATAATTTCAAAATCATTTGAGTGTTTTTTTAAATAAATCGATGTTTACTTAATAGTTTTTATAAAAAAGTTTTTTTTTTTACAAATTTTAAGTACGTCAATTTTAAGTGCTAAATATTTTGCATTTATTTATTATTAATTATTATTATTTATTTATTTATTTATTTATTATATTTATTTATTTATTATATTTATTTATTTACTGTATACAATTTTTTTTTGTCAAGCCGTTTTCCAAAGAGTATTGAATTCAATTAATTAAACAAATTCATTAATAAAGTCATCTAGATACATATTTCTTGCAATATTATTTTTTTTTTAAGAAAATCTTTGTAGCCGTTATCAAGAAAATTATGCTTCTTTATAACGGTTATATCGCAGGTATCGTTATTTTTTAGCTAAAAAATCCAATTTCTTATAACGGTTATATCGCAGTAATTTTTTGAGCTAAAAAAAAATCCAATTTCTCTTTTAAGGAATAGTCTACAAACTCTAGGTAAATACCAAATTTGAAGCAAATCGGTTCAGAGGTTTAGGGTGTAAGAACTGATACAACCAGATTCACAGACAAAAGACAGGCAGAATTTCATGAAACAATTCCCCAAAAAATAATGGAATGCGTCCCAAAAAAAGCGAGGTATGTATGCAGCCTCCCTGCAACCCACCTACGGGGCTCACTATAGGATTTGGGTTGGGTGCGAGTTTGTATATATATAAAGTTTTTAAATTTATGTTTCTAAATCATAAAAACTTTGGATTGATTTAAGTTTTTAAATCATAAAAACTTTGCAAACACTCAAAATCCTATAGTGAGTCCAGGCAGGAGATTTTCAAAGAGTCAGCATGCCCCCAAACATGTCTCTCTTAATGCTTTAGTCAACATGACATTGGGGGCTTTTTCATACTTGTATTTGGGGACATATTTCGTTATGAAATAAACAATCAGTTAAAGGTATGAACTAAGTCCCCAAAAACCCATCAAGATTAGGTTAGCTTAAGGTGGCTGTTAGGAAAACTACTGACACACTTTGACCACAGATAGGTCCATTGTGATACCACGAAACGAACGAGGAAGTACCTCTTTAATTAAACCAGTTGGAGCCTCTAATGAAGCGAAGTAAAGAAGGAATATCTATATGTTCCCTAGATCACTAGGACCCTCCTCGTCCATGCAAATTCTGCAACAATTGTTAGAGAATACGCCAATTCTTTTGACGTGTCTTCCTAGGGAGTTTCTTTAGGGAGTTCGATATTTTATCGAAAATGTATTTTTATCGAAAAAAAAAATCCAACAATTTTAATTTTTTTACTTTTTTACGTTAACTGACGCTTAAAAAAATAAAACATACAACTGCGTTGTTCGTTTCGCATATGAAATTAAAAAATTTCGCATATTTATGCACCAAAATAACATGCAAAATCGTGTGACATCATAGCCTTTATTTAATATGCGTAGGTATATTTGTTTGACCTTATAATATAAAAGACTGCAAATATCCAAAAAATTGCATTATCAATAAATATAAAAACGATAAGGAATGAAGAGCAAATTTATACGAAAGACTCCAAATATTGCAAAGTAGAAAAAAATATAAAAATGATTGCAAACGAATGGTTAAGAATGCGAAACACTAAAAATTAGTAAAATAATGTAACAGTAAAATAAAAAATGCGAGAGAAGAGGAAAAATATATAGCAAAAAAACACTGGAAAGTTATGCAAATACCACGAAAAATTTAAAGACACGCAAAAAAAAAAATTAAAGCCGAAAGATGGAATTTATAGAAATCTACTGGAAAAATATTAATACTACTAAAATGTACAATTACATAATGCATGCATTTGCGATGAGACGATTAACAAGCAAATTTATAATATCAGATTAAAAGCAAGAGAAAACATCATACCTACAAATCTTTATTCGCCTATCCCTTGTGAAATCTTACAATGATTTTCGTTAGTGATTTAAAAACAAAATTGAAATGCCTGAAAATAGCAGGCTTTGATTATTTAGCAAAAAAAAAAAATGTTTTTTGCACCAGACCGAATAAAGCTACATATATGTAGGTACATATAGTTTGAGCAAAAAAAATTATGGAAATTTCGAAAAAAAAAAATAAACTGTCAAAACACATCACTGGATTGTCACACAAATTTTGTTTATATGTATGTACATAGATTTTTTAAGCTTCTGATTAAAAGAAATATTAAATTTTACTTTGAGTATAAACACAATGACTCCTGTTTGTTTTTGTATGCTCTACTTTTTAACATAATAGTATCAGCAACTTTATTAGATCATGTAGAATCCTTCCTTAATGTTGCTTTGAAAAATTATTGAAATTGCAATCTCATTGTAGGATCCCTTTACACAATTTTTTTTTTTGTTGAGCGGGAATTTCCATTCAAAAGAACTATGAACATATAAAAGAAAATGTAAAAAAATAATCCAACTGATAGGATAGGAGTTACAAAGCAAGTATTACAGCGTGTTATTAATTTTTTTTCATCGTAGGTAAACCTTTACACAGAGTAAACATAAAAAAAAAAAAAATAGAATGGATATCAAAAGGATTCCGAAACATCCTTTGCCTTAATGAAACCGACCAACGTGATGGTTATGGTTTGGTGATGGTGTGGTTTGATGTTCCCTGGATACACTGAAAATATTAGTTTTTTTTTCTTTTTTTTTTTTTTTGTATTCCACGCCATGATTAATTGCCAAAGATGTATTCAACAATCCTCACAGGACATAGTGATCCTATGAGGCATGCACTATACAAGCACAACAGCCGCGCACACACAGAGCACAACTAAATTACAAACTTCCGACAGTGTTTAGGTTTTTGGAGACCGCTTTTTGTCTTTCTGTTGCTTTACAGTTTGGTGAAGCTTCCGCCATTTGTTGTTTATTTATACTGGGATTTGTAGTTTTATTTGTTGTTGTTGTTTTTGTTTTACTCAAAATGTTTGTCGCCAATTTGTATATGAAGGTTTTGTATGGCTCCTTGCCGTTTCTACTATCAACAGGCGACAGAAGGTACCTTCTCCGGGGCATTTATACTGAAGAACTAAACCATTTAACATAAAGGTGGATTTTAGCAGGAAGACTGTTGTATAATAATATTAATAAGATAGGAAAGACAAATTTAGTGAAATAAAAAACGAAGGTATTCTGATTTTACATTTTGGCATATACGATTAGGTGACTCAAGTGATTACCTATAACAACTTAAATATATTTTGGTTCATTGTAATTTGGTGATTAAATTTCACTGTGGATACGATTCACAGGGGTATAACTCACTGTTATACACAAATCACTCTGATTGATACTTTAATGTGAAGACAATTCACTTTAGGACTATTTCTGTTGATTTAAAATTTATTTTGAATAGTTGATTGTGAACAACCTAATGTGAAAAATTCACTTTACGAATCACTGAAGTTATCACTTTACTTTATTGTGTAAGAACTGCAAGGACTTTTCACTGTGGACTGTTGTGAACAATTTACTGTAAAGACGTCATTTAGAATTATTCACTATGGTGGAGTATTCAATGTATTTCATTGTTGGTGCATCTTTGAGAACACAATACTCTGGGAATAACACTGTTGTATACGATTCGCGTGAATTCTAAGTCACATTTAAGTACAAACAGTGGAGTGTCTACAGCGAATTTACTGCAGACAAACAATTTTCTTTCCATCTCTATGCCTATTTTCTTTACTACCCACATTATGTATTGTTCGTCGACAGGGAATTGAATGTCAGTGTCTCAGTGAATTATTTGACACTGTAATGTGCTGCTTATGTGAGCTGTTCTCCAGAGGACATTGTTCACGGCAGTAAATTAAACACAGCGAATTCTTCGGATTGAATAGTCTACAGTAAATTGTAACCTCTTTTGCTATAAATGCATGTTTACTTCACTTGCATAATTCACCTTGAAGTTCACTCCCTTTAGAGACCATTGTTTTCTGGGTCGTTTACCCGAATTCTTTTGCCTTGCACTGGCATTTGAACTTTAACGGAAGAACTGCCATTGTAAAACGGTTGAGTTTGCGGTATTATGTTGTGTAAAACGGTATAGTAGTTGAGTTGCTGTTTCTTGTGTTTATAATGTAAAGCAACAATTATTGTCCCCGAATGGTGTCTGGGCCTGGCCAACTGCATGACATAAACATTTTGAATGATGATTTGTTAAGTGTATGTGTTTCGTTTTTTTTTTCTTTGAATGCGAATGAAAAGTGCATGGCATTAAATTGAAATGTGCTTGTGCTCAAGTCGTGCACTAAGGGCATACTGAAGTCAAGCTCATGGCTCTTTAATGTTATTATTTTTTATGGTCGAAAAGTGTTGTGATGTCAAACCATAACATACTGAATATTTTATGTACTGAAATATATTATGTAGAATGAAATAAAGTTCCTTAAAGTCAAGGTAGTGGGTAAAAAGAGTTATAGGAAATTTTTTTGAACTAAGTAATTAATCAATTAACTGTCAAAAGACCAAGGTACGCCTATATTGAGATTCAGTTCATAAAATAATTTAAAAAAAAAAACATTAGTGGACAAAATTTTTTTTAAGAAATTAAATTGAAAACAAAACAAAAGAAAATAGAATTAAAAAAACTTGATTTCAAAGCAACTAGCCAGAATTTTCTATGTAACTAAATAAATAAATATCGAGTGAGTCGATCAGTTAAACAATAATATGGAAAAACCCGAAATTAGGAAAGTTTTTTCCACACGAAAAAATCACCGAACATCGCCGATATTGGGATTTCATGGGTATTCACTCATACATCTAACTAAGTGTTAAGTAATATTAACTCTGAAGTAACTGAAATTCTTAAATTAATTATAAAGGTTTTGATAGACTTTATAATCCTATTAAATATGATAACGCTATAAAAGAATTCTGAATCGAATCACGAAAGCAACCGTGCGAAAGTGATTTGGTCCTCAGGTAATGGGTTTTCCTTAAAAAAATGAAGTTTTTCAAATTTGATTGTTCAAAAAAAAAAATTTAAGAACTCATTAAGAAACGGAATTTCAAAAGCAAAGAATATTTTTCTTTGGAAGGTTAAAAATCTATGTTAAAGCTTCAATCCTCGCAGTCATTCATAATGAATTGCGAAAGTTTTGTTTGTTCGCTTGGGGGACAAACTTCATGAATTAGTTCCTATATTATAGGACAAACGAAAATATTGACTAAATTAAGCATAACATACTTTATCGAAAAATAAAAAAAAAACAACCAGATTTGATATGTATATATGTATACCTATATATATGTAATACCTAGTAAATATATATATACACTCCTCGTCAACTGAATACGCACAAACATTTTTTAATATACTTTATCCATTTTTTCCAAACAGTGATGGTTATTATCTGTTGATGCTAACTATTCCCTTAAGATGTTAAGCAGATAATTCCGAAAGAATTATCCAAAAACAACCGTGAGTTTTTCTTCAACCACTTGCAAAGTGTTTTATATGCAAAGTAGGAGTTTTTTTTTTTAGTCAACTGAATAGGTACAACGCCATTTTCTTCGTTGTTTTTAAGTTTTTTGGAGTGCTTGACAGTTTAAATTAACGATTTTAGTGTTTTCAGTAGAATTTAATTCTTGATTTCAAATTTTAAGAAAAATGGGTAGATCTACGTGTCTTAACAGTGTTGAAAAAGCTAAAATCGATTTACTTAGAGACCAAGGCCTAACTGGACGTGCAATAGCTGATAAAGTTGGCCGAAGTTTTAATGTGTAGTTTATTCTTAATTGAAAAATAAAGATGCGTACGGCAAAAACCTGAAGGGAGGTTAGAAAACAGCAACAACAGCAGCTGAGAGACGAAGAATTTTAAGATGTGCATCAAATTCTTCTGATTCTGTGGCAAAAATAAAACAAAAAGTCGGCGTAAACGCAAGTTGCTCAACAGTTTTAAGAGTAATCAACAACTCAAGCCATCTTAAACGAATGAAACTTAAGAAAAAACCACCACTTGACGAGAGACGGAAAATGTTGCGATTAGATTTTTCAAGACTTCACATGAGTTGGAAAAAAGAATGGTATCACGTGGTTTTTTCATATGAAAAAAAGTTTAATTTCGATGGTTCTGATGGGTTCAACTTCTATTTTCACGACTTAAGAAAAGAAAAAAGATTTTTAAAGCGCCATCATAGTCGTGAAGGAGGTGTCATGATATGGGGAGCAGTCAGTTATTATGAAACAGTTGAGCTCGAGGTTGTAACATCAAAAATGACAGCAGCTGGGTATAAAGTAATTTTGGAAAGAAATTTTCCTAAATTTTCTAACATCTTTGGACCCATAAACTGGACCTACCAGCATGATAATGCGCCTATTCACTCAGCGCGCATAATAAAAACATGGATAGAGGAGCAACAAGTGCAGTTGCTTCAATGGCCGCCGTACTCACCTGATCTAAACATCATAGAAAATGTCTGGGGATGGTTAGTACGCAAAGTTTATGAGGGTGGTCGTCAGTTCGAAGACAAAGAAACCTTAATTTCTGCAATCAAATTAGCGTGGAGCGAAATTTCGTTAAATTACATTAAAAAGCTGTACGATTCCATGCCGGATCGAATTTACGAAGTAATTAAAAATAAAGGTGGAAGTACCCACTACTAAACTTAAACAAAAACTTGTTTCATTCCATTCCAATATCAATTTTAATTTTTGTACCTATTCAGTTGACTCAAAAAAAAACTTCTACTTTGCATAAGTTTCACTTTGGAAGTGGTTGAAGGAAAAACTCACGGTTGTTTTTGGATAAAACTTTGAAATTCTGTTATTTATATGTTACGAAAATTTTTACCATCAACAGATGGCATAATAACCATCACTGTTTGGAAAAAATGGATAAAATATATTCAAAAATGTTTGTGCGTATTCAGTTGACGAGGAGTGTATATGCTGATGGTTTGGTTTCACTTGCGGACAACTCTTTCATGCTTCAACTGCAAAAAAATAGACTTAGCTCATTTTGCGATTCTTGGGGTCTCCATGGATGTCATTACTCAAAAAACCAAAATACCAATTTTAAAGCTATAGGCGAGGTAGAAGCACGTCCAGAAGAAAATTCGTCCCTTTATAATGAATGTATTGAGGTTGTTCATGAATGTCAATAGTTCCAAATATAGACCTGGCGTCTAAATACCGAGGTTTCGATGCAACACTTAACACTTGCATGTGTTTTGGCGTACAAGTTTTTGGGTGTATATACTCCTCGAAGCATTTGAAAGGGTATTCTTTCAAGCGCTTATTCCCATTGCCGAATTCAACACCAAACTATGCCATTTACGTTGAGTCAGGGGTAACGCCTATATATACATACAAAATTTAAAAATAATTGCGGTCTACATAACTAACATTACCTATAAAAAGAATTAATTTGAGTCTTCCCAACGCCATTTTAAAAAAAACTTCTCCAAACGAATTCTTAACCTTTTCAAGAATAGTACCAACTTGCCGTGTCCCACAAACTTACTTTGTTTTTGTCAGAGTCAAATTTTGACGAATGGCCGAACAAGTTTGCAGATTTGATCGCCAAGGTTGGCCAAAATATGTACGCTCAGAATCTAAACCGCGCTTCTTCTTCTACATCCAGAAATATTTACAGACACTCAAATCATGAACTCATTTCCGATGCTAACTATTTTCAAAGAGAATTTTCAGCTGAAGTTATTAGTTTAATTTTTAGAACTAGAGTGAAAATTTTAAATTTAATGTTTATACCACACCGTAATGACTTGCCGCAACTTAGTACCTAATTTGTGCAACAGAAGATATATTGAAGATATTAACTATTTCTTAGCTATCTGCCCAATTTTATAGGAAATTTGTCTGTCATATTTTCAAGAAAATTTTCTGAACTCAATGGCTCACGAAATTTTAAATGGAGCAGTCGGCTGGGTAATAATAATACTGCAAGGAAAAATTCGAAAAAAGTAATTTTTTAAAGTTTTTTTTTTGAAAAGCCCATAATTCTAACCGATAATTCTAATTAAAAAAAATATCAAATTTATTTTTATTAAATTTATTTTAATTAAGGTCGTAACTTGCTACAAAAAAAAAAAAATTAATGCAACCCAGTCCTGCACCACAAGAACAAGTTTGTGCGACCCAGTCGTGCACTTTATATATATTGCTTTTAATTATTTATTTATATAATGAACTTATCTATCTATCTATTATTTGTCGATGTTATGTTCCGTTCGCAATTATTCAGCGATCCGTAAACATTTTGTATTGTTTCCATCATAAAATCTTCTTCAGGGACAATTTTATTTTTTCAACTGAAAATGAAAAACCTTTTCATTGCCAAGCAAATCACAAAAGATGTTACACAAGAAATAAGAGACCAACACAATGGGTGCATAATAAAACTCTTGACAAATTATTCAAATTCTTGTCTTCCATTGTAATATGAATATTTACAATCATACCTACTCCTGTCTATCGGTGGTGTACTCTGTGACCCACTTTTGGATCAAATAATAATAATACAACATAATACGAAAAGCAATAATGGAAAATCACAATTCATGTCTATTGCACTGAAAATGGAATTTTTTTCCTCCTGCTAACTTTCCCATTCAATTCTGACCACCCAATCCAAAACAACCACTCTCCCTTTCGACATTAATTTATTTTCCATATTACAAGAGTGTACGTACTCACATTAAGTCCATTCATTAAACATTCTTTTCATTATTCAAGAAATGTATATTATGCACATTTCCATCAGGATGCATTGCATACCAACCCTCATCCCTCATCTATATATATATAATGTACGTTTTTGAAATTACCTTAATTGCTCCAATTGCTGCCTGTTTGGTTGAAAACGTAACAAAGGCACAGCCCTTGCTTTGTCCATTTTGATCCCGTAACACGGTGCATTCCTCTATTGTTCCGTGTCCAGCAAATAGTTGCCTCACTTCGCTTTCATTGTACTTTTTGTTGAGCATTCCAACGAAAAGTTTTCTCTCTGAAAATGAGGAAAACATAAAAATTAAAAAAAAAAATAGTAGAATGAAGATTTTTTTTTTGTTCTTTTATTAATAATTTTTTTTTATTTTAAACATTGGGAACAAAACAAGCTGGTAAGAGGATAATGGTCGTCATTTTAATTCTACATTCATTTATATTTTTTAATTATTTGAATGGAGGTTGCGGAGATAATAATATGTGAAAAAAAAATTAAAAAATTGTTGGTTTTCCAGAATGTTTTACTTGTTCATTGAAAAACATCATATTCACTGACATCGGGATGTTAAATTAAAAAAAACGAGTATTTTTGATTTTGGAAATTTTAATAATTTCTTCATTAATTAAAGGGTGCTTTGAGTTTCTCTTGGACTAGGAATTAACTATTATACATAATTGCCATGCTTAATTTTTACTTGCGATTATAGGAACTTTAAGGCAAGTTATGCATTCGTACAATAAAAAGTTTTGAGATAACAATCAAACATGACATTACGATGATAGAGAAGACGATAAAAGTTGGTCCAAGAATTCTGTCTGTCTGTCTGTCTGTCTGTATGTATTGTATCTGCATCCTAAGTGGTTGGGCTGATTTTCTTAAAACTTGGTAAGGTATTCTTTGAGCAATATTCCCGGATTTTTTTTATTTTTGAACTAGCTATGTATAAAAGTAGCGATACCTACCATATAACGGATAATTCCATTTAACTCGAGAAAAATACGATCGATTTTGATAAAATTTTATATGAGTCATTTGTTGCCAACGATTATGTCTTCGATCTAAAACTTTTTTTCGTATTATAGACTATATTTTGAACGGCTACAATGATTTCAACGAAATTTTATATTCTTTATAATGATGATTAAATTTTATATATTAACCAGCCGATAAACCTTAATAAGACTGCAAAAAAATTTTAAAAAAGTAATTTTTGAAAATTTTACTCGAAAAAAATATCTACAATCAATTTTGATAAAATTTCTTGTATTTGCATTTTTGTTGGTGGTGATTTCTTGCATATAAATATTTGTATATTCCACACAATTGTTTTCAAAACATTTAAAAAAAAATATAATATCTCAAAATACAAAATCCTTTTTTTTTTATAAAAAAAACTTGTCAAATGAATTTTCAAGTCATCAACTCGAAAGTAACTTACCTCAAGAGCAAGTTTGTGTGACCCAGTCGTGCCCTTTATTATTTTGGAAATTGATTTCAAATTAGTTTTAGGTTTTTCTTTAATATGAGTCAATGAATCAATAACAATTTTCTGATACTTAAAAAGTTTTTCGATAAAGGGACAGGTCGTTTTTGAAATTCTATGGCGGCCATGTAGTTTTGGCGGGGCGTCTGTTAAAACTCGTATTTTTATTGCTACTGGAATTTATATCACTATGACAAGTACTTAGGAATAATGGCCGCCACAAACTATCAACATTGGCCTGTTTCTACAGGAAAATATTTTAGCATAGCTAAGCTATACAACGAAAGTGAAACCTCACTATGTATTATGTATGAAAGAATACAAGATTTCGACACTTTGGCAGTTTCACTTGTGACGTGAGTACTTTGCACTCTTTTTTTCATTTGTTGGGGTTAAGTCACAACAAGATTCCACCATTTAATTGTTTTTCTATTTGTGCTTACGTCAAAATTTTCGTCACTTTGTCACACAACAACAAAAAGCTAAAAAAAAAAACAAAGTGTCGTAATCTTGTCAAAAAATGTTAATTCCAAATTAAAAACCAAAAAAATGCTTCTGTTAAATTGATATAATTCATAGGAAGTTTTCGTATCAACAAAATTTTTTAAACCAAAATTATTTCGTCAATTTTTTCATTATGGTTTTTGTTAAATCAGCAGATGGAACATGCTAGCCATATAAAGTTAACTGTCATTGTTTTGATGAATCGATAAAACCCATTGTTGATTAAAATCAATAAGAAAGTATACAGTGGGGCTAAACAATACTAAGTAAGTATAATAATACTAAATTATCATCATCAGCAACCCTACAGAAGCAGATAAATAAATTTGTAAGCAGCTCTACAAGTTCAGCTCTACAAGTTCTTCATCTTCTTTTCTTCTTCTTCTTCTTCTTCGTCTTCTTCGTCTTCTTCTTCTTCTTCTTTTTCTTCTTCTTCTTCTTCTTCTTCTTCTTCTTCTTCTTCTTCTTCTTCTTCTTCTTCTTCTTCTTCTTCTTCTTCTTCTTCTTCTTCTTCTTCTTCTTCTTCTTCTTCTTCTTCTTCTTCTTCTTCTTCTTCTTCTTCTTCTTCTTCTTCTTTTTCTTCTTCTTCTTCTACTTCTTCCGATTTCCGATTTGTTCATTCGAAATTCTGTCAACAAACAGAAATCCTTGCTTTGAGATGTTCCTCTTATATCTCAGTTTCCAATATTTTGCAATTTCGTTTCTTGGAATTACAAGGCAACCAAATTCGTCATTTCAGAAATAAGTCTACACTGGTCATCAGATACCATATAGTTAGCAGATGCTCAACAATCATCAGCTATAACTATCTTATTATCAAGCATCATTCTACCTTGGTAACTTTCCAAAAACACTGATTACGCATTTGATTACTACTTATTATATATGATTGCAGATGATTATCCGGAAACCTCCTATCTTTTTCCAAAACTCAAATGGTGTTTCGGTTGAATAATTTTTTTTGGAGTTTTTTTTCACCACCGAACAATTTGTTCAACTATGATACTAGACTTTTCTTTCAGAATAGGTGCGGCTATAAGAATGTTCACTAGGTTTGTATATGATGAGAAACTGTTTGCCACCTGTGAGGCGAATCGTGGTTAATTATGGCATATATCCTGGTAAGTAGATGTGCCATAAAACTTACAGCCTTCCATATAGTATTTTTAGAATAGATTTTATTACAACGTCTTTTTTAACAAAATCATTTTGCATGGCTTTTCCGTCTGCCTGATTGGTTTTAAATACAAATACAAAAAAATAAGTATAAATTGTAAATAATCATTACATGTGAATTCTTAAAAGTTTTCATTAATTATATTACTTCGGTAGTTTAAAGATATTTTGCAATATGTGAACAATTTTTTAACTTCCATTTCGTTGAGGAGTGAAATCATTTGCTCTTCTGACAAAATTTCAGATCCAAAGCGAGGGGTTTGTCTTTAATGAAATCACTTGACCACTTATATTTGAAATCATTTGAAATCTCTTTGAAATCTGGTGCAATCACTTGAAATCATAAGATTTATTTGAAATCATTGCAATCACAAAATATTTAAATCATTCACAGCTGCTTGAAATCACGTGAAATCGTCTGAAATCATTTGAAATATTGCAATCATTGAACCCTTGACTGGCCCGTGACGAACCCCTCGATCCGAAGACACTTCTTTTTGTTTTTCGGAGAATCTACCCAGAAAATGGAATATATCTTCTCGTTCTTCTAAATTGAATAGGTTGCATATAATTGACATGTCGTCACGATGTAAAAAAAAAGTTATCATCAATAGCTCTCCCCGCAGCCGCAGCACCATAAAAATTTCCTCGCATTTGTTTGTATCATGAAAATAGTTCTTTTGGCCAAAATTATATTCCAGTTGGCTGTATATTAGCCGGTGTATACGGACCCCTAAGCCTCTTCAACATATCGTCGACGCAATTTCTTATCCACCTTTTCAATAAGCTTATAATATTATATAATTTAATTTCTAATTATCTATATCCTGTTCGACAAGCGCAATGTCACATGTATCGGCGAGATCAAGCCATTCTCCATACCAGCTAGTTTTGGAATTAATTATGTGCAAAACAGTTATCCTTGGTAGTCGGTTTTCTGGCATGTCTAAAGTCTTAAGGACATAATCAACTTACAATTTTAATATTTTCGTATATAACATTATAAAAGTTGTTCTTTTATAAATTTTCTTGCCGTTGATAGAAGAGATACAAGAAATTGAAGATTTCAAAATGTCAAGCTTATTTCAGTTACCAAATTATGTATATCATGTAATTGCGAAGTATTATTCTTTTCGAAATGTATACCTATATGTATTTCAAATATCAAATATACTTTATTAACAATTCATTTATTTTTAACAAAATTAATTTTCAATTTAAAGCTCTTAACAGCTCTTCATATATAACTTCTCAAACATATATACACAAACACAAGTCCTTTACTTGCCAAACGTAAAACAAATAACAAAACACTTTAAGCAGATTTTGCTGTCTCGTATCCTTAAAACATTAACTTGCATCTGCATAAACAATTCCTATAGCATTTGCCTAATCTGGATCAAAACAAGTAAGAGTGAACAAAGACACATCACTTCTCTAACGATATCTATATACACATATAAGTATATATTTGTGATGTTGATATATGTATGTATGATAATGTACACTCTGCATTTCGCTGAACAAGATTAATGAGCAAATAACTTCCAAATCTGGAAAACCTCTTTTTCCTCTCTAGAATTCAGATTCTATGGTTCTATTAGGTAAAGAATATCTATTCGCTTTTACAATATCTATACATAAAGGATGAGGGAATATTCTTGTTGTCAGGTATTCACCAATACCTATTGCTAGGTATATAGAAGAGAAAACAAATTTTACAATAATCACCTGTTTGCAAACTTAGAATTTGCATAGATTTCACAGATTCGGAATTCCAACAGCGTGTGTACCCAAACAATCAAAAGACCCCCCTTCATACATCCACTATACTATTCTGATGCAACTTGCTGGCTGCAGATAGAGTTGCTGTTGATGCATATGCGAGTAAAATGTTTTCTGCATATCACGTATGCCGAAGGAATGTTGCCAGATGAAATAAATAAGTCTAGATATTACTTTTTTTGGGATCAGAGCTTTCATCTGAACTTTAGTGGATGGCGAAAATAAGTGTAAGGACATTTTCGATTTGATCATGGAATTCACCAAAAAAGTGTTAGCTAATAAATTACGGTCATAGCAGCATGATGAAATTTGCTGAAATATACGAACAAAGCACTTACAACCTTTCGCATATATAAAACCTTACCCAATTTCTTATCATCAAGAGAAATTTGGGAGAAAAACAGGGTTATAAGTTTAACTGTTGATCTATTATATGTTATAAGAAACGGGCTTCAGGTAAGATGAAACAAAATATTTTTATGTCAAAACGTTTCGTTCATGTCTATGAACATCATCAGGTGGTGGCAAATCTTTATTGAATATTAATAAATTGGTTACAAATTTTGTCAAATGCAATATTAAACTTACACTTATTACATTTATATTGCACTTTAAGTAAAAACAAAATCACAAGAAACAACTGGATAAAGCAGGTCTACAAAGTAAAATTGACAAGTAACATTTATATTTATTTTTAGAACTATAAGCTTTTTGTTCCCTTTCCCTTTAATAAATGTTTCTATTGGGGGCTGACATCTTCCACATCGGTTCGTCGGTTCATGGTATTATCAGGGTTGATGAAATGGAGAGTTTTTATTATCATTCTTTTGTTTTGATGCTCTTCTCGTTGCAGTACTTTGACACTTTCAAAGTTAGGAAGGTGGTTTAGTTTTGTGCAATGCGATGCCAGTGCTGTCTTCTGTGGTGCATTGCTTTTAATATCGGATTTATGTCCTGCCAGTCTATTTTTTAATTTTTGTTTTGTTGTTCCAATATAAATCAGGTTACATTCTTCGCCAGCGTTGCCTTTACAATTGATTTTGTAAATTAGATCAGAATGTTCTATTATATCGATTTTTGTTTTTAAGTTAGTGTACAATTGTGCCGTTGTGTAATTTGATTTCATCGCTAATTTATATTTCTCTCTATCAAACAGTTGTGCGTTTTTAAATCTTTCTGCTACATCTTTAGCAAGAATTTTTGCTTCTTACTATAGATAGTCTACCGAACAATATGAATTCAGACGCGCTGTGCTTTATTTAGTGTCTTATCTGTAAAATGTGGTTGTAGCTTATTCGGGTTAATAAAGGTGGTTTCAACATTCCTCCTTCTAGTAAACCATTTATAAGTCAAATAATACTTTTCTCGTTTAAATAATTTTGTAAATATAGTGTTCATCATCAGCTATCATGAGTTTAATTAGGAAATATTTCTAGGTTTGAAAAATATCACATCTGGCAATACCTATCGAAGAAAATATATTCCTTTTGGTATAATATACAATATATAGAAATGCGCTTGATATATGGAACAATGATAGAACAAAAGGAAATGTCTTAGGGAAATTCACATTTAATAGCAATGCATAAAGGACTTCGTGATTTTCCAACATAAAGGTAGAAAGATACATATCATCCGTTCTCCTGTTGATATTCTATCTCGTGGTGTAATCAGGGAATACATAAATATATATATACTAAACATATACTGCTCCACATAACTGAATCGCTTCAAAAGTAATTTATCTAATATTCTGACAAAAAAAAAAAAAAAAAAACAATGACAGTTTTTGGGTAAAAGTCGGGTTTGACTTCTTTATGATTGTGTTGCTCCAGTTTAGAACTGATGTACCTAACATAATAATGTGAAGTGCTAGTTAATGCATTTGATTTTTGAAGTTTTACAGAGTGACAGTTGAATGTTATAGTTTGCTAAGTGAGTGGATGAAGGAATATCATTTTGAATGACAACCATCACAGGTTTTTAACTACTGTAGAATAATTTAAGAGATTAATTTAATTAGAAAAATAAAAGAGACTTGTATTTAAACAAATATTGAATAATAGGGAAAAAGTTTCATATAAGTTTGTATAAAAAAAAGTTGTAGCAGATATATAAGATTAATAAAATGTAAAGCAAATAGCTAATTTCAAAATAATAATAGTGTTGCAGCATTAAGATAAAGAACATAAATGATGAAGTGCCAAAAATTAGTTATCAAGGGTCACACATAGTAACATTATCGTCATTGAATACCGCAACGCAGGAAAAATAACAGGGTGAGTCATGAGCAATGCGACAAAATGCTAGGGCGTGTAGGTTGCGTTGAGACTAGAAAAAATCGTACAGGAGGGGGGGGTCTATTCCCCTCCGTTTAGCCGGGAGGGGCAATTTTCGAAAAAACTGACTTAAAATGGGAACAAAACTATTTTAAATCAACGGCTTCATTCACAATGCTGTGCGATACGTTTTTGAAAAGCCAATAACTTTTTCTTTTATTCTGTGTTTAAATAAATCTATTCTAAGAAATAGTTTTTGAAATATTAATTTTCAAATTCAAAATTTTGAAAAAAAAAATTGAAAAAAAAATTTCAAATTAATTTTTTTCAAAATTTTACGTGATTAAGTGCCAATTTTAATTTCAAAATTCAATGCTGTTATTAATTTTAAGTCTAAATAAGAAAACCGGATGCAAAAATTTTATGTCGTTCTCAAGAAATTAAAAAAAAACCAAAACCACCTTTTTCTAAGAAAAACATTTATTTTTATTGTAACGAAGCATATTATTTATTTATTGAGCATTAATCTTAATTTTTTTACTTTTTTTTTAATTGTCTAATTTAAGACTGTACGCTGAAAGATATCCTGATAGGAGGTGTCCCCATCATAGACGTCTAAGAGATCATGAAGTGCTGGAGCATCGAAGAAGCGAAAGGCCAGTTTCTGATGAGTCAAGAATCTTAGATGAAAGAATTCTGGTTTTAGTCCGAAATAATCCCTCCGTCAGTACAAGAAGGATATCCACTATGCTTGGAGTGTCCCAATCTAGAGCATGTCGAGTACTTCGGGCGGAAAATTTACACCCGTACCACTTTACGCCTGTTCAGGAACTCACCTCAAACGACAAGTTATTGAGAACCGAATTTTTTAGAACATTACTACTTAGAAATGAAACCGAACAAAACTATTTTAGAAGAATATTCTGGACGGATGAAGCACAGTTTACTAGGGATGGGGTTACTAACTTCCACAATTTACATTATTGGAGTAGCGCCAATCCACACAAAAAAAAAAAAAACAAATCACAACACCGCTTTAGTTGTAATGTTTGGCTTGGTATTGTTGGACACACTGTGATCGGGCCCCGGTTTTTGAATTCCATTATTAATGGAGAATCATACCTGCAATTCCTACGAGACCTTTTACCCGATTTATTAGACAGCGTTCCATTGGATATAGCAGATACTTTAATCTACCAACTAGGTGGTGCTCCAGCACACTACAGCTTACAGGTGAGAAACTGGCTGGATGATCATTTTAGTGACCGTTGGATCGGAAGAAGGGGCCCCACGGAATGGCCGCCTAGGTCACCAGATTTAACTCCCCTAGATTTCTATGCATGGGGATTTATGAAGAATTATGTTTACGAAGTGGAAATAGTATCATTGGAACAACTGAAGGAACGAATTGAAGTCGCTGGAGTCAAATTGCAGGAAAATTTGTCAAGCATAAACTTATGTGAAGCCATTACAAGGAGATATAATCTATGCCTTCTAAACAATGGAGATCATATCGAGAATTTTTTATAAGTACTTCCAATAAAAAACATAGTAAAAATAAAAGGAATAAAAAAAACTAAAAAAACGAAGATTAATGCTTCTTAAATTGCTTCGTTACAATAAAAATAAATGTTTTTCTTAGAAAAAGGTGGTTTTGGTTTTTTTTTAATTTCTTGAGAACGACATAAAATTTTTGCATCCGGTTTTCTTATTTAGACTTAAAATTAATAACAGCATTGAATTTTGAAATTAAAATTAGCACTTAATTACGTAAAATTTTGAAAAAAATTAATTTGAAATTTTTTTTTCCATTTTTTTTTTTTCAAAATTTTGACTTTGAAAATTAATATTTCAAAAACTATATCTTAGAATAGATTTATTTAGACACAGAATGAAAGAAAAAGTTATTGGCTTTTCAAAAACGTATCGCACAGCATTGTGAATGAAGCCGTTGATTTTAAATAATTTTTTTCCCATTTTAAGTCAGTTTTTTCGAAAATTGCCCCTCCCGGCTAAACGGAGGGGAATAGACCCCCCCTCCCGTACGATTTTTTTCTTGTCTCAACGCAACCTACACGCCCTAGCATTTTGTCGCATTGCTCATGACTCACCCTGTATGGGAAGTTTACCAATTATGGCAAAAAGTATATTATCATACCATTAATAAAAATCGCATTACAACCTTTTTATTTGCAATTTTAAGTACTACTAGCTGTTACCCGGCGCGTTGCTGCCTCAGAAAATAATATGCACGACTCGGTCGCACGAACTTGCTCTTGTAGCAATTTATGGGATTAGAAAAAATTCAATATATTTAACTATAGGTATGCTAAAAGGCAAAATATATCGAAAAATGGCTTAAACGAGAGATCAAGTTGTATGGTAGCTACCATGAAACCGTTGTTTATCCAAAAACTTATAATGCCATCTTATGTCAATTGTCTAATTTAAGTTCCATAAAAAATTTAAATAAAAGCGGGTATTCCGTCATTTATTTATGGCCAAATTTGTAAAAACCGTGACCATAAATTCTCCGTTATGTGAATTTTTCGCCAAAAACCTGAAATGCAGTTATTTTAATAACAGTTCAAATATAACGTTCACAAAGTTTCATCAAAATCGTTAGAGCGGTTTTTGAGTAAATTTGGAAAAACTAAAACTGTTTTATGGGAGGTACCCGTTATAGCCGGGCTAAAACAAAAATTCGAATTCTACCTCTAGGGAATCATAAAAAAGTGCTAGACACGAAGTTTGAAGAAAATCCGTCAAACCGTTTATATAGGCTGTAGCTCGGTGAACAGACAACCGCACATAATGTACGCACACTTGCTATTACACACATACGCAAACACGCTCATACGCACATACGAACATACGCACATACGCACATACGAACATCCGCACAGACAGACCGACGGACGGCATGACGAAACTTACTTTTTTGGGCTTCTCTATCGTCGTAATGTCAGGTTTGATTAAAACCTCGAAATTGTTTTTTAAACGAAACCAATACTTGCCCTATTGAGCAAGTAAAAATAAGGGAGAAAGTATTGATTTCGAAAAAGTAACTATAGTCATATTGGTCCCGAGGGGTTTGTCACGAATGAAATCACCTGATAACTTAGACTTGCAATCATTTGAAATCACGTTGAAATCAGGGGCAAGCACTATTTCAAGTGTTGAAATTAAAAAGAAAAATTTTGATTATCGATTTCAAATAATTTCTTGCAATCATCAAAAATATTTGATTAAGTTTTTTTTGCACTCATGCAATCAAAAATGCCACAGTGAAATCACGAATTGAAATCACTTGAATTAATTTGCAATCATTTGAAATCAGTAAATTTATTTGAAATCAATGCAATCACAAAATTTTTAAATCAATTTAAATACTGCTTGAAATCAACTGAAATCATACGATGTCATTTGAAATATTGCAATCATTGAGCCACTAAACTGGCTAGTGACAACTGACAAACCCCTCGATTGGTCCAAAATTTTGCCAAAAGCTTTTAAGCACATATATAAGAAGTTTCAAAAAAGCTACCCCAGCGTCATCTTTGGGATAATTCACTTCATAAGTTACTTCCTACAACAACAGCTATTTGTCAGTGAAAGTCCCGCTAAAAACGGTTAAGTAGTTTTTGATCGGTTCATATATAAGAATATCCAAAAAAATCGACCCGAGCCCCACCTAGGGAGCCCCAGTGCCAACTAGAGGGTAATTAAAATAACCTTAGACAATCAATCCCTACAACATCAGCTTTGTGTAAGTGGCAAGTCCCTTTAAAATTTGTCACGTAAGTTTCTTACCGGGCATAAAAACGATTGTTCTAGAAAAAAACGACCTGAGCGTTATCTAGGGAGTAAACACGAAATAGTTTTAGTTCCACGCTACAGCTGCCAGTCAAAGTCCCTTCAAAATTGGTCCAGCCGTTCTCGAGATTAGCCAGGACAAACAGACAGACAAAAATTTTAAAAATGTGTGTTTTGTTATATGGGCTGTATATGCTTTCATATGCGGGTAGTAAAATACTGTTTGACATTACAAACAGACACTCCATTTTTATTTTTGTGTAAAGAAAGATCACAGTGAGTTGGGTAGTTACCACATTGAATTGTGATCCTGATTCATCTACAGGAAATTGTATACATTGAATTGTGCATAGTGAATTGTATATATACACAGTGAATTTTCATTGCAATTTGGTGGAGTTAATATATTGTGATCGGCCCAAATTAGATAACGTTGCTTGTTGGCAAATGGCGAACCCATTGATCCAGAATTGACTTAATAAATGACAGCCAATTTTACAGATATAAGTTGCCTCAAATTTCATGGCCGCAATCACTTGTCAAAATTCAGAAATCACTATTCGAAAACCCTTTACTTTTCAAGTCACTAACTTTAATATTGGAAAAGATAAAAATCGCGTGGCGCAGCCTGCTCAGCACATGGGGTTTTATTTCATCATCGAGCACAATCCTAAAGTAGACAGATTGATAGCTTCTGAGATGTCCAAAAATTTTTTTTAACGCAATCCTTAATTTCCATAAGATCCCATTAATTAGGAGGCTATTACAACTTGTCTATACTTGTCCCCGTTTCTTTTAACACTGTTTTGCTCTTCACATCTTATTCCCTTATGTATGTAAATATTTATTATTTGGGTAAATTTATATGTAAGGATTGCAATTCACAATCATCAAATCACAAAATTGTTGACTTTTTTTAAAAATTAAGCCATTTTAACAAAAACTAGTGTTTCCTAATTTTATAAGCGTTTGTTATTCCAAAACTATCTGCAATTGAACAGCAATTAAATTGAGTTTTGTAATTTACATATCTTTCAGTGCCACAATTCGCCTGCAGTCATTTTACATAAAAATTAAAAAGAAAAAAAATATCGATCGCCGTTTTCATTTTGTTGAAATTTCGCAATAACATTTTAAATGAAACAATTAACTCCAAAAATGCACCTTCCAGCTATAAATACATATTTAATTCCCTTAACGTCCGCATATTTAACTCCCCAACTATATTAATATTCGTTTAACATTGAGTGGAAATGGAAGAGGATGAGAAATCACTTTGAACAGAAATTCAAATAAAATATCCTGCGGGGTATTAGCGCAGGAAAATTTGTTCAAACTATTAAAATATGTTTCCTCTCTCTAACTTAATATCACGTTCGAAATACAAAATCTGCGTATTTCATTTGAGGAATTTTAAATATAGATACCAATTGTATTTTTGTGCAATAACTTTCAAGTTATTTAAAATAAAAAAAAAAAGATTACTCCGCGAGCATTTTATGCTCATTAATAAACTTTGAAGAGGATAACACTACACCATCAGCAGCTGTGCTTTGTGAGAAGGGCGAGTCCTGTGAATTTATATAATGAAGTACCTTTCCGACAAAGTTTCTTTTTAGGACTCCATTCTCCCACACATATGCTTTGTAAATGAATGTTTATTGAATTTAGTTTTTTTGTCAAAAAGATGTAAGGTAGAAAGGACTTTTGAAGTCTCTTTTTATGCGAATTCAACGTGAGTCTTTGTGGCTTACTCTTGTAAGGAAGTAAAGAACTACGAAATTGAAAGTAAACTAATGGAACGAAACTATATGAAATGTTTTTCTTTTACAGAAGGAAGAAAACGACATATTAGTCATAAAGTTTACCATCTTCATTTATGATGCAAACGGAGTTGTTTGATGTTTCATATTAACACAGTAAGCGACATAGAATAATGTACACTTACCTATACAGTCTAAAAATATATAGGTATCTACATGAAAACTTTTCCGTGTTAGTTTAGAAAATTTGTTATGATAAACTCAATAGCTTCAGTGTTTTGAAAAAGAAATATTAGGGAGCCCCAAATTGTAAATAACTTGGTGAACGAGGTAAGAGAGTTATCGTTTGAAGAGCGGCGATTTGCGATTTTTTGAATCACAAAGGGTCACTTGTCGGAAACACACACTACGCACAGTGCTTTTGGGATTGAAAAATATTTTAATTCGTTGAATTGTAGGTATATCAGTCGCTCATTAATTATTTTATACTGATCACTTCAGAATAGGATGAGTGTGATTTACAGTGCAGGGAAATAACTCTACGGGCAATTGCTCCATCATGGGAATTTATTATACTTTTAGTGATAATCTGCTCCACTTTTCAATGTGGATTAATTTCCCACTGAAGATGGGAATTTATTGCACTTTTAAGTGAGAAAGTGATTCACTTTCTAAAGTGGAGTTGTTTCCCACTGACTGTGAGAAATAATTTAACTTTATTATGAATAGTACCTGGGTGGACCAATTGTATCCCCAAGAGTAAAGACAAGTAAGGGGGACATGCTGCCCTCCTTGAAACTACCCTGCCTATCTCTAACTTATTTGGGTATACTACCGGTTTTTTTTTTTTATTTAAATACATCGTTTTTCTGCATTGAGGTGGGAAAGAATACTAAACTTTTTTAAGTGGAATACAATCTCACTACAAGTGGGAATAAACTCCACATTAAAAAGTGAAGCAGATTCCCACTAAAAGTGGAATGAATTCCCATGTGGAGCACTTGCCCGTGGAGTTATTTCCCTGCACCGTGATTTACATGCAGAACATAAAACTTATCTGGTTGTTGCCTGATTAAATGTTTTATAGACATCAAACTTAATTACACATAAATAAAGCTAATCAGCACTCAGTTAACCATCATTTGTATTAAAACCAGAATAATGTCGAGCTTTTTAAAACAATTTCATAATATAGACTTATCAGAAAAAAATTTTCATCCTTTAATATCCTGAAAAAGATTCAAAAATATAAGAATTAAAAAAACTTTTTAAAATTTTCAAAGATCTGGACTCAATTCGGTTTGCTTAAAAGAACAAAATAAAAAAAAAAATTCGAGAAATCCCTGAATACTTTATCATATCTTAATTCCTACATTTTGAAAAAAAATGCTTATTTTTAATTTAAAAAAAATTCTTTATTCAAGATTTTGTAAATTCAATATTTTAAAAACGGGTTGATCTGCAATTTTTAGTTTTTAAACTGTATATGCAATCGCTTGAGCACTTAAAATTGACATCGATAAGCACAATTTGTAACAAACTTATTTTTTTTTAATTAATAAATAAAAATCAATTTAATTTACAACCATAAAAAAAATTTGTTAATTCTGATAAAGCTGGATTTTGCCAGAGACCATTGTTTTAATGTAATTTGCCCTGAGCAAATTTTTTTTTGATGGAAAGGAAGGGGTCGAGATTCAGGTTTTTATTAGTTTTTCGGAAATTATAAACTGTTTACAAAAATGTTAAGATAAAAACTGTCTATCTACAAAAAAGTTTGTCTGTCTTAAAACTTTTCATCGCAACATCAGCCGATTTCGAGAACAAAGTGTTAAATTGTTGCAAAGTCTGTTTTTAGACAACATTGCACTTTAACACTAGTATTTGGGGCTTTTTGGTTCATGCAAACTATGGGATTTTTGTTCATAAAATTATGTATGATCGTATTTTACTTTTTGTGCTGTTGTGCTAAATACTTTTGATGCCATTTTATGTAAAATGTTTAACTGAAATGCCGTACTAAATTTAAAAGAAATCCGTTCAGACGTTCACACTTTAGTTAAATGTTATGAAAAAAAATCAGATTTTTAAAAAATTTAATACTTTTTTTCTCGAAATTGGTTGATGGTACGATGAAAAGTTTCCAGACTTTTTTTTAGAGCATCATACAAGCTACAATTTTTACTTATATACAGTAAATGTATATATATCTGTGAGAGAATACGTGTTATGACTGCCTTAGAAAGTACTAATTGAAAGTATGCTCTTATTTTTATATATTATATAGTTTAACGACGTCTAATAGTCATGTTACTTTAATCGTCATGTTGTTTGGGTCGTCATGTCATGTTGTTATGATCTTCATATGTGCTCGTCATGTTATTTCGTCATGTGAATAATGTGATCTTTATGTCATGTTGTTATAGGATCGTCATGTTGTTTGCATTGTTATGTTTGTTTTCATTGCCTTACTATGTTCTCAGCAGTGCAAATATTGAAGGATTGATGTTTTATGGTTCAGTTCTAGATATTTTGCCGATGCCGTTGGTTGCATGCTGAGATATAATTAATAGAATCGAAATGGTAGCATATATGGATAATTCTCTAACATATGCTTAGGTTTTAAAAAAATTTTCATAGTTTGCATGAAATTTGGAAAAAAAGTAGAATTCGCCTCCTTCCCCCTCTACAAAATTAGCTCAGCGCCAAATCATTCGTGTTGTTTAGGATGTGCTCAAGACATCAAAACAAATTTCTCCAACAATTCAATTTAAAACTCTAATTTTACTGATGGGCTAAAAATAATTATAAGAAAATAAAAATAATAAAAAGACTAAAAATAGTCGAATAAGATTTTATTAAATGGAGTATTTATGAATGAAATTCAATATTAAAGGTTTTGTGGCCTTTACTCCAAGCATTGCGTTTCTAACTTTAATCAAAGTTATTTAAAATAATTCACAGGGAGTTTTCTCTGTAAATTTTATAAAGCAGTCGGTAATCATCGACAATTATTGCGTACTAGATTGGGTTTGATGTCATCTAGCTGATGAGCCCACCATCAAAAAATAATTTATTAGATTGGAATATTTTATGTGGCTGACTGTAAGCTTTTTTATTACAATGATGATACAGTGTTGTATAAATTTATGTTGGTAGTGGTAATTTCTGAAATTTGAAATGAATTAGGTATAAAAAGTGCAGGTCCAGGGATATATACAGCGATGCGCACACATAAAATTAAATGGTCCCATATAGAATGTATGTTTCTTTTTGGGTTTTTGAAGTACTATAAATTCTACCTGGTTGTCAATGTCTAAATTTAACAAACGTATGATACACCACGCCGCTCCCAGTTTTACATTCAAAGAACAACTTACTTATTTCAATTAAACTCAATTTCGCGGTTTTTATAACTCATTTCGAACCATGAGTTTAGTTTTCGGTTAGAAACTATTTTTTGTTCTATTTGGAATAAAGTTTCTTATCCCGCGAATAATTATATTTCTTACCATATCAGCTGGAGTCTATGTCATTACCGATAGAAGGTATATACACAAATATATTATGTATCAACATACTAAGGTTTTACAACAAAATTGATGGCCAAATTTCGAAAATTATTTCAAACAATTTTTTTCTGACAGTACTGTTAAAATTTTGAAATTGTGAAACTTAAATTTTCTTATTATACATGGCTAACTTATTTTTTTCATAAACTTCAAAAGTCATCCTTCCCTATATGTATCGCCTAGCTATATAGCTATCTACCTACTTTCATATTATTTTCCCTGCCTCATTACTTTAGTTAGAAAGAATCGGAGATCCAATTACCGCAAATTGACACACAACTTATTCCCATAGTAATGTAAACAGGAGGTGAATTGAAGAAATATCTTCTTCAACTTCACATGAGTTGCCTCTTCCTCTAACGCTGCCGCCGCAACGTTAAGGATGATGATGTCTTCGTTCAATGAGAATGAGAAAAGGAAATCTTGGCTTTTGCTGTTTTAAATTGAAGGAAATGATGATTATATTGTGTCCTCTATTTTATTTTTTTTTTTCAACTTTATATTTTATATATTTTTATTTTTTTCAACTTCCTGTGTTCATTTGTAACTTGAGTATGACAGTATGAGGAAGTAATAAATGAATCCTTAGGACGTGTATTTACTTCATTTTTCCGTTATAAATTTTTGTTTTTTCATACTATTACTGCTTTTGAAAATAGTTGAAAGGTAAACTTGAGGCGTCTACGAACATTTTGCCACGATAAACTTTTAGATAAGTTGTTCTTTTAAGAAATAAAAAAAAAAAAAAAACGTTAGTGTCTCTATTTCTCAAAAATCTTCTGTTAAAATAAGTTTTTCGTATCTGAAGTGCATAGATAAGTATGAAAGGCTATACATATGTATGAAAGAGGGTTGTCTACTGCTCACTTAAGAATACTTATACGGTTGGAAACTTTACGGTTCGTTAGTCGCGTGAAGATACACATGAGAAAAATTTAAAAAAAACAAATAAGCTCACATGGGTTCTTGAGATTTTTTTCAGTTTGACATTGATTTGATATTTTGATATTTTTTCTACTTTTTTTCTAATGAATTAAATAATTGATTTAATTTGTTAATTTCAGGGGCTTTTAGTCACTAACCTCAAAGAGTCTGGAACAGCACATGATAAAAGGATCAGGAATCGAAAGACAGTGCTTGTGCTAGTGCTCTTTTCAATAAAAATATCATCGCCTAGTTATAAAATATCGTGAATGAGAAAACAATTAACGTCAATCAGACGACGTTATACACAGTTGACTTCTTCTCTGCAGCACATTTTGATGAAAAACTTGAAAATATTCGATTGCAAAATGCAGACAGTCTTTTTGGCTGCATATCGTTAATCGCTCTACGCACTCCTAAATTTCAACTACAGAGTGGATGATTTTAGTTCATAAATTATTATAAGTGACAAGATATGCAGGCAAACGAAATTGGCGCTACTAAGGCACTGTAAATCCCTATTTTATTCACCAAATACAATGCCATCAACACTGATGCTTATGTGCCCCTTAAATTGAAGTGTCATCAATTGTCAATTCTTCATGGACGCCACGATAGGTAAAACCATGACTACGGTTTCAACGGGACTTCATCATTATCGGCTCGACAACCGGGGTCCGGTCCTGGCCTCCTTCAACAAGTCTTTCCACCTATCCCGGTCTCGAGCCGACGCCATCCAGTTGCGCACCCCAAGGCTCCGGGCGTCCTGGTCTACGCCATCTCTCCAGCGCAATCATGGTCTACCACGCTGTCGTCTGCCATAGAATGTACCACAAAGAACTTTCCGAGCAGGTTCCTCTTCGCTCATGCGAGCTAAGTGCCCTGCCCACCGGATTCTACTGAGCCTTATTTTTGTCACGATATCTGCTTCAAGGTAGATTGCGTACAATTCATGATTGTACCGTCTCCAGAATCGTCCTTCCTCACATATTGGGCCAACAATTCTACTTAAGACTTTTCTCTCGAACGCGGCTAAGAGGTCAGAGTGCCTTTTGCTAAGCACCCAAGTCTCGGATCCATATGTGAGTACTGGCAGGAACATGGTCCTGTACAGCAGCAGTTTTGAAGTTATGGTGAGATTCCTGGATTTGAAGAGCTTTGACAGACTGTAGTAGGCTCTGTTGAATTTGAGAAGCCACCCGCGTATTTCTTCTTCTATATTGTTATCGGCTGCTACTATTGACCCAAGGTATTTAAAGGATTGCACCACTTCAAATTCGTGCTCCGCTACCTTGATTGTTTGACCAACTGTTCCTATCGCATTCGACGCCACCATGTAATTTGTTTTACCTTCACTAATGTGCAGCCCCAGATTTTGTGGCGCCTGCTCTATCTGGATGAAGGAATCGTGTAAGCTGTACACGATTCCTTCATCCAGATCGAGCAGGCTCGGTTCTTCCGATGATGTCGATGTCATCTGCGTAAGCCAGTATCTGGCTGGACCTGTTCACGATGGTCCCTCTTGTTGCCGTGCCAGAGTCACGGATTGCTTTCTCCAACGCCAGGTTAAAGAGGAGGCAGGCCAAACCATCCCCTTGTCGGAGACCATTAAAGATGTTGATTGGTCTGGATAGCAATTCGGCTATTTTTACTTGGCTTGTTACGTTGGTCATGGTCAACCTACTCCTACATAGTCGTGTCAATTTATTTGGGATGTCGAATTCTCTCATGGCTTTGTAAGGTCCTACCTTGGCTATGCTATCATAGTTTGAATTTGGTCGAATGAAATCAATCTATATATGTATTTATGCTTGTTACATCCTCAATAGTTTCTATATTATTATATACTTACTAATAATTATAATTCCTTAAACGTTTTCAAATACTTTTGTAAAAAAACACTTTTGTAACGAAAACAAGGCTCGTAAATGTCGATTTTTAACAAAACATTTGCCATTTAAATTTGTAAGCAAATATTTTTCTCCCCACACAAACGAGGCAAATTTGAAACTCCTTCTCAACTATACTATCACTGCATCAATTTCCTATGCCAACTCTTAAAAAACTTGAGAACATTTGTTCAAATTCATCTGATTGAAAAATCCTTCAAACTATGTAGTCAAAGAAATTGATATAAAAAAATTCAAACCCCTTACTTCGATTTACTTAAAAAAAAAAAAAAAGAAAGAAGTTTCCCTTTTCGGCGACCTCGTGGTTCATTGGATTTTTCACTTCGTTTTCTTTCAGTTATTTTCCCTTCTTATTTTGCTGGAAGTTCACTGCCTTATGCAAGTAGTATTTCCTTTTTTAAGTTTTTTTTATATATATTTTTTTTTGTTCAAAAGAATACCAGCAGTGCGTTTGGGTTTCAAGTTTTTCTCCATCAGACGTCCTCCACTTAATATGTAGCTTTAAAGGATATTTGAAAAGTACCATCTTCTTTTTGAACAATGAAGATGCACACGGTTGAAAACAACAACATTTTATACACAAAAAAAAAAACAAAAAAGTTATCGGAATGAAATTGATAATCTGCCCTCGCATATATAAAAAGATAGACTGCTGCATATAAATTCACAATATAAAGATAAGAATCTGTTGCAAAATATAGGGCGGGCAAACTCTACAATGTCGTCGTCTCCAACTCCAACGTCTACTCGAAACAAATCCTATTACTTTCGAATTTTCCTCTACAATCGGTAGCAGCTTACCGCTAAGCAGATAAAGATTTCGATTTCGTACTTGATATAGTGAAATTTATAAGTTTAAGATCTTTTCTGTTCGCATACCTACTTATCTTAGAGTTAATTCAAGTTCTTTTGTTGTTCTCTATAATATGGTAGTGGGATTGAGTTTTTGTTTTTTTTTTTATTCTTGAGACAGATAGAAATTTCAGAATTTCATGAGAGGAATATCTTCAAATTGTTAAGACTTAACTATTTTCAGATGCAAGAGAATGCTATGAATACACGGTGCATTTAACAAAGATGCATTTAATTAGGGGAAAGCTTGGATATTTCCAATTACTGAAGTACTGAGTTTCAATAAAGTTTTTGTAAGCTGATTATAAAAATAATGGTTAGATGTGTTTATAACTGCATATACCTACTGTTAGTTTGCAGCAATTATTTTTGTGCATTTAACATTTGAATATTTAAAATTAAAAATCCCGTTGATGAATAATTATTCAAAAGAGAAAGAAAAAAATCACCCAAATAACAAATTCTCTTGTATAAGTTCTAAGTTTCAAGTGTTAAGTACATAGTGTTGTCATAAAGCTTATAAAATTAGGGAGGAAATCATAAACAGTGTAAAAAATAAAAGCTTCTATAAAACTTGCTGATCAAAATCAGTTCAACTGGTTGCTCAGCTCAACTAACATCTCAGCTCAACCAATAGCTCAGCTCAGCTTACTTAATTGTGCTGTTAAGCAAGCTCAGCTGAAATATGATCTTCTTGCATCCCTGAATTATTTACTTAAAAGTCTTTAATCGGTTAAAATGAGGTTCTTTTTCGACAATTCAAGGGTGAAGGATGTGTTGCTTCGAAGAAGCTTCCTTAATAAGGCTCCAAACCTATTTTCTATCAAACACACGTGTTATAATAAAATAAAAGACAAATAAAAATAGATATGCTCATTCATATTTAAATCCTTAGCAATATTTCAGATGAAAAAAAAAATTAACAATGATATAGAAATTGTTTTAAGCTATATATAACTAACATTTGTTAAACCTTATATAACCAAGAGAAACATAATGCGTAACTCCATCTACCTACAATTTGAAGCATGCTGCTGGGTCTTTTATCACTGAAGAAATATCTTTAGCTAAATATAATTCAAATAATGGCGCCCAACGTGGAGTACCCACGAAGTTATTCACTAAAAGTAAATTAATTTTTAAAATGATGTTAGGGAAAAGAACTTTAAACAGTCTTGTAGTGCAGCTGAATACAAAATATCTGCACATAACAGTGCGTCCTAAGAAGATTGGTATTCGCTGCTGTGCAAGTATAATGACTAAACTGTTTTAAGGAATTAATCCAGCTGTTTATTTTCCCGGATCGCACTTCATAAAAAAATTATATAGTGAAGTACTATTATGGCGGTATTTGAGGGACAAAAATGTTGTGTAATTGGTTCTAATTTAAAAGTGAATTAAACTCACTGCGCTTTAACAGTGACTCACTAATGGATTTAGGGTATGTGCGAGGTTGGGGAAAGGTACAAAATCTTGAATGACAAAATCTCGAATGGCAAAAATCGCGAATAGGTACTTGAAAACCTCGAGTTTCAGTACTTTCTCAATACTAAATAAATACTAATAAAAAAAATACTTTGCATACACCCAAACTTGCACCCACACCAAATCCATTAACAGGCCCAGGCAGAGCGGCTACATGCCTCCCCATACTCCATAAAATGATACTACTTTTTTTGAGTACAATAGTAGTATTGCATTCGAGATTTTGTCATTGTTATTTAATAGGTACTCCTTTTTCATTTATCACAGACAAGCTGCTTATTGGTAGTCAGAAATCGTTCACAGCACGTCGGCACCATAAATTACTTCCAGATGATAAGGAGACTTGCGTTGTCTTATAAGAAACTTTATCATTTCGAATAATTTTTGACGACATCACATATTATCCAACGTAATAGGTGGTAAGTGACGCTTTATTGGTATGTGCACATAATCAAAAATGTTAAACTATTCAGTTTCCTTGGTGCAAGTATTACACATGAAAAGAATTTGAATGTATTTTGTGCTTTAGCGACTTCAGAAGACAGCGTTGAGTTTCGGAATTAATGAATTTCACGCGGTTGCCTATTACCATTGAGTTTATACACATAGAGGAATTAAGATTGATTTAAACTCACCAAAACTGGAAGTTGAATTTTTTTATATTGCGAAAAAATATTTTTCAACTTAAATCTTTAACACTCGCAACCATACATATGTCATGACTCTTGTTACCCTTGTTATCAGCATCAAGTTAGAAGCGAACTGCTTTTGTAAGAAAGGAAACTTACTTGATGGAACAACATCATAGCGTTCTAACACTATTCAAAATAGAATAATGTATTTTCTTTAGGTCTAATTCTTTTAGAATTATTTGAAATAAAAATTAAGCAAGCGAGATTTTACGCCTTTTCAAGTGAAATCATTGTTACCACACATGTTCTTTTGTGCCAGAATTACCGTCACAGAGGATGATAAACAAGACTTTACATTTCTTACAAGAGTTTACACTTCTTAAAATGTTTGCATCTATAAACCAATATTGATTGGGTTAGATAATATTTTAAACATACAAACGCTTTTAATATAGAGTTATGAAGAAACGTCATATAATAAAGAGATTTCTGTGGAAAGACTTCTTCAAACTATAGAGGGACTATCCCAACTAACAATTTAGCTTTTATAAGGTCCAAAATTTAGAATTTGGCAAGCAATAGCTAGTATAGAGCTCGTATAAGCCAAATTTTTGCAAGCCACACATTTCAAACTTTTAGAATTAAAAAAAACACCTATATAAGGTTATTAAAAGGAAGTTTGACAAGCTCTATACAAGGCTTGTAGATAAAGGTTCAAAATAGCCTGTATTAGGCCTTCCGAAGTTGTTTACTGATAGTTTAAAAGAAAATAGCTGCTATAAGGCTCACCACGACAAGTCAATGCAAACAACTTGTGAAAGGCTTGCCTATAAATGCTCCATACGAATCTAATGATTCTGCTAATATGTCAGTCTTACAAATAAACTCTTAGTAACAACATTATAGTTCTAAAGAAAAAAAGGAAAGGTAAGTATTAAAAATCTTTAAACCAAAAAGAAGTGCCTACAAAAATAATTTATTAATATGAATTTTAATAACTATTAAAGATAATTATCTCTCTCCCTTCACCGTTAACATTTTCTTCATATCATATTTTTCTCAACAGCAAAGTGGTGCGTTGAAGTTCTCGATTCTAAGCCCAAAATCCAGGTAAATAAACACTTTTCTTTTGTATTTAAAATATAAATTCAATCTTTACAAAATATAGTCAAAATATTTCCTGCGAAGGAGGAAATATCTAAAAATACAAATACAAAAATAAAAATATTGCTTAATGTACTAATACCTATTTTTTTTTTGAATTTCTTAATATGACCTATATAAGGCATTATATAAACATTTACGACAAGCTCTCAATAAAATGGCTTGGGTAAGGCCTTTCTACAACGTCCAACGCAAGCTATTAGCAAAGGCGTCATTCAAAAGCTTGGGTAAGGCCTTTTTACAACATACAAGATAAGCTATTATGTATAAGCTGTCATTAAATGGCTTGTATAGAGCCGTTTTATAATATCCAAAGCAAGCTATTGGCATTAGCTGTCACAGAATGGCTGGCAGAGGCAAGTCAATTGCATTTCATGAAAAGCTATTTGCTGATATAGCACCTGCCACCAAAAGTCTTATAGGATAGTTATATAGCTTGCTCTATGTGTGCCAAAATAACTTGTATAAAGCCTTTTACTATTTCTATAGCAGCCTGAACATAGCTTGTGTTGAACCTAATACAAGTTAAACTGTTAGTTGGGATAAAAAAAACTGAGTGCTTCGAAACCTCCGTTTCGGAAGTTATTTGATGAAACTTATTGACTGTTTAGTATAAATTCAACACTTTAAACCATATCACTTCAACCATTTAATTCGTTTCAAAGATTCCTTATTACCTTTAGATATTTTAGCACTTAATTGATTTCCTTATTGAAATTTAATACTTTTTATTGAATAGACAAAGTCCAGCATATACAAAACTGAAAATCGAAACGAGGTTCAATTAAATTTCATTGGCAATTAACATGCACAAAAATGTTTGTGGTTATGAAAGTAAATATAGAAGATTCACTTAAAATGTACGTGGGTAATTTAAGGCGTTTTATTAGCGTTTTCTATTTGCTTTCAAAATTAACTTTTCAAAGGCGTTCTTTTCACTTAATCGTACAGCAAGTTGAAGTTGGTATAATTATACTACTCCAATCGCAACCGCATCGACATGAAACTCAGTTTTCTATTTTTTTTATTTGTATGCCAACATTAAATAGAAAGCATGCGAATTTCTTTGAACTTAGTCTAGACAGACTGACACAGAAGTGTTTTGTGTAACTTGTGAAAATAAAACTCACATCACCTCTAGGTATGTTTCTATAAAACCTACAACTACAATGTAAGCTCAATACTCATATTGGGGTTACAATAAGAGTGACAAAAAGGGGAGAAGAAAAAAAAAATTTGCATATTATGCCGATGGATATGGAATGTGGTGTAAACAAGGAGCATCTGTCAAGGGCTGTAAGTAGGTCAGTAAGATGTCATCATTAGTATAGTGTTACATTGTTGTAACCTTGAGGCTTTGTTTAACATCTTTTTGTTTTGTGCATTTATATGGTGCAAATGTGTGATAAACACTGGGTTTGTGGAGTACAATTCGTTAATAGGTATGACTAAAGACTGCATCAAACGAAATTACTTTTGAAGCTAGCTTTAACATATTTAGATATACTTATAACAGTTATTTTAGTGGGAGCAGCTAATTAGCAACTATACGATACAAAAGTAAATTTACAATTCTTTAAAACTCAATGTGGCATATTCATATAGTTGTTTTTAATTTCGGGTTTTTCTTAGACTGTGTTTAAAAAATGTAATTTAGTAGAGCGATGACCCTTTGTGGGAGACACCAGGTTCGATTCCTGGTACCGGCAAAAATTCAATAACATGTTTTTCAAATAAACATAAAAATGTTAATGGACTAGCAACTAAAAGGAGTCTGATGATGGGCGGTGGCGGCCATGAAATAGCTATAACTCCTGCCAACAATAGTATTAGTGTCCACAGGTTGTTGTTGTCTAATTCACCCATTTCTGAGAATAAACTCGAGTTTTTCTTATGTTGAATTCCTTGGAAATAAAAAGTCGATTTTTTTCGGACTTAAGTTGCTTTTTCTCCGAAAATCATGATCCATGGACAAGAAAAAGTTGATTTTTTTCCCCTCAGATCAACTTTTCTTCAATCTCGATTTGATAGCAAGATTCACACGTATATGCACACATACTTCACAAATTTGATTCCTTCTGGCCGACGAGCCTTTTAGTTGTGTAATTTGGTTTATTTTGAAAGGGATTTCCCAAATAAAATAATTTTAAAACAATCTATTGAAAATGAATTTCGTTATTAATAGTACAAATTGTGAATTAAGTGCGTTACAATGAAATGTTTAGATCGCGTCTATAAAATATAAACAATACAATCACAAAAAAAGCAACATCGTTTTTTCAACATCCATGGGAAGGAAAAAAAGTCAACTTTTCCGATCAAATCTGAAAAAATCCAAGGAATTCGGCATTAGAAACAACTTAAGCCTTTGAATATATTTGTGATATTCAAGGAATGAACAATTAACCTATTTACAAAGATAAAATTGAAGTCATACAAAAGTAAAAATACCTTACGACCATATTATTAAGATCGTATAAAACTTGTTTTGCGTCAAAACAATAAATTCTATAAATTTCATATTTTCAATTTTTTTTTCAAAATCGGTATTATTCAAAATCATTTTGACATTTAAAATTTGAAATTTTAAAACAAATTTTGAATAAAACAAGAATTTCATAGAACTGGAAAAAGTTGGTTTTGTGATTTCCAAAACATTTTTTGTGAGGTGAGGAAAATTTCTCACGTGATGGACGAACAACCATTATATTTTCAAAAAATAAACAGTGTGATGTTAATGTGCATTATGGTCAGGTGTCGTAGTTGAAATTTGGACGTTTGGAGCGGATGAAGGTCGGACAGTTATGGCCAACGATGAGCGAGAGAAAATAAATAAGATAAAGGGTTTTCCAATAAGAGGTGTTATTTTGATATTAAAAGAAAAATGGCATTTTTTAAGATAAATGATCGGATGTTTATTTCATTATAAAAAGGAAGGTATGCCGTTTATAATGAAACACAACATCAGCCAAATGGCTGCCACGACCACGCTTACAGGACCATATCCTTTTCATGAAATTTTCCATAACCAAATCGCAAAGTGGCTGCCCTATGCCCTCGATAGCCTCACGAATTCCATCTTTGAGGTCTTGAATCGACACTGGGCTGTTGGCGTAGACCTTATCTTTCACGTGGCCCCAAAGGAAGAAGTCGCAAGGTGTTAAATCACAAGATCTCGGTGGCCAATTGTGATCACCTCTTCGAGAGATAACACGGTCCGGCACGTAGCGCCGTCTTGTTGAAAGTAAACGTTGTTGTTGAAGCGTGTATCGTTCCATTTTTATTAATGGCGTAGTTTCTACTTGTCAAATGTCAAAAAATGACAGCTTCAAAAGTGACAGCTACCGATATAAATGCATAGTTGATATTATAAATGTGAAAGTTTGGATGCACGTATGTTTCTTACTCAATAACGCCAGAACGGATATAGAAGAAATTTGGCACTGAGATAGATTTAAACCTGGAACATCAGCACATAGGCTATTAATTAATCTAGAAACCCGTTGGACAGTCTTTAGTCAGAAAATGTAAAAATGGCTTCCTGAGAAAGGGGCTTAAATGCGAAAAACTATACACTTCGGTGTTTGTTCTGCCGTATAGCAACGCAACGACACCTGCTATAATATCTATCGATGGTTCAAGTTCAAAATAGTGATTTGTTTCACCAGTATTTTATGTTAATATTATGTTATTCAAGCCTACCGTTACTATTAAGACATGACTTGGTTAAACCTCGCGAGCACAAACATTAACTATTGCTGCTATTATGTTGCATAATATTTGCATAAGTGAACAACAACATTGATTTGGAGGCAGATCTAGCTTATCCAATTGATGAGGAAGAACCCATAAAAGCATGGGAGACAGAACAAAGTCGGGACGCCTACACAGTACACGCGTACCATGAAAACAGTGTATAGTTATAAAAGAACATTGTTATCAAATGCATATCTTTATTCATTTCTCCGCTGTTAAGTCTCATGTTACTTTCGTATGCTCCATTTGGTCTAACCTGATGCATACAGCATACATAACGCTCGTATCTTTTTTTTGGCGAAAAACAGTACTTTTTCCTCAAAAATTGAAAATAGCAGTATGTCGATAAAAAAAAAACAGTATTTTTCGCAGTACATTTATCTTAATTTTTATTTATTTTATTTCCTTAAAGCATGAAAAAAGGCACATTAACCATCACCAGGCGATTTATTTCCATCATCAGAATCGTCTTCACTTTCCATTTCAATCTCCTGTGGTTTTTGCTTCGTACGACTTGTCCTTTGAAGCAATTTGACGAAGCCATTCCGGCTTTGTTTTGAGGTATTGATAGAAATCAACGCAAGAATTTTTAATATTGCATTTGATGATTAGAATCGCCTCCAATGTTTCCACTTCTAATCGAGTCTTGTCTGAAGTCCAAGTGCTTGAAAAGGTACATTGCTTTTCATAAGCGATAACAGCACTGTTCTGCCGAAGTAAGAAAATGGTTGTTTTGTGAGTCAAGACTAGAAAAACAACTCCAAATACCGCTGACAAAGTGCAAGAAAAATTTATTGCGTTCATTATTGAATTCCTTTGAGTTTTAAATGCCGCTGACTGTTTGCATTACTTTTAATGAGTGAAATCAGAGAACTTCATCTCATATATAAAATTGGTATAAATTTCAACAAGAAATTTTTCATTGAGGAGCAAATTTCCTGCTCGGAGATTAACAATGTAAAGATGAAAATATCCGACTGTCATTCACGTTTGCTTACAAGCTCAAAAAACTGCTGATTTGAAGTTCTGTATATCTCAAAATAAAAGCAGGTTTTTTGAAAAAAATACAGTACCTAGTTTTTGAGAGCAAAAAACAGTATAACACTGCGAAAAACAGTACAGATACGAGCGTTAAGCATACATAATGCACATAAAATTTAGTTTAAATGCTAAAAAATGCATGCGGGAGATTTTAATATGTTCGTTTTGTTAGCAAACTTTGCTTAAATTAACTACTTAATTGCCGTTATTTAATTCATCGCAAATAAAAGAATTACAAAAAAAAAATAGATACTGGAAAGTGTCAAAGTTTTATTAGCTTTCCAGAACATGAAATTAATTTGAAAACGTAAACTTGTTTTATTTTCAAAACTCAATAATATCAATTTATTATTAAAAGAAGTTTTTAAATTTTTTGACAGTTTTGTAAACAAAACAAGTTCTTACGAAAACTTGTTTCGTTTCCAGTTTTAGTGTGAATAATATGGCTGTTAGTGTTTGAATCTCAATCAAGGTTAGTTTTGAGTTACATCTTTCAGAAAAAACTTGCAAGTGCCACAAATGCATTGAATACAACATTGAAAAAGACTTCAAGCAGTCAAAAAAAATGTAAACATGCAATACCGAAAAGATTGCATTCTTTTACAGCTCTGCCAAATACCAAGTACGATGACGAAGGCTGAATCGAAATCGATTTTGTTTTATGCAGCACAGGCATGGGTTTTTTTTAAAATTCAGAATGCGTTGAAAAGTTATTAAGGATACCACATATGATATATCTGAGACGGGATTGTCTCCTCTGTATATAGCAATGCTCAGATAACACTTTGATTACGTTTAAAAAACACTGTCATGAAGCCACAACCTCAGATACCTAGAAAAGTAGCAGAACATCCGTCACTAACCAAAGATAATCTTGTTTCAGAAAATGTGTGAATTTGACATATCTACTGTATCTTCTACTTGTAGCTGTCATTAGAGAATGTATCGACTTGGAAAAGCCAGTTGTATCTACCTATGTATATACTTCTACAAAAATTATATGAAAAGTATCGATAAATTTATTTTGAGTGTGCAAGAACATCAATTCAATATACAGAACGTATTACTATAAGCTTCAATAATGAATATGACTTGGGAGAAAACTATTTCCTGGAGAGTTTAAGCGTCGAAGTGATTTCTTTTATTTTTAAAGCAAGCGGATAGCTGATAGGCATGGAAAGTGAAACTTACGAAGTGTATCGAAAGTTAAAACAAAAGTGTATCGAATTGTACTTTTTCATTTTTCAAAAACTGTTTTTTTCGTTCTTTATTTTTTTTTTTTTTTTTAATTTTTAAAACAACAAGTTTCTAACGTGAAATTTGAAATAAATTACTTATATCATTTTGCCACCTTACCACACAAGTACTAACTTTTTATTACAAAGGGTTAGTTCTAGTTCTGTGAAAAACAGAACAAGAATTGACTCCAATAGTTCTTCTTGCTCAAGAGGAAGTGCATAATTTTGAACATTTTGAACAAATTAGGTACTGTTTATGTGAAAACTATAACAACAGTTAGCTATTCTTAGTTAAATTAAGTTTTAAATTAATGCTGAGAATTTCTGAATTTGTAGACTACTTGTACTTTAAGGCCCAGTTTTTCAGTTCGAGAATATTCCAGGGTTAGATAAACCCCGAGTTAACTGTGATGAAAAAATGGTTATAGTTTTGAGGTCCGGATTTAACTCAAATATAATCCAGCTTAATTGGTGAGTTTATTCTGAGTGAATTCGGGATCTCAATTCTCAACTGACTTAAAACCGTGTTTCCATCAGTGTTAACTCGAGGTTAATTTAACGCTGGAAAAATCTCCCACTGCAAAACAGGGTTAAGTCTTATATTTGCTGGGGCAATAGCTGTAGCAGATAAGATAAAAAATTATAAAACAAAAAAAAAAAGCACCAGATTTAAGTTTTGATTGGCAATAACACAGTTTTAGTCAAAGTTACAAAATCATGAACACATTTATTAATGAAAGATAAAGCAAAACACGAAGCACGATAGAGATGAATGGATGACAAATAAGACAAAACTTGTTCAGTGCAATAAATGGTCGAACAAAGTGTGTTATATGGGATTATCAAGGAAAATATCGCTTAAATGCATCTGATTTAGTGTACTGAATGAAAGTGTACTTGGGAACTTGAGCACTTTCAATTGTATCGAAAAAAGTACAATTGTATCGATTTTCCAACCGTGATAGCTGGTCAATTTGAATTTTATTCCACACATTGATGATCTACTGCTTTTGTGTTCGCTCTATAAAATGAAGTTGAGAGAGGATTAGGGTTTTCAGATCATCTTTTTTAAAGAGAACATGTTCTCTTTTTTCATCTCGATCTTTTTAACACTCTCTTTTTTTTGTTCTCTTTTTTATTTGTGTCCTCTTTTATGTCTCTTTTTCTATAAACTGAATTTTTAAGAACCTTCGTAAGAATATTACAAAATTTCTTGTCGAAATTAATATGATAAATCGACATTGCTCTTAGAGAATCATAAAATAAGTGCAATGTTTTTAAAATAAGCAACAAAATTATCTATGTTTTGTAAACTTCAATGTGGTTATTGAAATCAAATTTAGCATGGATTTTTAGTCCAACAATAATTTTATAGCAAGTAAGTATTTTTTACTTCTCTATTATATCCTTAATGTTTTTTATAGGCGATAAAATATCCAAAATTGTTGTATGTTTTATCTGTAAAAGTTGATACCCAAATATACGTGGTGAGCAAGTGGTGCAAACTATTAAACATAAGAATCTTATTGCTGATGTTATACTGTATCGTTTTATTGGTCCTTTCTAACGTTTTTATTATTTAATATTAAACTCATTGATATGACTTCATATATGTACATAAAAACATTCTTTTTGTATTATCTTCCTCATACACCTGTAAGATATTTTTTTTTTCATTTTTCAAGTAAGATGATTTTCGTCTTATGCATTCAACAACCTACCTTCAAGAGCTAACTTTTTTAAAGGAAATCAAATATTTCCTTGAAGAGATTTTTTTATAATTAATAGTTTAATTAGAGTCTAAACTTTAGACGATATGATCGAATGATTGATACAAAATATGAAGTCAAGAAACAATTTTCTTTAACACAATTATTTCATCTAATGTTTTCTTTTTTAAAGCTTTTAATGGAAAATGTTCTCTTTTTTTAAAAACCGTATGATGGACACCCTAGAGAGGATGTTAAACATTTTTTGTGCATATATGAAGTCGAAGTAAATACTATTGCGATAGATTTCGAACAAATGAGCAGTAACACATCTTTTTGAATACTCACATACTCTTAACTTTTTAAAATAAACCAGCAACTTACCTAAAAAGAAAGAAAAATTGGTTAGAAAAAAAAATTAAGTTATTTTATTTTTAAATTATAATTTTAAAAAAATATATTAATGCCTATTACCGAATTCGCAAAATTTCACTCCCCGGGAGTCGATTGGATCCGCAGTGGATCCGCATTTGCATAAAATTCTATTATTGAATCCGATGAATGAGCTGTATTATCGATCCGAGAACTACTTTTCCATTTTTGAAACTGCATTATCGTGGATGTCAAAAGTTGATATTGGGCGCGTTCAAGTGCACACGAGAAAAGCAATCTAAGATACTTTAGTATCGAAAGATATCTAATATCGCAAATTAAACCTTTTTTAATGATTTTAACGACCAATCTTAATCCGTCAGTGTTTCTGTAATCACTGGACCGATTTAAAAGGTAAATATGCTCTTGGATAGAGGAAATGTAAAATTTGGGCATGGGGACAGATTTCCATTGTTTGGCCAAAAAACGACACCAAAGTTGTACTTCCGGAACTCGAAATAATAGGGCAAAAAATAATTATTTTTAGTAAAATATTTTTTTTCCACAAAATGAGCCTTTTTTTAATGATTTTAACGACCAATCTTAATCCGTCTGTGTTTCAGCAATCACTGGACCGATTTGTAAGGTTCATTTGCTGCTAGATAGAGGAAATGTCAAACTAGGACGATGGGACTATATTTCTGGACAGATGTCCACGGTTTGGCTAAAAAACGACACCAAAGTTACACTTCCTAAAAAAAACGCATATGAGGTTTTCGAAAACAGTCAATTAATTATTAGACTTACGTAAAAAAAAATTATGAGTTTCAAAGATCCAAACATTTTTATTTCTGTTTTAAAAAATTCAGATTTGTTAACTACCAGCTTTTCATGATTTTTTTTGGATAAAAATCGCTTTCATCCGCACCAATTTTACTGCGGATTTGCTTTTCCAACATTTGTATGGAGCGCGGATGTCGTGCGGATGCCTTTCGTTTTCAGTAATAACAATTTTACGAACAACATTACTGACATTTATTCCCGCGTTTGGGGTGCGGATTCGCTAATAGCAAATCTACCGAAAGTGATTAAAATTCCCTCCGCAGCTCATTCGTCGGGCTGATTGAAATATATATAAGTATGTATGTATATAAGGGCGGTACAGAAGAACCCGACCTGACATATAAACGAAGAAAACTGGAAAACAACTACTTTGATAGAAAGATTTTATTTTTGAAAGCTGATTTTTTTTATTCTTTGGGTACCTGGATGCCTATGTTAAAGCAATACATTCATATAAACATTGGCTATGATGACCTATCTGTGAAAAGTTTGTTAAATTTCTACCTGTTTTTTTTTTGTGTTTAAGATTTACAGCACGATTCTCCCCCTTGTAAGGAGTCATAAGTCATAAGCCCTTGTGACAATTTATTGCGAGGATTGTTGTGACTCGTTAACATTTATTGAATTCTCCCCCAATCCTCACAAGAAAAGTCATAAGTAAACTCACCGCGTTATGGTGAGTTTTTTTCTTCGACTTGGAACAGCTGATTGTGACAGAACACAATAAAGTTTTTAATTTTTCTGTGCCAAATTTATGTAAAAAGTAAATAATTCAATCAAATTTACAAATTTTATAGAAATTAACAACGTATCCGAACTAATATCAGTGAAAAATATGTGTGGTAATGCAAAACTAGCTTTTTCGGAGAAAAAACATGGATAGTCGAAGAAAGAATTTACCTATAAAAAAAATGTGATCACCTAGGAATTAATTAAGAAAAGTTCAACAATTCCAAAAAGTTTTTTTGATTTGTTATTTTTTAATTAAAACAAAAAGTTGCATAACCCAAAGCATCATCAAAATAAAAATAAATAATAAAGAATTCATTTCGTTTCAACTCACAAAAAAAGCAAAAAAAAAATATTGAAACTCAAGTGCTGTGACCTGCACTGTAGCAGATCACAATTTCGATTGTTTTTATAACTCTTACAAGTTGTGACTACGGGGGAGAATCCCCCACAAAATCTATATCACCTATATCAAAATTCTGATACTTATAGAATTATGAATAAACTGGATTTTAAATAAGATAATTTTTCAATGTGTACAGAATTCTGAAAAATAAATTTTGAAACACTTGTCTATGCAGATTGTATGTATATAACTTTGACCCTCATGATGTTGGTTTCCTACATACATAAAGCAGAAAAAACAATAGAGACAAAATTCCTCAACCCAGTTAAGATCATTTTCTCTGTTCCACTTATTTCAAAATACATAACCTTCTTCAATGTATTTAAGTATAATCTTAATTTTCTCTCAAATTCATTCAAATTTCATTAAACCCATTTAAACCTTTTTATCAACAGAAACAACATATCTAATAACAAAGGAAAACTATATTATAATTAATCCCAAAAGCATTCCATATAGGAACAAAAGTATACTCATTCAAGTGTTAAACTCTGCCACTTCCCATTCAATTGCGATAAAGGTATAATTAATTTGTTCAAATCCAACCCTAACATGAGAATTTAAGTTTAATTTGCAAATAATTACAATATCCATCGCTTGAATGGTTTGGATAATTAGCTTCTGCCAGCCAATCTTGTGTCATAAAGCCTTCCATTCATAGAATGACTCAATTCCCCAATGAAAAGTGAATAGTCTCTGTGTATACCTAACCTCTGGTATTCAATGGTGCAAATTCTATTAGTGCAATCGCCAATCCCATAAATGTCACATCCTCTGACAGATCCGACACCAAATGCTTTACATTAGCTTAACCTTACCCATCTATATACCCGACCCGAAGTGTTCGTATCCGTTCCAGTCATTTGACCATTTTTTTTTTTATTTTTTTTTACAAAAATGGCTTATCGGTTCCGATGTATTGAAAAATGTTCAAGTGTTCACCGACGCCGCCATCGTCTGTTTTTTTTTTTTTTTTTTTTTGTTACAAGGGGCAAAAAGGCATAATGCCAAAAGCAGAACAAGTACTTTATAGAAGAAGCAGTATAGAAGGAGAATGACGAGGAGACTGTACTGTACAGTATGCTCCTTGTACTTGGTCTTAGTCTATCTATGTATATGTATTCATTGCCCACTCGTTAAGTGGATAGACTCAATTACCGGAAACAATTTATGGAAAATTTCATCTTGGACTTATCGTCTTCGTCTGGCTAACACTTTGTCGATTTTATTTTTCTATATATCTACTGGTGCTGTGTTTAGCTTCAATGGAAACCTACAAGAGACTAAAATTTTATACATACACTGAAAAAAAATCAATTGCTGGTGAATTTAACTAGAAAAAGATATCAAATAAAAAACATTTTTGGCGGATTATTCGGTAAGCAAACCCTCCACCTGCAAAACTATTGTTGCGTTAGAAAAGAGCTGCGAAAGAAAATTATCAGGGCAAAAGAAGGATATGTTGTTCAAAGAAAAAAAAAAGGAAATCTGAAATTTCGCAGCTAAAGAAATCATCAACTTGGAGAAAAGAAGTATTTTCGTGGCATGAACTATCAAGTCCACATCTTCAAAAAAAAAGGATCTTATGACCTGCGAAAAAACTATCGAGAATATGATATTATTATCCCATGAAAAATCTCTTATATTACATATAATCCCCTCCCCAGGTACTGTGTGAGCGTCTTAAGCCTTTTTAGTCGGAAACTACCATTTGGAAGATCGATTATATATATCAAATCTTTACATTAAAGCAAGTCCTCTAAAATAATTTTCAGCCAAATAAAAGACACCATTTGTTCATCGATTTTAAACCCGTATTTTGTCAGGATCTCTATATGGCGATGAACACATTTCGGATCCTGGAAAAACTGAATCCAGTTGTGTTGAGTGACATAGGATCGGTTGCCCGTGAAATGAAGACTGCTTTATGTCACAGGAAGAGATTCCATACATAGATCGGAGACCCGAAATTTGGAAATGAAAGAGATTCGTGGAAGATAGCGTGTACAAAGGAATATCTTCATAATATATTGGGACGATATGCTCCTAGGAATGAGCCAACGATGGAACTTATACATTAAATTGATCAATAATTCAGGGAGCTCCTATGATAATTTCGAAATTCAGGCGGATTAACTGGATTTGGTCCTTGGAGTTTATAAACGAAGCTATAAGTGTCCTAGTTGAAGTATAAATAATGACAACTTAGCTTAGTGTTGCTGTAAGTTGAGGCAGTGACTGTCTAGGTATCAATGCGTCATTGAAAGAAGGCTACAGGAAGGTGTTTATATAACACCTGCTATAACAATCTTCTCTAAATGTAAATTTGGAAAATTTTACTTGATATTCACGCAAAGACAAAACTTCTACATCCGCAAAAATAGTTAATATGAAATATTGCTGGAAAGCCTGCAATAACAAGAGATAGCCGTAGGCACTAAGTTTAGAACACCAAATATGCGGAGAAGCCATTAAACTACTTCATTAGATGTGTCGTTTCCCCACAATCCTCGGGTCGTACTCAGTCCTCATGAAAGCAATTCATTGAGGGAGATACTTTAGCTACCTGAATTCTCTAAAGAGGATGAATGAAAACTATGTATGAAATAAAAGAAAGCCTGTCAGAGACGTGAAATTGAAGATATGTTATAGAGTGTTAGCGGGAATAATTTTTCCAAATTTTGCCACAAGGTAATAGGAATGCCCTGTTATTAAGGATTTCTGCAAACACGAAAATGGAAACGTATTTAAGCTTTTTAACGGTCCATTTGACCAGAACTCAATCGTTACGGCTCGTAAACACCTAATCCGTAATCGACCTAAGGATGCTCGGGTGTTGTTGACTGACCTCGACCGATCGAACCTAACGTAAGTATAAAAGAAAAAAGACACTTAAACAATAACATCATCATCATCGGCTCGACAACCGGGGTCCGGTCCTGGCCTCCTTCAACAAGTCTCTCCACCCATCCCGGTCTCGAGCCGACGCCATCCAGTTGCGCACCCCAAGGCTCCGGGCGTCCTGGTCTACGCCATCTCTCCAGCGCAAGCATGGTCTACCACGCTATCGTCTGCCATAGAATGTACCACAAAGAACTTTCCGAGCAGGTTCCTCTTCGCTCATGCGAGCTAGGTGCCCTGCCCACCGAAGTCTACCGAGCCTAATTTTTGTCACTATATCTGCTTCAAGGTAGATTGCGTACAATTCATGATTGTACCGTCTCCGGAATCGTCCTTCCTCACATATGGGGCCAACAATTCTCCTTAAGACTTTTCTCTCGAACGCGGCTAAGAGGTCGGAGTGCCTTTTGCTAAGCACCCAAGTCTCGGATCCATATGTGAGTACTGGCAGAACCATGGTCCTGTACAGCAGTAGTTTTGAAGTTATGGTGAGATTTCTGGATTTGAAGAGCTTTGACAGACTGTAGTAGGCTCTGTTGGATTTGAGAAGCCGCCCGCGTATTTCTTCTTCTATATTGTTATCGGCTGCTCCTATTGACCCAAGGTATTTAAAGGATTGCACCACTTCAAATTCGTGCTCCGCTACCTTGATTGTTTGACCAACTGTTCCTCTCGCATTCGACGCCACCATGTACTTTGTTTTACCTTCACTAATGTGCAGCCCCAGATTTTGTGCCGCCTGCTCGATCTGGATGAAGGAATTGTGTACAGCTTGCTCGGTTCTTCCGATGATGTCGATGTCGTCTGCGTAAGAAATTATCTGGCTGGACCTGTTGACGATGGTCCCTGTTGTTGCCGTGCCAGAGTCACGGATTGCTTTCTCCAACGCCAGGTTGAAGAGGAGGCAGGCCAAACCATCCCCTTTTCGGAGTCCATTAAAGATGTTGATTGGTCTGGATAGCAATCCGGCTATTTTTACTTGGCTTGTTACGTTGGTCATGGTCAACCTACATAGTCGTGTCAATTTATTTGAGATGCCGAATTCTCTCATGGCTTTGTAAAGTTCTACCCTGGCTATGCTATCATAGGCGGCCTTAAAGTCTATAAACAGGTGGTATGTTGGGATGTTAAATTCTAGACATTTTTCCATCGCCTGCCTAAGAGTAAAGATCTGATCAGTTGTTGATTTGCCTGGAATGAATACACACTGATATTGTCCGATGATGGTTTTAGCGTATGGGGTTATCCGGTCTTGTAGGATAGAGGAGAGTATCTTATAGGCGGTACTCAACAACGTGATACCTCTATAGTTGCTGCACGTTGTGACATCTCCTTTCTTATGTATGGGGCATATTATACCTTTTCGCCAGTCTTCTGGCATTTCTTCACGCTCCCACACGTGCACTATAATATCATGAATTGCCTGACGTAGAGCTGGCCCACCGTGTTGAAATAATTCGGCTGGTATACCATCAGCTCCCGGGGCTTTGTTTTTCTTTAGCCGGTCTATAGCCTTCTCAACCTCTTCTATGCTTGGTGACGGCAACATAGGGTATTCGTCTTGAAGCAGTGGAGCCTCCACTTCTGCAGTGAGTTGACCATTTAGCAATTCATTAAAGTACACTTCCCATCGCTCCAGTATGCTTTGTGGATCGGTGATCAGATTTCCCTCTCCGTCCTTGCAGTATGTGCAGCGTGGTGTGTACTGCGTCATGTTTCGGATGGATTGGTAGAACTTCCGCGCCTGGTGCGGACCTCGCTCTCGGCTTTTTTCTATTTCACAGATTAAGTTCTTCTCCCAGGCTGATTTTTTTTGTCTGTGAAGCCGTTTTTCTATTCTTCTGAGCTCTTTATATTCTTCTTCGCGTGCCCGCGTTCTATGAGATTGCTGCATTGCTCGGTACGCAACATTCTTACGTTCAGTCGCTAGCTTGCATTCATCATCAAACCAGTCGTTCCGATTTCTACGACTGCTGCCTAAGATGGAGTTGGCAGTACTAATGACAGTATTCTTAAGGCGTGTCCACTTCTCATCTACGCCCAGCATACTGGCCCCAGGACTTACTCTCCCTAAATCAAGCGATTCTAGGGCGAGTCCTAACGCATTACCAAAGGTGTTACTGGCATTTTCATTGCGCAGGGCAGCCGTGTTGATTCGAACTTGATCGGCGGATGCAATACGTCTTCGCAAGGCAATCCGCCCTCGGAAGACCATACCAACAAGATAGTGATCCGAGTCGATATTGGCGCCTCGGTACGTTCGTACCGTCATCAAGTTCGAGTAGTGGCGACGGTCTATCAACACGTGGTCTATTTGGTTACGAGTGACTCCATCAGGTGATACCCAGGTGGCTTTGTAGATATCTTTTCGCGGGATCCTGGTACTCGCAACGACCATGTTTTTCGATGCTGCCAATTCTAAGACTCGAAGTCCATTGTCATTAGTGTTCTCATGCAAACTATGGGTGCCTGCGTAATGCCTGAATACCGGCTCCCGACCTATTTTTGCGTTCAAATCCCCAAGGATGATTTTTACGTCATACCTTGGACAGGCATTGAGGGTCCTCTCGACTTGTTCGTAGTAAGTCTCTTTTTCTTCGTCTGAGGACTCCTCCGTAGGTCCGTGAACGTTAATGAGGCTAATGTTCGTAAATTTGCCTCGCACGCGAAGGGTGCATAGCCTTTCGCTTATAGCGTTAAAGCCGATGATGGTAGACTTCATTTTTTCGCTGACTAGGAAGCCTACCCCGAGCACATGGTGTTTTGTATGACAGCTGTAGTATACGTCATATTCTTTCTTCTGTAAAACACCATTCCCTGTCCATCTGATTTCTTGTAGTGCTGTTATGTCAGCTCTATATTTTGACAGGGCATCGGCTAGCTGCTGAGCAGCTCGAGCTCTATAGAGCGATCGTACGTTCCATAAGAAAATTCGTAAATCGTTTTGCCGTTTTCGTTGCGTTGGTTGTCGTCGTGAGATCAGTCCGTTTCCGAGGCTTGTTGTCGGGTTCGTAATTCTAAAATTTTACGGAACAGGGAATTAACCTGTTGCCAACCTGAGGAACTAGCCTGATCATATTAGCCAAACCTTTTTTAAAAGGCTTGTTACTAGCGGCCGCCGCAAAGAGGCTATGATCACACTTCCACCAGTCCCGAATAGTTACGGCACGTGCATGTTTTCATATGCTACATGTTATTCCCCCTATTCGTCTGATGGCTGACCGCCAATGTGGGACATTTTTAAAGTTAATTGGAATTAGAAAGACCGAAAACTGATTTATCGTCCGATATCAGGTTGGAACAGCTCAAGTGATTACCTCGGACGCACGTTTGCATACACTAAGATCGACAATGGACAATATAATACACAATAAACACGACAAAAAAAAAATGGTATACAATTGCCTTCAATATATAAAATATTCACAAAATATAATAAATAATTTGTTTGATGTTTATTTGAATAAAAAAAAAACGGCAAACTGACAGAAAATTCAAACAAGTTCGAATTTGTAGCGGTTGATCGGCAATACTAGGTCGTTATTGCCCGATGCCGGCTAAAGCGGTGTATACGCGTTCTCATTCGTTTACGTATGTTCGATTTATTCGGCCGAGTTTGGGAGACGATGTCCGACCATTCTTCGGCCGATGACGGGTTGGGTTTGGCGACCTAATGGATTATCACTAATCTTGTCAACCTGCACCTTGAGAATTAGTAATATTAATATAGAAGCTGAAAACCTATAAGTCATATTGAAGCCAATTTCTAGGCAGCCGAGCTGCTTCTTGCTAGACAAATATTTCTCCATATTTAAATGCCTTATAACTAGAAATAATGGTTTTAATGTCGCACACCAGCTGTGAGTCGTTTATTAATTTATTTTTTTATCGGAGAGGTAACGCTAGTTCACTTTATCGTTCAACTAATTTACGGTCTTGCAAGCAATATTAACGTGTGACGACAGAAGTTTGACAGCAACTTCGGCGTGACCAAGCAGGAGAATCTTACGAGGAAAGCAAGTAGTATTGGAAGGTTTTGCTCAAAACCAAAACCTTTTCCATTATTCGAAAAGAAAAAGAAGGAAAGCGTTTTTTATTTTACAAATCTCATTTTTTTGCACAATTTTTTCTTAACTTTCTCATGGAGAAGTTTTTTTTAAAATGTTTGTAATAAATCTTATAAAAGATTTTTTTCAGTGTAGAGTGTACATCCTCAAAAAAATATCCATCTATATTTGGCGATTGATCAAAGCAACATTGAACTAGCTATGCAGCGTGCATCCAATTCCACTTGTGGGCTTATCACTTCCATTAAAGATACCGTGTAATTTACTGCAACTTCCTTCGTGAATATTTTTCGTTAAACACAAAAGTGTAATGGAAAACGTTTAAATTTATTAAATACATTCAAGCACCTACACTCGGATGTATCCATATACAATTCACAATTAAAAGATAGATAGATAAATACAAATGGGCATGCAGTTATCAAACAAACTGAGCATGTGGAATGCATAATTAATAAATGAAATCAATTAAAATTATCGACAACCCCTCTCTGTTTCGATGGAAGGGAACATAAAAGTAAAATGATCAAAACAAACTAATATTTAAATTAAAATATAAAAATAAAAAAAAGAAGAAAAGAAAACTTAAAAGGAATCGGAAAGAAAAAAAAAAAACGACGACGATGTGGTTTTTTTTGCCGGTTTCTGTCTATTTTTGAATCCACACACGAATCGGTAGCCAAAGTCACATAAAGTATGTACAGAAAAATTTTAATTGATTTTGAGTCAATGGATGATTGGTAGTGCTCATTTTATTTCGAATGAATTTTATGGTCGAACTGTTTTTGGCTTCGGTATATGCAAAGTGACTGAATGACGTCAAAACTACAAGAGCTTTCATACATTTTAACATTCAAAAAGTAAGGTGTCATGGTGAAATAAGTGAAAAATTTTAACAACGGAAACTTTGAAAATTTAATTTTAAAAAATTGGATTATTTTTTTTTTAGAATTTGAAGGTAAGTTAATGGTATTGAGGCACGGTAACGTTTCATCAATATTTATTGATTTATCAAATATTATGTAAATAAGTATTTAAACAAAATCAGTTAATTTATTTTTTTGTGGAAAAATTCTTATCATTCGTTTTCTAGGCGTGTTTCGGCGTGAAGTGCTTACGCAGCTGACAATAAAACGGAAATGTTAACTTTTAACTCACTTTGAGTTTTGAAAATGATGATGTAGGTACAGATGGCGTTGCTAATGGTTCGGAGGAAAATATTCAGCACCTTATTTTGGTGCTGAATGTTTTTTCTAAAAATTAAATTTACCGAAAATCCAAACCGGAAAGGTTAAATTTAAAATAAATAAATTTTACCGGAAATCAGCATTTTTAAGAACCAACCTTAATCCGTCTGTGTTTCAGCAATCACTGAACTGATTTACAGGGTTCACATACTGTTGGATACAGAAAATTCCAAACTAGGTCATGAGGACTATATTTTTGGATAGATGTCTACGGTTTTGCTAAGAAACGACACCATTAGGTGTTCTTCCGGAACCCGAATAAATGGGGCATACCTAATGCAAAGTACTTGAATTCGTTTGCGAATACTGCCCATAGCAGTGCGACCAAGTTATAAGAGACGAATATTTTTATTCAATTCACTTGCAGCGCCTTCTATACTTCAACAGTTAAACCATTCATATCAATTTTATGTTCACAGTGCGACTAAGTAATAAGAGACTAATATTTTTATTCAATTCACTTGCAGCGCCATCTATACTTCAACAGTTAAACCATTCATATCAATTTTGTGTTCACAGTGCGACTAAGTTATAAGAGACGAATATTTTTATTCAACTCACTTGCAGCGCCATCTATACTTCAACAGTTAAACCATTCATATCAATTGTATGTTCACAGTGCGACTAAGTTATAAGAGACTAATATTTTTATTCAACTCAATTGCAGCGCTATCTATACTTCAACAGTTAAACCATTCATATCAATTTTATGTTCACTTTCTGATAACGGACTTATTTAAACACACTTTCGGTTTTTGTTCTGATTAACATGTTAAATTTTACTGAGCTGGCTAATCATTTCACGCCGAAACACGGCTACAATAAACACAATTTCACTAAAAAGTAACAACATGTTTCTTCTGGTGTTTCACGCTTAAAGAAATATTTTTTAATGTTTCAAACACTTAAATTTTTCGCTGTGTCGTCGCAAAACATTAAATAATTATCATCGCGAATGGGAAACAAAAAAACAAAAACTTAACTATGAAATTTGTGAAATGCTTTTGAAACGTTTTTCAAATATTTTTTTTTCTGATATGTTTCTTTAATTTGATCATCAATTGCACACCTTACAAGAATATTGCTTGCAGCAAGCATCATTTTAAAACTTGCAAATGCAAAGGCACACCAAGCAAATCACACCATGCAAGCGTAAATATACCTGTTGCAATATATTATTTTATTTTATCCGGTTGAAAGATAGAAATAAAAAAGATTTTCTAATTAATTTCAAAATTTCCCTGCGCTTCTGCTTTGTAAAAAAATTGCAATTTATTTCCGCAACAATTTCATTGTGTTATGTCACCCATTGTGTTATGAACCCCACAAAAAATTCATAACATTTCGCCGTTCGGGGAATACTTAGTAGGGGATCTCACCACCTAAAATGGTTCTCACCGTTTAGAAAATCTTCGCGTCTAGTTATCGGATATTTTCATTGGATTTGCTCGTTTTATATAAAAAAAAAATAAAAACTACTGAAAATTGATCTTTTGTATCTTTCTGATTTTTTATTTTTTAAACAAAAATAACTTTTTTTTTTTAATATTGTGTACGTTTATAACAATTTTTTTATTTGAAATAAGTAAAAAAAAAGTGTCCACGTCCGTTTTTTGGGAGTGATAAGAATATGCACCTTGTATGAGAAATGAGAAAAAAAAAATCCGCAAATATGTCCGCTTATGGGAACTGTCCGCCGGTATATTGAACTGAATTGAAATTAAAAAAATCTTCATTACTTTTCCATAGTCAACCTCCATCTTTTTTAATTTTTTATTATGAATTATTTTTCTATGCATTATCTACATAAACTTTGCCTACCAACTTGTTACATAATAAATTACAAAAAAAAAATCAGCTTGTTAATCCATAACACATGATCATGTTTCTGCACTGTATGGTAACATCAATTATCATCTGATTGTTAAATTACATTATACACAGCAACCTTGTTATGTCATTAAAGTAAACATAAGCGTTTAACAATTTTGCATTATTCAACAAAAAAAAAAGTTTATTTATTTAATATCATTCTTACTTTAAAAAATATTCAGAAGTGGGATGTGCAAATTAATGCCTTTAAGTCTAAGATTATTATTTTTTTTTTCTTTAATTCTTTCTTGGAGATAACCTGTACTTCAACATGTATCTATATTTTTATATCATGTGTCGAAACTTTACCTATTGGATATCGTACCAAATGTTACTCTGCAAGTTATGTATATAGGCAATCGATTGCATGCTTGATATGAAACTTAATTGAGAATAATAATTATTGTGATGGTATTGTCTGTCGTATGATGTATTTTTGATGTGTTTTTTTTAAGCTATCAGTTCATTATGATTTTCCTGACCTCCGCTACCGGGCATCTGTATGTATTGCATGACAAAATCTGACTAGCTACTTTTCGAAACGACATGACCAATGACTGATTTCATGCAAACGTAAAATTATGTGAAATGTTTGCTATGAAATTTTCTTATACTCTGACGAGTTCATAGAGTTGTGATTATTTTATTGCATTTATTGCAATTATTGTACATCACAGCTTAATGGAAAACAAAAAAAATAACCAAGAATTTATTGCTTGTTTTAATAAATTAATGTTTAAGTTATAATTTAGCTTAGGCCCTTATTGCGAGTGTCGTTTAACTTTCGATGCGATAAAAATCGAAAGCATCGATAAATTTTCGTTTTGGTATTGTGTAACTTGATCGACAGAGATATCTACTACTGTGAATAACGAAAACGCTTATTGTGAATAACCCTTATATTTTGGCATTTGGGGTAGTGCCAGTGATAGAACATGTAGGAAAAAAATACTTTTTAGTCTTAAATTGAGTCAAGAAGTATTTCCAATTAATAGATAAATTAAAACAGAAAACTTTAGAAATCTTGTAAATGTGACGGAAATCATCTAAAAATTGTGTAGGTACCTTACACTGGCTGAATTTTCTTATGATGCAATTATAACGCAGTCCTATCACTTGCAATGCTTAAAAATAAGCGTTGAGTATCTATACTACACTAACTATCAGCTACAAGGCACCTAGTTTTCTATGTGTCTGTGAAATGACACGAACATTTTCCTTTGTTGTCTTGTAATACTTCATCGTTGGGAATTTTGTCGGGACATTTTTTACAAACGTACGGGATTTTTTATTTTGCAGTTTTATCACTGTCATATGTTTCAGTCATTCCTATATTTTGGCATTTGACAGATAGCAAACAAATTTTCATCAGTAAATCGAAGGAATAGTTTTTTCTTACAAAAAATAAATGTTTTAATACTTGTTTTCTTCAAAAAAAATTATTTCATGTTATTTGTTATTAATTTACATCTTTTCTTTGTTTGAAATAGTTATAAGAGTAATACTATAATGTTAGGTAAATAAAGATTATCTTGATGTGTTTCAGTGTTGTGTTTTATTTTCTTTTATTTATTATTATATTGCTCTGTGTTAAAACAATTATTATTTTAGAAACAATAAAACCATATTTAAAAGGAAATCAACATTAAAATGGTGAGAAAAATGTGAACGACAAAGATCGATAGCTTATACGAAATTTTTCGTTCACAATTGAGATTCGCAATACCAAATTAAATTTTCGATGTTCGACTATCGACAAAAGTCGTTTATCGAAAGAAAAACGACACTCGCAATAAGGCCCTTAGTTTGAAATGATAATTATTATGCATGATTTTTTCACGAGAAAAATTTAATTTTTTATGTGTCATATTATACCAATATATTTTGGTTAAATACCAAAAATACAATTGTTATGTGTATCAATCAAGCAATGAACTAAATAAGCACTTTGAAGCAATTATTTTTTAATATTATGATTAAAAGTCAGTCGTTATTATGGGTATCGAGATGCATGGGTGTTATAAAATGACTTCAAAAAAGTTCATGAGCACCTAACTCAATAAAAAAGTCTTTATACATATTCCAAAGATATTTTTTGAATCTTTGCTAAATTCTTCCGGCCAACGCGACGTTTATTAAGCTAATTACAATAATTTTTAATAAAACACAGTTTATGATGGGAGACGTTTAAGGGAAAAATTACTTTAGGTCTGTAAATTAATCAGTTTCAAACTATTTTCTTAAGGGGGTAGGTAGGTAGATAAAATGGCGGTTTCGCAGAACAACTGTTCCGAAGAAACCATAAATCGTTTGATCTAATTTTTTGTGATATATAGTGGAAGTGACTGTTAAGCAAAGGGGATCCCAAGGGAAGAACTTAGCTCACACTGTGTGCTGGGTGGTTCCATTTGGACTGAGAGCCGACCAATTAACTTAACACTAGGTCTATATGAGTTTACGTTGTCAAGAAATAGGCTACCGAATGCCTGGAGGCGAGACGGCCTGTGATGATTGCAACGATCCTGGCCGTGTCTATTCTGTTTTGTTTTATTAAATCATTCGATCTGTTTTTGTCATAGGTTGGCCATATCTTTCTAGTTATTTTACAGAATGCCAAACCTTGCCACCTCTTTGTTGATTCTGAAAGGAAATGGTCATATATTCTGCCCTTCACGAAACCCAGTGGAAGATTCCGCCTGAGAGACGAGAAGGGGTGATCCTTGCCTAGCAAGATCATCTGCTCGCACGTTGCCTTTGATGTTGCTATGGCCTGGGACCCATATAAGTGAAATGTTTATACTATCACTAAAACCTGAGAGCTCTGTTCTGCATTGATAAACTATCTTTGAAGACAATCCGAAATCAAAGTATGTAAAAAAAATGTTCTATAAATGTTAAATTATGCAAAGAAATATTTTTAAATCTATAAATAATTATTAAAAATTAAAAAAAAATATAATAATAATAAGTAGGGTAAGTTCGGGTATTATGTCGTAGTGGGCATTATGGTGCACCTCTGAAATACCACACTTCTAATACTCTAACAACAATGAAAACTATGCAAAAATTTAGGTCTTCGGCAAATCATAATCTGATGTCGATACGACTACTTTTGTGGAAAAAAAACAAGGAAACAAAAAAAAAATTACCTGGTTTTGGAAGCTTAATTTAATTTTTCTCTGTTTTTGACTTTGTTTTTGACAGCACACGTGTTTGGTGTGAACATTAAAATGCAGAGTACAGTTTTGGTTTTCCTGTGTATTGTTTTTTTTTTAATTTTTTGCGAAAATGTTTATAAAGTGTAATATGACGCACAAGCTGTTCAGGCATTATGGCGCAAATGAGCCAAAATGCCCTTATAAAGTTAACTTGTAAAATTATCATGAACAATTTTGGTTATGTGAATTTTTTTAAAGCAAAAAGCTTAAGTCTCAAAACAGATGGAAAATAAGATGAAGCGCTGCTTAAACTCATTGACGGCATCGAAGGAGGAGAGACTTTGAAATCTATGTAGCCGAAGAGACTAAGGCTCGAATATCTCAAAAAAAATATTTTGGTACAGATTACAGTATAACAAGATAAATAGAGGAATGGATTGTGTCCTTTGTGGCGAGATATTATAAATTCTGTGCCTACTGCATTTAAACTGTAAAAAACATCCCGCCATATTGCCCTCAGGGGTGCGCCATATTGCCCTTAGTTAGGGCATTATGTTTTTTTTTAATTTTTTTTCTGTCAAAAAAGTTGAATTGTTTTTTCAATTTAATTTATTTATGTTTCATTTTTCATAAATTAAATAAATATTGTTAATTGAATAAAAAAATGTTGTCCGAAGTAAAAATATTGGGGATTAAAGTTAGGTGCGCCATAATTGCCCGGATCTACCCTATGGATGTTTCGAGACCTAAATTTGTTATATTTTAAAATTTAATTTCATAAAAACAGGTTTTCAAAATATTGAATTAGGTACCAAAAAAGATTTAGAAAAATTATTTAAATCTTAACAAAAATATTTAAAAAAAAAATTCGTTAGATATTAAAAAAATTTAGTTAATATCACTTGAGCTGTTATCGATAAAAACAATATTTGTAAATACCGTTATATGGTTAGGTACTAGTAAACGAATTAACTCGAAAGTTTGGTATTCGTTATCTGATAGACATTTTATACCTAAAATATTTATGAAATTTTGTTAAAATCGTTAAAGCCGTTCTCGAGAAAAATAAGCTTTTCAATAAATCTTATATGGCCCGCACTGTTAATTTTCGGCCCAGAATGCCTATATAATTACGTACCAAGTTTGAAGCTAACTGGCCCAGCCGTTTATGCTGTAGGTGCCTATACAGACAGACAGATTGCAGTTATCGGAACGAAGTAATTGAAACTTAGCGGTTTTTAAATAAATCGATGTTTACCTAATAATTTATATATTTTTTTTTTGTAAGTACGCCAATTTTAGGTGCTTAATAGCGTTTGTATTTAAAATAAGAAAATAGCGTTTTCCAAATATTGAAGTTACAAAAAAAAAAAAAATTACAAAATTAATCAATATTAAAACTAAGCACTTTTGAAAAATGTTGGTATTGATATTTGATCAAATGATCCAGATCTATCAGAAAAAGAAAATTTGTGTGCAAATCGATCAACCCGTTCAAGAGATAAAAATAACGTTTCAATAGGAGGAACCGTTAAATTTGTTTTTTTTTTGCAGTTTTGCAAAAGAGAATATAAAAAAACCGTTTCTAATTTTTTTGAAGAAAATTGTTAGAGCCGTTTTCGAGAAAACTAAGCTTCTTTAAAACAGTTATATGGGAGGTACCGTCATTTTTTAAGCTAAAAAAATCTATTGCTCCTCTAACCCTTCATACCAAATTTGAAGCAAATTGGTTAAGCTGTTTAGGCTGAAACACATAGACAGTCATACAAACAGACAGCCAGATAAAATTTGCATATGCAGACCCACTTTTTTTGACTTCACTCTCATCGTAATGTCATGTTAGATTGTTATCTCAAAAGTTTTTGTTTTGTACGAATGCATAAATCGTAAGTAAAAATAGTTTAAGAGGGGGGTTCCATTTTAAATACACAAGGGGGGGTTAATATACACCTTTTTCCATGAACTGGACCTATGATTTTAACAGGGGTATGAAGTGTTCAATTATTTTATGGAATAAGTATATATGTATATATGTATATGTAATCAAATTTTTCTTAAAATTGTCAAACAGTTAATTTTTATTTTTATTTAATATAAACAACTTTCATTATTATAAAACCATAATTTCTGAACATTTTCTAAAATTAATTTGATTATATCTCAGACTTTGCCGAATTGGAAATCTTTAAATATTTAAATCTAAAAAGAGTTATTTCACTGATGCTAAGTGACTCCCAAGTGATTCATTAAAAACATTTTAGGTCAACCTCTTAAGTCATCTGCATTTTTGCTTTTTTGCTCGTTGGCAAAAGTCCTTCATTTTCAAAATAGCATACCTCTTCATCTAAGTGTTCGCTTATCACAGCTCGAATGTAAATAAAACATAGTTCCATTGCTCACGAAACCCAAATAAATTCTTACCCTCTCTCAGAACCCAATTCGTTCTATATATTGTCTGAATTGCTCTTACAACACTAAAATTAACATTCATGTGACTTCATGATGATCTCCAGACCACCATCTAGCTAACTCCATACAGCCAGAGAAGTAGAGTAAGGTATATCTATATCCCCAGTGATTTCCAACCCTTCATAATGTTAAAAAATAAAATAAAATGCACGACTATGTCGCACGAACTTGCTCTTGTAGCAAACCACGGGATTAAAAAAAAATTCAATTTAATAAATTATGTTCAAAAAGGTTAAAAATATCAGAAAATGGCCTAAACGTGAGACCAAGTTCTATGGTAGCTATTATAACACATTTATTTAGCCAAAAACTTTAAATGCCATTTTAACTTCCATATTAAATTTTAATGAAATCGGTTTAGCCGTTATCAATTTATGGACAAATTTGTAAAAACCGTTAACACCAAATCTCCGTTATATGCATTTTCAGCCAAAAACCTGAAATGCAGTTGTATAAAGAGTAGTCTAAATATAACGTACAAAAAGTTTAATCAAAATCGTTAGAGTCGTTTTTGAAAAAAATTTGAAAAACTTAAACCGTTATATGGGAGGTACCTGCTATAGCCGGGCTAAAATAAAAAATCGAATTTCTCCTTTAGGAAATCACCAAAAAGTGCTATGTACAAAGTTTGAAGAAAATCCATCAAACTGTTTAGGCTGTAGGTCGGTGCACAGACAACCGCACATACGCACATCCGCACAGACAGACCGACGGACGGCATGACGAAACCTACTTTTTAGGGCTTCTCTAGTATCTTTTGATTAAAACCTTGAATTTTTATTTTAACACGAAACCAATACTTGTCCTATTAAGCAAGTAAAAAAAATGAAGCACCACTCACGTATATCTGCGTCTTGCAATTTAATTTCTCATTTTGAATTACCATAGATACCACCAGTCATTCCTTGGTTTGGTTGGTTTTCTTATATTACATCTTAACTTAACCCAGACGATTGTATAGGAGCGCGTTCACCAAATTTACATTAAGGACTTCGAACACACAAAGCCACAACTGTCGAGCAATCTTGACTCTACTTCGTCTTCATGGTGATATCTAAAGAGCGAACGAAAAAAATAAGAATGTTTTGATGCAAAAGGGATAGTACCTCTCATAGGACGCGGAATAGAATAACTTTTTTTGCGCTAGGTCCAAACACATGACCTAATTATTATGCAATCCACATCACTTTAGGTTCGAGTCCCACATTTAATTTTTTTGTTGCTTCTCCTCTTTGGGGCTATATTTTCTAAGTTATTATATTTTTGCGAATGTTGGTGTTTTTTACATTATTTTGATAGATGGAGGTATGACTTTAAATAAAACACACACGAATGAGTTGAACGAACTTGATTTTGCTCGAATTGGCAAAGGCATATCAATATTTTTAAAAAAATGGAACTTTTATAACCACCGATATGGTTATCAGAAATTTGTTGGGCATAGTTAAAGCAAAAATCTATGAGAAATATCATAAGCACCATATTTTTTTTGATAATAGAAATGAAGCGCGAGGTAAAATATCTAGGTATTACACTAGACAGTAAACTCCTCTGCAACAAGCATGTAGAACAAACTGTCGGGAAAGCCACGAAAGCCCTAATGATATGCAAGAGACTTGCAGGAAAATCATGGGGATGTCAACAAAACATCCTGAGATGGATGTACACCATAATGGTGAGACCCATCATCACCTATGGTGCGGTTGCATGGCACAAAAGAACCGAACTTGAAAAAACAAGAAAGGCACTTGAAAAGGGGCAAAGGCTTGCTTGCTTATGTATCACTGGAGCCATGAGAACCTGTCCTACAGCAGCAATGGAGGTGATCCTTCATTTATCCCCACTACATATTGTCGTTGGAAGTACTGCAAAAAGTGCAATATTGATATTTGCAAAAGAAGGAACTGGACCAGGTAAAATTATATGTGTCAGGGAGAGAGTCTTTCTCTCTCTAGGTCAATGCCTTTAATAGATATACCAAGAGATGACATGGTCAAGAAGTACAACTTCGAAAAACAATATCGTTTGGAGTTGAGTAACAAGAAAAAATGGGTAGACGAATCAACAAATTATAGCTACCAAACAAATGCCACCAAGTGGTACACTGATGGATCGAGAACAGCTGAAGGGACTGGTGCAGGCATATTTGGGCCAACACCAAACTCTCTGTGCCGATGGGACAGTCCTGTAGTATATATATTTCAAGCGGAAATAAACGCCATAAGAAAGTGTGCAGAGCAAAATATCGAAAAAAACTACCGCAAACGAAACATTGCAAAAATGTCAGACAGTCAAGCTGCACTAAAAGCCATAAACTCGTACGCCATTAAATCAAAACTGGAATGGGATTGTGTAGAACAACTAAATGAGTTAGATGTAGGCAAAATGAACAAAACCACCCTTTATTGGGTAACAGGCCATGAAGGTAATGAGGAGGCAGACTCTTTGGCAAAGATAGGGGCAAAAACGGCACTCATGGCGCCAGAACCCTACTGCGGTGTTGGTGAAAATGTGATTAAAAACAAAATCAAAACAGAAGAGGAGTCCAAAAGAAACATTATCTGGAACGGACTTCCTAAGCTAAGGCAGGCCAAAATGCTACTTGGGAACTACAACCAAGCAAGATTCAAAGACTGCATTGGCTTGAGTAGAAATAACCTAAGAATTATCATGGGCTTCCTCACAAGCCGCTGCAAGCTCAGAAGACACCTGAGTATCATCGGCATAACAGACGACCCGATATGCAGGGTTTTCTGCAATGAACATGAGGAAACCCCAGACCATCTAATTGGAAAATGTGGGGCACTATAACAAAGAAGATTCACACATCTGGGACGTTACCAGATAGAAGAGAGTGAACTACCCTCTCTGAAGGTACTCCAATTACTAAAATTCATCAAGGCCATAGGACTTGAAGAAGAGCTGTAATATGAGAATTCTCATCCTGCTCTAGATGGGGTCACAATAGACCTTAAGGTCGCAGTGTATCTAACCCCACTATTAATGCATTCATATATTCATTCATCATATTGTTAACAAAGTAAAAGAAGTGCTAAAAGCTATACAGGGTATTACAGCAGGGTAACCAACAAATTTTGAAATCAAATTATTTCCTATTTTCTTTTCAAATAGCTACTTTGATTATTTTCTTCTACTTTTTGAAATACTTAAGGTAGTTGGGTGCAGACCACACTGTTGGCCGTCTTTGCTCAAACTTATTTTCCAAATTTTAACGAAAAATACAAATTTCCAATTTTTTTTTAAGAAAATCCTTTCAATCTTTTAGACGGTAGTTTGAGTGAACAAACGGAATGTCTATATGGAATGGATAGATAGATTAATACCGAAACCTGCTTTTTTAAGCCTCATTGTCGTAATGACTTAAAACATTTGAAACGTATTTAATGCCTTACAGTCATATTAAATTTTATCAAAATCGGTATTACAGTTTTCGATTAATTAACGCTTATGACACGTACCGTTATTTTTAAACCTAGAATTCCAATTCCGGAAACCTTTCTACCTATAGGTTACCCTGCAGATGCTCGAAGATTGTAGGTCACTGAATTTCTTAAAATAATAGTTCCATCCATATAACCGTAAACGAAAAATTTATTTTTTCAAAAAATTCTATCAGAAAGCAGTGAAACAAAACTTTCAGAAAAGTTCATCGAACAGTAGGTACCTATATATGTTATCAGTAACGCTCGTATCTTTTTTTGGACAAAAAACAGTACTTTTTCCTCAAAAATTGAAAATAGCAGTATGTCGATAAAAAAATAAAAAAACAGTATTTTTCGCAGTACATTTTTTTTAATTTTTATTTATTTTATTTCCTTAAAACATGAAAAAAGGCAAATTAACCATCACCAGGCTATTTATTTCCATCATCAGAAAATTTTTATTCAGGTAAAATATAAATTTTGCCAAGCAAACGGAGTGCTTGCTTTTCATAAGCGATATCAGCACTGTTTTGCCGAAGTAAGGAAAGGGTTGTTTTTTGAGTCAAGACTAGAAAAGTAATTCCAAATACCGCTGACAAAGTGCAAGAAAAATTTATTGCGTTCATTATTGAATTCATTTGAGTTTTAGATGCCAATGACGAACCGCTGACTGTTTGCATTACTTTTAATGAGTGAAATCAGAGAACTTCATCTCATATATAAAAGCGGTATAAATTTCACCAAGAAATTTTTCTTTGAGGAGCAAATTTCCTATTCGGAGATTAATAATGAGGAATATATCCCACTGTCATTCACGTTTCCTTACAAGCTCAAAAAACTGCCAATTTGAAGTTCTGTATATCTCAAAATAAAAGCAGTATTTTTGAAAAAAAAAAACAGTACACAGTTTTTGAAAGCAAAAAACAGTATAATACTGCGAAAAACAGTACAGATACGAGTGTTAGTTAGAAGTACCTGAGAACTATATAAATTACAGACGGCTAAATATTGAAAGACTTCAAAGGGACATTGAAGAAAATATAACTCTCCCACCTTCAAACAGGAATCTGCTGGATAGTCAAATCGACGCAGCTATAGATAACTTGGAAAATGCTGTATCTGGTGCACTGGACAATCAAAAGCGGCCTAGAACATCAAGGGATAGGTACCAACACCTTCCTCAGTACGTGCAGAATCTCTATGCTCACAGACAGCGACTGAGGAAACGGCTACAAAGGATTCATCAAAGTGAACTCAACACAACAAGCAGCAACTACCAAACAGTTTTGTGTGAACTTCAGCAGGTAAACATCATGTTCCGGAACTGCATTAAACACCAAAATAACATCCAGTACCAGAAGAGACTGCAAGCATCAAGCCCGGGCCTGATGCCTTCAAAAACATCAACAGGATTATTGGGAAACAGCCACATATTCCGGAAACAATCATCTGCAATGATAACAGTGAAGCAACCTCAACCCAGGACAAAACGGAAGCGTTTGCTAATTACTTCGAAGAAAACTTCAATCCAAACCCACCCGACGACCCGGTGTTTCTACGTGAAGTTGAGTCATCCATTCACCGGACTCTACTGCCGAATCCAGAAGTTATCCATTTCAGTGAAACCAATTCAGCAAGTAATCCGATCGAGAGTCCACACCTGTGCTGTCTGGAGGAGGTTGCTGAGATCATCGGTAATTCTAAACCAAAGAAATCAGCTGGACCAGATGGAGTCTCCAACTTTGTGCTGAAAAGGCTACCAAATGCAGCAATGATCCTCCTCACAATCATTCTCAACAACTGTGTCAACAACTGTTACTTCCCCCAGAGGTGGAAAACAGCTAAGATCGTGGCAATTCCGAAGAAAGGTGCATCCAACCAAGTGTCCAACTACAGGCCGATATCGCTTCTCAATAGCATCAGCAAAATTTTGGAAGAAGTTATTCTCCGGAGACTTAAAAGATTTTGCAGTGAACACTCAATCGTCCCCGATATGCAGTTTGGATTTCGAGAAAAACACTCAACGCTGCATCCGCTGTTAAAGTTTCAACACGATATCACCACAGCCCTCAACAAGAATCAAGTCACCGTCGGGTGCTTTCTGGATGTCGAGAAAGCATTTGACAGCGTTTGGATAGAAGCGCTTATTCATAAACTCTATCTATTGAACTTACCTCCGCCACTAATAAAAATTCTTTTTTCTTTTCTTTCTTTCAGAAAATTCTTCGTCCAAATAGGCAAGCGAAAATCGAACTTGATGAACATCAGAGCCGGAGTCGCCCAAGGATCAAAACTAGGCCCCTTCCTCTATAGCTTGATGACATCAGATCAACCCGCTCCAACTGAATGCGATAATATTCTCTATGCTGATGATTCGCTAACTTACGCTGCCTCAAATTCACCGCTTATAGCAGTCCGGAAAGTAGAGGCTCACATCCATAGACTCTGCCAATTTTACAAGAAGTGGGGGATTCGGATCAATGCCACAAAATCGGAACTTATATGCTTCAGAAGACATTCAATGAGAAGAGCCAGCTGCACAGTAGCCAATATAAGAAAACTGGTTCTGAAACTTCCTGACGGATCAACCATACCAGTCAAACCGAGTGTAAAATACTTGGGGATCCATTTCAATGAGCTGCTCAGGTTCAACCCGCTCTCAAGGAATGTCCTCAAGAAAGCCAGCTGGGCCTTCCATCGTCTGCACCCATTAATGAAAAAAAGAACCGGACTAAGCCAAGAGACGAAGATGCTTCTATACAAGCAACTTCTGCGACCCATCATCAGCTACTCGTTTCCAGCCTGGTTTACAATTTCGAAGACAGCCATGAGTGAACTCCAAGTATTTGAAAGGAAGATTTTAAGAATATGCACTGGACTTTTCTTTGACCGGCAGAGACAGAGGCACTACAGGAACGAACTCCTATATAAAGAAGCAAAAATAATTCCGCTGGACAAATATCTAGTGATGTCGACAAAGAAGCTAGTTGGTAACATAATCAACCACCCGAATCAGCTAATGAGAAAGATTGCCATCGAACATCGACATCCTGAGCCAAGGTATCTCAGCGTTATGGAAACCATGGACGAGAATTTTTTTACGGACAACGACAACGAGAACGCAATCTCGTTCTACGCTGACACAAGGTCGGTGCACTACCGCGGCTAAGCGCCGTACCCCCGCCCCAACACCTAAATCAAAATGACAACCGGGAAGGAACACCCTGAGGACGATTAAGTCAACCGACTTCTTAAATCAAATTTATTTATCACTAGTATATGTATTATGTATTTTGTTAAACTTAAGTCAGTGTTTAAGGTTAGGCCCCTTATGTGCCAACAATAATGTAAAAAAAAACATCATAGTATCGTAAGTAGATGTAAGCCAAATTGTATATATAATGTTCAATAAAAATTAAATTGAATTGAATTGACGAGTGTTAGTTATCGTTAATATTAAGTATACCTAAGATTTGTTTGATAATTTTGATATTCTCGATAACGACTGAAGCGATCTTCAAATCATACTAAAATTGAACTATGGCTATAGTAGAAATAAAATGAAAAATAGCATTTCGCCCGAGTGATAGCTTGTGAGATCGTCAGGGGTAACGTTTCAAGCAAAGAGCACCTTAAAATTTATACACAATAATGACAAGGTTCTTTTTACTGCAAACGTTATCTAACAGGACAATATGCTAGCACCCAAGCAAAACGCTACCAATTACTGTAATGTATAGCCAAACTCACAAAAGCTTAATTACAATTGGATGATGGATCAGGATTGCAGAAAAATGTCATACGATTTTCCGATACATATTTATCAAACCATTCCTAACTTTGTCAAACATACTTTATCAATTTAAACCAAAAGTTTCCGAATTTTTATACAGGGTGTCCGGAAACTCAACGTCAAGCGGGTACCGGGTGATAGGGTAGGTTATAAACGTACTGGCAATTGTAAGAAATAGTAAGACTGTGGTCACAAATGTTAATATTTTTCAATGATTTTTTTTTCTACGTAATCCTTAATAACAATGCTGCTGAATGCTGAATATCGAAATCAAAAATAAATATTGTAAGTTTCTAAAGAAAAATATGAAATTTGACTGAGTCATTGTTCAAACAAATTTTGTAAGCAAACTTTAACACTTCATATTTTTTTTTAAATGTAGCACATCACCCACGGCAAGTTGTGTAAAAAATTGGCCCATTTAATCAAGTTTTCAAAATAGTTCAAAAATGGCCACTTGCTACTTCCATAATCATGTTACCAACATTTAAACCATTTTCGAGTAAGTAAAATTTTTTTTTTTTTTTTTTTTTGAATATTTATACTTTATTGATGTAGGAGTACAGTAAGCCATTCCTTCAGAATATTGTTCAAGTTGCTTAAGTAGTTAATATTCTAAAAGTCCTGATCCCTGGGAAGTGATCCAGAGGAGGGGCGAGGAGTATAAAGCCCCTAAAAGAGGGCTTTTGAGGACTTACGCTTATAACACGGAAAAAGTGCGTCGTAGCGAATTTTTTTTTAGAATAAAAAAAAGTCTATCGAATTTTGTACAATACTTGTTATGATCACTTTTTTCAAATATCAACCGTTTCCGAGACACACGTATCGCAAGGGAGAAAAATTACAAAAATAAATGTTTTCCTTATATTTTTTATCAAGCATTCCATCATATTATCGTCTTCTAAACTGTTAAACTGATAAAAAAAATTTTGGATAAAGTTAATGAAAATTAAATTCATAACAATATGATGAATGGTTCAGGAATGCAAAAAAATGCATTGCATCAAAACTATGCTACGAACCATCCTTATGGTATGAGAAATACACACAAAATTTTATTAAAATCCATGGTGTTGTTTGGGAGTCTATACAGGACATACAAACAGTTTTTTGATTTTTAAATATGTATATAGAAGACTAGCTGGTACCTGGCGCGTTGCTGCCACAATAAAAATAATTGCAGAAATAGTAATAATATTAGTTTTGATTGACCGTTGTAATCTTGTAAGTCAATACTTAATGTCAAGTTAAATAAGGTTTTCTTCTTAATTGTTTAACATGTTTTTTTTCGATCAGCGAGATAGTTTCAAAATATTGTCTGAAAACTTAATGGAATTGTCAAAACGGAACCAACACGGAAGGAACACGGTTCAAATTTTTTCGTTAAAATTTCTTGAATTTTCCCCTCAAATCTTCCTAACTGGCTGCCGAATAATGTTTGAATTTGAAGAAGATAACAATTTCCACATGCGTCCGTTAATGATATTTACCAATGTTGGTCCTTTTTTGAGAAAATGAAGTTTTTGGCAAGCATCTCTGTACGTCTCAAAAAAAAAAAAAATTCAATTCAATTTTTTTGTTGTTGCTGGTTCTTGAGTCACTGTTTCTTCCGTGGATAATAGTATGACCCCGTATCAATTTATTGAAGTATTTTCGTCAAAAATATCCCGAATGAGCTAATGTCAAAACAAATTAATTTTGTTGGCAGATTCCGTTAGCTGTACATTAATGGAAGACGAGATAAGAAACGCCTACTGTGAAAAAATTGCAGGTCGAAGAGATGCAAAGATCTTTTAGCAAAAAGTAGTTCAGAATCTTCAACAGGAGAGTGAAAAAACAACAACAGGATTCACTCACCACTATTGAATGTTGAGATGGAGAATGCGAATTTTAATTTGGTCAGCTAAAAAAAATAATTTATTTGATGTTTTAATTTTCTTGATTTTTATTTTATTCACAATTTATTTGACTTTGACAATTTTTTTTAGAAACTATGAGTTCGTAGATCAGTACAAAAAAAAATTTTTAGGTAGTTATTTTTTTTTTTTTTTTGTCATATAAAGTATGTTTATGTTTGTATATGAGTGCAAGTGGCAAACCACCAACTTTAAGTAAATTGTACTTTTTGTATAACTGTTCCTAAGGTGAAAGCAATAAGCCAACAACGTTTTATTGCAATCGGATTAAGGGTATGGCAACGCGGCGGGTATGACATGCGAGGCCGCGTAAATAAAACAAATTGTATAATGCCGAAACCATCGTCCTAGTTCAAGGAATAAGTTGACAAAATTTCAGCCTCATCGAATTAGCGGTATGGCAGCGCATAAAGAATGAACAAACAAATCTAATTTTTATATATTAGAAGATAGAAGAATAATTTAAGGTAAGACAGCATTGCCGCTACTCGGTTTAAAAATAAAAATGTTTAAACCAGAAAAAAATCTTACAGAAAATAGTTTTGTAGGAATATTTGGAAATATTTGCACAATGTAAGGACAAACCGTTTTTGCGCCATATTTTTAATAGGTAAGAGCTTTTTTTGTCCTTTTTTTTGTTGGCTAATTGATCAAACGGTCTTCCTCAATTTAAATTTGTATACAATTTTTATTCACTGCTCCAAAAGATTGAAATAAAAATATTGTCTTCAGCTTCCCCTACATTATATCGCAAGTAAAATTAGTAAATTAATGTTAAATTTCATAAAATTCTTATTATTTAATATAGACTCAAAATTATTTATGCGCGAGTTAAGTATGCGCGAGTGAAATGTTTCAACAAAAAATAAAATTTCTTCAACGAAAATTATTTATGTATTATATTTAAATTAAAATTTACATAACTTATTTTCTTCTGTCTTATTTTTGTCAGATCTTGAGAAACTGCCAAATATCTTCACGTTATTATAGATATTAGAAGCAGACTGATTAATTATTGCAACTGAAGTGAAACGTTGCGCTGAGAGGCAGACACTTTTGCAAATGATGAATGCAAATGCAATGAGTTACATTTATTTGTGACACATAAACGACAACTTGAAAGAAAAATAAATAAATCATTTTAAATTATTATTGTTGCAGATATGTATTTAAACACAAAAGAGATACTTTTAATAAATTTTTCACAAACAATAGAATACAAAAAATGTTGAAGTTTTTTTTTTCTATGTATTAATTTATTCAAATAAAAAAAATATTAAAAGCCAGTTAACGAAATTTCAAAAACTCAATAAAATTTGTAAGTGCTGCATAAAGTTTTAAATTAACATCAATTTACAACGATTTTTCTCATAGAGTGTTGACTTTACAAGCACATACACTTAACTCTATTATCGATGCAGCATTGCATCATGTTATTTAATAATTATAAAAAAAAAAAAACATCATATGAGGTACCATGTTCACCGGTCGTAATTGAATGAAATATCCATTGAAATGTTGACAGCAGACACGTTCCAAATTCGAGCCAAAAAAAAAAATAATACTACTCGCAGACATGAAATGAAACAAATTGAAAAGACACGCCAGACACGAATCCACAAAATTGCATTGCTGCAACAGAAGTAGCAGTTTCAGTAGCAGTAGAACAAGCAGCAGCATCATCATCATCATCATCCAGCACTTGTGCCGCAATTTTAATTGGCCAGGTGTTAATGACCACTTGATTCAACAAGAACTGTTCTAGTAGTGTAGAAATTCCAAAATGGGGTTAAGTGTATATTCTCTATACTCGACCCAATCTGAGCCATCATCATTACCATCATTGAAGTTATGCCAATGCAACGTTGCCATACCCACTCCCTATTTCCCCAAACCATAATACTCACGCGCGCTGTCAATATAACTTCAATTATTTGCTGCATTTAATTAGTATTTTAAAACGAGCTGCAACTTCAGGGCCTCTACTGCCTGTGCCTTGCCAATGAATTTCCCCCAGAGATGGGTAATCATGAGGATGTGGTTTTGCACTGCGAGAAGCTTATCACGTTCAATGGATTGGTAACCACAAAATGGGTGAGTTGTGTCTAGTAGAATGGTAATTTAAACGTGGTTAAGTTATTTTGTAAAAACAAGTTGGACTTTAATGTATCTCATGTCATATGACTGACAGTTTAAGTTCAAGATGTATTCAATGCGGTTGAAGGTAATATGGGAATTTAGTTTTTTTTTGTAATTTTTTCATTGATTTCTACAAAAATGATATTCAAAAGAAGGAAACGTTTGATTTGTGTAGTTTCTAAGATTTTGGAATTTTCACAAAAAAAAAGTTTGGAAAAAGTAAGCATACGCCATGGTGAAATAAATAAAACAAAAGAACATTGATAATAGACATAATTGTATGAAAAACCGTTCACACCAATTTATATTTATAATGGTGTTGGTTTTTTACTGTTATTTGAGTAATTTTCCTGTTTTATTCATGAAAAATTATGCCCATTAGATTTGTACTTGCTATTATTCATTTTTGGTATGTGGTAAGTATCTTGCATTCGTGAAATATATAAACATGAATCATACATGAAATTACAAGTGCCGAGTCATAAGTCCATCCGTTTTTGTAAATATTAGAAATCGAGTAACATGAACAGTTACGTATCATCTCGTTTTTATGGATCAAAAAATACGATTAAAAATCATAATAAATGACATTTTCTATCAATTAGTTATTATTTTGATGTTTTTAACAAATTGTTAGAGAGAGAGTGATTAGTTACTTATTTTTCTTGGTACAAAATAGATAATTATTTTCAAGAACTAAAGAATGTCCATTTTTACAATTTTGGGTACAACGCAACTTGTGGGCGGCAATGGTACAATGGATGGAGTGCTTGCTTGTTAACCCAGAGTTTGCAGGTCAAACCTCACTCCGGTACAAAGTATTTTTTTCTATTAGAGATCAAAAAGCTGAAGGTCTCGAAAATCTTTTGATATTGATTCTCTTAAAAACGATGAAACTATAATCTTCAAAATTGTCATGCTCAGAGACGATACAAAGGATACGTGGTTTAGAGTTATAAAGCGTTGACTATTGAGGTTTGCAAAAAAAGTATACTCACTAATAAGATGTAGTTCTAGCATGCACATATAGAATCTTGTTTTAAAAGACTTAAATCTTGTTTTATATCTTGATTTAAAAGACTAAGGGCTTGTTTCCAAAGGTTCCGCCTAATTGTCGCGCTTATAGATAACCAACTCAATGCTTTTATCAAGTTGAATGTATACGCGTCAATAATTTGAATCCATTGCATTTATTCATTCTGATTTTTTCGTATAAATAAATTTGATAGAAATTTTTATGCGAAATCAAAATTGTGCCGATCGCAGTTTTTTTTCTCAAAAAATTCTTCAAAGGGTCAAATACTCAGTCCCCTGGCATGTCATAATCCAGTTTTAACATCTAAAAATATTTCTCGTTTTTCTATTTCAGTTCCCACACTAAAAAAAACCTATCATTTTAATCTCAAATAACACAAAATTGTAATGAAATAGATAAATATTATTCATGCAATGCATTTCATTGCGAAAAAAGTCACTTAACTTAACTTTGAAAAAGTCAAAAACATCGATTACTTTTTTTATTGATTTAATCCCATCCCAGAGAATATCAAGTATCGAGTCTCGCTGAAACAAAATTGGGTTTACATCTCCCGTCTCTTTGTTATGACACTTTTTGAAAATACATTACATGTGCGAGAGGTCTTGGATTGTTCTTTTAATTTATCAATCCCCTGGTAAGTACTTACATTTAATTTTCGTTTATAACTTATTTTATGAAAAAAAAGGACTTTAATTCTATCCAGAGGTCTGAGGAATTTTCAGAAGATGATGCATTTTGACGGGTTCTGTCTAAGGTTTTGCTATGCAATCTTAAATCGACGATCCAACATAACTTTTAACGGCGATATTGAAGCTATAAAAACTTATCCTAAAAGCACTTTCAGAGTCAATTAGGTACAAGATAATGCTATTTTATCACGATAAATCATGCTCATATCGATTAGTTGATTCTGCCATTTAAATAGAAAGTCATATTTTGATTTGAATAAGTGATTTATAAGATATAATTGTCTTTTATCAAGTCCCCTGGTAACAAAATCTCAGTCCCCTAATCAATTTAAAAAAAATAGCCATAAAATTGTTATTTTTTATTTTTTTGACTGGCCACTTTCAATAATTTTAAAAGATGTTCGAAAATATAACTAGAACTAAATTGTAAGACTTACAGCTTCCAAAAAAAATTTGCCGAAATTATGAGCGTTTTATTCCAATTTTTGTAGAATAACCTATATAAAATTTTGTTGAATGTTCTGTTTAAAATTATTTAAGTCGATTCTTAAATCTTATTGGCTGTATAAGGAACTACAGAGAACATGCGACAGTAAACTTCACCTTTAATGGGAAGTACTTTCACTTTATTTTTTGTGAAGTTATGAAGTTGCATCTAAGGGTTCATCTGAAAATTGCATAAAAATTTATTCACACCAATAATTTTTAAAAATGACAAGAGCTTTAATAAGCTTCTTGATTTTCCTTAATTATTTTTTTAAATACCATAAAAACTGCTGGGCTTAAAATTAAAAAAAAAACAGAGTTCATTTAGAAAACAGGTCAGAAATGGTTGTTATTATGACAGATAGGTTTGGTAAAAAAAAAACCTGAAAGCAATATTAAAACTAAGCCAAAACATTAAAATTTAATTTACAAATTAAAAGAAGATAAGAAATGTTTTTATATCCATCAACCTTATTTTCTTTTTTTAGTAAAATGCCACCTGGTGCCCTAAGATAATTATAATTATTAATTTAAATGTTGGACATGCAATCCTGCAACACCATCACAAGTGCAGTTGTTTTCCATGGGAAGTTATTTTCCGTGAATAAATTTCCCTGCATAACTTGCCAATATGTAAGTGGATGCACATTTCGCGTCCACTTACTTTTGAACACTTGATTTTGGCGTGGACTTTCTGTCACACGGTATAAAAAGTTGAATGTTAAACACCTAGTTTACTCGGTGGAACTACGTAAGAGTGAATTACCTAAAACCATGATTGCCATTAAAAATTGCAACCTTTCTATCCTATAACTGTTTCATATTTAAATCAGACGACCGTATTTATTTTGAAGAAAAATGAAATTATTTTAAAAACATTTCAGGAAAATATTTTAATAAAATTTTTAATTTACCTGACTCAACATTAAATAGAGTAAGTAAGTCTGATGCTATTCGTCAGAAAAAAAAAAAAAACTATACAAGGTGATTCACAAAAAGTGTGACAAAAAGATGAAGCGAGTAACTTCAATTGAGACAAGAAAAAAATCGTATGGGAGGGAAGTCTATTTTTTCACCATTTAGGCAATTTTCTAACAAATTATTACAGACAAAAAAAAAATATTAAAAAAACAACGGTAGAACTTAAAATGTCCTGCTGTACCTTTTTAAAAAACCAAAAATCGGTTCTTTAATGTTCTTTTTAAATTAAATTTTGTAAAATTAATTTTCAAACTAAGCTCAAACTATTTTTTTCAATTCAAAATTTAATTTATTAAGAATAATATTTTTTTTTTTTGAAAGTTCAATGCTCTTATTTATAGTCCGAGAGCTAGCGGCCGATTTTGAACATTATTTTCGCACGGCTGAATTTTTGGCCAGTTATTGATTTATTGTCACTCGTCAATAAATGATAATTACGGCTTCCGAAATGGCCGGACACCAAAGATACAGACCTTCTATTTTGAACGTTTCAAGTTCAAAATAGGTAATATAATGTTTAATTGCCATAACATTGTCATGTCGGAAAGGGTTGCCAGATTAACTAAAAAACTTCAATAAATTTCTGGAAACCTTTTTTGGAAAAAGAATTATACTTAATTACCTAAAATTTTTAAATAAAAAAAAATTTTTTTAATTTTTTTTTTCAAAATTTTGAGTTTGAAAATTAATTTTTCAAAAACTGTTTACTAATTAATTTATTTAAAAAGAATAATTTCTTTTAAAAAAAACCCAACATGACATTGAAGGTTTTACCGTTGTTTTTTAATGTATTTTTTTTTTTCGTTATAAAGTTCACACTCAAAAACTTTCATAAAATTTTATTAAATGCAAAATGAATTCCACGTATTAAAACTTTTGTTTTTATTTCTTACATTTGAATTCCAATTATATTTAAATTTAAATAAATTCAAAATAAAAAATTGCGAAACAATATTTTTTCTTTGTAAATCCATCAATTCCAGTTTCAAATATTTAAACTACAAAATCAAATCACAAATTATCCGGAAATTCATTTTCAAACAATTTATTTTAAGAACTCAAACAAAAAACAAAAATATGTGCATCACACTCTTGAATACAATATCCTGCGAAATAAATATAAAATAGAAAACCAAATTACCTGGAACTAAGTACGGTGCTGGATTGGGTGCTGGCAACCAATAGGTTGCCGTAATGGATGGATACGCTTGTTGCAAACTGCTACCATTATTGCTGTTGGCCATGGTTGTGATGCAGCCATGTTGACTAGTTGGCGATGAACTCTCATGTTTTATACGATTTTTCATTTTGTTTGATATTTTGTATAATTTTTTTTATTTAAATATATTTTATTTAATTTTTTTTTTAATATTGGTTTCACTCACAAATCACATGAAGCACTAATAATGCTATTTTTTCACACTTGAATTGAAATTGCTTTGTATTTCTCTGAAATTGACAGTTAATTAACATTTATATATATTTTTCGTTGTTACACTTTTAGTTGCTTTATGGATTACCTATTTGAAAAAAACAGCTAAATAAACAGACACACACAATGAAAAGCTATTTAAAAATTGTCATATTGCTGTGAAATACCACAAAAGTTAATGGAAAAAGCCGGCATACATCTACGGAGTTGTAGATACAAATTACTTAAAAATGACAAAACACATGTTTTCTACTTATTTTTTTTTTTTATTATTTCTCTTTTACATTTTTTTATTTTTATTTTTTTTCCTCTTAGAACTCCACACCACACACATGCTTTTATCTTGAAATTAATTTTTTTTATCAGTTTATCTTTCTGTCTATTTATCTATGAAATTTACGAGCGAAATAGAATCAAGTTCGGCATTTTATTGCTTGGAAGATCAATTTGTTATTTTATCAAAGAGAAATTAATTGAGAATGATATTAAAAAGAGAATCAAAAGGAGATTCTCTTTGACAATAATGTATCTTTTTTTTTATTTATAACTTTTTAAATATATTTTTGAGTGAATCTCTCTCTCTCTCTCTCTACTTCTATGTTAGCTTCTTAATTAGTTTGACATGATCATTATCATCAGCTGCTATGCTTTTATATTATAATCTTGTCATCGATGTCATTTAAAATTACTTTACAAAGTTGTATAAGTGGGGGAACAGATGATATATTTTAGATATTTAAAATTCCCATCAATATACACTGCGAGTCACTTGTTTTAGGCCAATTGGTGGGAATAGTTTTTTTTTCAACAAAATTGAACGTTGTCTTTTTTTGGGAAGAAACTGGATGCAGAGCAGTCACAGTGAAACGCACAATAATTTTACAGTGCGATTATCGGTTTTAATTTTGTAAGGAAAAGAACCGTACGCGGTTACAGTGACAATTGAATAAAATGGTGATTAGATTATGCTGTACAATTTTTGTTAACATTCGATTGTTGGATTTAAATGAGAAAATTAATTTAGGGACAATTAGAAAATTCATGAGCAAATTGAAGCAAATAATCCCTGTTCGTCTCGTCTCGCTTCGTGTCTCTTAAATGAATGAGACCTCTTTAAAAACTGGTTTGGGGTCAAAATTCAGAAAACCAAAGTTTCGATAACCCGAAATCCCGAAATTCCAAAAGCCCGTAATCCTAAGATCCCAAAAACGCAAAAGCCCGAAATCCCGCAAAAGTTTTCCCGAAATCCCAAAAAATTATAAAAATTTTCGCAGATTTTTGTTTTCGAACCTTTGGGTTTTCGAGCTTTTAGGTTATCGCGCTTTTAGGTTTTCGAAATTTTGAATTTTCAAGATTTTGGAATTCGGGATTCTGTAAGACTAATCCCTTAAAAATATTTTAAAAATGAAAAAAATTTCTAAAATTAACCCAACAACAATTTTTGGAATTGAAGAATAGATTTGTGTTCATAAATCGAGTGAAAGCTAAATAGCTTCGATTAAGGTTACATATATGATTTCATATAAGTATAAGCTATACGTTTTTGATGATTCCAATTCAAGTGAAAAGAGTGGCCATTTTTTCCTACTGAATCCAGCTTCTTGGTATGTATTCTATAGAGTTTTGATCAGGTTTTTGTTTCGTTACCCGCTGTCTGCGCAAGAAAAACTTCATACTCACAGAACGCAAGATAGAATTTTCGTAAAATTGTTCGTAGAGAAGGCAAATAGTTTTCTATGAAATTTTTCTTAATATTATCTTGCTCAGCTCATAGCATGCTAGAGAAAGTTTTCTAAGAGATATTTTTTGATATTTCCCGTACATGGAAAAACAACTATAATTAAATAATGTCGTAGTATACTTGATAGAGCTGTGATTCCTTGACACAAACACCATAAGAAAATGCTTAATTTTTGCAGTTCATTTAATGAAACTTTGAAATTTCCTCTAAATTTTATTGTGAATTGTATAATTTTTCCAACACTTATAATAAAATAAATTGGCATTAAACAAATCACTCGTAGTGTACCTATTGTATTCTCTCTTGAAGGTTGATAAAGCTTTATATGTATAAAGAAAATTGATAAGTACACACCTTGCATAATTTTTTTACTTGAACAGATTCACGAACATGATAGATTTTGCATGAACATTGTGACAAGTCAAAGGTGCAGTCATTTTTTTTAAGCTTAGATGTTTTCATTGAAAAAGAAGTAATTTTATTTTATGCTCGCATGAAACTGACATTGAAAATAAGTAATAAAAGAGTAAATATTTCATTATTATAATTATTATGTGTTAATTAAATGTTAATTAATGGACTTATGGACTTTGCAAAAATAATTAAATCGTTATAGGAGGTTTAATAGTCATTAAGAGAACAGTCCTCAATATTCAATATCGTAGATAGCTGTTAAGTAATTGTAAAGTATTTTCCATAATTACAAATTCGATTCTTTTGATTTGAACAAAGAACTTCTTTGTTCATTGAATTTTTGTGGCCAACAACAACAACTTAAAGGTGTTATTACTAATTGTTAACGAATTTTATTATTCGTTTTAATTTTTGACTGGAGATATAGCTATTTCAAGGATTGCAAATTCCTATCATCATTAATGGTGCTGAGCTTTAATCCAATTTTATTATGAAAAACTTTCTACATGTAAGTACATCATGAGATACGTATGCACTCCGCACTCCACCGCTTATGTACACTGACTTCACAGGTCAAGACGTGATGTTTGATTCTTAAACGCATTTGGAGCATTAACATTTTCCTACGACCCTTTAAGTATGATGTTTTGTTCCGCATCCATTTGTATCCGTATTTCATTTACAAACATTTGAACCGCATATAGTTAGTTCAGCTATATGTTTATCTTTCAAACTCGGCTACTTAACTAGGATCTAGTTCTGGTTAAATGTACATGATAACATAATAAGCAATTGCACCTGCCGAAATCGGTGAATAAAAAAACTTGAACCTAGACTGAACTATTAACTCGTGTAACTGGCCCCAAGAGTTAATGTTTGCTTTAAATCGAGTTTCGATAAGAAGCTCTTTAACATAAAGAATTAAAAAAAAATCAAAAGCCACGACTGGGTCGGACAAACCTGCTCTTGTGTAAGATTACTAACCTTTGGCTTAAGATACTAAGCAAGAAACTATAATAAATAATCGGAAGTAAAATAGTTTCTATAGCGTTTATATATGGCAGGTATACCGTGAATAAGGTGATTTTGAAAATAAAAGTTCTAACGAAAAACTTAATTATTGGCAAAAAACCAGTCACACGAAATCTTATTAAAATTGATCTTTTTTTTCGAGAAAAACTGGATTTTCTATACAATTTATATGACAGGTACCGTTTACGAGGTGATTTTGAAAAAAAAAATTCTAACGAAAAACTTCATTATTGGCAAAAAACCAGACACTCAAAATCTTATGAAAATCGATCGTATTTTTTTTCGAGAAAAATTGAATTTTCTGTAGCGTTTTTATGGTATAGGTACCGGTAATAAGGTGATTTTGAAAATAAATTTCTAACGAAAAACTTCATTACTTTCAAAAAAAAAAACAGTCATACGAAATTTTATCAAAATCGATCGTATTTTTTTCGAGAAAAATTGAATAATCTGTTGTGTTTATATGGCAGGTACCGTTATTTTCAGACCTAGGATAAAAACCAAAAATACACCTGGGAATTTTACTCTCAAAGTATATACAGAGTACCAAGTTTGATAGAAATCGGCCCAACCGTTTAGGCTGTAAGTGTCGATACATCCAGACTGACAGAAGGACAGACAGACAGACAGACAAACAGATAAACAGACAGACAGACAGAATTGTCGGACCTACTTTTTTCGTGTTCTCTATCGTCGTAATGTCATGTTTGATTGTTATCTCAAAACTTTTTTTTTACGAATACAAAACTCAAAACTTGCCTATCTATAATCGAAAGTAACAAGTAAAAACGAAAAGATCAAAATTTTGTTCAATGAAAAATTGTAAGTAGGTATTACATAAAAGTCAGAAATTCTGTTTTTACCATAACAGAACAGATTCAAGAAAAACCTCACTTTGAGATTCCAATAATTTCGGTGTCAATCGATCATAAAGACAATAACACATTTTGAAATACACTAGGTATATTTACAATTTTACGAACAATCCAAAATGTATACATATTCCGCCGGTATTCAATTTTAATATCGTCGGTATATCGAAACTGATCAGAAGTGGGATATTTTTTTTGAAAAACCCTTTTATACGAACTTACTATGAATGGTTTCAAAATGTTATATGCACATTATAAACTAAACAAAACTAAATAAACAAAAATAATTCCTTGTTTAACTTAATAAATACCTATTCTTGAATTGTGGATTGTCAAAAAGTTGTATAAAATGCAAACAAAGCTGTATGATTGATTATTTCAGTTAAGAAACTATTTACTCATGGGAATGTATTTTTCAATGTTTAACTCAAACGGGGTAGGAAAAGTAGGTAATAAAAATTTTACGATAATTAACGACTCAATCTTGCACAAAAATCAAAATATTATGACACCTGCCTATATAAAAGGAAGCACTCGTTTCGTCACTCAAAATGATTTGAAAAAGTATTAAACCAAAAAATAAAACTAAGCTCTTCCTACATCTTAACATAATCTACAGTACCTACACACAAGTCACATTATTTTCTTTATGTTACCGTTTAAGTAAACAACAAAGATAAATAAACAATTAAAATTTTAACAATAACTTGTAATAGATACCATTAATTATACATGAAGTATCTATGGGTGTTCCTATCATATCAAAGGCGTGTCTAAAACAAAAACAAAAAAAAAAAAAATATCTTCAACTTGTATTTCTATATCCACGGTAGTTCATCATTATTAACGCCTGTACACGTTTAAACATGTGGAATTTCAAATGTAATAACAACAGTGGTGTGTTAGTTATGCCAATTACTACCATCCTACACTTCATTATATAGTTTCATTTGTTTGTTGTTGTTTTTTTTTTTTTTTTTTTGCTGACATATTTTTTTTTTAACACTGAAATTCACAAAACAATGAGACACACCGATCGAGTACGTGTGATCTCAACCATATTTCGGTTTTCATGAGTAATATTTAAAAAAATGTGCAATTTAATAGTTTTCACATTCTGGCAGGCACAAAATGTCGTTAAAAGAAATGAACGAGAATTAAAAAAAAAAAAAAAACAAAACTGCAACTGCAACTTGCACTATTTTGCTACCTTATCAAATTTCATTTCGTTCGACTACACTACCTATGTATAGGTATAATTTATTTCGCACACATTCAGCAAAAATTTGCATCTCACCACGACTTGTTTTTTGTATTTTTTTTTTTAAATTAAAACTCCGGCGAATATTTTAGAAAATAAAAGAAAAAAAAAAATTAAAGCTCCACCGCACTCAATAACCAAATGAATGACTGACTAACTTGACTGATCGGTCGCGTTTTGAAAACGTCCGTCTGCACCGTGTCGTCGTAGTCACGATTTGGCTTGCGTATTCCGTATTCGTTGTGCGTTTAACCGAGGCACAGAGCAAAGTCGACCGTACAGTGACTTTGTTCGTACGTCCGTCCGTCGCGTCGTTCGAAAACAAATTATAATTGTCTTTCGTCAATCGACCGGCAATATGTATTATTATTATTATGGATCTGTTGTACTTTGTATCTTTCAATCGAAGTATCTTTAAGATACATTCTATATCAGAGAGAATATAAACAACTTTTCTAGCATATACGCTGCTGATGCCAGCAGAAAAGCAGAAGATTAGTCAAAGAGTTAAAGCATGACATGACAATCCGTCAAGACAACTAAAGAAAGAGTTGAAATATCTCGCGGATACGGCACGCCACTGAATAACTACTAATAGTAAGCTAAAAGTAATAATATAACAATAAATAGAATGACAATCGGTAAATAGAGAGATCCAACTGAACTGACTGCGGATACTGTTTCGTCGTACACAACACTATACTGTGTGGTGGATCTCTGGTTAGTCGATTGGAATGGAATACCAACCATATACAACATTGCATGCACATCATTACACGAAAGACATATCTCAGAGATACAAAACTATACTTTGCTCATATTATATTCCAAAAAGAATGATGATTGTGCTGTATTTAATTTAATTCTTTTTTTTTTTTTTTTTTTTCCCTCAGTGAGAGAGTTATTCTGTATGAAGAGCTGGCGCAAGCGATGACGATGATGACGACACTAGAGAAGTACTTGGAATCACATTAGTGTACTTGAAAATGAGGAACATCAAGAACAACAACAACAAAAAGGCGAAATACTCATATATGCAATGCACATCGATCGTTTAATAAATATGTATCTTTCTAGTGTTGTATGTAGAATGAAGATTGTATAGAGGTATAATAAAATTTTATTTGAAATTTTAATTTTTTTTGGGTTATCCATAATGGATATGGATATGGATATATATTCTATGACAGCTGCTAAATAACTGAGGTTGGGTAAGGCGTATGATAAGAACATGTGGAATGGAAAGCTGGTCTTTTATGTATAGCAATATAAAAATGTCTTAATAATATTAAATGGCAATTTGGTGGTTGCTGATAAATTAGACTGGTGCGTATTTGAGTAGATACTTCGGAAATTCCGGCTGAGGTTGGCAGGTGGAGTCAAGTGATGGTTCTATATTTGGGGGCGTAAATGCATTGAAAGTGAGTCAAAAACATTTTGTTATTTATTTGAGTTAGGTATCTACATAGGGTAAGTGTAGATACTAGTATCCGTTAATGATTTTACCAACTTTAACATCAATTATTTTACTATAATATGACGTTCAGGTAATTTTTCATTTTTACGTTTAAATAATAAAAAAAATAAGAGAAGTACGTTTTTCGCCAGTATCCGGACAGCAAAACTTAGTTTCCGGACACTTTGGTTGTAGTATTCGGACACGAATTTTTATAAAGGATTTTGTTATTTTTTTTGCTAAAAACACCTATGTTAACTTTTTTTTTTTAATTAAAATAGGTACCTTCAAATTATATCTTAAATATCGGTTTTCATAGAATCGTGTTTTTTTCAAAATGTTTACCCCGTTCTCTAAACTACTGCAGCAAATTAAAAATCTTACCGAAATTACGACCAGTTGTAATGTAGTTCAACCTTAGATAAAGTTTCAAACTACCGGTTTCTAAATAAGAAAATCATTTAAGCATTATTGCTGTTATTAAATTATCAATAAAGTTTGTTAGCACAACAAAACAGTTTATTAAATCAAACTAGTTTTATTACTTCAACAAAAAAGTTAATTAAAACAGCAAAATAGTACTTTGATTCAATTATAAGAATAATTGCAACGGTTAATAATTTCTTTTTGATAAACAACGAATTCATTAAATCAATCAAACTCTTTTCATTAAATTAAGAAACAAATAATCGCTACAACTAACTAGTTTAGTTATATCAATGAACTTATTTTATTATATCGAAAACAAAAAATATTGATATCAACTTAAAGGTATATTGATATCAATATTTATTAAAGCAATTAACTCTTCATTAACTGCCTGAACAGAATGGTGTAACTTGTAGCATGTAGCTTGTAGCGCTGTCAATAAGCAACTGTAAACATGTAGCTCATAAAAGTAGCAAGCTCGCTCACAATGGTGTAGCGCAGAATGAATATTTTTCTAAAATTTGAGTTCGAATTTTTGTTTTTATAATTTGGGTTCTTTAAATCCCACAAAATTGGATAGTTTTTAACTACCTCTATAGATTTCTCTACTACTATTTTCGACATTTTTCTTTGTTTTTATTTTTTTCTCAAATGTCAAAAAGTAGCGCGTAGCTCACGTCAAAGTTGAAGTTGTGTGAACTTTTACTACAGCTTCAGCTACACGTTCTGGGCGTTATTATAGGATTGGCGTTGTCTTTATTTTGACAGCGCTACAAGCTACAGCTATAGTACACCATTCTGTTCAAGCAGTAAGCTAATAAAATAGTTTATTCCCTACTACTTTCAAAGGCAAAGAATCCATTAATTCAGATAGGTTGATTTATTGCATAAAAAAAGTTGATTCATACCACAAAATTAAGTATATATCTGCAATAAATCAATAAAAAGATTTATTATTAAGTTATTCGTGTCTCAAGAAACGAAAAGGAATAGAAAATTGTTAACTCATGCGTTAATTTAATAAAATAATTCCTTGTTTAAAAAAAACGTTCATTCAGATAATAAATCAAAATTCATTTTCCATATTAACTCTTTTATTAAACAAAAAATTGAACAAAAGTTAATTAAACATTTTCATTTTACGTAAAAGCTTAAAACTTGGCATTCAAGAAACTGTAAGATTTCAACACATTTAAAAGACTTATGAATAATTTCAAAGGAAGGAAAACAGTAAAAAAATAAATGCATTCTTCATGTTTCAAGCTCCTGTTTTGAATGCTTCTTATGATCATTTTATCTTCGTTAAGTTTGAAACCAACTTGATTTCTCTATGTGTATAAAATCAATGGTATCAAGGAATATAAAAATGCTTTAAGATTCAAGGTACAATTTTTAATTTTTTCAATTTATTTTTTTTTTATTTTGATTTCATTTTTAACCGATTATTCTGTAATGAAAATAAAGTGATACGAAAACGACAAATTTCATACAAAATAGTGTTGTCCCGATACTGAACCAAAATTTTCAGTATCCTTTAACAAACTCTGCGATAAAAATCGCAGCTATCGCTTAAGAGCATTTTAATGAATATTCGTCTTTTATTCTTTCATATTTTCAATTTTAATTTTAATTTTAATTTAAGTGTCCGGACATCAAAAAAAGAACTTACAACAATTTTCTTTAATTTTTTTTTGTTTAAATTATTAAAGTTTTTTAAATTTAAAACAAAATAAACAATTTTCCATTAGGATAGGTTATTGGGTTCTTCTTAAATTAAATCCTTTTTCGAAGTGCTCCCGCCCTCTCAGACCTCGTGCTCTTAGTCGATGTGTAGCTCTCATAATTTATTGTGTATTTACTTAAAACTTTGTCTGTATGCTAATAATAAATAGAGGATTGTATTTTTGTAGATTTTTGATACTATTTATGTGTGATGTGCTTATTAATTGCAAATACATGACGTAGTGTCCGGACACTAGCACTGTCCGGATACTAGTACACTTACCCTACCAATAATAAAATCAACAGCAATCAAATGGATTTCTGCTTTATCAGAGGACGTAGTCAATACGTACTATATAAGGGACTTAAATATTGCTCACTATGTCTACATAGGTATTCCCAGACCATTTAAATCAGAACATATATTTGTTTGATAATAATAGGGATAACTAACCAAAATCTACTCAATGTTTGTGATCCTCCACCAAACAGAAATGATCAGATCAAAACAAGCAAAATCGTTCCAGTTGTCGCTTGATGTATCTAAAACTGATGATTCAAGGAAAAGAGTAAACAACGCCAATGCTTCCGACATTATTAGAGGAATAATATAGAAACTTATTGTTGTTAGTTTCTTTTGTTGCAAAACTCTTTAAGAATAACAAGCAATGACTTTTGGTTTGTCAGAGAAAATTTAAAATGATCAAGTCGATCAGAAGTCGTAAAAGAAAAGTGTCAATGAAGATGCCTTGGAGTTCTCCTGGTGAATACATCTTAAAAATCCATAACAGTACATCTACAGGAAACGGGCTCTGTTTCCAGTATTTCACCATTTCGTTTCTTGAACGCACAAGATGTCCAATCGCCTTCTCTTGCTTCCAACATTCTAACTTAGCTACTCTCAGATGTCCACTAATCTGTTGCATTACTTTGCTAGCCCTCGGAATCCGTTTAGCTCTGACCCGGTCATTTCTGCTCCATAAATAAATCAACAAAACTTAACATCTGACTCATTTAATCTGATCGATTAAAATATTGATATATCTGACATATCTGTACTATGAGACCAAGGCGATACTCAATCCCATTTCATAAATTGTCTCGACGTCAAAAAAACTGCAAATGACTAGATTGTTAATACTTGATGAGATTTGAGTTTTGAAGATCTTTAAAAACATGTAAATTTTTTTGTCTTTATTTTCTTTTATTTTTCTTTACTATCTTGTTAACACTGATGGGAGCGTATTGAATCCACAAGATCCCAGTCCATATATCACTATAAAACTAACCTTATCCAATCGAAAAAGGTATCTGATAGATTCGAAACGATACATATACGTATGTGTAAAATAATGTTTGGCGAAGAACGGTCAACGATGCACTTTCCAATTTGAATGGCGAAATATGTAGATTGATCTCTATAAATAGGTTTGAAGCAATTCAGACGATTGGATGAATGGTAGACCGACACGTTTGGAAAAGTTTGTACAATTGTACTTTATTCGATACAATTGAATGTGCAAGTACACTTTCATGAAATTCACTACAATTTTCTTCAGCCACTGAATTAGATGCATTTAGGTTGTATTTTCATTGATAATCGCATATAACACAATTTATTCGACCATTTATTGCACTGAACAAGTTTTGTCTTAATTGTCATCCGTCTGTCTTAGCTCTCTTCTCGCTTGCTCTAGTGAAAGAGACCCATGAGTGGTGAATATAAATCCGCGATTGGGATCAAGTTTCTTCACTTTTAAATTCACCTGCTGCACACCATTTTAAGTTAAAATGCCAATAAATTTTATTACTCCGTTAAATAAAATGCTTTTAGGTGTATTTTGGTGAAACTGGGCATAAGGCTCTGTTTTTCAGTGCGAGATTTTTTCAGGGTTAGATTAACATCGAGTTAACGCTGATGGAAATACGGTTTTATGTAGTTAGTTTGAGATCCCGAATCTCACCAATTTAGCTGGATTATTTTGAGTTAACTCCGGACCTCAAAATTTACTGAAACCCCTGTTTTATTCACAGTTAACTCAGGGTATATCTAACCTTGCAATAATCTTGAACTGAATAACTGGGCCTTAATGTACAAATTGTTTACAAATTGAGACTTTCTCAGCATTAATTTAACTTAAAATTTAATAAAGAATAGCTAATTGTTGTTATAGTTTTCGTATCATAAACAGTAATTTGTTCAAATTGTTCAAAATTATCCTCTTCTAGTTCTGTCTTTAACATAATTAGAACTCGCCTCTTATACTAAAAAGTATTTTACCCGGTGGAAAAATGATATAACTACATTTTTCAAATTTCACGTAGAAGCAATTTTAAAGTTCAAACTGTTATAAACAATTATAAACTTGTTTTAAAATTAAAAAAAAAAAATCATGATGGGAAAATAAAGAACGAATTTTTTTTTGAAAAATGAAAAGTACAATTCGATAAACTTTTGTTTTAACATTCGATACACTTCGAAGGTTCATTTTGAATGCCTGAGACCGAATGCACAACATTGCTCCAACACGTAACATATTTAAAGTCACCCAAGTTATAATTCGTTGATTACGGATACCTGGGTATTACCCGGGAAGGCACGAAATCGGATAGAGGTGAACAAACTACTGCTGTCCTGTCCGACTGCGCCGACATTATTTAATGCGTTTTAAATCAAAAATATCTCTATTCCAATTGAGGTTGGTATTAATAACATTTAAGTCCTATATATGGAAACCTATAAAACAGACATTAAAAACATGGGTATCCACATCTTGAAGCGGTTAGTCTTATATGTAACATCCACCCCACAGGGACATGTTGATTTATGGCCAGGTTAGTCCTGTAGATACTGTATACCAAAAAAAAGAAGGCAAATTATATTTTCCTCTGTGCATGATCAATTTAAACTGCAAGTTCTCTATTATTTTGTTTTGTCAATATTCCTGAAAGACATTCAGTGATTTCAGAATTAAAATTACTATTTTGTTGTGTTTCCTTTCACAAAAAAAAAATAAATTCTTTGAGTTATATCACAACAATTTACTAATCTGTCAAAACAAACAATTCAAATCACAATAAAACTCATTAAACTATTATACCCTTTTCACACACATTTCTTCTTCGAAAATCACCCATTAATCACACAAGCTAAAATAAAAATCCCCAAAACAAATCATCAAAAATTAATCCAACAAATTTATATATTCTTGCCCTCTATGTCAACTATCTCAATAAATTTTTACGAACATCCCACTTACAAAAAAAAAAAAATAATAATAATAATAAATAACTAATTGAAGAACCACCCCATTTTATTTTATAATTTAATCTCTCAATTTTAAGTGATTTCTCAAATAATTTAAGAGAAAAATGATTTGTTTTTCCACTCATTTAACACAAACAAAATATTATGAATGATTGATAAAACTATATTTACTCTTCAAATGAATTAATTAATTTATCTGTTCAGATATTATGCACGCGATGTGTGTTGTGCGTTCATTCTTAAGAAAAAAAATATAACATTTTAGAAATTCATTCATTTCGTAACGATCCTCTTTAATCATTTATGAAAATTGAAAGAGAAACAAAAAAAAAATATATAAAAATCATTGAGTTCTTAAAATAATAAACTTAAACTAAATTTCTGTGGTGGTGAATTGAAATTGATTTTCCATATTCATTGAGTCGAATGTTGTGTGTTGTGCGTGTGCAGTAAAAATCTTGATTTATTTTTACATAAAGAAGATGCAAAAAAAATAATTGAAAAATATCGCGGTTCATATAAAAGATACTTTATAAATACAATAACATCTGTTTTCTATCGATCTTCGATAATTATGTTTTGTCAGTCGTTTATTTAGGTATATTTACTCTATTGGCAGTGTTGTTGATGGGAAGAATATACAAAAGATTATTATTGTTTGCTCTCGTTCTATCTACATACGCGTAATAGATACAATTTAAGATATATTTTTTTTTTATTTAAAAATTCACATAATGCCGCCAATCACTTTATGTTTTCTATATTTTCTCTTGAAATGGGAATAAATAAACACATAGATACGCTTTAATCATCGCGATCTCTAGCAACAGAGCAATATATCAGCTGTGCACACAAAACCGCACACACCAAAACAAACCGCACTTAAGTATCCAGCACACTTTCTATAAGTTACTTGGAATTGGAAGTTAAAATGATCTTTTTCTCGGGTAGGCATTCAGGAAAAATTCCGAAGTTGGATGTGGGTGAATGCCTGATGCATTAAACTAAACGCATTTCGGTTCTTAAGGCACTTTTATGACTGAATTTCTAGAACGAAAAGATATGGATCGATTTGGATAACCGACCGGCCGGTGGCGGCAGCATCGCACATTGTAAAAGCGAATGCTTTTTTTGTTTTCTTATTGGCGTATTGTCACGCGTGTTTCGTGATGCTAATCTCATCTGACAACTCACTCAAATGCTTGCACTTTTATCCAGAAAAAAAATATATAAAAAAATCTCATAAAAATAAAGTGAGTTAAACCAAACGAACCTACTGTAACCGACTGCGATAGAACGCTTACTGGTGGCGCGGCGGTAATTGTGAATCCCCAATGAAGCGACGACAACACACGTCGAATACCCAACAACAACAACAACAATCATAATTATTGTTGGGGACGATCAATCGATCAGAAGTTGGAAAAAATATATTGGCGCTCCCTCTGCTGGTTTTACTTATCTATGAGTACTTTTATTACATTTATTACGAAATTATATTTAGATACAATAATATCTGCACATAGAATATTGCAATTTCTAGCACTAGTATGCGGAAAAATGATGAAAAGCGTGAAAAAGAATATAATACCTACCTAACCTAAGAGATAGAAAAAAAAAATTTAGTCACTTTTTTGTTGTTGTTGTATTTTGAGAGTGTAAGTATCTGAATAGTGTTTATATACATTATTTCGATGTGCATAGGTTAATAACGTATTCCAGAGTCGTGCTTTGCCATCAGAGCTCTAAACGAATTTATTGTTGTTTGTTGTATATTATATGGTCTCTGGTTATAATGTGTTTAGTTTTATGCACATAAATATGTATCTATATACGTATCTACAGTACCTCTAAGTGCCCGGTGACTCTATACATAGTGTATATACGGTTATTAACTATTTATTTATGCGATCGTTGTACCTAGGTATTTTTTTTTTTTTTTTAATGGAAGTCATTTTACAGTAAACACTTTTTTATTTATTTATTTATTTTTTCTTACTCAGCTTTAGTTGTGTTTATTTAAGTTTTTTTTTTTTAAATTTTTTGTCAAACCCAAAGTCGAGAGTTGATGGTTTTAAGTTTATTTTTATTTTCGTATATGAAAATCGTGGTTGGACGATAGTTGTTAATTAAATTAGACGAGAAATGCGAAATGAAAATAATGCGATCTATAGTAATGATATGTGATAAAAAGTTCAACATTTTGAAATTGTATGATGAAGAAAAACGTAGGTAGGTAGGTATAGCTTTCGTAATTATACAGGGTGATTGGTATAAGAAGCACCAAAAAGCTTGAGCGTGTAGGTGGAGTTAAGACAAGAAAAATATCTATTTCTATTTCTATTTCCCCCCGTTTAGGCGGAAGGGGCAATTTTCTAAAACATTGACTTAAATCAGAAAAAAACATTATTTAAAAACAACGGTGAATGATACAAAGCCTTGTTATATTTTTTTGGAAAGCCAGAAAACTACTCTTTTATTTAATTTTTGAATTAAGTTGTTTAAGTGAACAGTTTTAAAAAAATTAATTTTCAAACTCAAAATTTTGAAAAAAAAAACTAAAAAAAAAAAATTTTTAAACCAATTTATTTCAAAATTTTATGTAATTAACTATTATTTTTATTTTCAAAATTCAATGCTGTTATTAATTTTTAGTCAAAACCAGAAAACCGCATGCCAAAATGTATCTTAGTTTTTGAGAAATTAAGAAAAACTAGAAGTATTTTTTGAATGTTTTTGAACAACAACAACAACTTAAAGGCGCTACCACCAATTTTTTTTTTAACGAATTTTTATTTACTCGTTTACGAATTTTATTATTCGTTTTTGCATCTTTGGCTGGAGATTTGGAGCTATTTCAAAGAGTGCCAATTCCTTTCATCAGTCTCCTTAGTGGTGTCGAGCTTTAATCCAATTTTATTATGAAAAACTTTTTCACATGCACATCATGAGATTCGAACCCACGCATTCAGATTTACTCAGTCTTCCAAGTCGTACGCATTCCACTGCTTATGACCACTGACGACACAGGTCGAGATGTTATGTTTGTTTGTTTTTCAAACGCATTTGGAGCTTCAACATTTTTCTAAGTATTTTTTTCCAAGAAAAACACTTATTTTTTGGTTTTCCCAAATTTGACCTGCTCAGGTCAATTATTAATTAGGGAATTATCCCTTTTTTATTTTTTATTACATACCATCCCATTTCAATCAAATAATAAAAAAAAAAATAACTTTTTACTTTACTTACTAGTTTTACTTTTAATTTTTTTTAATTTCTCAAAAACTAAGATACATTTTGGCATCCGGTTTTCTGTTTTTGACTAAAAATTACTAACAGCATTGAATTTTGAAAATAAAAATAATAGTTAATTACATAAAATTTTGAAAAAAATTAGTTAAGAATTTTTTTTTTTAGTTTTTTTTTCAAAATTTTGAGTTTGAAAATTAATTTTTTTTAAAACTGTTCACTTAAACAACTTATTTTAAAAATTAAATAAAAGGTTTTCTGGCTTTCCAAAAAAATATAACAGCGCTTTGTATCATTCACCGTTGTTTTTTAATAATTTTTTTTCTGATTTAAGTCAATGTTTTAGAAAATTTCCCCTCCCGCCTAAAAGGGGGGAAATAGACCCCCCTCCTATACGATTTTTTTCTTGTCTTAACTCCACCTACACGCTCAAGCTTTTTGGTGCACCTTATACCAATCACCCTGTATAGGTAGTGGATGTTTTCGAAGTTGATTCATTCATATAATTTAATATATTCTAAAAAAGTTTATTGAAAATCGAGTGTCTATACCATGTAGCCATGTAGGTATCAAGAATGTGATCTGGATGTTATGTAATGGAAAAAAAAATAAAACCCATCAAGGCATCAACGATCAGATGTATTAGAATAGGTATGTATATACCTTAGGTAATTTATTCGAACTAAGTTGACATCCAGAACAATGCATGTAGGTATTCATGTTAAGTATCTATTCTATAGTTTATGTATAGATTGATAGACAGTTTTAGTTGAAGTCTTTTCCAGAACGAATAACGTAAAGAATAACAAATGGCAATAGTGTAGGTAGGGAATTCATGTGTTTTGGAACATTGGATTATTTGAATATATATATATATTTTTGCTTAGAATCAAGACATTTGTTTGCAACTTAACTGGATTGAAGACCTATACAATGGTTTGACTTAAATGAAACAAATAATACATTAGAATTCATAGCAGAATCTCAGGTAAATATTATTCTTGCATTCAGAATAGATTGATGTGACAATAAGGTTTAACCCACAATAATAATTTTGTATTGCCAGCACGGGATAGGGACAAAATCCCGACAGGACAGATTGAAAAATCCCGACTGCCAAAATCCCGACTGCCAAAATTCCAACTGCCAAAATCCCGACTGACAAAATCCGAATGGTACGAATAAAAAATCCCGATTTTCAGCACTTTTAGCACGTTTTCGAACTTTATTCTTTGCTTTTACACTAAATATTTGAAATAGGAATTCAAAAAGGAAGAAAATAAGCGAAACAGGCCACCCAGGTACTGTTGAATTTGGAAACTTTGGACTCAAGTGCCCGCCAGACGACTGGACATACCCTAAGCGGAGCAACGAAGTTGCGTGAGCTGGACTGACTGCAGAAAGGATTTTGAAGAAAAAATATTGAATACCATAAATGCTACCTCAGATAACAAGTTAAATACATGAAAAATAACCGGTAAAAACAATACGTACATGAAATTATGCAACATTTTTGCAATAAATTTTTATTGAAAAATTCAGTTTTAAATTGCCTCTACCAAAAAAAAGTAGTTAGTCAGTCGGGATTCCGTCAGTCGGGATTTTGGCAGTCGGGATTTCGTACCCAACCCGCCAGCACATACCAGAACAGGGTGTCGTAAATGACACCCTGTTCTGGTATCACTCTATTGCAAATGGTGCAATAACTATGTCACGAATAGGGTGCCGTGAAATAACGCCAAATTCCGAAAATCGGCCTTATTTCGCTTTATGAAAGCGAAATAACGCCGAATTTCCATGTTCGGCGTTATTTCACTTTGCTGAAGTAAAATAACATATTCATCATGATGTTTACATTTTATTTTATTCAATAAAGTTTTAGTTATTTAATTAATTTCGAGTTACATATAAGATAACCTATGTCACTTATAACAGAACAATGCTAAAGAAATAAATGCTTAGAGAGTTTAACAATATTCTTTCGTGGTACTTTAAACAATATGCCTGCAAATCGGACAAAGAATAGGGTTATTAACATTTAAATATTTATCTGACAATGCTGTGTAACAGAGTTCAAACACAATTTGAAGTGATTACAAGGTTGCAGAAGGAATAACGAAAATTTAATGAGAATTCCGAAGGTCAGTGCTCCACATGACCATTCGACGCAAGAAGACCTTCGCGGTAAATTAACTTTACTAAGTGAAATAAAAAATTCGCGCGAATTTTAAACTATTTTTTTCTCAAATTGCTTTCATCTCTTCCACAAACTTCGTCGAAAACTTCGCGAATGCCACTTCTTTTAAGCGAAACGTTTGCACACTCATTTTTTATTTCACTTAGTAAAGTTAATTTACCGCGAAGGTCTTCTTGCGTCAAATGTCATGTGGAGCACTGACCTTCGGAATTCTCACTAAATTTTCGTTATTAAATTCTACAACTGCACTAGCATTGCACGCATTTGCATAGCACGTGTATTGTTTACACAATCTAAATCTAGATTTAATTTTATATAGTTGTTTTGTTTCGGGTATATATAAAAGTTCGCTTCCCTTCCTAAAACCTTCACAGATTTCATACCCAAAAACTGATTCACCAAAACTAGCCATTTAACCGATGCGCATCACTCTTTATCAACTAATGAAATGATTCCATTTCAAGTTACAACCAACAAACATTGATAACGGTAAATTTCACTTCTTTTTTTAACAAGTGCAGTTGCCTTTCAAATTTTTTTTGCTTTCTCTCTGAATCCGGCTTTATTTCACAAGCAATAGTCGGCTTTATTTCACTTTATGAAAGCGAAATAACGCCGAATTCCAAAATTCGGCGTTCTTTCGCTTTCATAAAGCGAAATAAGGCCGAATTTCGGAATTCGGCGTTATTTCGCTCGGCGTTATTTCACGGCACCCACGAATAGGTACTAACGCAACTATTTTTAAAGGAATATATCCTTAAAGATTTTATCGCAACCCGAATTTGGTTAAAGATTTGCCGGAGAATCTCCCTATGAAATCGCTTAAGATTTTTTTTTGTATAGTTTAAAGTCACAGGTTTATAATATACATACCTACGGTGACCATTTTTTTTAGAGTCAAAAAAGAGGACATATACTTTCATAAACCTAAAAAAGTTAAAAAAAGAATTATTTTTATTTGAAAAGCTTTGTACTGCATATAACATTCAAAAGTATGTTTATACAAAATTTTAAAACAAATCTTACATGCACAAATCCATATGTGCACTTATGAATGTTTCCTATGGACATTAAAACTGCTGGACTGAATTTGATGCGATGTTAAGGTCCCAAAATCAGTAAATTTAAAGCAATCGAATCTTTTCGCAGGTCCTGACTCTTTCATATATAAATAAACAGATAGAGAGAGAGCAACGTTCAAAAAGATTTCCTTCAATCTTTTTTAATTAACTTTCAATACTTTTAATTTTACCGAATCAGGGACCTGGCAATCTTCTGACCAGCCCATCGGCTGATCTGTGAAGTTTTTTTATCAATAGGATCGGATTGACGCCAAAATGAAAATTGTGGAATAATTCCTCGTCATTGATTTTTTTATCATACCAATACATTGAAAATGTTTGATGAGAATGACAGATTGCAAATCATTCAACTAAAAACTAGATTACAGTATGTATTCACAAATATTCAAAATGTCTTTATTTTACGTTTAGTTGATTAGTAATAAAGAAATTATTTAGATAATTCTGGGTTGAATGAGAAAAAAAGGACATTGGAAGGACATGTTAGGAAAAGGAGGACAAATTATTGTCCTCTTTAAGAATAAAAAAACAGAGAGGACATGATATCAAAAAAGAGGACTGTCCTCTTAAAAAGAGGACGGATGGTCACCGTATACATACCTACCTACCGTTATTAAAATTGGCCTTAAAATCTCAGTTCCATTCCTTGTTCATGTTAGACATTTTGATAATTTTTCATTTCACAAATGTTTCTTTTTTTAAAGTAATTAGTTTTTTTTTTTGTAAAAGTTTACCTAATGCGTCTGTAAAATAGTTTTCTAAAAACAGTGTTAATTGTGTTAACAAACGTTTTCACTAATGTTAAACTATATATTCTCTGTATATACTAAAGAATTGTATCACCACAATGCACAAGTTTATTACGTCAATGAAAGAGTTTGTTAAAATCAATTAAAAATGCAATAATTAGAATAAAAGAGTACGTACATTCAAAATTGATAATTTATTTGTATTTTGTTGATGTACGCATTTAGTAAAGCATATAAATATATATGTAGCTTTGACCAAGTTGATATTTATATGAATTTACTATCGAGAGAGAAAAATGTAGATCTATAGCGTTCTTAGATGTCATTATACATCGTGAAAACAATCAGCTATCTTTCGATTGGTATCAGAAAGATACGGCATCTGGAAGACTCATCAATTTCCTGTCTAATCATGCAAAACACATGCGTATAAATACTGCATCCAACCTTATAAACAAAGTCATTGCGTTGAGTGACCGAAAATTCCACTTAGCTAATAAGAAAAATTTACACAAATACTCTTAGACAATTGTTTTTCGATAGAATTAATAAGGAACTTGATACTACGATAAAAACACAAAGTTCCTTCGGAAGATAATTTGGAAGAGAGGAGTGGTGTTTATAAAAGTATCATGTACTCTCCGAGAATTTCAAAGAAATAATATAGCCAAAAACAACACAGAAACCAACATGGCATATAAGTCAAACCAAACCGTTGCGTCGTTATTCACCTGCCTAAAAAAGAAGACAGTAATCGATTGCCGTTCTGACGTAGTCTACAAAATAAACTGCAATGGAAAAATAAATAAACCGTGCAATCTATGCTACATAGGCACAACAAAACAACTTCTTCGTCAAAGAATATCGAACCATAAATCAGACGTACGCTTGAAAAGTTCTGAGAAGACGGCACTGGCTAGTCATAGCGTCGAGACTGGTCACAAACTGGACTTTGAAGGGGTAAAAATCCTGGCAACAGAAAAACACACATCTAAACTCTATACATTAGAAACACTTGACATAATAAACAACAAAAATACTATAAACCGTAAACAAGACATACAAAACATATCATCCATTTACTGTTCCTTGGTTGCTGAGAACAAATCAAACTGTTGAAATTTCAAACTCAACGGACTAATCTCCCATCAAGGAAGTGTTTAAATTTAAGTGTCCAATAAATTGTGTATCCCAAAAAAAAAAAAAAAAATTCTATTTGTACAATTCAAAATTTGTTGAATATTTTTATTCTGTTTTTGTTATACATACATCGAACTCGATTTAAGTTATATTTGTCCACCTATTATGTAATTATATATGTTAAAATAATTTTTTTTTTAATTTTGTAAATAAAGCTCCACTGAAGAAGACGGCAACCACCGTCGAAACGTAGGGAAAAATACAAATGAAAATTATTTTCATTTAAAACATTAATACGACCAACACAGCCGAAGAGAATCAATATAAATATTCTCAAACATTCATATAAAGCATATAAATGTAGGTTGATAACAAAATTACTTGGCACAATAAATACGTTTTTTGTGCCCAAAAATTAGTTTATCAAATCAATGCAAACAAATCAATTAGGTATTAATTCTATTTAATAAACGCACTTTTACTGACCCAAAAATTCTTTACTGAACTGAAATTACTAAAAAACAATAAATGTTTGATAGGTATATTATGAAAGAATTTATTGGGAGATGGAAAAAACAGTTAATATACGGTGTTTATTTTTATAACAATGATATTTTGTTCAGTGTATCCAAAACCGGGATGGTAATCGACCGATATCGTGTTCAAAAATTTAAATTAAATCTTCTACAACCTTAAATGATTTAAAATGATATTGGAAGCTTTTTTTCATTTTTATTTTATATTTTATTTATTTATTGTCACTTTCTATAAAGTTGTCATACTTAAATAGATTTTTTAATATTTGATTCTTATAAGTAGTAGTATCTAATATAATATTAGAGTAGTAAATATTTAAATTAATGTCATAGATCATTATACAAATATATTCGAAATAGATACTTAAATAAAATGCACGACTGAGGTCACACAAACTTTATCTTGTAACTAGCTATGGGACTACAAATGAAATATTCGCCTAGGTCGTCGTACGAAAATTTGTAGCAAACTACAAAACACTAAATTATTAAATTTAAATGCTAAGCATGAAATCAAGTTGTATGGTAACTAGTATATCTTTAAACGATTGTTAAATGTCCAACTTAAATTTCACACCAAATCTTAATACAAAGATAGCCGTTTTAAATGGGTTCAATTCAATTCAATTCTATTCAATTTATTAGTATCAGGTGTACAAGTAAGACTATAAGTCTTTTATTGTACTTAACATATGGACAGATAAATCAACTTTACGAAATCCCGTATAGTAAAATCACAAATTGCCTTTTACTTTATTTGTTGTTTTTAAAAACGATTGATTGATTTTCACATAAAAAAAGTTCGTAGATAGGTAGGTAAGATGGCGGTTTCGCAGAACAACTGTTCCGAAGAAACCCAATTAGCGCCAAAAAATGCCGTTTTGAGACCATAACTCGTTTGACCTAATTTTTTGTGTATAGTGGTAGTGTGCTGGGTGGTTTCATTTGGACTGAGAGCCGACCAATTAACTTTACACTAGGTCTATATGAGGCTAGGCCCGTTCAAAGAAGAGGCTCACCTACCAGGCATAAATCAGTGCTTTGATGCTTTCGCCAAAAAATAGAGTAAGTTCTAGTCCGAAAAGCCAGTCTTAAAGGCAAGTTCCATAAGCTTAAAAGGTGAAAGTTAAAATAGAGATATTGCTTGGTTTGTTAGAGCCAACTGGTGCTGTTGAGAAAAGCGGTAAAATCATTTATCCTTTTGGTCGACAGCACGTTTAGGTTGTCGAGAAACAGGCTACCGAATGCTTGGAGGCGAGACCTAGCCAGGGCCGGACAGTAGCAGAGGAAATGCTCAATAGTTTCCTTCTCTAGCGGATTTCTACAACTACGGCAGTAGCTATTGAAAGGTATACGCAGTTTAGTTGAATGTTCTGCAGTGACGATTGCAACGACCCTGGCCGTGTCTATTCTGTTTCGTTTTATTAAATCATTCGATCTGTTTTTGTCATAGGTTGGCCATATCTTTCTAGTTATTTTACAGGTTGCCAAACCTTGCCACCTCTTTGTTGATTCTGAAAGGAAATAATGGTCATATATTCTGCCCTTCACGAAGTTCAGTGGAAGATCTACTGATTCCGCCTGAGAGACGAGAAGGGCTGATCCTTGTCTAGCAAAATCATCTGCTCGCTCATTGCCTTGGTTGTCGCTATGGCCTGGGACCCATACGAGAGAAATTTGTATACTATCACTGAATCCTGAGAGCTCTGCTCTGCATTGATGAACTATCTTTGAAGACACCAGGCAGCTGGTACTACAAGAATTTTTTTATAATTTGCAAAGAAATTCTTATTTTTATCTTTAGTCATAGGGGTCATATATCTCCCTTTTTCTGTAGTGTCAGTCGCGTTCACGCAACTTCGTTGCTCTGGTAGGCTCCTGTGTATACAGTCTTCTTATATATAATTTTATTTAGTAAACTAGTGAAAGTCTATTAATTTATAAGTGAATTTTTAAAATTTTACGTGCCTTTTTGAAGTTTAAAATTTGAATGAAAAGTTTTTTGTTTTTTTTTTTTGTAAATTTTGTTTTTTCTTTGATATTTGAAAATAACTTGAATTTTTCATAACATTTTGAGCTTAAAAAATTTACGTAAAATTTGAAAAATTCACTCATAACATTTTGCCATCTGACCACAGAATTACTTCTTATTATTAAGTATATGTATTATAAAAGCATATTTAAATATTTCCAAGTTTGCAAATTAGAAATCAAAAAATAAATCCGGAATTTCCGTATTAGGAATTTAGTAATTCGGGATTTTTAAATGTTTGCATTTGGGATTTTGTAATTCGGGATTCTTTAGCTCTCCGCCTTTTAAGACCTAGTGATGCTTTTTGTTCGGTGCTGAGATTAGCTCGTCCTTGTCCGGGGTTCTATTCAATGAACTTTCCAATGAAAGCAGCGAAATTCTTTGGTTTTTGGAGATTTATAGTTCTTCAGTTAAGTATTTATTTATTTAGTAATTCAAAATATCAACAATTTTTCTTATAATTTCGTTTAACATTTTTTTATCAATAATTTCAATTCAGTACTTTCGGATTTACAATTTTTTCACGGCAGAATGAACCTTTGGCTTATCCCTGTCCTAATTGAACACATTCTGTGTGTCTAGTGTTTAAATCTATAAAAGTTACCGGTCGATTCAGAAGGAATCTCAATCTGAAATGGTATTTTGAGGAAGTTAACAAAAGAATAAACTTTTCTAACAAAACGGTGCGATTTGACTGTTAGGGTACACTCAGTGCTACGGGATCTTTGCTTTTGCTTAAGCGTGTCTCTCTAGATCCTCGTGATTTTCATCTCGTGAATTTCACATTTTCCATACTTCCTCGTATAATATTTTTAGAAGAAAGACAAAGTGAATTATAAAAGAGGATATGAAAATACTGCTGGCTAAAAATCATGTGTTAATATGAAAAATTTCCATAATTCATTATTGCTCGTTGTATTGGTTTTTTAATGAGAAGGAGTGAGAAAAAAGGATTTTTTAAAGGAGAATTGTAACGCTTCGCTATAACTTTTCTATAATCGTAAAGGCGGGTTTGATTAAAACCTCGATTTTTTCACACGGAAACATGTTTAGTGCAAATTTTACCTAACTTAAAAAATGTATGATTTTTGAAGTCCATTATGATATGATATATGACCATATACACAATAATTATTAAAAAAAAAAAAAAAGGAAATCCAATAATCACATTTTAATTTGTTTAAGGGCCAATTTTTCATTCGTCAGTGAAACAGTCAGTTAGCTATGAAAAGAATAAAACTAACTGACTCTTTAACAGTCTGATAACACTGTTGGATTTTTCAAGCAATAAAAAAGAGCCAGTTATCTATTCCACAGAATAACAAAATAAACTACATCCAACTTCACAGTGTTAGAGTGAGAAAAAGATTCAGCTGTTTATAAGTATGCGATCGAGTGAATAGACATACCTACTTTAAAATCATATGTCATTATTTGTTTACTTTCAAAAATATATCGGTATCAAATTTGTCATTCTTGTTTTTTAATCGCACTAAAATAAAACTTTCAAATCGGCCACAAAGTTAAATTCGTTTTACATATCAAATCAATTATCTTTTTCAAATATCGCACGTTGAAAACAAAAGTGTCACTAAACAAAAAACCTAGTTTTGAGATATGGCCGTTTAAAGATTTGGACTTACTTCAATTGTCGATAACTCGCAGAAAAAATATTAAAATAGTGTGTTACTTTGCCACAATATAATACTATAATATTGCGTACTAGATTGGGTTTGATGTCATCTAGCTGATGAGCCCACCATCAAACTAGGGCGAAACGCAATGCTTGGAGTAAAGGCCACAAAACCTTTAATATTGAATTTCATTCATAAATACTCCATTTAATAAAATCTAATTCGACTATTTTTAGTCTTTTTATTGTTTTTATTTTCTTATAACTTCGCTTGGCCACGAGCATAACATCATAATTTTTCTAATGTCTAACTTTAATCAAAGTTCTTTAGAATAATATAATTCACAGGGAGTTTTCTCTGTAAATTTTATAAAGCAGTCGGTAATCATCGACAATTATTGCGTACTAGATTGGGTTTGATGTCATCTAGCTGATGAGCCCACCATCAAACTAGGGCGAAACGCAATGCTTGGAGTAAAGGCCACAAAACCTTTAATATTGAATTTCATTCATAAATACTCCATTTAATAAAATCTAATTCGACTATTTTTAGTCTTTTTATTGTTTTTATTTTCTTATAACTTCGCTTGGCCACGAGCATAACATCATAATTTTTCTAATGTCTAACTTTAATCAAAGTTCTTTAGAATAATATAATTCACAGGGAGTTTTCTCTGTAAATTTTATAAAGCAGTCGGTAATCATCGACAATTATTGCGTACTAGATTGGGTTTGATGTCATCTAGCTGATGAGCCCACCATCAAACTAGGGCGAAACGCAATGCTTGGAGTAAAGGCCACAAAACCTTTAATATTGAATTTCATTCATAAATACTCCATTTAATAAAATCTAATTCGACTATTTTTAGTCTTTTTATTGTTTTTATTTTCTTACAATATAATATAGTTATCTTCTTATAAAATGGCATTTTAAGATTACAAAAAAAAAATCATGTGTATTTAGAAAAAAATTGCTTTTTGAAAAAGTTCGGTATAGTAGCACGTAATTATAAATAAAATGAAATTTTATTATTGTTAGAACGGCACTAAACAAAATATGACTGTTATAAACTAAATGTTTTTTAGGGTTAGAACAAGAAAAATATTGAAAAATGGCTTTAAACCAAAAGTGTCTGTTAAATAATTTCACTGAACATAAAATCACTTTTTTTTTAGAAGAAAACCGACGATAAACGAATTATGACATTAAAGAATTCACTTTTTAGTATCATCAAAACTTTTAACTTAAAAATTAATCGCCATTGTACAAAAAGTGTGATTTTATCTTTTAGCAATTGAGTGATTTACGTTAACTTAAAATTGGCACTAGCGACCTCCTGTGAATATAGACGAAGTATAAAACGAATATCTTCACAAAAGATGGGTGGTATATATCGGAACCTAGATGTCGCTATAACTTTAAAGTGTTAAATTTTGTATAGTGCCACTTTTGTTTTCAACGTGCGATATGTATATAAATTAAAATGCAAATTGTGAAAGCTTTGTAATCCCCTACCTGTATGTGTCACTCGAAGGATAAAGAAGTAAATTTTGTTTATTGAAAATTATATAAAACACTACTAATTTAAATTTTGTGTTTCTTTAGTACTCTGTGGGCGATGAATTCTTCAAAATGATCTGGTCTTCTCCTCACAACTCTTTGTTTTCTGGAAACTTGGCGTATTAAACCCAGTTCAATAATTTCTTCTTCAATTATAAAATCTCCTAAAACATCAAAAAACTCCATCACAGACAAATTATTTTACTTTTCCAAAATCCAATAAACGGTACTTTTTCGACAGTTCAACAATTTATTCCTAGGAATAACTTCTTAACTGTCTGCGAAACGAACAAATAACTTTATTCCACAGTTAAGGCATTTATTCCTAGGAATAAGTGCTGACTGACTGTCGAAAAATCATGAGGAATGAAAAACTGGCCCTAAAATAAGTTAAAAAATATAAAATTCCTTAACGCTTTATTTCATCATGTACTAATGACATAGAAAAATCTATAATAAATCCTCGTTCACCTTTTCATATAAATTTACAATAATTTCCCTCTAATTAGATCATAAATATAATTAAAAAAAAACTACAAACCATATCCTCTTACGTTTAATCCAACAATAAAATCATTCAGCCATATTTTATGTAGATTACCTGTCGGTTGGTCGAATTAAATGTTAATAGATATACAGATACATTTTAAATATGGTTATCGATGAATTGTTATTGATTCAAAACCATACAATTTATTGACTAAACAATACGTTGCTATAAAATAGGTACTCGTTGATCAAATTACTGCCGCATTCAAGCTGTCTGCAGCAATATTTAGTTTCTCTAATTAATCTAATAAAATAACAAATCATCAAATATGGCGTAAAATTATACACAACATACCCTCATAAACTATATATGAGTGTTCCAGGGTAGGTGGTATACCTATACAACATGAGAATAAATTTTACATTTTATAAATAAATACCAGAAGGCATGAGATTGTTTTCCAAATAAATTTACAAACAGAATCAGACAAAACTGACAAAGCTGAATTATTGCTGAAATTGCCAAAATAACAGTAAAATGTTTTTTTTTTTTTTTTGAAAAATTTATAAAAATAACATATTGACGAATGGGTTATTGTTGGAATCAATTATTGATACAACATCAGTGCTGTTGTATTATTTTATGTAATTATTTCTATTGAGGAAGTAATTATTCAGATTTAGTTTGTAAATTATTTCTGATGATGTTGCTCATTCAGATTAAACAGAAATATCAAGAGATATATTAATAGCTATTTTGATTTCAATATAATAAGCTATCGATAAATTAACGTGCGTATATTTGGTCAGTCTTAATGACCAATTAATTTTTTTTTAAATTGCTGCCGTTGCTGCATGCCATATACTGGTGGTATAGCGCGATTGTTGAATTTTTATTTGCCAATTAATTGATCGACAAATATTATGTTGTGCTTAATTGATTTACCTTTTCTTGGACACTTTAATATTTAAATTAAAATTCAACTGGGCAAAGAATATAGATATGGTGAAGCTATGAAAGTCGTAATGTTAAAAGAAAGTATTTGAAATTGTAGCACTGTTGAGTAGGTATACCAGAGAATTCATCGTCGTTCACAAGAACTCGGCTTTTCGCAAACTTTCATTTAGCGAATTTGGTGTCGAAACTTAAGATCTACACACCTAGAAGATTTATTTGACTCAGAACAGTGGCGTAGCAAGGCAGGGGCTAGGGGGGCACAGGTCAAGGGCGGCACATTTTTTGACTTAATTCGTCGTTATTATGCTTTTTAAATTTTGCAAAATGAACTTAAGCTACAAAGTTCTGTATTAGAACTAGTTTTTATTAGTTTATTTTCAACACAAAGAGTTACTGTTTAACTGTATACATAGGTAGAGGTAGAGACCTAGACACCTACATACAAAATTATAGGAATGTTATATCTTCTAAAGGTAAATGTCTTACAAAATTATTGAAAAAGAATTCTGAAATCTTCGCCGCTAACAGTTTATTTTTCATTCTATCATTCAAAATAAAAATCCACATACCTACCAGAAGAAAAGTTTCATTGAAGTTTACTACCGTCTGGTAAACTGAGCAAGAGCAACCCTTTCAATTGTCGGACACTGGGGCGAAATCCTATTAAATCAGGCAGAAAATTAAATTATGAAGTCATCCGTATCATGTGTTAACTTTATGTATGTAAATATTCCTCCTTTTTAATTTTATCCACAAATGGATAAAGGAAATGTTTTGGCATTGGTGTAATTGGAGTAATCGTACCAAATTTCAAGTTCCTAGTTCTGTCAGCAGCAACGTCAGAGTAACGGTGGTTGCGACCGAGAACTAGCAAACTATATCTCAGCAAAGACTATGGTATATTTCTTGGTCCGAAAATGCAACAACAAAATGATTTACTAAATTTTTTATTGCCTGAGTTTACAGCAGTGCCTAGGTAGACAAATTCACTAACTACCTCGAAGTTATAAATATCAATAGTTACATTTTGACCAAGTCGGTGGTGGGATTGGACTTTCGTTGATGAGAGCATATACTTCGTTTATTTTCCGTCCCATTCTGTTTGCTGCTGACTCCATAGACGTGAAAGCGCCGGTTACTGCTCTTTTTGTTCGTCCTATCACGTCAATGTCATCCGCAAACCCAAGTAGTTGTGTCGATTTATTAAAGATGGTGCCCGATGTACTGGCCTGGGTATTCCGTGTTACATTTTTGAGTACAATTTTAAAACAGCTGCATGACAGTGCGTCTCCTTGTCTTAACCCTCTTGTGGTGTCGAAGGTTTCAGTAGAGTCCCTACCAATTTTGACGCAGCGAGCATTTTCTAACGTCATCCTGATTAGTCGTATCAGTTTGGCAGAAATTCTAAACTTGAACATGGCACGATAAAGTTCAGTTCTGTCAACGCTGTCATAGGCTGCCTTAAAATCGACGAACAGGTGGTGAGTATCGATGTTAAATTCTTGGGTTTTCTCCAGGATCTGGCGTAGAGTGAAGATTTGGTCGGTCGTAGATTTTCCAGGTCTGAAACCGCCTTGGTAAGGACCCATTAGATCATCAGCAAACGGCTTCAGACGTTCACACAAAACGCTATACAGGATCTTATAAGCGATGTTTAAAAGGCTTATGCCTCTATAGTTGGCGCAGAGTAGGCGGTCTCCTTTTTTGTGGATCGGGCTGATGGTACTGAGATTCCACTCATCGGAAATACTTTCCTCCGACCATATTTTGCAGATGAGTTGGTGTATGCTCCTGACCAGGTCATCTCAAGCGAATTTAAAAAGTTCCACTTGTAGACCATCGGATCCAGCTGCTTTTCTCTTTTTTAGTCTGTCGATGGCTACTTTGATTTCATTTTGGCTGGGCGGATCTATCTCATGGTTGTTATCCAGATTAACAAGTACATGTTGGTCCTGGGCGGGATCTTGTCTGTCATCGCCATTTAACAACTGGTTAAAGTAGTCTCTCCAGATGGCTAACATCGCCTGTGTTTCCACTATGGTGCTTCCATCCTCATCTTTGCAGGGGCCGGGGTGACTTCTATAGAAGTTTCTCACCTCTTTCCTGCAAAAGCATCTCTGCATCTCTTCGACTTCACTTTGTTGGTGTTCTTTTTTCTTTCTCCTGAGTATTCTATTTTCGTCCTTCCTTAGCTCTACGTAGAGATTTCTGGACGCTCTAGTATCTCTCTGGAGCCATGACTTGTATGCCTCCGTTGTTGCTTTGTTAGCCTGAGCACATTCGGAGTCGAAACATGGGTTTCTGGGGGGAGGCTGTGAGAAACCCAATACCTCTGACGCAGCACTCTTTATGGTTTGTTGACATAGCTGCCATTGGTCTTCCGGGTTCATATCAACAGTCGAAGGATTTCTCGCAAGCTCATGAGATATGCGGTCGGCATAGGCAACGGCGGTCTCTTCCGATTGAAGTCGTCCAACATTAAATTTCCTCGGCGTAGTTGACGTTCGCCTAAGAGCCTCCATGGATATCCGTACTCTAAATTTGGCACCAACTAGGTAGTGGTCCGAGTCGATGTTGGCTGCTCGGAATGTACGGACATTCAGAATGCTAGAGGAGTGTCTTCCATCAATCGCAACATGGTCGATTTGGTTGCAAGTTCGACCATCTGGAGATAGGCATGTGCCCTTGTGGATGTCGGGACTTGGCTATCGTGTGCTGCTCCCGCTGCAAAATCGATGAGCCTGAGTCCGTTATCGGAGGTGGTGTCGTGCAGGCTTTGATTTCCGATCGTTGCACCAAAGATGTCCTCTCTCCCAATTTTGGCGTTAAAATCTCCCAGGAGAATTTTATTGTCGTGTTTGGAGCATTGCTCGTAGGTCTTGGCGAGGAGCTCGTAGAACCTTTCTTTGGTGTCATCGTCTTTCTCTTCTGTAGTGGCATGGGCGCTTATGAGGCTTAGGTGGAATTTAGCCTTAATACGGATGGTTGTCACTCTCTCGCTGACTTCACGAAAGCTAAAGACGTTTTGCCTCAGTCTTCCTCTGACAGCGAATCCGCACCCAAACAAGCGAGATTTCCCATCGAGGTGGCAATTTCCATGGTAGAAATCACAGTTCTCTGTTTTTCTCAGGCCCGCTCCATCCCATCGCATCTCCTGGAAGGCTGTTATATCAGCTTGGAACCTGGCGAGGGTCTCGGCAAGCTGATCAGCTTTGCGCGGCCCTTTTAGCGTGCGCACGTTCCACGTGCATATGCGTAAATCATTATCCGTTTTTCGTTTGCGGGAGGGGGTTGTCAACATTTTTGGTTTGTTCATCCGAGGCTAATATTTTTAGTTTCATCACAATGTTTTCCCTTTCTGACTATTGCTCATTTATGTTGTACACATATTTTTTTTTTACTTGTTATTTATTGGTGAAATTACAATAAAAATTAATTGAATCGGTGAGTGTAAGAACAGTACAAGTGCCAAAAATTCAATTTGGATGTTTAAATGCAAAAATGCTCTACGTATGTAAACCTATCAATAAGCAAAATAACAGTATTTTTTGATTAAACCCCCTGCAACTCCCCTGCCTGCTCCATACCTTAAGATTTGGGGTAGATCCCGTTAGGGTGGGTGCAAGTTGTACATTTCGTATAAAAGTGTAACTTCAACTTAAGTGTAACTTCAACTTAACTCAGAAAAGTGAAGTTATTTCCCATGTGAAGTTATTTCTAAGTGAATTTATTTCCCTGCACCGTACCAATCTAGTGTACTTAATTTCCAATCTTTTGATAGTCTTAAATTCCAAAGTTGACGTTGAGTCCCCGGTCTTGAAATATGTGCGCAGTTCTATTTAACTGTGAATGAAGTGTCCAGCGCTTTTTCACTGGAAATCTATAGTGACTTCTGCTGTCTTAGAGCTAGGAAACTCGATTGTGACATTGTTAGTCCTTTTAAATAAATAATTAAATTTTATGACAGAACAGCATCCATGGTGAGAACCAAGTTTCCTTTGTTTCAACTCCTAACTTTTAACCAATCATTATCTAACAAAGTATTCTAAAGTTATGATTTATTTTATTTCTTTGCTCCTTCTTCCACAAAAGAAATTAAAAAGTTTAAAACCAAAATAATTTAACTTTCTGAAATTCATAAAACTATAATATAATAAAATTTACAATATATGCACATCCACACACGTCGTCTATTAAACGTGCAAAACCACCTACATTCCATTTAAATTACAAATTATCTATGTAGGTTCGCTCATTAACTTTTTTGATATGGAACATTTGCATAGTCATTTTACACCGGATTAATTTTCTATAATGATGAATATGAAAGAAAAGAAAATAGATTTACTGAGAAAATTTGGTTGGAAAATTGCCAATACCACATCACACACTCAAGATTATAAAACTGTTTTATTTTTGACACTTTCAACACATTTATTTTACACAAATAGATAAAATTAATCTTCTTCGAAAAAATGTGACAGCAGTTTCGGCAGACCAATCTTTTGACTTTTTTTATTATATTGAAATTAAAAAAAAAACTATAAAAAACAATTTACACGATCAAATTGTCACAAAACGTTTGTCACAATTTTATATTTGTGTATCTTAATTATTTTACATTTTGTCATGTCCGTATTTTATATTCGAAATATTAATAAATTATAAATTTGACTGCAGAATTGTCAAGACAGTTTGTGTTTTGGCAACTATTTTTATTGGTAATTAAATGAAAATGAATTAAGTATATTTTAATGTTTGTATAAATTTACATGTGTTTTAATACTAAGAGGTGCATCTAATTTTTTTTTTCATATTTAATTTAAATATGTATACATACACACCGTGTCACTTGATTAAGGACAGGCAGTTTTCCATTTTCATTTTGCGATATTTTTCAAACCCCTCGGTATTTTGGGAAAAAACAAATGCACAATGAATCAAGGATATATTAGGTTACATAATAAACAGAAAAAATTAATGGCGATTGAGTTAGATGGTGGTAGGTTATTGGTATTTTGGTGATGGATACATTTTCTTATTAATTTTATATTTTATACAAAAAAATAAGAAAAAAATAAAAATAATATTTGGCCCATGGGGGGATCGAACCCACGACCTTCGCGTTATTAGCACGACGCTCTAACCAACTGAGCTAATGGGCCACAATGATAAAGAAGTGACGTTGGCAATTTGGTAAAATATAATTATTTGTTTTTATTGACTAGTAGCAATCCAAAGCCCGGCGTTGCCCGAAGCTATTCTATTTGCTCTCGTGTAAAAACAGAGTTTTTTATCAAACCTGACATTACGATGATAGAGAAACCTAAAAAAGTAGGTTTTGTCATATCTTAATTCGGTCATTTTTCAGGATTAAAAAAGTAGCCTATAATATTCCGATCAATTTAGACATGGAAGGGTACGAAAATTCGCAAAGAGCTTAAAGTTGTTATGAATGTTTGGAATAACATTATAAATTAATGGTAAAAAGTCCCCTTGGACTTGGAAAGTCCCCTTGGATTTTTTACTTATTCCATAAGTAAAAAAAAAATGTCTCTCGTTTTTCAGCAAAACGTTAAGTTTTATGATTTTAGCCATCTGATGACCGCAGAAACCTATTTTAATTAACACGGTTTTGCCGATAAAATTACAATATTCCGATAAATATACAATACCTATACATTTGGACGAAATTACTTAAGTTAAAATCTATTGCTCCCTCGTTCATATAATAAAGTTTATACATACGAGAGTGAGGGCGGGCTCATGTTAGCCAGTATTAGTTCTGTGATGTTCAACAGATCTTCGCAGGTGGTATGACCCCCGCGGTATAGTTAAAGCCCATAGAGGGAAGCAAGTCCGAAGCATCTATTTGTCCAGATACAAGTTGATGAAGAAATATTAAATCATTGTTAACCCGTCGTTGATATAATAAGGTTTGTAACTTCAGAAGCTGTAAGGTGGTATAGGTTATAAGGATCGGTGTAGCAAAGACCTTTAAGAACAAAGCGAATAAAAAAAAAGTAAAATAAAAGTATGTTCGACTGATTGAATGTGGCGTGACTCTTAACGGCCCCACACACTATCGGATATGTTCGGCGAGAATCTTCAAAAATGTAATAGGGCACTGGCTTGGCCAGCATGTTGGAACGTGTGTGGGTGCGGCCAACACAGTTGGTGGTTGGCGTGCTTGGTTCGTGGTTTAGTTCGACGATACCCTCCAACACGAGCCAAGTAGAGAGCATTTTGCAGCGTGTGTGGAAAAATGTCAAGAATAGGAGAAATGAAAGTAAAGAAATGATTTCTATTGAGATTTGATTGCCGCAACGTTTGATTTTTTACTGATGTTGGCCATATGGTTGGAACGTGAATTGAGATCATGTTTGGCTTATGGTTGGGAAAGATGTAAGCTAAGCATATGGGGCCTTTAACAAAGCAGTTGTTTGAAGAGAGTAACGTACGGATCGTTAAATTCATTATTGCCCACCAGCGTTTTATAAATCCAAGCACAGAGTTGGAATTTTAACTTGCGATAGGTACTAACTAAGGCAAGTTATGCATTCGTGGAAAAAAATTGAGATAACAATCAAACATGACACATTACGAAATCGAAAAAAGTGGGTCTGGAAATTCTGTCTGTCTGTATCGATACCTACTAAAATTGGCAAAAAGTATTCGTATACGTACCATATAAACGTCACCCATATTTCCAAATTTATCGAAAAAAATACGACCGATTTTAATAAAATTTTATATAAAAGATTTTTTGCCAATGATAATATCTTCTATCTTAAAATTCTTTACCGCATAAGCTTATTAATGGTATACCTGCCATAGACGATACTTTTTAGAATATGTTTATCTTTGAAACAGCTCAACCGATTTTGACGAAATTTAATATTCTTAAAGTACAAGACTATTACTGCAATTAAACATTTTGGAAAAAAAGTATTTTCGAAAAAGTTAATTTTTTTAATTTCATTTTTCTCGAAAAAAATCCGATCAATTTTAATAAAAATTTGTATTAGTGCTTTCCCAGTCGTTAATACGAAGGTAATTTTCCCCGAGAGCTGTGCGACCCAGTCGTGCCTTTTATTTACTATTAAATTAACATGTTCAAAAAAATCTAGATTTGCAATAAAATTAACTCTTAAATTCTTGAAACTAAACACACGATTAATTTTATTTTGTGATATACAATGCTCAAAAGTATACTTGCAGTTCTTTTTTCTTTAAGAAGGTCATAGTTTGCCATTTTTTAGGGTTAAGAGTTAACCTGGTTTTATTACACCAAAAAGTGAAACTATCAACATCGGCCTGTAAAAGAGTGTGATCATTATTTGGTGATTTGATTGTTTTATAAATGTTCATATCATCTGCAAATATGAGAATATCACTAAAGCGTATGTAAGCTGAAATGTCATGAATAGAAAGACTAAAAAGGAAAGGTCCCAAATGGCTTCTCTGCGGTACTCCTGAATGGGCAACAAACGAGTTTTTTAAGATAGTTACTAAATTTGACCTGATGCTTAGATATATTTTTAAGGTATCGTACCTCCACGAAATGAAAAGTGTTGGAAAACTGTACGCTTGCAGTTTAAAATCAATTATGTTATGGCTAAGTTCGTCAAAAACTTTAAAAAAATTTGTGTAAATACAGTCAACTTCATTACCATTTTTTGGTGCATTTGAGCAATTATACAAAAAAGTTAGAAGATTTGTTGACAGTAGACCTTTTCTGCAAGAGGACATGTTGTTGTTTACATACATATAATGTTTTTACTAAAAAAAACTTGAAACTGTCTAACGGATTCATAAATTTTTTGAAATCGTTAGGGCCTAAACGTGTTCGATATTGTTTTAGCCCAATAAAAAGGGCGACCATTGCAAAAGATCCACATTTTTCGACTGATTTCAGCTCCTTGCTACCCTGGAAGTGTGAATTGGGACATTATCTTGTTAGGTATAAGTTCAAAACCACTTTTTAACTTTGGAAACATGCATTCCCATACAAATTTGTAATTCGTTCCTTTCATTGTATTAGTCACCTGGCACCATAAACGTACATTTGTTTTTATAGGTATCCCTTTTCTATACAGTCCCTTAACTTAAATTGTGAAATTTCGATGGATTTTCCGAGTCAACCACAAAATGTCATGGCTTTTTTTTCTAAAATATGTACATACCCACCAGGTTAAAAATATTACCGGTAAAAAAAATTTCAACTGGTAAAATAAACCGTTGCAAAAAAAAGTGGCCTCAATCAAGTGACCGGCAGTGTATGTTTCTACCCATTACTTGACCCAAACCTCCAACAAAATTTCCCAATGTTATTCAATACTATTTATCATACAAATGTTTGTCCCAATCAAAAGTGTTCTCTTATTTTTTATTTCAAGTTACTTAATTCCCCAAACACATAATAACAAAATGTGTACATGTATAGATATATTATACCGAAAATGTAACAGGAACTGCGTGGCCCCAGCTTTGTGAGTTTAACCTACTTTCTGCAAGTGTAAACTAAAAATATGACAACAAACGACAAACAAAATGTAACTAAACACATTACGAGTATCTATAGATATACAATTTACATCTGTCTTCAAAGCGAAAAACCAACTAATGATTATTATAGCTCTCCATTTAAGTGTTTGCCTTTGATCTGTGGCACTCTGGCTTGGTTCTATTTCTATGCTATGCACCATGGACTTCACTTACATTCAGTTTTTTATTCGTTGAACAGGTGTATCTAAATATTTTATGATTCTCAATTTGTCTAGATTTGAGAGCTATGAAGATATTATGAAGTAACACAACATTCATGTGATACGTATACGTAATATTAATATATGTTCGCTCGACGCTGTAGATATGATAAACCAAAAATAAATACCACAACTCAAAAATAAGTTAAAGAAAAAAAAAAAAAAACAATTCACATTCAAATGATATACCTTAACTATCTGCAGGAAGTACATAGATAGGTACTTATACTGTATGTACATCTGCTGGTTGTGTATGAGAGTTGCCAAGTAGTATATGTGTTGATATTTTTTACCTGCATGCATTCGTTTGTGTTTTTTTCCCGTGTGTCAAAAAAAAAAATTAGAAATTCTAATCAGACAATTTCTCGAAAATAATGTTAACCATTTCATTTGGTTGTGTTGCGGTTAGGTTTTGTTTGGCCTCTATAATTCTACATGTGGTTGAACTTGGAAAACGAAGACATTCAATTTCAAATTTCTACGAATCATTTCAAGTGAATAAGTGATGTACGAGCTTGGGACGTTATGGCGACGTATTTTGCCAGTAAATTGATAAAAGAAATAGTGATTTTTTGTGGATTCCCCATTCTGAAATATAAAGTCAGGCAGTGCCTTTACTATAATAGTACTTGCATAATAAGGGTTGCCATACCGTCGTTTCTAGGAAAGAAATGTCTTACATTTAATCATATTTCATATAATTATAAAAAAAATTTTGAGTCATCAATTTACTATACATAATTAAGGGCACGACTGAGTTGCACGAACTTGCTCTTGTGGCAAGTAACCTGAGGGTTTTAAGTACAAACGGAGTATACTAAAAAATCGTATGAAATTTTATTAAAATTTTATCCAAAATCGAAGTAAGTTAAAAAAAAAAAAAAATTTCAAAATCGTTAGAGCGGTTTTCAAGAAAAATTAGGTTTTCGATAACCGTTATATGGCAGGTACCGTTATTTTAAGACTAACAGTGACCTACAAAAAAAGCTCTAGGCGTATTACCCTAAATGAAAACCTAGCGAAGTCGAAAAAAGTGGGTCTGGAAATTCTGTCTGTCTGTCTGTCTGTATGTCAGCCCGTGTGTATATAGGTGCTGCTACCGCCTAAACGACTGTACCGATTTACTTCAAATTTGATAGGTATAATCAAATTTGAAATCTTAATTTTTTTTGTAGGTGAAAATATAACGGTACCTGCCACATAACGGTTTTGGAAAAACTTAATTTTCTCAAAAACGACTTCAACGATTTTCTTAAAAAAAATTAGAGATGGTTTTTATCCAATTATATTTTGTTCATTTGCAAAAACAAATTGAATTTTTGCAAGTCTATTAACGGTACTTCCCATAAAACCGTTATTATTTTCTTGATCTATCTCGTGCATGGGTTAATCATTTTAAATTTAAATTTTTTTTTCTAAAAGATCTGATAAAATTTCAATACCCAAATTTTGTAAAAGCTCGTAGTTTTAGTTTTAATTAATTTTTTGATGTATTTTTTTTGTAAATTCAATATATGAAAAATTGCTAGACTAAAAAAATTTATTTTTTATGCAAAAAATGCACATTATTTTTCGCTTTAAATTGGTGTTTTTCAAGTACTTTTTTAAAAAAATTATTAAGTTAGAATCGATTTATTTAATAACCGCTCTATCGATTTTATAATTATATTTTTTGATTTTTGTTTGAATTTTCCATAATAGTAGTTTTAGCTCTTTTAAAAATAATTCATATGATTTTGTTCGTATTTTTCATTTATATTAAAAAATTATTAAATTTATTTTTATTAAATTTAATATTATTTTAGTGGTAACTTGCTAATAAAGAAAGTTCGTGCGACACAGTCGAGCACTTTGTTTTTGAATGCAACAGTTGTTGCACGAGACTAAGAAAGATATAAGAAAGAATTGTTTTAGTACTTACAATGTATAGAGAGCTTGTTGATTTTTATTTTTCATTGCATACCTCATGGGCGGCGTCCAGCATACGCTGTGAGGTATGCTGAACAGAAAAAATGCTTTGTACCCGAGTGAGAGTTGAACTGGCAACCTCTAGGTTAACAAGCAAGCATTATTGTACCATTTTCGAAAGAAAATCTTGACGCCAGAATCATCAAATTTCAAATATTTTTTAAATAAAAAGAATTTGCATTATTTTAAATTCTCAAATCAATGGTTAAAAATCGACGTCTGCTTCATTTGCGTTATCATAACATTATGTATAGATACTTTCACCGTCACATTCATAAGAAATGCCCATCATAATTAATTAATATTTTTCACACATATTTTCGGCATAAAAACAACGCACAATATAACTTCGAACTTAGATTGAAAATATATAATATCCTATCACTATTCAATATTGCTTTGCTCCTTTATGCTCACACAATCAGGTTTAGCTAACATTGTTGGTATCAAATTGATCCACAAAAGTACCAAATAAAATTATGATTAATGTCCTTTGCAGTCATCTCCTTAAATTCCCTGGCTTCCGATGCCAGTAGCTGCCAACCAATGTGCACACCATCACCTCGTTCAAGAAACGTATGCGAACTTTCACCGCCCCCCAGAAATTACTACTAAGGAATATCACCTACAACTACGCCACCCAATGCCAGCCAGCCAGTGTACCTCATTACAGCCTCAAATCGCCTTCCCGATTAATGTGTTCGCTTGTTGCGCTGCCATTTAAATGTAATTAGGTAAATGTACGTACAACTTCAGGGCTGGCTGACTAGATGGCTCGTTGAATAGTGTGCTATTGCTTGCTACACTCCTCCCTGTTCTATCGCTAACTGGCAGGATATAGCTGCTACACTATACACTTCTGCAGCGATATGTTTCGAGATACTTTCTCGAACAACTTTTTTGCTATGTTTCCCCGGCAGCCGGCAGCCGGCAGGGCAAAGTTGGTCGACATCGTCGTATGGAAGTGGGGATAGTGGCTATTTGGCCCAAATTATTCTCATCTTCTTATGCCCCCCAGTGTACTTAGCACGGGAAATGAATGAATATATTGTGAATTGTAGTTCCATTGCATGTTGCCTCAATGAGGTATAAGGATGCAAGGATTTTTAATGAATGAGATGTTCTCTCTCTATATATGTATAGATGTACGAGTATATATAGCTGATGGGGGGGTATAGGTATAGTCAATGTTGAATGGTTGGATAATGATTTGAATAGAGGAAACTGCTGTGCAGGATAATGTATTGAAAGTTGTATAGAACTTTTGCTTTTATACTATATAGAAATAGAGAGAGCTAAAAGAGGACGTCTGGATAGTAAAATTAAAGGGTTTCATTACGATTTCCTGGTGAGTTTCGATATAGGTTTCGTGTGAATGCCATTGTAAAGATGTTTCTCTTTTTTTGTGCAGGATCAGGGTGCACCTGAACTGAAACTTTTGCATTGTGTTGGTATTATAGTCATGTTAACAGTTGTGAATGTTTAAATTTAAAATAATGGTCAATTTGGGTGATTCATGTATAGTGATGTAAAAATAAAATTAAATTTCAAAGAGGACAATGGAACATTATATAGGAAAAGATATTATGAATATGTGTTTAGTGTTTTTATCTTTCATTGTTTATTTTTGAAATACGGTAGATATCTATATATTTACATTAAGATTACAATATTTTTATTTTGGAGAGTATATTCAAATTAACCTGCACCAATAACAACGTGTATGCACTTAGCATTATTTTATCAGAAATTATAGCTATTATACTCCCTTAAAGACCTTATACACGATCGAATATGCTTGGTTTACTACGATCCCAACTGTAAGCCGAACATTCTCTCGATTTTAAATTCACGTTCCAACCACATAGCCAACATCAGTCAAAAAACAAACGTTGCGGCAATCAAATCGCAAAAGAAATCATTTCTACACTTTTATTTTTTCTTATACTTTTTAATAAAACAATAGAAAGTTAGAATATAAGCATTTAATGCATTTATATTGTTCAAAAAAATACTTTATTTGAAGACTTAAACGAATTAAGTGCACGAATTTGTTCTTGTGGCAAAGTTCCCACAAAAACACAATTATTATTAAACATTTTATTTATACATGGATGAGAAATGCGAGTAAAGCCATTTGATTTTTTTTTTAAAGTGCTAAAACTACTTTTTAGAAAGATTCAAGCCAAAATCAAAGTAGGCAGAAAATTCAGCTGCATAAAAATATAAGTTTACCGAAAAAAATATTCCGAAATCGTAAGAGTGGTTTTTAAATACATCCTTACTAAATAATTTACATGTTTACTAAATAGTTTGTATAAAAAAGTTTTTTTACAAACTTGGGGTCCGCCCAGAAAAAAAATTTTTTCAGTCAAGCCGTTTTCCGCATATTGAATTTACAAAAAAAAAAAGAAAAGAAATTAATTAATATTAAAACGAAACATTTTTTGAAAATTTTGGTAGGTATTAAAGTTTTATTAAATTATCTAGATTTCAAAAAAAAATGTTTTATTAAAATCGATTAAACCGTTTACGAGATAGTTCAAAAAAATAAAATGTAAAGCACGGACTTGCACGAATGCATAACTTTCTTTATAGTACCTATAATCGCAAGCAATAAATTGCACGACTGGGTCGCACAAACTTGCTCTTATGGTGCACGAATGGGTCGGACGTACTTGTTCTTGTGGCATAGTTGCAACGAAATAAAATAAAATTTATTAAAAATAAATTTAATAATTTTTTTTAAATATGAAGAAAAATAAATTGCACGACTGAATCGCACGAACTTGCTCTTTTAGCAAGTTACCACATAAATAAAGTTAAATTTAATAAAAATGAATTTGATATTTATTGTTTTAATCAGCCTTATTGTGAAGTTCGCCCGAACTACATTACCCCCGAAATAATTGACATTTCACTTTTCGCCTATTGTGAATGTTCGGGCGAAAATTGTGAATGTCCGGGTGAAATCAATTAATGTTCGAAAAATTCCCCTAATTGTCATCAATTATTCCGGGCGAAATGCGATGCGATCGACAGCTAAAATGTTTACTTATTTTTTGAAGGCGAACGAGTGCAAAAGTTATGAATTGCAAGACATTTGTTTATTTTTCGTCAGCTCAAGTAAAACAAAACTATAATTTGTATTATTGTTTAAACCTGTAAAACATAAATGTATTAAAATATTTTTACAAACACATGAAATGTTTCAAAACATTTAACACCAAATCATCCCTCAAAATTGTCTCCGAACTGTTACCTTTTAGAACACTTCGTTTTGACTGCACTTTTGAAAACAAAACAAATAAATATAATATAATAATAATGCTACTAAACACATATGTATTTATATTTAAATATCGTATGAATTCCTTTGATTTTGTCAGGATTGATCGGAAGAGTTTACTTTTTTCATTTCATGGATCAACGAAGTAGCTCTTTTTGTGTTTTATTGTAGGTACCTACATACAAGGATGTGATTATTTAACTTTTAACAATTTACTTTGATTTACTTTATTCACAATTTGCGATATTCACAACAAATACACATCCAAAAGATTGTTTAAACAATTTAATTTTGCAATCCCTTTAAAAAAAAAACAACACAACACAATTATCGTTCTTCTTTATATCTGTCAAATCAGAAACTAGGTGTGTTCATTTATTTTTTCAAGTAAATTCTTGAACTTGAAGGAGTAAAAAATATTCTCTCAGAGAATGCATCTATTACAAAAAAAAAATAAAAGAAGATATTTTAGAAAGTTGTACTTAGTAGCTATTTTATTATAAAAATGTAAAATTCAAACCGAAAATATTTCAAAATCAAGATTAATGATGTTTTTTTGTTAGAAATGAAAAACAAAACTGTCACAATTTGTTCCGGAGTAAATTAATGTTACTTTTAAGAAGTGCATAAACACGCCTCGCTTATCCGAAATGTCACTGTTGATTCGAAGTGAAAAATCGTTCGGGCGGAATTCCCAATAGCTTTAAAAATTCCGGGGGAACAGATTTTCGCCAGGCGAAATGTATTCCGGGTGAACTTCACAATAAGGCACAATAAATGAAAATTATGAACAAAATCAAATGAATTTTTAGGAAGATTCAAAATTTTTTTGCCTGAATGCAAGTTTACCGAAAAAATAATTCCAAAATCGTTTGAGCGGTTTTTAAATAAATCGATGTTTACTTAATAATTTTTATAAAAAAACAATGTCAACGAATTTAAAAAACGCCAATTTAAAGTGCTAATAAGTTTGCATTTTATGCATTAAAAATATTTTTTTTGTAAACCCATTTTCAAAATATTGAACTAACAAAAAAATAAATTAAACAAATAATTAAAACTTAAACTAAGCATTTTTGCAAAATTTCGCTATCGAAGTTTTATCAAGTCATCTACGTCTTTCTTTATTGTTTGTTTGAATTAAAATCGATTAACCCGTTCACAAGATAACTCAAGAAGAAAATAACGGTTCTATAGCAGGTACCGTTAATAAGCTTGCAAACATTTTTTTGTTCGGATAAAAACCATCTGTAATTTTTTTGAAGGAAATCGTTGGAGCCGTTTTCAATAAAATTAAGATTTTCCAAAACCGTTATATGGCAGGTTACTGTTATTTTTTGATAAAACAAAATTCAATTTCCCTTCTAAAGAACAGTCAATACAAACCCTATATACCAAATTTGAAGCAAATACCTTTAGTCGTTTAGGCTGTAGTTACTGATACAACCAGACTGACAGACAGACAGGCAGACAGACAGTTTTCCGGACCCAATTTTTTCATCTTCTCCATCATCGTAATGTCATGTTTGACTGTTGTCTCAATTTTTTTTTTTTTTTGCACGAATGCACAACTTGCCTTATAGTACCTATACCTATAATCGCTTTAAATTATTGCGTATAATATATAAACGGTATTTCTTGAAAAAAATGGTCTTTGAATTGGTTACTGAAAATACTTGTGGCAATCTGCCACAAGGGCAAGTCTACATAACCTATAGGCGACCCACTCGTGCTTTTAATTTATAACGCATTACAATGCGCTACCTATACGTTGTACATAACTCTTTATGTATAATATGTACAGTGTATACTCTAGTAGTTCAATAGAGGTTATCTTTTACTTTAAATAAATTACTATTCATCGTACACTACAGCCCATAACGTTATACGCACTTATCTATGCTAACTCAATTCACTCGTGCAGCAATGCAATATTAATTGTATCTTACTTCCTGTATCTTCGCTCAGACATAAGGTAAAGGTGCATCTGACCGTGTCCACCAGCTTTATGGTGACATCATATGAAATGTACTCAAATGTTAACTATCTATTGAATCATGTGCGGGTATTACCCGCTCATTTACCTTTCTTTTCATAGTTCGAGTCTGTTTAGCTGATAAAACATGACAAACTGAAGCAATACACACATTTATACAAAACAATAACACGCTGCACCATCAGCATTATGTGAGATCATGAAAGAATACAAAATAAGTAATTGCGCGCCAAAAATTGTTTAAATGTATAATGCAACTTGAAATAACTCATCGCCATGTCATTCATATTAGTGTGTGTAACTGTAATGAAGGAATTTACACAGGGTTGGACGCTGGAGTTTCGCGTTAGGTATAGTTCATATCTAACGCTCGTATCTTTTTTTGGACAAAATACAGTACTTTTTCCTCAAAAATTGAAAATTGCAGTATGTCAAAAAAAAAAACAGTGTTTTTCGCAGTACATTTTTTTTAATTTTTATTTATTTTATTTCCTTAAAAAAAGGCAAATTAACCATCACCAGGCGATTTATTTCCATCATCAGAATCGTCTTCACTTTCTTTCCATTTCAATATCTCCTGTGGTTTTTGCTTCGTACTTGTCCTTTGAAGCAATTTGACGAAGCAATTCCGGCTTTGTTTTGAGGTATTGATAGAAATCAACGCAAGAATTTTTAATATTGCATTTGACGATTAGAATCGCCTCCAATGTTTTCACTTCTAATCGAGTCTTGTCTGAAGTCCATGTGCTTAAAAAGGTACATTGCTTTTCATAAGCGATATCAGCATTGTTTTGCCGAAGTAAAGAAAGGGTTGTTTTGTGAGTCAAGACTAGAAAAAGAATTCCAAATACCGCTAACAAAGTGCAAGAAAAATTTATTGCGTTCATTATTAAATTCCTTTGAGTTTTAGATGCTAATGACGAACCGCTGAATGTTTGCATTACTTTTAATGAGTGAAATCAGAGAACTTCATCTCATATATAAAAGTGGTATAAATTTCAACAAGAAATTTTTCATTGAGGAGCAAATTTCCTGCTCGGAGATATTAACAATGTAAAGATGAAAATATCCCACGGTCATTCACGTTTGCTTACAAGCTCAAAAAACTGCTGATTTGAAGTTCTGTATATCTCAAAATAAAAGCAGTATTTTTGAAAAAAAAAACAGTACGCAATTTTGAGAGCAAAAAACAGTATAATACTGCGAAAAACAGTACAGTTACGAGCGTTATTCATATCCAATCAACACGTACCACGTTCACGCCTGTCACTGTAAACCGTACCAGTTCATCCCCAAATAGAGTTCATACCAACATACAGTTTATACCAAAAGGTAGATTTTCTATTAAACAGTACCTGGGTGGCCCTCTTCGCGGTTTCAAGGATTTTAACTCCCTTTCTGTAGTCAGTCAACGCTCACGCAATTTCGTTGCTCTTCTCAATCTTATATTCTGATACTTTATCTCATTCTCATTGAATTCATTTAATCTCTTATAACAGTAGTATGAAAACATACCTTGGGTATGAAGTGCGTTGACACTTGGGTATGAAGTGCTTTGACACGAACAGATATAATATTCAAACACGATTTTGTTTTCAGAAGACTAGCTACTTGACAGTCCTTGAAATGAAAATTCGATCGATTTCGAAATTACCGATATTTTTGACGCTTTCAATCTTTCAGAGGACTGATAAAAAATACGGGGGACAAAGTTTGGTGACATTTTTCGCAATAAAATAAATTGCTTACTAATTTTTATCTATTTCATAAGAATTCTGTATTATTTGAGATTACAATGATAAGTTTTTTTTTTTAGTGTGGGAACGCAAATAGAAGAGCAGCAAAGAGTTTTTGATGTTAAAACAGGAAAATGACATCGACAAGAAAAAAAACTGCGACCTGCACAATTTTTATTTCGCATGCATACAGATTTTGATCATATTTATTATTTATATGTTTATAAGAAAAAAATCAGATTGAATGAAAGCAATGGTTTCAAATTATTGTCGGGGACTTCGAAAATTCCATCGTTTGTAGAATCACCCGTATCAAACCGGGACCCAACGCCTTTTGAAAACATCAACAGGATCCCTGAAACAAAAATTAGCCACCACCTACCGCAAATACCGATGGATATGTAACATCAGCGAAGGCCCATGTTTTCGCTAAATATCGTAAGATAAATTCAATTCATACCCGCCTTCGATACCCGTCTGTAGTCAACCGTCTGCTGCTTAAAAAACGCAATTTTTGTATACCCAGAAAGTTGTTTTTTTTCTCTTTTTTTACTGTGAATAGGACATTATCGTCATTAAAAAAAAAACACACACTAATCCCATTTCTTGCGCTCAACAAATTAAATAATCAAATGCGGCCCTGATTAGACAGCCACCCCCAGTTGTCTAATTGATTGACACATTACACTGTTTGTCCCGGTTCGGCTCCCAAGAGTGCAGTTTCCGAGATACAGAAACAGAAACACAATACTGATAGACTTGAGGAGTCCCCGCACGAACGAAAGAGTATGCTTGCCGCCAAACAATATACACGTGATATTATGACGAGTGTTGTGCTCACACATTTATGTAACAACGAAGACCCGTTAGGCTAGCCTTTTGTGTGGAACTTAATGACAAAATTAGTACTCGATGAAGTGGAATAAGGGCACAGCTCAGTTAAATAGCACCGGAATACGGAAATTCACCTTTTTTTAGCATGACGGTGATGTGTGTTTACTTGTTGACATGAATCGCCCTACAAATATACTCTCGTTTAAGCCTGGATTGTATCACTGACATGACGGTCGCGTATAGTGTTCTGACATATAGGTGGGGTATCTGTATCTGAGCTGAGTATATTGTGTGCGCCAAATTCAATGTTTGTCACATGCAAACACCATATCGGACTAATTGCTGATGTTTTTTTTCTGAATTTTTTCATAGCACTGTTGCAATTGCAATTCATATTTGAGTATGATGGACATTGAGATGAAAGAGCCAACTTGTATAATAAAGTGATTCAGAGTATTGTTTTGCAAGAATTGTAGACTTTTGGAGGAAAAGTGTCGTGTGTGGAAAGTGGAAGGGTATAGAGTACTCGAATTTGACTTTTAAATTGGA